>CM059043.1:20000000-20637500 GCA_030279155.1 Forsythia viridissima | reverse complement strand
TACATATATTTTATATTATAGAAATTTTCTGTTTACAATAAAGAGAAACATAAAATATAATATACACAAGTCCACAAAATTTCAAATATATAGAAAAACTATTTTACATAAATTCACACATTTATTTATAATATCTGTAAATCAATTATACTAAGTGAAATCTATAATTACTTATTCAATTTATTTCACGAAAATATTCCTGTTTTATGATTTTTGCTTTTGTATCACATTTTTCATCGAGTAACTCGACAAACATGATTTTTAGTTTGGCGAGTTACTCGAGTAACTTCAACAATGCATATTTTTCATTTTTTTTTTGTTTTCTTTTTCTATTTAAATTATGTAATATACTTATAATTTCTGTAATAAATATTATTATAAATTATGTTAAAATACTTATTACAATTATTAATTAAAAAAATACATTTATTTTCGTAATATAATTTGACATAATTATTCTAACAAAAAAAATCATTATTATAACAAATTTTTACTACAATTTATTTTCATAATTTATGATGAAATCTATTTTGTATGCATTTGTCATAACAAATTTATTATAATCACTAGATTATTATAATAATGTAATAATTGATTAATAATATATTACTACAAAATTGCTTTTATTATGCTATAAATTTATTATAACAATTTTTAGTTATAATATGTTATACTAATTGCTAAAATAAAATAAAATAAAATATATTGTATTAATTGATTATGATATATATTAAATTTATATGATATATATTTTATTTTACTATGTTCTAATAAATGATACTTTAAATAAAATTTTGTATATGCTTTATTTATCAACTTACTCGACAAATCCAACTTTGAGACTCACGAGTTTCTTGAAACATAACACCACTAAATAAGAATAAAGAATTATTTAATTGTATGACATACTTTAAATAAAAAAGGGAAACAAAATAATGGAAAATTTAGATTTCATTCGTTCGTCGAGTAACTCGGACAACTCGATTGTTAGTTTGTCGAGCTACTTGAGCTATTGAATAGATTAATTTCGTATCACAATTTTAATCGAGTAACTCGACAAACGTGATTTTGGGTTTGTCGAGTTAGTCGAGTAACTTCAACAATGCATATTTCTCATTTTATAGTTTACTTTTTGTATTTAAATTATGTAATACACTTAAATTTTTTTATTTTTTAGTTTTTTCTTGTTATTTTTTAACCAACTCGTGGAACTCAAATTTAGATTTTTCGAGTTACTAGATAAATTAATCATAATAAAACAATATATGATATATTGTATTGATTAATTAAGATATATATTAAATTTATACTATATATATTTTATTTTGCTATATTCTAATAAATAATCATTTAAATACAATTATGTATGTGCTTCATTTATCAAATAAGTTAACAAATCCAAATTTCATGTTTACACGTTCCTCGAATAATAACATTACAACATTCAAATTAAACAAAATAGTCAATGTATTAAATAATTTAAATAAAATAAGTTTCAAAAAATAAAAATTATGCATTTCATTAGTTTCTTGAGTAACTCGGGAAACTCGATTTTAACTTTGTCGAGTTATGCTCTACAATGAATAATGAGTTCTTTTATATCAATAATATTTCATATTCTATAACCTAATATAATATGTAATAATAAATTAGCTATTATAAAAAAATTTATATATTATTTTAAATTAATATAATATATCATATCTAATTTTATGAAATATAAAAACACAGTGGAGTAAAATTTGTTATAATAATTATTTTTATTTATTACAATAATTATATGAAATTATATTATGGAAATCATTTTTTATTTATAATTACTATTTATAATATTCTTTATAACAAAATTTATATTAATATTCATGAAGACAATTTATAAATAAAAATTTAATAAATTTTATAACAATTTATAAAAAAATTTATTTAATATCAATTTGTTATAATAAATTGATTACACTCATTAAATCATTATAATTAATTAATAATCTAATAGTACAAAATTAATTTTGTTATGTTATAAATTTATTATAATAATTGTTTATTGTAGTATGTAATAGTAATTTCTAAAAGAAAAGAAAATATAATATATTGTATTAGTTCATTATGATACATATTATATTTATATAATATTTACTTTATTATAATTTTCTGCTTACTATAGTCTATTATACTAAATAATACATTAAAATTATTTTGTTTTTTTTCTGTCTCCGTCAATTAACTAGACCAAATGCTTGCCCAATATTTAAAATTCCCCATTCTATAGCTCGACAAACGTTTTCCACATAGATAGTCTTTTATTGTTAAAGGAAAATGTTAGTTTTTTTTTTTTTTTTTTTTTTTTTGGTGAGCTTTTACATTTCTAATTTTTTTATAAATTAAAATTTGATTAGAGTAGGTGTAAACAAATATTAATTATATTATGACCCTCTTTCTCTGTATATTTTTTCACTTTTTAATATTTAAAATTATTCACAAGGAAAAAGGGAGGATTTTTGTGCAGCTTTGAGAGTTCATGCGTGCATATCTAAGATGATTCAGTGCAAATGCTAAGAGTTGTATTATTTTTTGTCGCTGCTTTTGGAGAATTAAGCTTATTAGATTATTAAACAAAAAGTTAGAATTTTTTAACTTAGCAAAGGCATGAGACAATTAGAAATAAAATCCCACCATTGTAACAACATAACTTTACAAAAATTAAATCAATTTTTTTTTTATTGTTTCTCGAGTAATTTTTTTCCCTTTTTCCCCACTTTGCCTCATAACTCGGCAAATTAGTAAAAAAAAAAAAAACAAAAATTTTTTCTAAATAATTTTTGACTTTCTCCAGAAAGTAAAAAAAGAATAAAAATTTTGGTGGCTTCCAGAGAAAGCCACCAAAAAAAAAAAAAAAAATTACAAAACAAAAAAAAATTTGGTGGCTTTCTCGAGCAACTCGAGAAAGCCACCAAAATTTTTTTTTTTTTTTGTGGCTTTCTAGAATAACTCGAGAAAGCCTTATTTAAATTTTTTTTTTTTTTTTTTTGGTTTCTTAAGTAACTCGAAAAGTCATTTGGAAATTTTTTTTTTAAAAAAAAAATACTAATTTCTTCGAGTTTTAAGACAAAGTGGGGAAAAAGGTAAAAAAAAAATTATTCAAAATTTCACTTAGTCATGGATTAAAAAAATTCATTTGACATAGAAAACGATCACCGAAAAATATGAAATTTTCAAGGAACATAGAATATTCATGTAGCTACCACATATCAAAATTTGATACTCCGACGACATGTTTTGGCTTACTAAAATGCTTACCGAAACATCCTACTGGAATAAGGAGGAAAAAAATGGAAAAAAATCAACAATTAATGATAATGTTTAAACTTTTTGTTTTATGTTATAAACAAATTGTACACGCATAATTTGAAAAATAAATTTTTTAAGTCGATAACATTTGATTTTTATTTTTTTTCTAAATAATTTGATAACATTTTATGTTAAATTTGTTCTATAGATTTGTTGTGTAAACGTTTTATTCCAGTGTATAATAAATTGATTATTGTAATAAATTGACATAATTATTATAATAAATTTGCATTCCATTGTGTTATCATAATTGTTAAAATAAAATAAAATAAAATATATTATAATAATTTAATTTATCGATTAGTTATAAGCCACCAACTGCAACTTTAAAAAACAAATGTTTTATTTACAATAAATTCATATTAAGTTTTATTATAATTATTAATTATACTAAAAATTGATTATTTTAATAAAATTTATATAATTAGTATAATAAATTGACATAATTATTATAATAAATTTGCATTCCACTGTGTTATTATAATTGTTAAAATAAAGTATATTATAATAATTTTATATCATATATAATTTATTATACAATGTTATAATAAATGATAGGGTAAAAAAACTATGCATGTGCTTAAATTATCAAAGAATTCGACAAACTGAAATTTGAGATTGCCGAGTTGCTCAATTATTTATATGAATAAAATGACACATACCACAAAGTCAAAAATAAAATTCAAAACTAATGTTGTCGAGTTGCTCGACAACAATTAAAAAAAATATTCAAAAGCAATGTTATCGAGTAACTTGAAAAAAAAAGAAAAAAAAAAGACATAAGCCCATGTCTCACCCTTTGTCGAGAACTCGACAGACTCCAGTTACTCAACAAACTGGACAATTTGTCGAATTACTCGACAACATTTTTTTTCCCCATTTGGCTTATTGTTTACTTTATTATAATTTTTATTATTTTTTATATTTTTTAATTATTTTACTGTTTACAAAAAAATGTAACTTCTTTGCAGATTTTTAGATTTATTTTTCACTTTTATTATAAATGTTATTTATAGATTATTTGAGATAGTCATTTTGAATTTTGAATGAAATAATGGTAGCTTTCTCTAGCTTTGATTTTGACTATTGGAATTTGTTTTTTTTTTTCCTGACGCCATTTTGTCGAACAACTCGACAAACTCCATTCCATGGAATTAATATATATTTTTTCATTTATCCCCTTCCCTGTCGAGTTACTCGACAAACTGGGGTTTGTCCCATTTTATCGAGCAACTCGACAAATTCGTTGGAGTCTCACAAAAAAAAACCTCCGTTCTGAATTAGATATTGAGAAAATTATGTGGACATGTATTCTCATCCACAATCAGATCGTCAAATTTTTTTTTTTTAAGGAAAAAAATAGGAACCGCCGTTCTGAATTAGACATGTCATCCACTTTTGTCGCCGCCGCCATTTTTGTGTTAATTTTTCTTCCACCAAAACAAAGACCATACTCTTCTCCTTACAATTTACAAATCATACGAGTAAACCAAAATTGTTGATTTGCTGCGAAATAAACAATGCCCTGGTTAATGACCCAAAAGACATTTTATGGGACTATGAAGACCCATAAAATGAAGTTTGTCAGGTTCAAATCTCTTACACACACGTGCTTTGTTTGTTATCAGTCCATTAGGAATTGTAAATTGTAATTTTGTTTATAGTTGTTTGTTTGATCGTGAAATTTTCGGTAAATCCGTTCCAATTTTTTAATTTATTGAACGTTCCGTTCGATGAGGATACTTCTGGAGTTTTGAGCTTTAGTACACTCAAATTTGAATTCGTTTGTCTTTTTCACTGTTGGGGTCCTCCCTCATTTTACAGATATTTTCCTTGCATTTGACCCAGGTTTTGTTGTTAATGGTGTAATTAATTTTTCTTTTAGTGATTTACGTGTGGGGTATGTGATTAATGTGTAAGTCTTTGAGTAAACCCAAGGTAACAATTCAAAGAATTATTAACATTTTCATAATCCTCTATTTCATATATGAAAAGGAATCAAAAAATCAAGAAATATGCCATTATTCTACAATTTTTATATCAAGTGTACTCAAGAAAAAAATATCAATATATTTTAAATAAATGGCCGAAAATTAGACAAAACATTTGAAGAAATTTTGACCTTTCTTTATTATTTGTTAATTATTTATTTTTTTGGTGTGTATGAGCAAATTGTACACAATTCGCTCTAAATTTGTTACATTTTTAAAATTTGTTTAAAAATTTTAATTTCATATTTTTTTTTGGTCATTTCAATTACATTTAAAACTTAAAATTTTTTCCTATATTTGTCACTTACGTGCAACGCACGGCTTTAAAACTAGTATATATATATATATATATATATATATATATATATATATATATATATATATATATAGTAAATATCGGTGTGTATAGTCATTTAAAACAAGATAATAGAAATATGGGATTTGAAGGTGAAGTTGACTCGTATGTCCTAATGTGTTGTTGCAGATATTTCTCGCCAGAGATCAATGGATGATTGAATTATTCTTCATTGTAATCAATAGTATTTGTAACGGGAGATTTCATAAACAACTTTTATTGTTTGCTCTCGACATATTTTTTCTACACGTATTTGGAAAAAAAAAACCACAATATAACATCTTAGATATTTATTTTGAAACTTATGCTAGAACAGTATTTATTATATTACCAGTATTCTAGCATCCTTAATATAATTGTTTGAGGTCACGTCTCTCAACAAGTTGTTGTTGTAATGTGTCCATTGACATACCTCAAAGTCGAATCAAACAGCGCCCAATGATTTGGAACTACGTCAGATCCTCTCCCTCCATTTGAGTTCATCGAGAACAGTAAGAGTCGAAGTTTTTCGGTGTTATGGAGATGTTCCAACACTACATCAATTCACTGTGTCCTTAGAATTGACATTTCAACATTTGTGACGTATAACTGTATAATTCGAGTATAATAACAAGATAATACACTATTTCTTTTATAACTACATTTGTAATTGAAATGTTTTATGAAGCGGTTTATATTTACATTATACAACTCACTCAGCATAAAGAATAAAAAACGACAAATCTTGTATTGTAAGTGTAACGACCACGGATTTTTCCCTACAGGCCTTTCGCCCAGGGACTATTCCGTGCACCGTTAGCTTACGTACTGTCTACTGAGAGTTTCATCCCAAACTAGATTTCTTTCACGTCCCCAGCGATTTGAACCATTGACCTCCTATTAAGGGGAACTTAAGTAGAATGCTGGTACTAATTGGGCATTTTTTTTGTAACGACCACGAACTTTTCCATACATGCCTTTCGCCTAGGGGCTATTCTGTGCGCCGTTAGCTTACGTACTGTCCACTGGAGGTTTCATCTCAAACTGAATTTTTTTCGCATCCCCAACGATTCGAACCCTTGACCTTCCATTAAGGAGAACTTAAGTGGCTGGGAGGTCAAGGGTTCGAATCCCTGGGGACGCGAAAGAAATCTAGTTTGGGATGAAACCTCCAGTGGACAGTACGTAAGCTAACGGTGCACGGAATAGCCCCTGGGCGAAAGGCCTGTAGGGGAAAGTCCGTGGTCGTTACAGTAAGTGCTTATTCTCTTTCTTCATTTTTTGAGCTTCTTCTTTAGTCTTCGCTTGATTGACTTTATGTACCACTCTCTCAGTCAACTCATTTACAAGCGATGAATTCTCTTTTTCAAGCTATGTGTTCTCCTTTGCAAGAGATTCCTGTGTTTCTTGTAGCTTTTTAAGTTCTTCAACAATCTTAAATTTTTCTTCCAAAATAGTTGAGTGCAAAGCCCTTGCCTATTGAAATTCATCTTCTAAATCCCATATCTTTGTGCTCATCTCTTCTATATTCCTTTCATTTTATGAAGTATCAAAATAACATTATTATCAATATCAGAAGTATCAAAATTACATTATTATTAGTATCTTAATAAAATAGTATCATACAAAACAGTGTCAAAATAAAACATTACATTATGGTTAAGTCAACAAACAAGTATCATTAGAAAATTATCTTAATAAAACAATATCAGAAGCACTTTATTATCAGTATCTTAATAATAGATAAAAGTATCTTTGGAAACAATGAGAGTATTAGACACATTAAGCATAGAAAAGCCAAAAGAAAAACAGTATCCTACATAACAGTATCTTTATAAAAAAAATATCACACACACAAACTACAATCCAATAGAAGAACAATATCAAGCATTTTGCATGGGCACATCATGAACAATATCACAGTATCCCATTAAAATCCAAACAGTATCAAGTATTCAATGATCTAGTACTACTAATAGAACATTGAAATAATATCATTACTTCAACCATAAAATATTTAATTTTAAATATGTATAATATAATGAAAACTGGTGTACAATATCAAAGTAAAACAATATCAAACATTTTCCATGGGTGAATCACACGTTCTAACAAAAAATCCAAAAAACTAGCAAAACATCAACACATAGTATCTAGTATCTTGCATTTTCAAAGTCCTATATCACATGTTTTGTTTGATAACTCTAACTCACAGCAACTACAGTATCAAAAACTAGTTGTATTAGTTAACCCTAAGTCTAATCATTAATAGTATAGCATATGTTTCAATTCATAGCTTGTACTCACAAACATCATCACAAATAGTTGAAAAGTATCTCGACATTGTCATGGGTATTTTCATAGAAAATGATTGCTTTAAAAAAAAATACCTTCGTCATTGAGATTTGTAGCAATCTTCCAATTGTTTTGTATGCAGTTTTGGTAAGAAGAATTAAACGTAAGAAGAAGATGATGATTACTAAAAAATAAATGGAGCGGTTTTTAAACAGATAGTGAGATTAGTAGGTCGTTTCGTGTTTGAATTAACAATTTGCAATTGCAGGGCTTGTTTGTCGTTTAATACTGAAATATGATTTTAATTAATGCAATTAGGATTTTGGAGTCTATTAGTGCATGATCAGTGACGGCCTTGAAATTTTTCAATATATAATTGTATTTGTTCAGCCATCATATTCTCCAACATTTTCCATCTGTTTATCCAAAACATGCTCCAAATTTTCAAGATATGATTTGTGCTTTAATCGAGTCTCAATTCCACCTTTGAATGTTTTCTTTTCGGCTTCGACCATTGAGCCATCAATTTATCTACTATTGCCTCTTATACACTATTCTCACTAGGGTTGAGAATATTTGTCTTCAAATCTTAGACTTCTCATAGGCAAACTTCAGTTTACCGCGCTAAAAGTATGATTGAAGACTTGATACGAGTAATACCATTTTGACTTGAATTTTTTTTCCAAATCACCAAATAAACCACAATTACACTTTGTGTTGGCATTATATTTATTGAATCCAACAAAAAACCTATCAACAATTTCATAAAATTCTTAAAGTTAATACCTTATCCAAACATGGATTGGTGTAGTCATGCTTCCACATATGATAAGAGCTCACAAGAATAAGATGGTTCCAAATCAAAGATATAGAATTCATCAATTAGACGTGTTAGCCGACTCAATTACCTCAATACCAACTTCAATCTAAGATTCCAAGTCAACAATGTACTCAATTCTTTCTCCACCAAACATTGTCTGGTCCACAATATTATCTTTACATTCAATCTCAGCACATCCCATGCATTTCAATTCCATCTCAAATTTATTGACCACTCTTCAAAAGTCTTAGCACTAGGCTCATTGTGGAAAATTGGAAGGCCGTCGTAATTGTCATTGTTTAAATGTCAAATATTTTTCACTTCCAAATTGAAAGGGCGAAATTGTTTTCTTCTTGTAAAATCACGTCTACCATTAGTGCATGAACATGGTTGAACTCTGATACCAACCTGATGCAATGCAAATGTGAACAAACGAATAAAGCCAATTACAAACCCGTTGGTTCACGTAGAATACCAAAAAATTGGCAATTGATTCGCACACGAATGTTGTGAATTAATTTGGTAAAAAAAACTCGTTGATTCAAAGTAACAAATGCTAAGATTGGATAGAAGAAAAGTTAGAAAGCTAAAAAGTTTATAGCTAATTTTATTTAAAACAATTCAATGCCTCACTTTTATCCAACCACAAAGCTTAAATAACTTTTTTCAACATGTGATAAATAAAGAAGTTAAAATAAAAATTGAAAGGTAAATAAATAATTGCATTTGTTCATCCCTTATTATGCTCCAGCTATTTCTCTTCTCTATTTCCCATTTGTTTTGCCAAAACATGCTCTCAATTGTCAAGATCATATGTGCTTTAGTTTTGTCTATAATTCCTCATTTGAATGCTTTCTTTTCGGCTTCAATAGTTGATCCATCAATTTATCTACTATTGCCTCTTGGATATCACACGAAGTGTCGATTTCACATTAAAAGCTATGATGACCTTTGAAAACATTGTACATGGCTTAAATAAGCTAAAAAAAAGCTATGAATTACTTTTCATTATCACATTAAGAGAATTGGACACTATTTGAGTTAACTTCATTCATAATTTACTAGTGTTTCAATGTAATGAATTCTAAATTACAATATCAACCATGGAGTAAATGTGGAGGAAATTTGTTTTCATCAATTTTATAGTCATACAAGTGGAAATAAAGTTAAATGATCATAAAGTTAGTTCATATACTAGACTGTCATTTAAGACAGTGAATTTTTGTTTTGTTAGACGATTACGATTTCACTCCAAAAGCCATAGATGGCCTTCTAAAACATTGAACATAAATCACATAATTTTAAGAAAAGATAAGATATTTCTTTTCATGATTTCATATTAAGAAATTAGACACTATTTGTGTAAACTTCATTCTTATTATTTGATGATATAAATAATAGCAGTTGCTATATGTTATTTAGTTATGGTGGCACGCCCGCCTCAACGATTCGCTCGTCTCACTGACTTGCGCAACTTGTTAGTCTCATGAGCACGTTTCTGACAAATAGACTGTAATAACCCAACTGTCATCAGATTAGCCAGGTAGGCGACCCATGGAATGACAATTATCACCAGTTATCGGGAAGACGAAACATCTCTCAACAATTGGAAAGATGAAACACCCCTCATTAACTCTTAATAATGAGGGAGATGAAAAGACACCCGTTATCAAATGAGGGAGATGAAGGGACACTCATCATCAATAATTGCAGGCCATCCCTATAAATAGAGGCCAACCCCTATGTAAAAATAGAAGAAACACAACTCTTATACACTCCATATTGCTATTTTGCACATATGTTTTAATCATATACTATTATCACACCGGAGTGGCCACGGGAGAAAAAAACCCTGCTACCTTTTGCAGCTCTCCACCATTGTCGCCGCCGTGCTCAGAGGAGGAGAAAAATATATATCATCAATTGACGCCGTCTGTGGGAACCGCACAAGAAGTTATGGCTTGAACTAGAAGAGCTAGGAATGTAACCGCTCTGCCAGCCCCCGTCGAGGATGTAGGCACCAAGTCCAACGCCGCCGCTAATCATCCACAATAAGAATTTGTCTCTGCCGCTCAACTTGTAACACTGCAAGTTCATGTGGCGGCCTTAACGGCTCTACTCCAAGATCGGAACGCTGCGGTTTCTCAGCTACCACAGGGTCCTAACCCTCTGTCGGTAGGATCTTCACTACCAGGGGTTCTACCCAGGGTCCTAGCCATCCACCGATAGGCCCCTCACTGCTGGGGCTCTTTCCAGACTTCTAATTTTCCAACAATAGAAAAACTGCCAACGGCAGCTCCACTGCAGGCTCCAGTTTCTTTAGCTCTACCTTCCACACCCTACTTCCATTCATTGACATATGGCCCAAATCCACATCAGGGGCAACCGTCATGGATGCCCATGACTACGCTGGTTGAGACACCAATGTTAAGCTTGGATCAGCGATTAGAAGACATGATGGGTCGCAAAATAGTTGCGGTTATGTCTAAGAAAAGTAGTAGGCCACAATCTATGGTATTGGAAAAAGATCTTTTTTTTCTTAGAAGTGATGGCAGTCCCATTGCCACAAGACTTTAAACAGCCAAAGATAGAGAAGTACGACGGATCTTTTGATTCTGTCGATCACTTCAAGGCTTTTGTGGACTTGATGAGGTTGGAAGCTACCCAGATGCGATTATGTACAGGGCTTTTTCGCCAACACTTAGGCACGAGGCCAGGGACTAGGTAGCCACTCTTCTCCCAAAATTGATCCGTACATTTGACAATTTTTCCAAGAGTTTTGCTGCCCACTTTGTCAGTAGCAAACATGTTAAGAAAACTGCTATCAGTCTGATGCAATTGACACAGGACAAGGACGAACTACTAAAAGATTTTGTTGCCTGGTTCAATAGAGCCACACTGAGAATCAAAGATCTGCAGATGTCTACTGTAGTCACTGCTTTGATGAGTAGAACTAGAAGTCGTCATTTCAAGATGTCACTCTCCAAAAACCCGTCGGATACGATGCATGAGTTACTCAATAGAGGAGATAAGTATGTGGACGCTGAATAAGCATATCTCATTACCAAAAGTATGAAAGATTGAAATGAACCTGAGTCTAACAAAAGAAGGATTCAGGACGAGTCCGAACCTCCAAATAATAGAGGCAAGCTCACCCAAGACGAGGCGACCTCGCCCAAGCTGAGGCAAGTCAACCAGGCGAGCTTACCCAGAGAGCCGAGCTAAAAAAAATTTTTCAAGGCAAGGTCACTTGAGGCGGGCGGGAGAGCTAACCCAGAGAGCAAAAAAAAAATTTCAAGACAAGGTCACTTGAGGCGGGCGAGCTCAATGAGACGAGGCAAGCTCACCCAAAAAAAAAACATTTCAAGGCGAGCGGGCGAGCTCACCCAGAGAGCTAAAAAAAAATAAATTTAAGGCGAGGTCACTTGAGGCGAGCGAAGGTCACCTGAGGCGGGTGAGCTCATTGAGGCGAGGCGAGCTCACCAAAAAAAAAAAAAAAATTTGAGGCGAGGTCACTTGAGGCGGGCGAGCTCACCAAAATAAAAAAATTAAAAATGAGCAGGTGTGTTAAATTACTTTTACTTCTCATTAACAATAGTATATGAAAAGTAGAGGGGCTTATAAGGCCAGCTGCCCAAAAATAATGACAGTTGTTACTATCTGAAAAATAAGACCAGCTGCCATTGTCTAAAAAACAAGGTCAGATACCCAAAAACAATAACAGCTGCTATTGTCTGAGAAATAAGGCCATCTGATACTGTCTGAAAAACAAGGCTAGATGCCCAAAAACAATGACAACTGCTACTGTCTGAGAAATAAGACCATCTACTACTGTCTGAAAAATAATGTCAGTTGCTATTGTCTGACAAACAAGGTCAGTTGCTACTGTCTGAAAAACAATGACAGCTACTACTGTCTGAGAAACAAGGCCAGCTGTTACTGTCTGAAAAACAATGATAACTGCTACTGTCTAAAAATTAAGGCGATGAGCATCTGTTTAAAAATCGAGGCGATAGCCACTATTTAAAAATCAAGGTGACAGCTACCATTGAAAAATAAGGCGATGAGTGTATGTTTAAAAATCAAGGTGATAGTCATTATTGAAAAATAAGGCGATGAGCCTATGTTTAAAAATCAAGGCGATGAGCCTCTGTCTGAAAAACAAGGCAATGATCATATGTTTAAAAATCAAGGCGATGAGCCTCTCTCTGAAAAACAAGGCGATCAGCCTTTGTTTAAAAATAAAGGCGATGAGCCTTTGTCTGAAAAACAAGGCCAATAAGCCTCTATTCGAAAATCAATGCAAAGCAATGAGCCTATGTTTAAAAACAAGGCAATGAGCCTATGTTTAAAAATTAAGGCAATAAACCTATGTTTAAAAATCAAGGCGATAAGCCTTTGTCCGAAAAACAAAGTAATGAGCATCTGTCAGAAAAAATAAGGCGATGAGTCTATATTTAAAAATCAAGGTGATGAGCCTCTGTCAGAAAAATAAGGCGATAAGTCTCTGTCAGAAAAATAAGGCGATGAGACTCTGTCTGAAAAACAAGGCCAATGAGCCTCTATCCGAAAATCAATGCAAAGCATTGAGCCTATGTTTAAAAATAAGGCGATGAACTTATGTTTAAAAATCAAGGCGATAAGCTTTTGTCTGAAAAACAAGGCGATGAGCCTCTTTCAGAAAAACAAGGCGATAAGCCTCTGTCAGAAAAACAAGGCGATGAACCTATGTTTAAAAATTAAGGCGATGAACTTCTGTATGAAAAAGTTAGAGAAGAGCATGTGCAGTAGATTATTTCTACTTTCCATTGACAATAGTATATGAAAAGTAGTTTATGGGAAGTAGAGGGGCTTATGATGATATAAATAATGGCAGTTGCTATATGTTATTTAGTTATGGTGGCATGCCAGCCTCAACGATTCGCCCGCCTTTTGCAGGTCTCTACCACTGTCGACGCCGTGCTCAGAGAAGGAGAAAAATATTTATCATCATTATTGTTGTACTTGCTCATGTTTCAGTGTAATGATTTCTAAGTTACAACTTCGGATCAACTCTAGTTTCTAAATGTGGTAGAATGTTGTTTTTATATGTTTATGGTTATATGACTAGAAATAAAAACAAATTGACATGGAATTAGTTAAAATTGAAGAGTGTTGTTTAAAGCAATGAAGTGTCATTTTGTCACATAGGTCGATTTCACTCCAAAAATTATCTATGACTCAAATAAGTAAAAACATATTCAATAATGCCTTTAATTATCACTTAGTTTGTTTCTATCAAGTTTGTATGTTGATCCAAGTCGAAATATTGTCAACTGGACATGAGATTAGTAAAATGGTCATGTGCGTTTTATTTAAACAGTGAAATTTGCAAAATATACATCAAATACTCAATTTTCAACCAACACCATAAAAAAAACCCAAACAATGCTACAAACAAATTAAATACAACTAACTATGTCAACGAATTACACCAAACCAACACATCAATCAAAACCAAGTTTCGGGCATATTAAAATATAAACTACGAATTCCAATTTCCAAAAATATACAATTTAAAGTGAATTTGAATTATATAAAATCATTTGTGAATTGATGTATCAATTGGTGGTACACGATTTTTGCAAGTAAGGAAGTTGTGGCCAGTTTCACCATTTTGTATATGAAATATTTTTTGAAATATAAATATTTTTTGCAGTCTCCCGATTATTCCCTATCTGTTTTCATATCCTTCCACTTTGATAACTCATTTCAAATTCATCAAAATAACAAAAACAATAGTTACATCAAAAGTCATATATGCAATTCAACAAAAATATGTAATATCTAAGTTCAAATGGGCAAATTGTACATAATTATTGGTTCGGGTCCACATGGACCGTCAACGTTTTGTTTCGAACCGAACTAAATCGTTTAGAAATTGTTCGATTTAAGTTTCGATAGTTAAAAACTATTTGAAAATCAAACCAAGCTTTGTTTCATTTAAGAAAAAAAAAATACTTGTTCCCAAGATATGTGATTTATAATTTAATTTTTGCGTCAATAAATTTACATGTTAGTAGGATTCTATTATTTAGGGATAAATAATAATTTATAATAATATTTTCTTTATCTATTTAATAAAGGAATTTGGAAGCTTCTATTTATTTTTGAACCTAGTATTATTTTATTGTTTTAAACTTGTATAAAGGTCAAAATATTAGGTAGTGTTCTCTTTGTGTTTGAGTTTTGTGTTTTGAGTTTTGAATTCGTTTTGTGTTTTGTGTTTTGAGTGTTTGTTTTGAGGTTTTGAAAATACGTTCTTTTTGGTGTTTTTGAAAATTGTTTCTGAAAACAGAAAACTCGAAAACGTGTTTACTTTGAAAATTTTGAGAAATGATTTTGTATGATATGTTATTCAAAAAAGTTCATTATTTAATTTTTTTAATACTTTAATGCTAATATAGTATGAAAATTCTAATAAGATAGACTATATAATACTAATACATTTGAATACTTTCTTAAAATAATTTAATGCTAATACAATTGTTATATATATTTCACTATTTATTTATTGTCGTTTTGCAAATTGTTTGCCACTTCGCCGTTTTGAGAAAACGGGGTTCGACCTGCCCGGTCAGGTCGCGGGGGTCGAGGGGGCAGCGCCCCTCGTGGGGGCACGGGGGCAACGCCCCCGAAAGAAAATTTTGATTCTATATATGTGAATAGGTGTGTGTTGAATAATTGATTTTTGATTTTCGTATATATATTTTCTAACAATTTTGATGTTAATAATTGATTTTACAACATGAAAATCATCTATACTTATGTATTATAACCTCTAATATACAAATATGTATCAAAACAAGTCAAAAGATGCAAACCGTAATAAAAATGTGATTGAAATTCAAAAAAAAAAAAACAAAAAATTTCTGAAATTTACGTTGGGCGATCGCCCAGCATAAATCTGGGCGATCGCCCAGTTCAAACAGTGGGCAACAGGTTGCCCACTGTTTGAACTGGGCGATCGCCCAGATTTATGCTGGGCGAACGCCCAACGTAAAATTTCAGAAAAAAAAAGGGGCGGAAGGGATTCGAACTTCAGACCAAAACGGCCAAAACGCGCGTTTTGGCCGTTTTGGTTGCGCCCATTTTTGTGAAGGAAACGCCCAAAACGGCTTTTTAGCCGTTTTGGGTTTCCTTTGTATTTTTTTTTTTTGTTTTCAAAAATCCATTTTCTAAAATGGTCAAGAGAACACGTTTTGGCCGTTTTGAAAAACTCAAAATAGAAAATGGCCCCAAAACAGCAAAGAGAACAGGCCCTTAGTGTTGTAAAGTTTATGTTTAGAAGCTTTAAATTTAATTATTGTATTGAGATTTTATACTAATATATTTATATTTTTACTTTTTAAAAAATATTGTTTTTATTTCCATAAAATCGTACATTGAAACTGAACTGAACAAGCAAAAGAACGATTTGGTTTGAATTTAGAAAAAATTTGAACGGAGATATTATTCCATCATTATAAACAATGCCAGTTTCACTGATTTGACATTTGACTCTTCATCAATTTTGTGGCACAAAAATATAAATTTCAAAAAGTATAAAACTACAGCCAAACAAGCCTTTAAATAGGACTTCAACAGGTGGAGAGCTTTGAACCAAACGGCGTCTATCGGCGTATTCTATAGTTCGTGTGACGTTTAAAAACCCGCTGGACAAGTTTTAGCTCCGGCTGCTAAGCTAAGGGTTCACAGGGATTGGGTAAATGTAACGTGGGTCTGACCAGAGAAGCAGGTAAAAGCAATTTCTGTGGTTTCTAATTTCTAGGGTTTACATTTTTTGTAATTTTACTCGTTTATTTGCATATAATTTCTGGGTTTTCAGAGTTTATGCTGTGGGCAGAGTCCATCTTATATTTTATTAATTCTTGTTTCTTTTTTCCATGTTATGCTTTTTTAGATTATTTGGGTTACGTTTCTCGACTAGGTTCTTTGTGTGTATAAATTAAACTGGTTGGATTTCCGTGGTTAAATAATAAAAATAGACACTTAATTCATGGTTTGCACGCATTAGATGATTTTTTGGGGTTAAATTATGGTATTACTAGATCTATAGAGGTTTAATGCTTATTGTGAGTTTATCGTGTTTAAGAATTTTGATACTTGTCAATTAATACCTGCTACAAATGTATTGCATGGAACTCACAGGCTTGTAAGCTTTGGGTGTCAGTAGTGCTTATAAGTCCTCTCCTGGTATCTTGAAACCTCTTTGCTTGGTCGGGAAGGAACTAGGCAATGTGACTAAATTGAGTCATTAAATGCATCTCGGTTTTCAGATCAAATGTCCACGACGGCAGTTTTTCCAACCGAGTGACTTCATGGAATCTATCAATAGGAAGTAACTCAGACTAGGTCGTCTCCTCCACAGCGAAGGGCATCCTTAGAATGGATTCCGCTTTGATGCCATTGTTACAACATATTGGATAGTACTCACCCTTAAACATGGCTTGTGATGGGAGAGTGCTCAAAGTGCTCAAAAGTCCACAAGTCCAGCTTCATTTGGTGACCATGGTGGAGCCACACCAGGCTATTGGGGGTAATTGCCCCCACTGGACTGTGGAAGAAAAAAATGTACTGTAGGTTTTCCCCTCCCCCACCCACTAAAACGTGCCTGGAGCTTAGGAATACAATGTAGTTACCTGTAGTTCTGGCAAGTACAACAATGAGATAAAATAATTGTTAGTCCTCCCCCACGCCAAGTCTGAATGCATAATTTGTCAATTTGCCCTCTAAATCTCTATTAACTAATACTAGGTACCAATCCTCTTTTTTGGGTCTCTTTATATGATTTTTTAATATGAATGTGTAATCTTATTTTATTTTTGAATAACAACATTTGGTTTTATCATGGGCATTGTATAAGTTAGCTGCTCATTAAATTTTGTTTCATGATTCTGATTTTAATCTTTTCCAATTGAATTATTGTTTGAGGTCATTATATTGGTTAAAACATGATTATTTTATCTTAAATTTTTCATTTCCTCTTTATTTGTTGGAAAGCAAAAAATATGCAAAATTATTCAAGTATAACATTAATTGAAGCAAGTACGAGAATATAGCAAAGTACTGCTATAATAATTAAATTTTAATTGATATACGCTCTAGAGTTTGAAAGATTATAGGAACTTAGTGACCTTGCATAGAAGTTGATTGTGATAAAAAAAAAAAAAAAAAAGTATACCAATTAACTTTGGAGTTTGTGATTTTGGACTCAATTCTTTCCGTTGCTATTGTTACTCTAGACAACATTTTTTTGTTAATAATTGACCGTAGTATCAAATTGATCGTCTATATTGAAAAATATATATTTCACAATATTGAGAACGAGATTATTATAGAGTGGTTTGGTGTTTGAAATTCCATATGAACTATTATAACGTGTCAAAAGAAATATTGTAACATTCATTGTTTAAAAAATCCTGATTGAGGCCCACCTTAGAGCAAGACGAACAAAAAACTCCTCAAGATTATGAGGCAATTTTTGGAAGCGCAAGCCTCAAGCTTGTGATGCGTGTGCTCCTTAATTCTCCAGACTTATTACTTTGCTCTAGGTGTGGACCCACAAAACATTAAAAATTGTGATTGACCCACTTTGGGAATAGTCCACTGTTGTATTATCTGTTCCTAAAACATAAAAAAATTGTGTTTTTTGATCAACCAACCTTGAGAATCAGCTATTATTAAAACATTAAAAAATGTTGTTTCTAATAGATCTACTTTGGAAATAGTCTACTTCCCCTCCAACTAAAGTAATAGTATCTTTTTTGTTATTATATATATATATATATATATATATATATATATATATATATATATATATATATATATATATATATATATTTGTTTGTACTATTATGAATTTTGAAGATTGATTGTGATTTATTATGCTCTTATTTTGCATTTTTATAATTTCTTGACATTTTTTTGGTTTACGATGAGGCTTACGCCTCAAAACGCATTGAGGCTTGTGCTTCGCCTCACGAATAGGGGATGTATACATGTCTGCAGTATGCTGATTGAATATTTCTATTTTACTCCGCAAAGTAATCATTACGTCTTAGAAGTTGATTTCTATTTTTAATTTGAATTCTTGACTTTTTAATTCTCTTTGTTCTTTTCAAATTTGTGGAAGATGGTAGGTTTGATGTTTGATGTGGGGAGAAAATTAGAAGTGTCATTTGATATAGAAGATTGTCGGGATGCTTGGTTCCCGACCACAATACGTGAATACTTAGGAAATTTATCTTTTTTGGTGGAGTACTGGAGCCAAAAAATTGGTGACAAGGCTCAACATCTGAAAGTAAATATTAATTCCCTTCACATCAGACCATGCCCACCGGTTCTCGAGGATAAAAAATTTACTTTGTTGGAAAAAGTTGAGGCATTCTTTGATTTTGGCTGGTGGAGTGGAGTGATTACGAAAGAACTTGAGGATAATAGGTATGTTGTCTTCCTCAAGCAGACAAAAAAACATAAGGAATTCCATCAGTCAGAACTAAGACCTCATATGGAATGGAAAGATGGAAAATGGTTCACTTCTTCCCAGGTTTGTGCTAGTTTTTGCAAGCTTCTGGATCATCACTGCTTTAAATTATGTTTTATTTGGTGGTCAATGATATCCTTATTATTGGCCCGTATTTCTTCTTTTGATATAAAAAATTTATATTCTCCAAAATCCTTTAAAATTGTAGCATTATAATCTTCTTTTGGTTTGGTAATAGATCTATGTTTTATATTATTTATCGACAAACCTCCAGAAGTTCTTTGTCATTCTTATATGCCTTTTTCATGTGGCAAATGGCAAGTAGTGGTTCTGAATTGCTGAACAATCAAGTTCTATATATATTCTCTTTCAAGATATTGATACTTTGGGTACTTTTCAAGATTATTTGTTTGATCTCATCTGATGTTGGCCGGGCCAATTTCCCCCAAAAAAATAAAAAGAGAGAAAAGAGAGCAAATGCTTGAGTTTTCACAGGTCCAGATCATGAGCCATATATTCTAAATTCCTTACCATTGAATACATTAATACAAATTCATATATGACTTATTTCCTTCCCGAACATGAATTCACGTTGTGTTGTGTTTGTGCCAATTGCATGCATATGCAGAATATCTGAAACTAGTCTGTAGTCCCTGGACCTAGCTTCAGTGTGGTAATTGTCATTTGGATGTACTGTTCAATTTGACTGTTTGATTTATCCACGACAAGGCAAAATCTGACAGTTTGACAATTCTCTTAGGGAATCTCAATCCCATCTTCAGACAATGAAAATGAAGGCCTGAAGCCCAAATATGCTGATGGCAATGCTGTGTCTGTGCTGGTAGGGAGTTCAGGCAACAGAAAGGACAACTCTGAAGAGGAAATACCTTGTTCATTGAACTCGAGGGAGAGTCAGATTGAACAATCAACTGTAAGACAGAAACCTTCTCGTGTTACCACTTCACTGACAAAATGAAGACATCATTAACCTTCAGATTGTTGTAATCCACTTCTACAGCCTCTGAAGAAGTTTAAGGAAGGAAACGTAGTGTCAGCGGCATTTATGGCACGTCAAACGCGGGAGAAATCAATTGAAGAATGTGTGTGGGGTTCTGTAAACCCAGCCTCTGTTAGTAATGGAACCAGCTCCAGGGAACAACACACTGCCATGGATCAGTGCTCTTATAAACCTTCTCGGGGGAAGATAATTGTAAGTAGTTCCTCTCCTCTGAAAGTCCTTATCACACAGTTTGTTCATTTCTGTATTCAAAGTTGATTGAGGTCACAATCGATCCACAACAACCTTTTTTATTTTTAATATATATATGAAACCTGGATCCACAACAATTAGTAAGAAGTTTAAGCTACTACTAGTCATAGATCAATCACCTAAGCTTTTGGTGCCTCCTGTGTTGGTGAACTAACAATATTTCCTAGTTAAAGCTCTGGGGTAAATAGATGCTCAATTAAGTAAAAATCTGTAGAGGTATGCATCTGATTCTCAATATTAACCGTGACTACTGACTTGTATATGGGTGTGGATCCATAAACATAGGATGAACACATTAAAAGCGACTACATTGTAATTTCAATTGAGCTAGAAATTCCGTGCATTATCTCAACAACTGAACTAATGGAAATTGTGCCTCTCAATTAGTGCAACAGAACGAAAAGTCATTGAGGAGGACAACATGATGAAGAGGCTTCCTTTGTTACTAAGAATTTAAGCATCTTTTACCAAATTAATTGACATGAAATAATGAAGTTTCGGGACAGTTTTAGTTGAAAACATCGAAGCACAGCTCATGTTTCTAAATCTAATACTGCTAGATGTATTAAGATCACGGTTCTAAAAGGTGGGAGGCATGGTAAGGCGGCGAGGTCAACCCTGAAGCCTTACGAGCCTAGGCGTAATAATGCGCTTTCCTATTTTTAGTATTATTTCAATTATTCTAAGACTATTAAATAAATAAAATAATGCGTACTTTGAAATTTGAAATCGTTGCAAGTCTGTAACCCTAGTGCATGCAATTAAAATAAGTTAGCTAACAATTAATCATAACTAATTTACAGGAACTTCATACTTTCCAAGTTTCCAAAAAAAGATAAACCGCAAAGTAAAAAATACTACAATTACTTAATAATTCCTACCCTTCGATAATTTAGACAGCACCATAATCTAACTCTTGTCTAACTCTTTATTAGAGTCCAATTTTATCTCCTTACAAGCCTAGGCGTAATAATGCGTTTTCCTATTTTTAGTATTATTTCAATTATTCTAAGACCATTAAATAAATAAAATAATGCGTACTTTGAAAATTGAAATCCTTGCAAGTCTATAACCATAGTGCATGCAATTAAAATAAGTTAGCTAACAATTAATCATAACTAATTTATAGGAACTTCATACTTACTTTCTAAGTTTCCAAAAAAAAAGATAAACCTCAAAGTAAAAAATACTACAATTACTTAATAATTCCTACACTTAGATAATTTAGATAGCACCAAAACTAACTCTTGTCTAACTCTTTATTAGAGTCCAATTTTATCTCCTCTTCTTCATCAAACTCATCTTCCACATCATCCAATACAAAATCATTTTCCTCGTCTTCCCTTATTTCAACTTGAACAATTCCAGTACCTCCTCTAGGTTGTAAGATATCATTCTTCATTTATCCTCATCCCAACCCTCAACAATCCAAAATTGAGCATTACTAGCGTCATTTGTTGGTAGTCTCTAATTTATCTTCCCTATTCTT
The DNA here is from genome assembly GCA_030279155.1 of Forsythia viridissima. Classification (NCBI taxonomy): domain Eukaryota; kingdom Viridiplantae; phylum Streptophyta; class Magnoliopsida; order Lamiales; family Oleaceae; genus Forsythia; species Forsythia viridissima. Next base: position 20,615,431 of record CM059043.1, on the reverse strand, counting down.
GTTCATCAACCTTGCACTAAATTGGACATAAACTAGATTGTTCATCTTTGTGAAATCTAGTCTATTCGTTTTATTGGTGTACACCTACATAAAAGAAGTTAGAAATTATTAAACTGCTACTAAAGTAATAACTAAGAGCATGTTTGTTAGTGCTTATAAACTGGTCAAACATCATTTTTATCCACACATTTCGTAAGACTTATAACTTTTACCCACTTTTTATCTACGTTATACCTACTGCTTATAATCTACATACCAAGCATACTCTAATATGTAATAACGTAATTAGTGCTTACCTTTTTAGAGACACTCCAATTTCTTTCACAACATGATGAACTAGTGGTCAAACCAATGATCATTTTTGCCATTATTTTTAAATTTGTGTTTCATATATATATATATATATGTAGAATATTAACACAAAAGAAATGGAGAATAATGTTAACATACATGGATTGTAATTTTCATAATTGTTCTTACATCCACTTGCTAATTTTCTTCGAAATGCACTTTCTTTTTGAGTGTTTCTTTGCAAATCGGTATTTATCACATGATATTGCATTTGAGCATCGGAAAAGAACTTCTCAACACAAATAATCACTTTATTTGTAATCAATTGATCATCTTTGATGCGTGGATTCTTGAAGAAGTAAAACAGTTTCAAAAAATAAGTCGTTGAATGAAGTGAACTATCAAGCCGATCCTTGCTTTTTGCATCAATAGTGTCTAAGATTAACATATAGTCACACTCATTTAATGTCTTTTAAATGTCGTTCTTTGACTTTAGTAGCTCTCCATAAACAAAGTCCATTGAAGACTGCTTCTCTTAATTAAGTCTTAAGCACTTCCACTAATGGAGGGAATACCCTCAACTATAGGTCTACGAGTTCAAAAAATAGTTGGGAGCAACATATGATGCTCAGACTCTTTAGTTTGGACGATGTACTTGCGTTGACACGACACGGGCATGGGATCCGGATCGGAACCTTCGATTTAGAAGCAGACACGGCAACATAGGATGGCTGCACCGTGGCGACGCCACCGTACATGAAATTCTCATTGAAAAAGAAACAAATAAAATTAATAGAAAACTTACCTAGGAAACTTTACACAATCAAAGCAAGAATCATGGAGAAATCTGGGCTGAATTCCATGTTGTGAGAGAGAGCTCAAACTGAAGGAAGAAGATAAAAGAAGATGGACTTGCCATTGTTGGCCATTCAAAAGCTCCAACCAAGAGGGTAATTGGAGAGAGAAAGAGTGACATATGAAAGGATAAATGGGGAGATAAGAACATTTGGTGGCGGTGAAGAAGGGAATAGCTAGCTAGCTCGCTAGCTAGCGGGCGGGCGGGCGGGAATTGGATATTGGGTACGCTGTTTCTGGCAAATTAGGAAGAAATGGAGACGAAGAGGGTCAGCTGCTTTTGGGAAATTGGTGTGGGGTGTGTGGTTGGTGGGGAGATGAAAAGTCTCTAGAGGATGTGGAAGGCACGTGGACTTCAATACTTCATAACTTCACATGAAAATTGAATTGATTTTATTAGAAAAATGTTTTTGGTCAATCTAATTTGATTCGAGTTCATTAGTATATAAAATCTTTTATTTCTTGTCTTTATTTAGATCAATATTTTATTTTGCAATTATAACTAAAGATCAATATTAAAATATTATTTTAATCTAGTGTGTCACCAAAGTGTCATATTGGCCTATGAACAGTAAAAAATTGAATTTTGAAAGACGTACCCAAGTACCCATGTCCAAATTTTGGACACTTTTTAACCATATACTCATATTCTAGATTTTAGAAGAAAAAAGATTTAACCCATAGATTTAATTGTACTCGACACCGATACTTGTGTCCAAGCATCACGTGTAACAACAATATCAAATGTCTATTTTCCCTTTTAGCAAAACCATCTAGTGTCATAGCATTCATGGCTAGTCATTATATTTCTCAACTTTAGTTTTTTATGAAGCAAACTTTTGCAATCTTAAGAAAGAGGTTGCAAATCTGGTGACTTTCAGCCTAGCTCTCTCTTTTTTTGTAAACTTTCTCATCAATGCCAAAGTCTTGTGATGCGCATAGATGAAAATAATGAAGGATTTCGCCTTGTTGATCACTCCTTTGAAGCTTGGAAGTTTAGAGATTCATTCAAGCATGAGGTTTATGGTGTGAGTGACACATGATGTCCAAAAGATGTTAGGCCTTCGTAGTTCGTAATGCTAACAAATTCGTAATGGCCATATTATTGGAAGCATTGTCAGTCATAATTTGATCACATTTTTAGCTCCAACCTCTGTAATACATTCATTGACAATAGTCAAATATGTATTGACGAGTGTGAGCATCATCCGAAGCTTTTCCTTTGACGAACAAAACGTGGTCCCCAATTTACAGTTCACACACAAATTCATTGTTTTTCTTTTTCTATCACTCCAAGCATTGATCATGATAGTTCGACCTATTAATTTTTTTACTCTTTTTGCTTAAGAGTTTCTTTTGTTCTCTCAACCTCTCCCTTCAAAAGTGGCTTTCTTAGTAGATATTGGGGAGGATGGTAAATGGGGCCTTATAGACCAAGAGCTTCAACAAATCTTTTGAAATAGTCATTGTCGAAAGGAATTTCAGCTTCATATACCCATCTCTTGCCAATAACATTTTCTTAGAAACTACATCAATAACATTTCGTTGTTTCATTTTCTTACTTGCATGCATAGAAGCGCCATCGACCTAGATTGACCTTGCAAATTGATCCACGGGACCCACATTAATAGCCTTTTCCTCTATCCTACTCCAATAATAGAAATGTCATCCTCTTCTTCCTCATGGATTGTAGACAAAGACATAACTACATCATCCCTCAACTTAACATCCTTCAATAACTTCTCTAACTTTTTAGACTTATTGTCTTCAAGCACCCTAAAACACTTGACGTTTGCTCTTTACTTGCTCTAAGGCACAGTTTCACACCCTTTCCCTTGATCCCTGTTATGTGGATTTTTTGTTTATTAATTCCCGCCTTCGTAACTTTACCACACAATAAGCATTTCACATCATTAGCATTATTAGGATCTACAAAAACTGCAGTTTCCCATCCAATGTCCCCAAAATCTTTTGTAGTTGACTACATTAGAATTAGACGCCACGGAAGAATCATTTTGTTCTATTGATTCCTAGAGAATTGAAACAATATAAATAGTTATTTATATTAGGATTTAGTTATTTCATGTTTAGTTGGGAAGACAAAAAATAATCATGAATGATCAAACACTAAGCAAGCAAATAAAACATAAATAATCTCTTTTACACATTTTATCAAACACTTAGCACACAAAATCACAAACTAAAATAACCTTTGAAACACGTACATATAAATGATACACAATACAAATTGTTACTTAATCTTTACATCAAATGGTAGACAATAATCAATTTTTTTGGAAAAAAGAAAGAAAGACAGAATAAAATAGAAACACAAATACCACAGGTTTAGGAAAATGAAGATACAAACCTCTCAAAAAATTCCTTGGAAACCCAGCTTTGGGGGAAATGTTTTCAAGAAATACACAGCACTAATTTAGGCCTTGCCTTTTTTTTTTTCCCCACAGATTCTGTGACTTCATAGTACAACACATTGCCCTCTAATTTTTTAATAGCCAATTTATTTGAAGAAGAAATTTGGCTCTTGAATTGAATCTGAATTTGGTTAAGTTGGGTAGAAATATAATTTTAACCTCCAACTTCTAATTTTCTATTTATTAAGTATTAACACTTCCTTTTATTCTATTATTTTACTGAACCTTAAAAAAATAAAATTTGGACAAAAAGAGAAGGCGAGCCCGCATTAAGAGGTCAACCCGTTTTGAGCTTGTTTGGTGGAGCTTAAAAATTGCTAAAAAGCTGAAGTCTAGGTCAATAATTAATTTTAACCACATATTTTATGAGACTCACAAATTTTATTAACTTTTTAACTACACATTTCATCAATTTTTTTTCAAAATCTGCTAAAAAGCTTAACCAAACAAGCACTTTGACCCCCTTTTTCCACACCTTCCTCGTATGCAAGCCTTTTTCCTCCCGCCTCCTGCTTCCTGCCTAGGCCCCACCTTTTCCCACTTTTTAAAACACTAATTAAGATAATCCAACCCCCCCTCCGCCCCAATCACCCCCAAAAAAAAAAAAACCAACAAATCACAGCCAGGTGTTTAAGAAGAGAAAACATAGAGAAGATACGTTCTCGTTATTTTTATTCAATCCTTCTCCTTCTTATTTGTCTTCTATGAAATATTTTGCAACTTCTAAAACTGTTTTGCAATTTATAGGAGATTAAACAATCAGCAAACGGAGAGACCACTCAGAAGAGAAAGAGAGGAAGGACACCGAAGAGGTTTATTAAAGGTCCCCAAACTCCAGTGATTGGTATGCGGTGGATTCTCTTTTTTCCTTTTACCCTGCCTGATAGTTAAAACCGAAAGGTTATAGTCTCTTAATGTTTACTAGTGGGAAAATTTTGTATTGTAGGCAATGGGCAAAGTGGAGATGTTGCTTTCGATGAAATGATCACACAAGGTCGTATACCAAATTCAGTTGATTCACATAGAAATGCTGAAGTGGTGGTGACATGGACTGAGGCTTCATTGCTTAATCAGGAGAGCATAGCGCTCAATGAGGAAGACGGGAAGCTAAATATGGGTCAGCCTAAGCCAAAAAAGATTCCCTTAGTGAAATCTTCCGATAAAAAAGTTGTTAAAGATTCAATAAATGCACGTGAGAGGCATTCATCAAAGAGAGGAAAAATGATGGTCACAGGTGAAAAGATTGTGCCTGAACTTCAAGGTCAGCAGTTGCTTTTTCATGATAGTGCTCTTTTGTGGGTGATAGGATAGTTCCAAGTTGACCTTTTTGTTGATTGCACATGGAGATTCCTCGTGATATTTTAGAAAATAACGTAATGGCTGCAACTTACCGATGTCCTTTTTCGCTTGTTTACTTAGCGTTCTTGTGATAATATCCTTTTTGGCCTTCTATAGATTCTGCATCTAGAGGGAAAACCACTGAATTAAACTGCATTATGAAAGAAGTAGAGAAAGTAATTGCTGAAGCACCCCATAACGAGGTTGATGATGAACCGCTTTCAAAGTGGATTGACGAGATGCACAGTCCATCTACTTTTGATACCTCAAGTAAGCAAGCTGACTTGCATGTTCTTCGTGCACCCCTTTTTTTGGTAATTTGCCTGATGATTTCAGATTTTCTGCAGGAGTTTTGCCGGTGAGGACTATGGAGCAGTGTATGGAAACCAGCAAGAAGCAAGGAACTTTTGAGCTTACCCATCATTGTAAGACGCACAAAGGATCTGGGATGCAGGCTTCTGGATTTGAAGATAAGGGTGCAATTATGCCGAGCAAGCAGCAAATCTTGCCTTTCGTGAAGAAAAATATGCTTTGGAAAACAATTGAATCCATGGAAATCTTCGGTAAGACACCACAGAAACCACATTTCCAGCCTTTGGAACATTTTAAAGAGAGTTTGCGTGAAGGCTTAGCTATAGGTTATATGGTAACCTTCTCTAGTGTGGTTGAGAAAGCTTCCAGGTTGCGATTTAATGATCCTAAAAGCATTATATATGACATTTTGGAGACGCTTTCAGATCTGGAGAAGTATGGATTTGATGTTAGGGTAGTTCGAGACCGTGTACTTGAGTTGATAGCTGTGAAAGATAAGCATGAAAAGCTTCTAAGCCAGGTAGAAGAACTTAACAGTCAAATTGCCGAGCAGGATCTTAAGAAAAGTAAGATTGATGAAGAGATCGGCGAGATCAACAAGCAGATAATTGAGTTACAAGAGAAGCTTTCACTTACTGAATCATCTAAAGAGTTGAAGAGTCGTGCAATTGTCTCTTTGCAGTCTAGACTAGAAGAAATTGATGAAAACATAACGACTGCTGAGCGTGATTTTGAAGCCTTGGCTGCTAGGCCTTTGTAGTTGTCATGATGAAAATTGTAAATGGTAATGGTGGTGCGAAGATAGGGATGTTGTCATTTAATTTTATCGGAAGGCATGTCTAGAGCAATATAATATCTTACCGTTTTAGTTGCATGATTGACTTTGTCTACAACTACTCTTTCGTGTATTTTTTGTGATGACTAACATGAAAAGTGTAGCGTTAGAAACCTGATCCTATGAATCTGAAATTTCTCTAATTGCCTCAATTTTTTTCATGTGGCGTGGTGAAAACATTGAATTTGTTGCTACAAGACTGATACTGTTTGAGATGCTTTTGCAGGTACATATTTCTGTGCATGATAAGCGTGGCATTTCTCAGGTTCATTCATATTCAGTATAAAGCATTAGATATTACTGAACAATACGTAATTGTTAGAACTGATGGAGGCTTTGTTTGGTTTTGCTTAAAAAGCAGAAAATGTAAAAGTTAATAATTAATTTGAAGGCAAAGTTGGACTTCTCATCTCCAACGTAAAATGTAATTAATCTACCCTCAATGTTTTTTATTTTTATTTATTTATTTTTAGTATAATCTATCTCCAACATTTCAATTATGCAGTAAAATTCGTGATCCTATTTTGGTCATTAAATGGTGGATTACCCTTCTTTTTAAATAATCTAAAATAAAAGAAAGCAATAAAATAACAAAAAATAAGAGAAAATTGTAAAGGAAGTCCAATAAAAATTAAATATATATTAACAAAAAAAAAAAAGTTTAAAAAAAAATAAATATTTCATCGTTCATGGTGGTACAATCGTCGACGTGATTGCATTTGTGGAAGAGTGGTGTTTGGCCGCGGGTGGGCCAGTGGGGCCAGTGGGTGGGTTGGGCGAGCTTGTACGAGAAAGATGAAATGTTTATTTTTTCTATTTTTGTGTGTTAATATATATTAAATTGTTTTAAAATTTATCTATATATTTTGAGAAGTTATGGGGAATGATGAGTTTTGCTATATAATTGACAGTTTGGGGATGGATTATGCTAAATAAAAAGGTTGAGAGTAGATTTGTTATATTTTGTAAAAGTTGAGGATGAAAAGTGCAAATTTTTCTAATTTTAATCACACAGTTAATGAGATTCACAACTTGTATTAACTTTTCGACTACAAATTTCATCAATTTTAACAAAATCTGTTAAAAAACTAATTTTTAAAAAACCAAATAGACACTAATAAGTAGTAATGATATGTTATTTTGTTTTGGCGTTTGTTAGTGTCGGTCAATGTCCCTTTATTGTATGGGCACCTATCCTTATCTATATACACTAACTAGTGCAATTATTCGGCAAGAACGTCTACTATCAATGTGGCAAACCGAGTTAATAGGTTTTTCAATGTCGGGCACCATCGAGTAAGGACAACAAGTAAGCAAAGAAGAGAAAAGCAAGGATATTTGTTATGACTCGCGATGAGGCTGCCTAGAAATTGGACGTAATTGCATGTATCCGTCTCTAGTGTTCCGGTATATGCTCTTATCGATTCTAGTTGACGCATTCATTTATATGTGATGCACGCCTATCTAAGATTAATATTTCATATTAAAAAAATGATAGTATAGTAAAAGTTAGTATCCCATCACAAGGAACTATAGATATATAAAAGATAGCAAAGGCAATACAAATAGATTTTAGAGGCAGACTTTCATGTTATATGAATCGGAGCTACTATCGTATGTTTTCAAAATAAAGTGAATATTCAGAGACCAAGAGAGGAGTTAAGATTTTATGGGTCGAAGAATAAGTTATTTCCCGCCTCATCTCGACTTTGTAGGCAAAAGGGGTTATTGAGGAAGTGAGATTGTCAATGATACCTTGTTAGTCTCACTGGTACTCCATATGAAGATAAATTATTGGACAACGTGCCAGTTGTACGTGAGTATGCCGACGTGTTTCTGAGTGATCTACCGGGAACTCCGATCGATAGACAAGTAGAATTCATGATAGATCAGGTACCTAGAGCTGCACCTGTGTCCAAGGCATCGAATAGCACCAAAAGAACTGCAAGAGTTGAAGATGCAGTTGGAAGAACTTCAAGATAAAGGGTTCATTAGACTGAGTGTATCCCCATGGAGAGCTCTGGTACTCTTTATAAAGAAGAATGATAGGACGAAGATGATGTGTATTGACTAGTGTGAGTTGAAGAAGTTGACGATCAAGAATAAGTACCCCCTTCCGAGAATTGAGGATGTGTTTGATCAGTTGAAGGGTTCAATTGTGTTCTTGAATATTTATTTGAGACCGGGCTACCATCAGCTGAAAATTTAGCCGACCGATAAACCAAAGACGGCATTCGGACTCGCTATGGGGATTATGAGTTTATAGTGATGCCCTTTGGCCTGACAAATGCCCTTATGGTATTTTTAGATTTGATGAACCGGGTATTCCATCATTACTTAGACATGTTTGTCATCCTGCTTATTGATGACATACTGATATACTAGAGAGATCTTGAATAACACTCTGCATGTGGAGAAGTTTTATGCCAAATTCAAGAAATGTAAATTTTAGCTAGGATCGAGTAGGATTTATGGGTCACGCTGTGACAGCTAGAAGAATTGAAGTAGATCCGTCCAAGGTTGAGGTTGTGACCAATTGGCCCAATACCTTCAAACATTGGTGAAATGAGAAGCTTTTTAGGCTTAGCCAGCTATTATCAGAGGTTCATAGAAAGATTTTCCAAGATAGCTGTCCTATGACACAGTTGACTTGAAAATGTGTCAAGTTTGTATGGTCCAAAAATTGTTAGTGGAGTTTTCAGGAATTAAAGGACAAGCTAGTATCAACACTAGTGTTGTCTAAACCTGATGGTTCAAAGGGTTTTCTGATTTATAGTGATGCATCCAAGCTCGGTTTGGGTTGTGTTTTGATGTAACATGGAAATGTAATAGCCCATGCTTCAAGGCATTTGAAACAATATGAATAGAATTATCCAACACATGATCTCGAACTTGCTATGGTAGTTCACGCCTTGAAGATTTGGCACCACTCCCTGTACAAGAGCAAGTATGAGATATACACAGATTACAAGAATCTCAAATTCTTCTTCACCCAAAAGGAGTTGAATATAAGACAAAGATGGTGGTTGGAACTAGGGAAAGATTATGACTGCAATATCAATTACCATTTGGGTTAGGCTAATGTGACCACAGACGCTCTGAGTAGAAAGAACATGGGATAGTTGTCAGCTTTGCGCACAATACAAGATCAATTGATCAAGGACTTTGAGAATCCAAGGATTGATGTGCTAATGCCGTCAGGGAGTTTGACTTTGAAACTGAAAATCAGGTATAAAATTGTGGCAACTCAAAAAGGTAATCATTTTTTTTTTTGGAAAAGATCAGGACTAATGTGGGAGCTGAGAAGAGGAAAGGATTTGAGGTAACTGAAGATAAATCTATGATGTTTAAAGGGCAACTGTGCATGCCTAAGGATGAGAAACTGATGAATGAGATTATGATTGAAGCTCATTCCTCATCTTACGCTGCACACCTAGATAGAAATAAAATGTATAAGGATTCGCGTAACACATTTTGGTAGTGAAATATAAAATGGAGGACAGCACTCTTTGTGTCTAAATGCATGGTTTGTCAGCAAGTGAAGGCAAAACATCAGAGGCCGTCCGATCCATTGAATCTCGTAGATAAACTCGAGTGAATATGGTAAACGTTTGCAATGAATTTTGTCGTAAGTTTTCCTAGATCGGCATTTTCTGCCATTTTAGATGACCTCTAGTTTAGAACAACTTGCACAGATATATGTGTTGACGTCAGAACCTGCACCATCCACGTGTCAACAGATCTCCAGTCACTCTTCTGCCAACCTGTATGTTACCTGCACACTTGGACAATCGTTAGGCACCAAGATCTTCTAAGAAAAAGGGTCCGACGATCAAGTCAACTGCCGGTATAAGAATAATACACGAGGGGCGAAGGTAATTGGGTGTGGGAGAGACAAGCAGGCAGAGATTTGAGTAGAGTTTAGGGGTGGAATTTTAGTGTCAAAAAAGGCGTCATAAAAGAATGCGTGTTCTCAAGAATGCATCCATTAGAATAACCGGATTCTGATATTTTTAGGGGGAGAATCCCAATTGATTTAGGGAAGCAATCAATTAGAATTCTGATTGTGATTCTCTTTCTTTATCAGATAAGGTAGGTTCCAATCTCGCTGTGATCTTCCGAGATTACATCATGATCTCTCTCAATCTCTAAGATTGTGTTGCTGATTTTATTGGATTGGGTTATGGTTTCCTTGTGACAATCAAACACAATCTTCCTTGAGATATCCTCTTAGCTATCCCAAAATATCAGATTATATGCAGACTATAATAAATACGAAGCCCGGCGAGACTCTCTGGGTCGGCCATGAGTATCGAGGCCCTTCATGGGCCTCGTAATACTCTATTCGATGGGCCTCCGAGGCCTTCTGAAAATTTACGAGGCCCTTGCTAGGCCCTCGAGGCCTTCGTCGGGTCTATGGGACCTTTATGAATCTAGAAGGCCCTCGTTGGGCCTATAAGGCTTTAGCAAGGCCTTAATTAGGCCTAGATGGGACTTTTACTGGACCTTTGCTGACGTAGAAGTCTTACCAAACTCGGGTGGTAACAATAGTCCCCCAAGTCCAAGCCTATTATTTATATCAGGCGTGGGACTTTAAGAAGAAGCATTAAATGAGGACGAAGGCTTTTATAAAGCGAACCTCCAATGGAATCCATGAGATCACATCTCCCGTCATATTTCTCCATAGGAGGCATTTTGAACCCTGCGGAAAGTTCTCTAGCCTTCAACTATTTGGAGAATGGGAGATCATCGTCGTCATCAAGGTCGTACAACCGTTCTGGTCTTTCATTTGCAGCCCTGGAGTCACTTCTCTTCTCTCAGTGGTCATTGCTGGGCTCACTACGCTGGCTACTCAACGATTGAGGTCGAGCCACAGACGACCCAGACTCTAACCTATCGAATACGCTGGCAGAGGCTACCGGCTTCTCCACTTACGAGGCACAAGGTTTCTCCTGCTTCTGGGATTTTGCCCGTTGAGGATTGGCGAATCATCTTGAGACCGACGACTTTCGATAGAGCCAGACCTCGAAGGGCTTCCCCGAGCACGGCTACGCTTGGATCTATGTTGAAGAGATTGATTCTCCAACAGTTCAAATACCGCCTTCATCCGGGCACTGTCCAACTTCGGACGTCTCTGTCGTTGTCTTCTTCTCTTGTAGTAGGTTACATTCTGAAAGTCTTGAACGCTTTTATGCCGCAAGTCAGTATGATGGGATTTTACTTCCTCTTCCATCTCTTTTGGGTAGAAAAACGCGTTTTTACCACAAGTTTTTGGTCGTCTAATGTTTTTCTTTTTCCACAGACGGCGCCAATCTGTTGACGTCGGAACCTGCACCGTCCACGTGTCAACAGATCTCTAGTCACTCTTCTACCAACCTGTATGTTACCTGCACACTTGGACAATCGTTAGGCACCAAGATCTCTGGAGAAAAAGGGTCCAACGATCGTTGGTACTCTGACGATAAAGTCAATTGCCAGTATAAGAATAATACACAGGGGGCGAAGGTAATTGCGTGTGGGAGAGATAAGCAGGCAGAGATTTGAGCATAGTTTAGGGATGGAATTCGAGTGTAAAAAGAGCGTATCTTGGAACAACCGGAGACGTTGTATTTATAGTGCAAGAGTCCTCATTGATTTAGGAAACAAATCTATCAGATATCCAATCAGATCCTCCTTCCTTAGGAGATATGGATCATTCGCTGTCAATGCAATCTCCAAGATTATCTACCTTATTTGAGTTTATCACGTTGCCTAATTTTTAGGAGATTACGATTTAGTTTCTTTGTGAAGATCTGTGTGCCAATCCAACGCAATCTGTCTTCAATTATCTCTCTGGTCTTTCCAGAACATCGTGCTGCTTGCTAGTTATAGTAAATATGAAGACCGTCGAGGCCTTAAGGGTCGGCCGTGAATGTCGAGGCCCTTCAGAGGCCTCACAATATCCTAGTTCAAGAAGGCCAAGATGTCAGATGGGCCTCTGAGGCCTTTTTAGAATTTGTGAGACCTTTGCTGGGCCTATATGGGGCTCCCGTTGGGACTTTGCTGACGTGGAGGCCCTATTAAAATTGGGTGATAACAATAGTCCCCCAAGTCTAAGCCTATTATTTATAATAGGCGTGGGACTTTGAGAGTGAGAGAAGGGATTTTTGGACAAAAAATAAAATTAGAATTCGGCGGATTTTGCGGGATGTGGTCTTCGCACATTGAATTATAAATTGAACTTACCCAGTATAGTCCTCTAAGTCCGAAGCCGAACATTTATGACGGATGAGGGCTTCGAGCGATTAGACGTTTGGTGATGTGTCCGTGGTTGGTGTGATTCTGTCAATCAATGTTATCAATCTGTGGCTAGGCAATCATGAGTGAGAGGATAATGGGGCGCGCGTGAGACGCGTGCGTTCTTGTTATAATAAATGCTTAGGGTTTCGTTTCCTGCCAGTTGCTCTAACTTAAACACGCGTCCACTGGCCAACGGTTTAGATGCAACGCGTGGGAGTTGGACGGTGGAGATTGGAAATCCTCAATCTATAAAGCTTGGTGCCTTCCTTCATTAAAACTTCTTCTTGCTTCTGTGCTTGTTGTGAGTATTGTGAATGCTCTTCCGATAATCAAGAGGTTCCAAGCGAGTGCATTGTTTTACCTGCATTGCCAAGGTAAGCGTGCCGAGAGTTCCTTTGTTTCGTAGTTTGCTTTCGTGATTATTTCTTGACTCCATATTTTGGAGGGATTATACCCTGCCACACGTTCTGACGACAGTGGAAGCATCAACCTCCAGGGTTGAGAGGAGTTGTAATGTCATCTAGAAACGACGATTCGTAGAATCAATCGGACGTTCGAAAAAACCCTAGTATTCGGGGTGAGTCGCCATCATCCGCCTCATCATCTTCATCGTCTGAGGTAATAGGAGAAGTGAATCAAATGCCTCCAGCCGCACGCACATTGACGTCCACAAGTGGGAGGGGGCTTGCCCCACCGCACCATCGAAAGAGACCACGAAAAAAAGAGGGCCGGACGCCGGGTACCTGAGATGAGGGGGTCGCTTGATAAGAGGGATGCCCCAGCAGCTAAGGAGCTTATGGAGGAGCTCAAGTGGTCGACCATGGAGGCGTCCATGGCTTGTTCACGGATCACTGAGGCAGAGTTAGAGGACATGCAGTTGTCTTATGACATCCCCGCGTCCGTGATACTCAGGGCTCCGGGCCCCGAGGAACGTGATGACGATCCTCTTGAAAGATTCATCGCGATTTACGAACCCACGATACAGCAGGGTTTTCGCCTATCCATGCACCATTTCTTTCACGAGGTTCTGAAAGACAGGAATCTGGCCCCCTGCCAGATAACACCGAATGGCTGGGGGTAGATGGTGGCCTCGTACTTATTGTGGAACATTACCGAGGCGGGAGGGAACCTGACCCCCAGGGAGTTTGATTCTATATATCGGCCCTGTCGATCTGCGGGCTGGTACAATATTTTTCCTAAGCCAGGCCAGAAGTGGAGAACGGCTACTGACAGCCCCAACAAAGTGCATAACTGGAAGGAGAGGTTCATCTTCTTAGGCGGGGATTGGGAGTTTATGCCGGAGGACCCGTTTTCTTACGTGTCTATCCTCCGTCGATTTGGAGAACTTGGTATATACTGCTGTCTTTGTGTGGATTACGATCATAGTTCCTAACTTAATGTCTTGCTTACTTTTGCAGATTACGGGATGCCACCTATCCCGAAGAGAGACCAAGGAGATTTGAGGTCGAAGTGGGATAAGGTGCGAGCGCTCACGAGTGAATTCAGGAGTCTCAACAATCTGTTGAAAGACGATAACCTGCTGGTGTGCTATAGACTGATGGGTGAGTCTCGTAACTTACGGTATACTGATTTTACTATTAAAAGTTTCCTGAATGAGTTGCATCTTGGTGTTTACGTTAGCAGCTTTCAGGTTTAAAAGGATTCATATGCTACGCCTCACCCGCCCTGCCAGCGAAGAGGGTTCCTCGGCGCAGGCGCCTCCGCGGGATGTGCCTTGTTCGTCACAAGAAGTTCTGGCCTCTGATGTTCCAGTTCCCAGCCAGACTGTCCTTCTTCCACCTTTGCCTACATCCTCTCATCCTTCACCTGACTCCGATCCTCTGAAGGACAAGAGAAAGAAGATTGCCAAGGATACGGATGAGGCAGACACCTAGAAGAGGAAGGCTCCAAAGACTGCGGAAGGGTTTATGAGGGACGCCCGCAAGATGAGGTGGGCTGGAGAAATGCCCCGGTCTTTGCCACGCCCTGATGGGGGCTGAGGGTGCAGGGAATTCTGGCTCCTCAACTGGCCAAAGGAGTCGCGTCTGCATTTCCAAGTGTACGGAAGAGTTAGAGACTTCTGTGATGGAATTGCTCTCCGTCCATCCCTCAATGATGGCGGTGAGCGTCTATAAATACTGGACCCAAGAATGGGAAAAAGGCGGCCGAGGAAGCCCCAGTACGCGAGCGGCTATAAATGGCCGAGATGAACTTGATACGGGAGATGGTCATAACCAGAGAGTTATTTAGCACATTGGAAAGTTTTGATGGTCAGTGCAGCGATGAATCTGCTAAGGCTAGGAAGCTGTCTGAGGATCTGAAGGTTGTGAGCCTCGAGAAGGCACAATTGGAATCAGATAAGAGGGCCCTCCAGTTCAAGTATGAGATTGAGCTAAAAGCTGTGAAAGAGAGTTTGAAACAAGCTCGAGATTAGAAGAGGGCTGCCGAGGCTTATCAGAAACGTACCGATGAGGCCCAGAAATCAGTCAAAGATTGGACCCTTACAGCTAAGACCGCGTTAGCCACCGCAAACAGCAGTCTAGAGGTTATTGTTGTGGAAAAGAAAAGGCTATTGGCCGAGGTGAAACAGGAGCTGGAAAGGGTCAGGGCCGAACGAGTAGATGCCAAAGCCAGGGTGGTGGAGACGTATCAGGATGCATTCGTAGATACGCTTGAGTATCAGGACCTCGCCCATCATTTGACGACCATTGGAGGCGAGCAGTTGGTAGAGCAGATCGCAGAAACCCATCCAAAGTGGGATATTTCGTTCCTTCGCCAGACTCCTACCGAGGCTCCAGCGACGGATATCATTCTGAGCGAAGCTGATGATCAAATCTCCCCACCTGTTGTGGAGGAAGGCCCGCAATGTGCCTACCCTTAGAGAAGCGGTGGGGCATTTTACACCTAGAATTTTGTCTCTCTCTTTTGCGCATGTTCCAGAATTTGCTATCAAATTTGTTTTCCTAGTGTATCTCTATTCCAGCATTTAATTTTATGAATGATTGTGCTCACCAGGCATGGAGAGTAGCTCCTAAAATTTAGAAATTATTCCCTTGGGCATTGACGGCGTTGACCTTTTTGTAGAATCCAAAGAGTTAGCGTCTTTAATATCCTGGTAAGTGGAAAGGCAACACCGTCGTTTGGCGTTCCCAATACCCAACGGGACGGTTGTATTTATTGCCTCGTGTCAGGTTCCAATGTAGCCTCTATGAAAATACTGAGGGCCTTTCATTGTATTCCTCACGCAAGTGGAACTCCAGTAAATTACATGAATTGGCTTCTAGTGTCATAACTTTTCCGAGTTGTGTGATCACACATTTCGCAACAAAAGTGCAATGGAAGTACGAATAAAGAAACGACGTTCAGAATGCCTACCGAATGGAGAATCAACATTTAAAGGACCAAATGCCCAGCCAATCAACGTTCAGATGACCAAACGTACGGGAGGGTCTGACCTAGTAGCCTTAGCCCGACCATGCCCCGAACGGTACATCCTTGATTCGGGCGAGGGGACTGGGGGCCATATGCCAAAAGGCGTCAACGATATTTTTGAGCAGTATGGCCTAATTAGTCACCAAATCAACTCGTCTTGATTTTAGGAGACTTCCGATCATGGTGGAACCATATTTCCACCCCCCTGACGAGGACCAATGTATAGACCTAGTAGATCTAATATCCCAATATGTATCGACCCCAAGAGGCGACGAAGTAGTAGGATAATAATCAGGTTTGTATGTTCCTGCCTTGTATTTTGAATTATGATGAATAAAATAATATTGTATTAGAATTTCCTTGGTTGTTTCATTTGTGTGAATAGCTTTTGGCATTCGAACTGGGCAACTTCGGCGATTGGAGAAGGACAGCCAACGCTGGCGTGCCATTTCAAAATTCTAGCGTACGGCCTCGCATTTGCTTCCACACAGTTGCGAAGCTTACGGGTCAAGGAGTCATTCCGAACCTTGCGAGGCTCTCATATTTTACATTCCCATGTGGGATAGGTGTCGGAGGTGTCACCATGCAATGATGACTGTACAATTTTTGAGGTGCGTACCCTCACGCACCCTTTTACATCTTTCAAGGGTTTATTAGAGGTGCATTTACCCCTTCCCCACGCGCTGGTTTATCTAACTGTTCGTGTTCTTCCACGCTTATATGTACGATTGTAGGATTTTATTTCATTCTCTCTGACTTTCCTTTTTTACCGTCCTATTTAGATCTCGGGTGTCGTCAGTTATGTCGAGTTTTTATTTTTCCAGCGTTCCAAAGCTCAAGATAAGGCGTGGGGGGTTGTGGATAATATATCTCATCCACCTCTGGTACCTTCTGCGGCGTCCGTTCTAGGGGTTACTGTTTTACAGACACCAGAGACAATGGTGGGCAGTTCTTCCTTTATCTCTGTCGTGCCGTTAGTGACATCGGAGGTGCCCTTCGCTTTGTCTCCTGCGGGACCTGCGCCTTCGTCTGAGAACTCTAGACAATCAGGCAAGAGGAAGGCAGAGACCAATGGCAGGGAGGGGACGTTTCGCACCCATGTGCCTTCTCCTATAGAACGCATCAACATCGGGTTTCGTCGGGAAGAGTTGGACCTAACAGTTTTGGGAAAACTACTAGC
The DNA here is from genome assembly GCA_030279155.1 of Forsythia viridissima. Lineage (NCBI taxonomy): Eukaryota > Viridiplantae > Streptophyta > Magnoliopsida > Lamiales > Oleaceae > Forsythia > Forsythia viridissima. Next base: position 20,598,477 of record CM059043.1, on the reverse strand, counting down.
CCTAGCTGCCATAGCAGCGGTCTCAGTTAATAAGTATTGGACTTTTGCTTTCGAGAAAGCCACAGATAACACGGAGTTGATGGAGTTGTTGAAACTGGCCGAAATGTATACATCGTGGAGTCACATGCTTAACTGCGAATTGTACAAAGTATTGGTGATGAAGGTTGACGAATTGCGCTCCACAGTTGGGAGGATGAAGATGTTAACACGCTACGTTCGAAAACAAAGACCTTCAAGTGCAACTCGCCATTTCTGAAGATGCGAGGGCACGTGCCATATATGATGTCACCAAAGCTAAGAGGATCCAGAGTGTCTGTGTTCATGCTTAGAAGAAGGTCGAATCGTAGCTGAGATCTTGTGAAAACATGATCCATGCCAAAGATAAAGAATTGACAGAGGTATTGAATGAGTTGTCGAGGGCCCAGGATCTGCTGGCAAAATTCGGGGTCCCAGTTTATGCGAATCCCAAGCGTCCTACAGGGACTTAGAAGTCTTGTATATTTTCTCTGGGGTTGCGTTTTGATTTAAAGATGTAGAGCTTCTTGCATAGTACGGTATCATGTAAATTTTTTTTATTCAGCCATGTAGGCTAATGAGAATGCATTATTTTTGCGCGTTGAATGTTTAACCGGCGAGTTTACTGAGTTGGCTGCGAACCACACTCCCTCACTGCTAAATTTTGTTTCTTTGTTGTGTGCGCGTTGAATGTTTATCCAGCGAGTTGACAGAGTTGGCCGCGAACCACACTCACTCGTTGTCGAGTTTCATTTACTTGTTTGTGTGTGCGTTGAATGTTTATCCAGCGAGTTGACAGAGTTGGTCGTGAACCACACTCCCTCGCTGTCAAATTGTCTTTACTTGCCTTTGTACACGTTGGATGTTTACCAGCAAGTTGAAAGAGTTGGACGCGAACCACACTCTCCCGCTGTCGTTCTTACTTTACTTGTCTTTGTACGCATTAGATGTTTACCCAACGAGTTGAAAGAGTTAGCTACAAACCACACTCCCTACTGCTGTGCTTACTTTACTTGCCTTTGTAAGCGTTAGATGTTTACCCAGCGAGTTAAAAGAGTTGGCCGCGAACCACATTCCTCTACTACCATGCTTACTTTACTTGCCTTTGTACGCGTTAGATGTTTACCCAGCGAGTTGAAAGAGTTGGCCGCGAATCACACTCCCCCACTGCCGTGCTTACTTTACTTGTCTTTGTACGCGTTAGATGTTTACCCAGCGAGTTGAAAGAGTTGGCCGCGAACCACACTCCTTCGTTGCCGTGCTTACTTTACTTGCCTTTGTACGCGTTAGATGTTTACCCAGCGAGTTGAAAGAATTGGCCGCGAACCACACTCTCCTGCTGTCGTGCTTACTTTACTTGCCTTTGTACGCGTTAGATGTTTACCCAGCAAGTTGAAAGAGTTGGCCGCAAACCACACTCCCCCGCTGCTGTACTTACTTTACTTGCCTTTGTACGCATTAGATGTTTACCCAGCAAGTTGAAAGAGTTGTCCATGAATCACACTCCCTCGCTGTCGAATTTCCTTTGTTGGAATAATTGAGATAATAGAAACTTGCAAACGGCTGGACTTTATTGGCAGAATACTACAGCTGAATAACTTCGAAATAAAAATCGACTTGCAGATTTGTACCAAAGAAAACAAAATGAAACATATTGGTTGTATGGACGAAGGTGCATGATGTTTCACAAGTGTTTCATCCCCTTTCTGTTGGTATCGTCAAACTTGTAAGTCCCGGGGCAGATCGCATTGTAAAACATGATAGATAGTCCATCGGGTCAGTCTTGTCTAGTGGGATCTGTGTTCTTGTCGTTACGGCGATAATTGTTACCCTGACACCGAGGTTGAGAGCCTCGCCCTTGGTTGGGCAGTTCTCGTATTCTTCGCATCCGGTGGTTCTACTCCAGCATGTCAAATACAGAAAATTTGACCCCCAACCTGTCAAATACGCTGATGGACCCGAGGGGGGCTTGTTCCCTCGTCACGGGAGAGACCTCATCTAATGGTTATCATGCGAGCGCCTTGGGCTCTTACCCTGAGAATTTTGCATGTCCGATATCGGTTGGTCACCCTGAGGATTTTGACGGCTTTCAATAGAACCGTACCTCAAAGGGCTCCATCTATCCCGGTCGCGTCTGTTTCTTCAAAGGGTGAGAGGCTTCCTCTGTTGGCTATCATGCGAGGACCTTGGACTCTTACCCCAAGGATTTTGCACGTCCGATATCGGTTGGTCACCCTGAGAATTTTGATGGCTTTCACTAGAACCGTACCTCAAAGGGTTCTGTCTACCCAGTTGCACTTATTTTTCTGAAGGGAAGATTGATATCCCGACCTTTCCATGATGTCCCTTATTTGGGCATTCTCCATTTTTCAGATCTATGATATTCTACTTGTTCGTTCGCCTCTATCGTTGTCTCCTCCTCTGACGATGGGTCACGTTCTGACGGTCATGAAAGTTCTCCTGCCACTGATCTGTGTGGTGGGATTCAACTTCCTCTTCTATGGAGTGTTCGGTTGCCATGCTCTTTTGGGTAGAAAAACACGTTTTTGCCACAAGTTTTAGGTCGTGTAATGTTTTTCGTTTCCCACAGATGGTGCCAATCTGTTGACATCAGAACCTGCACTGTCCACGTGTCAACATATCTCTAGTCACTCTTCTACCAACATGTATGTTACCTGCACACTCAGATAATCGTTAGACACAAAGATCTCTGGAAAAAAGGGTCTGGTGATCGTTGGTACTCTGACGATCAAGTCAATTGTCGGTATAAGAATAATACACAGGGGGCGAAGGTAATTGGGTGTGGGAGAGACAAGTAGGTAGAGATTTGAGCAGAGTTTAGGGGTGGAATTTTAGTGTCAAAAAAGGCGTCATAAAAGAATGCGTGCGTCCATTAGAATAACCGGATTCTGATATTTATAGGGGGAGAATCCTAATTGATTTAGGGAAGTGATCAATTAGAATTCTGATTGTGATTTTCTTTCCTTATCAGATAAGGTAGGTTCCAATCTCGCCGTGATCTTCTGAGATTGCATCCTAATCTCTCTCAATCTCTAAGATTGTGTTGCCGATTCTATTAGATTGGGATATGGTTTTCTTGTGACAATCAAACACAATCTTCCATGAGATATCCTCTTAGCTGTCCTAAAATATCGGATTATATGTGGACTATAATAAATACGAAGCCCGGTGAGGCTCTCTAGGCCATTAGTATCTAGGCCCTTCACGGGCCTCGCAATACTCTGATTCAGGAATGCTAAGATGTTCGATGGGCCTCTTAGGCCTTCTAAAAATTTACGAGACCCTTGCTGGACCCTCGAGGCCTTCATCGGGTCTATGGGACCTTTATGAATCTAGAAGGCCCTCGATGGGCCTATAAGGCTTTAGCGAGGCCTGAATTAGGCCTAGATGGGACTTTTACTGGACCTTTGCTGACATAGAAGTCTTACCAAACTCGGGTGGTAACAATGTCAGAGAGATTGTTCAACTTCATAGAGTACCGGTGTCTATTGTTTCGAACTGAGACCTAAGATTTACTTTGAAAATTTGGAACAACCTTTAGCAAGCTATGTGGAACAAATTAACATTTAGTACTGCATATCATTCTCAAATTGATGATCAATCAAAATGAACTATTCAAGTTCTTGAGGATATGTTGTGAGCATGTGTCCTTGACTTGGGTGGTAAATGGGAAAATCATTTTCCATTGGTTGAGTTTGTATAAAATAATAGTTTTCAGGATACTATTGGCATTGCACCATATGAGGCATTATATGACTATCGATGTCATTTGCCAATATACTAGGATGAAGCTGGAAAAATGAGAATTTTGGGTGTAGAATTAGGTGACAAGATTGTGGAAGCTATAGACAAGATCAGATCAAGGATTAAGATAGGTCAAGATTGCCAAAAGAGTTATGTCGACCAAAGAATAAAAGAGTTTGAGTTTGAGTTTGAGGTCGGCAAGAAAGTATTTCTTAAAGTAGCTCCGATGAAGGGTATAATACGATTTGAGAAGAAAGTAAAGTTAAGATCGAGATTCATCTGTTTGCTCGAGATCTTTGAGAAAATTGGAAAAGTGATACATCGTTTGGCATTTCTGTCTGAACTCTCGACAGTGCACGATGTGTTTCACGTGTCTATGTTGAGAAAGTATGCACTCGATCCTAGTCATATGGTAAATGTTCAGCCATTGGACGTGCATAGTGACATGACATATGAAGAAGCACATGCAGTGGTTCTAGATAGAAATGTCCATAATTTGAGAAACTGAGAAGTTCCATCAGTCAAAGTCCAGAGGGTAGACACGGAAAGGACGAGGCTACATAGGAAATAGAAGAAGATGTTTTAGCCAAGTGCCCTGAATTCGTCAATCAAGTAAGTTAAATTTCGAGGACGAAATTATATATTTGAGTGAGGAGGGTTGTAGCGATCGAAAATTTCAAACTTCGACATCAAAATGTTTTTCATGTAAACTTTGAAAAGAAATATACTTAGTTCGTGGCGTCGCTACGACACCTCCTAAAATATCGAATTTAAATGTTTGGTCTAGATGAATGTTACGCTCACTTGTCTTTTAATTTCTGAAGTGACGGGTTAGATTATTTCAAATTGCAAGTTTATTTATTTTTTGTTTAGTTAAATTCATATTGCGACTCATCTTATGGAAAATTGTTTCATATGTTTAAGTCTTTACTCTAAACTAATTTAAATTTAGTTCGAGCTATGATTCCACTAGCTTCTAGCCACTCCCAATAGCCTTTGAGGCACTAGAACCGAGCTAACCTTCGCACCATAACCGCTCCAAATTTGCCCTCCAAAAACCCTCCCTCAAACACCATCAAAATAGCCCATGATCAGCTCCAAAATGGCCCATCAACTACCACCAAAATGGCCCATGATCATCCCAAAACTCTCTATTACCCCATAACCAGCACCAAACCACCCCTTAAAACACCCATCTCGACCTTCATTGTTCTCTCATTTCCCCATACACCATTAGCTTCATCTTCCACCTGGATTTATAGCGAACCTCACAGCCATTTTCTCCCTCACAGATCATAGAAAAATGACAAGAAATTCATACATTACACCTACATATACACAGCCAGCAACATGAAGTCTTTGTAACACACATACCAATTCTCATACAAAAATTGCAAGAAAAGTAAAAGGCAGGCATGCTAGGATTTTGAAATAGTGAAGTAGTTCTACACATACTGACTCAACTCTAGACAATTTGGAAAAACTTGTGAGGTAGTATCCTTCCCTGTACACATGTGGTATGAGTTTTTGAGAATTTTATATGCTAGAATGTGCGTATATGTCAATTTCTTGCGAAGTATGCTACGCCCAGACGTTTTTTACTTGTTTTTCTAGCTTGTTTAGACTTGTCTATGTTGGGAACAGAACTTTGGTGATTGAAGATAGTGTAACGTCCCAAAAATTTAGAATTTTATTTTGGGCTAAGTAAAATTCTTAGCAAATAATTGTGGCCACATGTCCGTCCAAAGTTCAAACGGGGGCTAATAATAATAAATGACCCGAGTCCACTAGACAAAATATCCAACGATTTTTGAGATTTATTTATTTAATTAATTAATTATATTTATTTTTTTCTAAAAATGGAAAGAATGGTAAGATATTTTAATTTATGGTAATTGCATCATATCAAAGACTTACCAAATCCCAAATAGGTAAGTTCCATGGTATGTAAGCAAAATGATGGAAAGAAGCTACAATCCTCAAAACCTTCCAATTCTTTCCCATTCTTTCTCCTCCAAAAACCGTCCCCCCTCCTCTCCTATACACACACTTAAGCCATTTTTACAAAAAAAAAAAAAAAAAAAAAGGAAGAAAAGAGAAGAAGGAGGAGGAAAGAAGAAATATTTTTCAAAAGGTTTTTCATTCTTTTCATTAAGAAAGCAAGGTAGGAATATTCATATGCAAGTGATTTAAATCCCTATTATGTATTGTAGTTATGTGTATGCTTTGCTAAATGATTTAATGTTTATGGCCATCCGGATATGAATGTAGTTTATTCCTTTGGAATGAACAAGAAATGATGTTCATCCTACTTTGGGTGTAAATGAAGAATGTTTATGTTTTAAATCCCTTGAGATTAAACATAAGAAAGAATTTTATTGGTTTTAAATCCTTTGAGATTAAACCTAAGAATGAATTTGGGGTTTCGACGCTTGAGCTCAACGGAAAATGAATGTTTGCATGGTTTACTTATATTTAATTGCAATATATAATTTGAGATTTGCATATTTATAAATAATAATATTCCCATTGAGTTTTCTCCAAACTCACCATTCTCCCATTTATAGATTGATTGTAGGGTTGGATGGAGGCTAAATGATGAAGGGATTGAGCTATGGGAAAAGAGATTTCGGTCAAGAAAACGGATAAATGACAATTGCTTTATATTGTTATGATTTCTGAATTTTATATGTTATAAGATGATTTTGATATGAATGTTAATTGTTAATTTGTCATAAACTTGTTCGGAACTCTTTGAAATGATATTTTTAATATTGATGAGTGTTGCATGATGTTTAAATGGTATAATATTGACCGAGATGTAACTGTCCAGAATTTTCAGCTTGCAACTCCAGTTTCAAATGGACGTCCTGAATAGTAGACTTCAGGTTTTGGGATGAAATCTGATGGGATTGGTGACCTATCAATTTTTGTCCTTTGAAACTTAGAATCACCTCGTTCGGATGTCTGTAGAGAAAGATATGCAAGATTTGGTGATGATGGACAGTTCTACTCGGGAATCTGCCTTCCATGTTTTAAATGTTAATTTGGAGAACTTACATATTTTATTAAATTCTGAATTTTAGATATGAGTTAATACATTATGTGATATTTTATCTCTGAAAATATTAGAATTGTTCAAGGTTTTTTGATAGGGAAAATTTGGGATTAAAAATGAGTATTGAAAGCTGTCTAGTTTCTGTTTTTCATATACTTTGTATTCCCTTTTGATGGCCTTAACTATTTCCTAAAATAGTGAAATTTTAGTATGTATTATAAGGATATGTTATGATTATTTGTTAAAGCTTCATAATTTTTTGTGACCGTTGAGTTGCTCATTTTTATGCATAAGTGGTAAAAGGGCATTAGACTTATGTCACAATTAAGTTAACTAGAAGTTTCGGCTTTAATGAAAAACTATTAATGTTTCTTAACCTCAACTTTAAAGTCCTCATAGTTGATAATTCCCATTTGTAAACTTTTAGAATAACATCTAGAATTCTGCATTTTAGTTTACTTTCAGGCTTTAAAAGGTAAGATTATGAAAGTCGTTCCAGGGCTTCGTAGATGAGGTTTTGGGGCGTTACAGCTTGGTATCAGAGCTCAAAGTTTGAAATCGGTTCTATAGAATAAGAGAAGTTTGAGAACATATAGAGAACGAATCAATTAAAAAAAAATATTCTACCCTCGAGCGAGCGGACATAATTACATCTCTGTCCACTCATGCAAGCACTATTCACAAATTTTTTTTCTTCCTTTTCTCATAATGTGTATTTATTTAAATATATGATGATTTCTTGTATTACTGAAATGTGTTACATGATTACATTAAAGATTGTATTCTATCGGTAATAAAGAAAGTTTAAAATGTAAAGATTCTCCATGGCTATCCCACTTCATCTGACGGCTACCATCCTCAAACCCTCATGTATGATTTTATTTTTTAGTTTTCCAGCATTGATTTTTGTTAAGTTAAATTGCATAAAGTTATAATTGTTGTAAATAATCGAATGCTATTTAATTGATTGAAAGTTTCCTAAATTTCTTTGGACTTATGTTGGATTGGACTTAGGACAGAATGGCTAGAATGAGGTATACTACTAGAATGTCTATCGGTTTACCACATCACCTAGTACTATGAGCTTTAGCGAAACAAGCCTATGAGAACTTCGATTTAGACATTTCGCTATCTCAACACATTGAGAAATTTCTTCTTTTGTGGCGAAAGGCAACGAGTTATGGGAATAAAATTGGTATCGTTGAGGCTGTCGATCACATTTTACGTACATTTACCCCATCTGGAGTAGAGATAAGTAATATGATGAAGAACGAAATGTTGAAAGAAGACCCAAACCATATCGATGTTGAGACATTGCTAATACGAGTGGAAATTTAAACAATTATCTAAGTATGCACATCACCTTGTTGATACTGATGCTAATAATATCAAAAGGTCTGAGCAAGGATTGAGCACATATATGAGCTTAATTCTCTTGTTAGTTTCACCTCTTATAGGGAGATGCTAGCTCGGGCCAAGACAATTTGGTACCATAAAGCCAATTCAGATCAATCTGCCCCTTAAATAAGAATTTTGCTCGGAAGAGAGAGTGGAGTGGACAGGACAAAGGAAAAGGAAAATGGTAAGAAAAGAAGCCAAGTACAGGATCCAACAACGTCAAGCCAGGAGCCGCTGCTCCACCATTCCCAAAATGTAACCAGACTCACCTAGGAGAGTGCTTGTTTGGGAGAAACGTATGTTACCGATGTGGAAAACTGGGCCACATGATCATGAATTGTCCAGAACCACCCAAAAGAAGAGATGTAAATGAGAAAGAGGGAAATAGAAACAAGATTAAGAATGGAAAAGGGTGAGTGTTTTCCCTTACCCAGCAAGAAGAAGATGAGAATCCCAAAGTGATAGCAGGTACCCTTCTGTTGTCACATTTTCCTGCTTATGTGCTTTTTGATTCTGGAGCAACACATTCAATTATCTCTGCATCTTTTATCACTAAGGCTAGGCTTGCGTGTGATAAATCGGCTAGTTTACTAGAGTTTAGCATCTCTTTGGGCAAGTCTCTTTTTACGAATCAACTAGCTAAATCATTTAAGATAGAGATTGGAGGAAAAATACTAGAAGCAGATTTGTACATCCTAGAAATGTGAGACTTTGACGTAATCCTAGGCATGGATTGGTTAGGACCTAACCACTCGTCGATCCAATACCACGAAAAGGAGGTAGTACTTCAGAAACCATGAGAAGATAAGTTTTGTTTCTCAGGGACGAAAGGGTCAGGTAAAGGAAAAGGTAAATCCCAACTAGAGGTAACTATTGATGACATAGAGGTGATACGGGAGTTTCTCGACGTGTTTCCTGAATATCTACCAGAAATTCTGCCAGACAGGCAACTGTTCACGATTGACTTAGTTCTTGGAGCGGCACCGATGTCTAAAGCACCTTATAGAATAGCACCAAAGGAATTACTAGAACTAAAGTCTCAACTTCAAGAATTGTTGGATATAGGCTTCATCTGACCAAGTGTGTCACTGTGGGGTGCACCAGTACTTTTTATGAAGAAGAATGATGGATCGATGAGAATGTGCATTGACTATCGGGAATTAAATCAGTTGACAATAAAGAATAAGTACCATCTTCCAAGGATTGAAGATTTGTTTGATCAATTGAGAGAATCAAAGGTTTTCTTTAAGATTGATTTGAGATCTGGGTACCATCAATTGAAGATTAAGACTAGCGACATACTAAAAACAGCTTTTCGAAATCATTATGGGCATTACGAGTTTGTGGTTATGCCGCAATGCACCAACATTGTTTATGGACCTAATGAATAGAGTGTTTCATGAATTCTTAGACAAGTTCATCATAGTTTTCATCGATGACAACTTGGTATACTCTGAGAATCATGAAAAACATGAAGAACACCTCAGGATAGTGTTGGAAATATTAAGAAATGAGAACTTGTACGCCAAATTCAAGAAGTGCGAATTTTGGCTAGATTGAGTAGGTTTTCTTGTGCACATAGTTATGGCCTAAGGGATTGAAGTTGACCCAACCAAAGTGAAAGCAGTAACGAATTGGAACCAACCAACCAATGCTGGAGAAGTGTACAGTTTCTTAGGATTAGCCAGTTATTACCAAAGATTTATAGAATGTTTATCTAAAATTGCTAGATCGTTGATTTAGTTAACTAGGAAAAGAGTAAAATTTCATTGGGATGACAAATGTGAACAAAGTTTTCAAGCACTTAAGCAACGTTTAGTCACAACTCCAGTACTAGCAGTACCAGAAGGATCAGAAGGATTTGTCATTTATAGGGATGTATCCAAACTAGGTTTGGGATGTGTGCTTATGTAGCATGGAAAAGTGATCGCCTATGCTTTGAGACAACTAAAACTGTATGAACAAAATTATCCAATGCATGACCTAGAATTGGCTGTAGTAGTTCACGCCTTGAAGATATGGCGTCACTATCTGTATGGTGGCAATTGTGATATTTATACGGACCATAAGAGTCTCAAGTATTTCTTTACCCAGAAGGAGTTGAATATGAGACAACGAAGATAGTTGGTGTTAGAGAAGGACTATGACCATACAATCCATTATCACCTAGGTAAAGCCAATGTTGTGGCTGATGCCTTAAGCAGAAAGACAGTAGGGCAGTTGACAACGATAATAACAGTACATGAACAACTACTAAGAGACTTCGAGAGACTACAACTAGAAGTTTTAGCACCATCGAGTCAAGTTGCTACAAGAATAACGTCCTTAATGATTCGACCTACTCTCAGAGATCGAATTCAAGAGGCTCAAGATAAGGACCCTTTTCTGCAAAAGATCAAGGCCGAAGTTCGTACAGATAAATGCAAGGATTTTAGTTTGAATACAGATGGTGCACTCATGTTCAAAGGAAGATTATGTGTACCCAAGGATGAGAAGTTGAGAAAAGAAATTTTTGAGAAAGCTCACTCAACCTCTTACACAGCACATTCTGGAGGAACGAAGATGTATCGTGACCTTCGAGACACCTTTTGGTGGAGAAACATGAAGGGAGGTATAGGATTGTTTGTAGAAAAATGTTTAGTCTATCAACAAGTCAAAGCAGAACATCAAAGGCCATCGGGGCCGTTGAATCCGTTAGAAATACCAGAATGGAAGTGGGAACACATATACATGGACTTCGTAGTAGGTTTTTCAAACTCAGCAAGAGGTCACAATGCCATTTGGGTAATAGTAGACCGATTGACCAAGTCGGCTCATTTCTTATTAGTAAAAATGACTTTCAATATGGATCAATTAGTGCAACTACACCTTGAAGAGGTTGTCAGGTTTCCTGGAACCCCTTATCAATAGTGTCTGATAGAGATTCGATGTTTACATCAAAATTTTGGAAGAGTTTACAGACAGTCTTAGGCACCATGCTTAACTTCAGTACTGCATATCATCTTCAGATAGATGGACAGTCCAAGCAAACTATCAAAATTTTAGAAGACATGCTTCGGGCATGTGTTTTAGACTTAGGCAGCAACTAGGAGTCCTACTTGCCATTAGTAGAGTTTGTTTACAACAACATCTTTCAAGCTACGATAAGGATGGCCCCTTACGAGGTACTTTATGGCAGAAAATGTTGATCTCCAATACATTAAGATGAAGTTGGAGAAAAGAAAGTGTTAGGCCCTGAAATCATTGAATGAAAATTTTAGGCTATCGATACAATAAGAGCTAGAATAAAATCTGCCCAAGACCATTAGAAAAACTAAGCAGATAAAAGAAGGAAAGTTTCAGAATTCGAAGTTGGTGAAAAAGTTTTCCTTAAAGTAGCACCAATGAAAGGCGTTCTCCGTTTCGGTAAGAAAGAAAAGTTAAGACCTAGGTTCATCGGACATTTTGAAATACTTGAGAGAATTGGTAGTGTCGCTTATCGTCTCGCTTTGCCTCCTGAACTCTCAACGGCGCATAATGTCTTCCATGTGCTATGATCAGAAAATATGTTCATGACCCCAGACACGTGGTAGACTACCAGTCTTTGGAAATGCAAAATGATCTAACCTATGAAGAAACCCCAATCTATATTTCAGATAGAAAATTTCTTGTTTTGAGAAATTTAAAAGTGTCGTTAGTCAAAGTTCAATGGAGAAATCATGGAGTGGACGAGGCCACTTGGGAGAAAAAAGAAGAGATCAAAGCCAATTACCCTTGGCTGTTTCCATCATAAGGTAAATTTCGAGTACGAATTTTTTTTAAGGAGTAGAGGATGTAACGCCCCAAAAATTTAGAAATTTATTTCGGACTAAGTAAAATTCTTAGCAAATAATTGTGGCTACATATCCGTCCAAAGTCCAAACGGGGTCCAATAATAATAAATGACCCGAGTCCACTAGACAAAATATCCAACGATTTTTGAGATTTATTTAATTAATTAATTAATTATATTTATTTTTTCTAAAAAGGGAAAGAATGGTAAGATATTTTAATTTATGGTAATTGCACCATATCAAAGACTTGTCAAATCCCAAATAGGTAAGTTCTTTGATATGCATGCAAAATGATGGAAATAAGCTAAAATCCTCAAAACCTTCCAATTCATTCCCTTTCTTCCCCTTCGAAAAACCGTCCCCCCTCGTCTCCAATACACAGACTTAAGCCATTTTTACAAAGAAAGAAAAGAAGAAGAAAAGAGAAGAAGAAAGAGGAAAGAGGAAAGAGGAAAGAGGAAAGAATAAATATTTTTTTAAAAGGTTTTTCATTCTTTTCATCAAGAAAGCAAGGTAGGAATATTCATATGCAAGTGATTTAAATCCCTTTTATGTAATGTAGTTATGTGTATGCTATGCTAAATGATTTAATGCTTATGGCCATCTGGATATGAATGTAGTTTATTCCTTTGGAATGAATAAGAAATGATGTTTATCCTATTTTGGGTGTAAATGAAGAATGCTTATGGTTTAATACCCTTAAGATTAAACCTAAGAAAGAATTTTATTAGTTTAAAATCCTTCAGGATTAAATCTAAGAATGAATTTGAGGTTTCGACTCTTGAGCTCACTGAAAAATGAATGTTTGCATGATTTACTTACATTTAATTGCAGTATATAATTTGAGATTGTAGGGTTGGATAGAGACTCGATGATAAAGGGATTGAGCCATGGGAAAAGCGATTTCGGTCAAGAAGATGAATAAATGACAATTGCTTTATATTGTTATGATTTTTGAATTTTATATGTTGTAAGATGATTTTGAGATGAATGTTAATTGTTAATTTGGCATAAATTTGTTTGGAACTTTTTGAAATGACATATTTAATATTGATGAGTGTTGGAGGATGTTTAAATGGTATAATGTTGACCGAGATGTAACTGTCAAGAATTTCTAGCTTGCAAATCCAATTTCAAATGGACGTCCTGAATGGTAAACTTCAGGTTTTGGGATGAAATTTGGTGGGATTGATTACCTATCAATTTTGGTCCTTTGAAACTTGGAATCACCTCGTTCATTTGTCTGTAAAGCAAGATATGAAAATTTTGGTGATGATGGACAGTTCTACTCAGGAATCTGCCTTCCATGTTTTAGATGTTAATTTAAAGACCTTACATATTTTATTAAATTCTGAATTTTATATATGAGTTAATAAATTATGTGATATTTTATATTTGAAAATATTAGAATTTTTCAAGGTCTTTTGTTAGGAAAAAATTGGGATTAAAAATGAGTATTGAAAGCTGTCTAGTTTCTATTTTTCGTATACTTTGTATTCTCTTTTGATGACCTTAAATATTTCCTAAAATTGTGAAATTTTAGTATGTATTAGAAGGATATGTTACGATTATTTGGTTAAAGCTTCATAAGTTTTTGTGACCGTTGAGTTGCTCGTTTTTATGCATAAGTGATAAAAGGGCAGTAAACTTATGTCACAATTAAGTTAAATAGAAGTTTCGGCTTTAAAGAAAAACTATTAATGTATCTTAACCTCAACTTTAAAGTCCTCATAGTTGATAAGTCACATTTGTAAACTTTTAGAAAAACATCTAGAATTCCATAGTTTAGTTTACTTTCTGTCTTTAAAAGGTAAGAATGGGAGAGACGTGCCGAGGCCTCTTAGAGGAGGTTTTGGGACTTCACAGATTGCCACCTAGAATTATTTGTGATTGAAGGTAATAACTAAAGAACCATCAGACTAGCTATTGATTTTTGAAGTTCCCTAGAATTGACGACTTTTGACAGGTTGTGTAATTGTTGGTATATAATTGTCTCAATGGAGTGTGAACATAGTACTGAGTATTTTTTTGAAATGCTCTGTGTCCTAATTTAATTTTTCATATTGAAGAGCTTGGAGGCGTTATGACGACAAGTGGTAGTTTCTTAAAATTTATGTAAAATATGTCGTTTAGGTGTTGAGATGATTAAATGTGTTTTATGTTAAGTTTTATTGTCTATGTTAGAATTGTGAAAATTTAAGTTCAATGGTTTTAAGTTGTTAGAATTGTCGGTCGTTCATTGTCAACTTCAATAGTTGTTGTTTTTAAATTTTCGAGATTCTGACCCTTTATTAAAAATATCATACCTTTATTGTACTGCAAAGTTTTAGTAAGATCAATGGGGTTAGAAAGCTTTATGAGTTGACTATTTGAACAGAAGATTTGTTCCCCGACCATCTCGATTGCTGCGTGGATCAATTAATTCCCCCAAGCCACGCAACAATCAATTAATTCCACCCACCCCACCCCATATTTCAATCCCCTAAATTTATTTAAAACCCGCACTCCATTTCAATATAACATTATAATCCCTCCATGGAATCCATTTCACCAAATTTACTCCACCCCAACTAAATTTACCTCCAAATTATTAATATAATTAAATTTATTAAACTAAAAAAATTGAATTTTTATTATTATATTCATTGTATATTTTTTAAACAAATATAATATATAATAATATTTATTGAGTTTATTTACCTCCGACATCGCTGCCATTGTCAATCTCTTTGACCCGTATGCACAAACTTTGGAACTCACTCAATAGAAAAGTGTTTTGAGCATCTGTCAAAGACCTCTTGTCAACTAGATCTAAAGCTGCATGAGATAAACATCCAATGCCGAGACATCAACGATTAACCAGGACCATTATGAACATATGAACCAGTTGTTGGATCGAACAGTCTGACTTGCTTTGCATTCTTTGTTCACTTATGGAGAATATATTTGTCTGGCAAGAGCATCACATGTTTTTTTTCCATGTAGCACAACATGCGTCGGCATGGATAACCCTCAAAATCAAACATTGGACAACTACATGAGATATAGTTAGTGGATGAGAAATAATTAACCTGACGAGGTCAATCAGATGTTCTGTCTAGCTTAAAATGCTAGACTGCGTACACTTTAGCTTGATCGAAGCTTGACCTTTTGGAGCAGATGTAGGAATTACTCCGTTCTATTTCATTCTGAAACAATATAAAAATCTTTTTTTGTGTATATCTGCACCATCTGATTCTCCACCATAAAGGTAGAAGTGACCTTTGGTATTTGACTTAAATCAATATGATTAGCAGCTAATTCCTTATGCCTTTGATGAACTAATGCCCTGTTAAACCGGGCAACAAAATTCGTCAAAGAGGTTTTTCTATCTACACATTTGTTCAAGAATGAATGGCCGCTCTCTGATCTTTGGCTATTGGACATGCCTGCAGCAAACATGTGTTTGACGTATGTTGGTACCCATTGACTACATATTTCATACAAACTACTTAACCATTCATTGCTACCTAACACTGTGGTTTCCATCACCTCGGTCCATCATTGTTCGAACTCTGCTGGTGAATCAAATTGTTTAATGATGTTAACAAGCCTGTGATACTAGTCATTATACAACACGATATTCATATTTTCAAAAAAATTTGTTTAGTATGTGCCACAGATAAAACCGATGCAACGTCGGTAGAAATACCATGTAGATAGCTCTTACAATTGTGGCATCTTGGTCTGTGATGATCACCCCTAGGGCTGCGTGGTTGGGCATTGCTTCAATGAACTTAGTGAACAACCAAACAAATGATTCCGTCGTCTCATCGCTCAATAGTCCACATTCAAATATAACAGTCTGGCCATGGTGGTCCACTCCAACAAATGGACCGAAGACTCTTCAGTACCTATTCGTGTTGTATGTTGTGTCAAACACTACGACATCACCAAAATAAGCATATGACCTTTTTGAATCACAGTATGCCCAAAAACATCGCACAAATTTGTCCTCATCATCAGTCTTATAATCAAAGATAAAGTTCGGATTCCTCTCTTTCTTGAAGGCAAAATACTCAATCAATGTTTCTGCATCATGACCCAGCATTTCGTATCGCACATCCCTTTCATAGTTTCTAATATCCTTCTCCACACACCCATGGGAGGATGGACCTTCCGCATCTATCTCCAAAAGTCAAACTTGTTGACTTGTGGAAATATTAGCTTCTAAAAACTGTTGCACAAGAGCCTTTTTTGTTTTTGAGACATATCTATGTGACCTTAACAAGTGTACCCTTCTAGGAGTGGCAAGTGGATGGTTATGTTCATCAAAAAATTTCCTGACAACGCAGCCCACGCCCGTTTGTTGTTTTACCACCGATAGTCTAACATTGCACCTACAACGTACATGTCTACGATTCTTTCCCCAGCCCGTGGCACAACATCTTTACCCTCCTTGTAGCACATAAATAATTTTCAGAAATACTCATTGGTCTCTTTTTTCTTTTAACTTTTTTCTATGCATGTACTAAATCCCTTTTCTCGTGCATATTGATTGTAAAAATTATATGCCTAATCGGATTATTCAAATTCCTGCCCAACGTGGAGAATGACACTGATAGTCACTTGAGGAACATACACATTATCATCACTCTCAAATTCCATCCCTACAAATCTCTACCAAAATAAAGTACATCAATTATATGTGCAAATAAACAAAAAATAAAAATAAAAAATGTTAATAATGTTACAACTAACATGCAAATTTAAAAAAATTAATTAGTACAAATAAACAAAAAATAAAAAATTAATAATTTATTACTCTCAAATTTAATAATTCATCAATCTCAAATTCCATCCCTACAAAACTTTACCAAAATAAAGTACATCAATTATATGTGCAAATAAACAAAAAAAAAAAAATAAAAAAATGTTAATGATGTTACAACTAACATGCAAATTTAAAAAAAAAAATTCTGTACAAATAAACGAAAAAAAAATTAATAATTTATTTCTCTCAAATTTAATAATTCATCATTCTCAAATTCCATTCCTACAAAATTTTACTGGAATAAAATATATCAATTATATATGTGCAAATAAAAATTTTTTTTAATAATGTTACAACTGACATGCAAATTGAAAAACATTCTGTACAAATAAATGAAAAATAAAAAAAAATAATTTATTACTAACCTTTGAAGAAGATAAAAAACAATAAGTGAGAGAAAAATTTGGTGAAAGAAAATTAGAGTGATTGGAAGGCGTTTGGTTGAAAAATGAGATATAAAAAGGTGATTGAGAGGGGGTGGCTGAGTAAAGTAAAAAGGAGAAAGATGGGACGCAAAATTTAAGAAAAGATATGGAAGGATTTTGGAGACTAGGGGTTTGAAAGAAATGTGGGGGAGGAGGGTTGAAATCTAAGAGAAGATAAAGGGTGGGCTTTATTTGGGTTGGGTTGGGTTAGGTTGGGGTGGGGCATTAATTGTTTGCTGCGTGGCTTGCCACGCAGTAATTGGGATGAAGATATGTTCCCCGATTTGAGGAACTCTCTGACTAATTGAAGAATTTGGAATCATCTTAAAAGCACAGGCTGCGCCGGTTTTACGTGGTTATTGTTTTTAAGTGGCTCTGCCCTATTTTTTCACCTAACAAATGGATTAAATATTTACTGGTCAAAAATCATATTTTTTCAAGTATGTTAGGTTCGTCAAATATGGTGACAACTTGTGCTACTGGTAAATTTCGCAAATTATAAGTTTTAGCCTTACAAATTTCTTACTCCCCTTGACACTTTCCACAGAAAATAAATTCAAAACTTTTAAAAAGTTCTAGTGGGAGTTTACACTTGGTGTCGGTAAATACTTTTACAAATTTTTTAGTAATTCTACGGGTCGAGAAAATTCTGGGATGTTACATTCAAATTGTGGAGAGGAAATATTAGGATTTTTGCTTATCTTGCTCCCTGTTGGTATGTCTCTGTAAAAATTCTCTTATCAAACAATTTGGAAGATAATTATCAGTACTTTTATGTATTCTATTGTAAAATTGAAACAAGATATTGCATGCCCATCTTTCAAAAATTTGTTTAGCACCAAGTTTTTGACATCCTTCTATAGAACTTCTTTAGAAGCTACACTCATTATGTATCAAGAAAGTTTTGTTAATTAAATTATCTTGAAATTTTGTGATACATACCACAATAGATAGAATTTCCCTTTTTACTGTAATATATATACTAGAATGGTATCTCACCAATTCTTCTTTACTATATTAAGTTCTCGTTTTAGAATGCCACCATAACTGCCACCATAACCTAAAGTCTGATGAATCACTTTCAATAATGAGAAATGCATGATGATTTAAAATGCAGAGACAAGGGGATGATTTGACAAATCCTTTAATCATGAGAACAACGTTTGTATGAATTTTTTTTTGTATTCTTTGACATAGAGGTTCACAAATTTGTTCACTACATATCCTAAAAATCTTTGTAATTGATTTTTTTTCTTTAAAATTTATTTGCAAATTCAATTGATCTATTTTTTGTCCTAAGATTTTCATTTTTGTTTCAAATAATTTTATTTTCTTCATTGAATCAGCACATCGTCAATGTAAACAATTGAAAAACTTTGATAAAGGGTTGAAAATGTGGTTCATAGTTTTTTGAAAATTTTGAAAGAAATTTTTTTAGTCAAAAAGGCAGAACATTCTATTCACGATGTCCAAAAAGAACATTGAAAGTAGTTTTGAATCTATCATATTAAGCAATTTGAATTTGCCAAAACCCTGACTTTATATCGAACTTTGAAAAAATGACAGCATTGTAAAGACGAATGAGGACACTGGAGAAGCTAGGCATTTTGAGTTGGAGGCCCCAAATTAACGTGTAAATTTTTTTATACAACATAAAAGTAATAAAAATATTATGATACCATATTAGAAGCGTTATCTACACATTTTTATATTTGGAAAATATTGTATAATTACATCATTGTCAATCTTGTCATATACACCATTCTCAATATACACAATCAAACTATCATTCAACCATTGATCTACAATTCTATTGTGCAGTCAATTCTTGACATAATTAATTGCAGAAAATGCTCTCTGTACCGATATCACTTCCATTCTCGATAACAATTTCATCTCCTTTCTTCTGGGTATCAATTTCATCCCTTCTATCCTCATCATCAATTCAATTCCTTTCATCCCTTCTATCAATTCCATTCCTTTCATCCCTATCCTTAATTTCTCCCCTTTCATCTCCAACATCACACGAACATCAATTTCATTAATTTCATCTCTAACATCCCGAACATCAATTTAATCCTTATATATAGAACATTCATTTCATCAATATTTTGCTCACGAGTAGAATTTTAAGATAAACGTTTGAAATATCTCTCCATTACTCTTTGACATTGAATTAGACGTATAAACAATCAAAACTAACCAAGTCAATATTCCGCAATCAATGAAAATTCCAATAGACTAAAAAGAAGAAGGCAATAAGCACTTCCAAACAATCAATCCCATTAAGTCAAAATAAATAATTATAAATTTTAATCAATTCGAAAAAATATAACAAAATAAGAAATTCCAATTAATTTGAAAAAAAAATCTCGACATAAACAATTCCAATCAAATCCAAAAAATGCCAAATAAGCTCGAGCAATGCATTGCTTACCTGAGAAATGAAAGCTGAGTCTCCTAATTGTCCATCTAAAAAGAAAATAAATAGAGCTAGCTAGCTGACTTAACGGATTTAGGGCTGATTTCAGCTGATTGGAGTTTCAATTTAAAGAAATAGAGTGAAGCTTGTATCAATTTCGTTGTTGATTCATGGTTGATTCGACTGAAGCTTGTATCAATTTCAGATCAATGGATATATTAGATAGTTAGATCAATTTGGTTTTTGGGTTTTGGGATGAAATAGAATTAAAACAATTTTAGTCGGGGACTTGGGCTTGGGCCATTTTGGGTTGGGGTTATTTAGATTTTGGAATAGGCCCACTAAAAAATTTATTTGATTATTTTCTTAATAAATTAAAATAAATAAACAAAAAAAAAATATCTATCAAACCATTGGGGGAAGAGGGGGTGAGACCTCCAAGGCCCTCTCCCCCTCCGCTAGTGATTGATTAGATCTTTTTTTTTTTTTAATAGGGAATCGGATAATGAATCAATTGAATAACATTGTTCAAGGGTTTGTCATTAATCAAATCCTAGGGGTGCATTTTTCTATCTCACTTTGGTTGTTGACATAAAAAGTCGAGCAACTCTATGGAGAATTATTGGGACTAATTAAATCCTTTGCAAGGAGATAAATGATTTATTGGATACAAAAATCTTGAAGCTCTTTCTTCATTTGAATGGGCTTATATTTTGCAGGAATCTTATACTCATTGAAATTAGAATATAGGGTAAAGAAACAACACGTTTCTTTCTTTTCCAAAAAAAAAAAAAAACGAATTAGGAATGTTGGAATTCTCATTGACAATCTTGTCATGAAACTGTTTGATACAATGTTGAATCTCTAGTTTAGTTAGCTAATATTCAATTATCTTGTATTTGATCTCTTCTTTGAAATATTATATTTTCTATTTTTTGAAAATTAAGATTTTGAATTTTTTGGATTAAGGCATATTGAATTTTGTAAATTTTACAGGACTAGAGGAGATAAAGGAATGGGTAAATTTGAACAATGAATGGAGGACTGGGAATGATTTCTTGATAAAGATCTTGACTATCAATAAAAGGAGCTTTGAAACAAATTACTTAATTACAAATATGAGTTTTTTGAAGTTTGTGTTTAATATTCAATTTTTGTCAATTGGCACCATATAGGTGCTCAGTTGTTTTCTCAAAATATTTGGTAGGAAGCAAACTTTCTTGAATACAATTTTAATCAGCTCTAGTATCAATTCAGACTTTGGATGAAAATTTATGTTCACCATGAATAACAATTGTCATTTGACAGTACCATTTTTGAACTTGTATTTTTTGTAAAACATTAATAAAATATTTTCTTCTTCTTGAATACTTGTACTAATATCTTCAGTATTTGTTTGTCTTTTGAAACATTTTGTTTGTTAGATTCAGATATAATTTTGAGAACTAAGATGGCAGATTGAGACTGAAGATGACTTCTTAAAATCTGATACGATGATCTTCTAAGGAAGTTGTGATAGATTTATAGTCAAATATTGAAAAAAATATTTTTGATATTATAAGATTCTAATTTGGGAATTTGTTCTTAAGAAAGAACAATGTGTAGCAGTTTGTAAAGATATTCTCTACGTTCAGCAAGGTCGTCAATCTTAGTACTCATATCAAAGATAACTTCTATGTCTTAGTAATAACATTAATAGTTTTTCTACGATATAAAACACCTTGACAAACATTATCACTAGTGCTGGAAGAATCATAAGAGTTTTCATCATCCGAGGATTCTTCTTGGATTTGAAAAACTTGTTCAAATGAAGAGTTTTCACTTGACAAAGAGTGACTCAAATAAAAAAGATACAATTTTTTAGCAAAATCTTAGTCGATTTGAAGTTAATTGGTTTTCCTTTCATGTGACATTTATTTGAATAATGACATGTTTGTCTACATTTTGAGCAAACAATATCGAAATTACTTTTTCTTTTGAAATTATCTTTCTTTTATTTTTGAAATTTCTTGGAAAAAGATTTTTATTATAATATTTTGACTTATCGTTATTAGAATATTGTTCTAATAAAATTCTTTCAAAGCTTATTTTGTTTGGAAGAAGGAAGTTGTATCTTCACATAACTATATTGAGCTCAAACTGATCTTCTTGCCAACCTTCATGAAGTTCACTCTTTTTTTTAGCTTGAAATTGATTGAGTATAGAATTCCCGACTTTTCGACAAAGAGTTTTAGAAATCCAGCAATAAATTTTTCTTTTCGAAAGGATTGATTACAAACCAGTTCTTGCAATTTTTTAATTAGAAACACATCTTTTTTACCACCGAAAATCTTGTAACTTAGAACATGATAAATTAGAAAGCATTTCAGAGGATTTTCTTGAAATTTTATTGGTTCACCAACAAAATATTTTGTAATAGCATAAAGCTATTGGGTCCGCCCCATATTTGAAGGGCCCATTGCAAATACAATTGGCACTAAGGACCAAATTGGCAAAGTGGAAATTAGGCCCCTTACTTTATTTTTCAAAAAAAATTGAAAAATACGGTCAGTTTTTTAAAAATTGAAAATAGACTTCTTTAATATATCAGAATATGGAAGGGTAAAAATGGAAAATTAATTACTACAGTGCCTTAAACCCTACCCCTCGTTTTTTCTCTGCGATTTCTGGCGAAAATCCCTCAAATTTCTTTGCTAATCCATAGTTTCTGTCCATTTCTTCTTTATTTTAACACCATATTGTTAAACATGGTTGAAGAAGGCGAAAAAATCTTTGTAGAATCTTTAGGGATGAAGAGAAAGTGTAGTTCAGTCAAAGGATCTTCAAAAAAGATGAAAAATATTGCACAACCAAAGGTTAAGTTCGATCTATTCTTTATTTTTATATTTTTTTGATTGCTTTAATTTTTACATTTTAAGAGATTTTTTGCTTTGTGAAATCCAATTTTTGTTTTCCATTATTATTCAATTGATGATGTTACGTTTAGGAAAATAGGTGACAATAGTTGCTGTGTGAAATTTTTACATTTTGAGGGACTTTTTGTTATGTGAAATTGCATTTCTGTTTTCAATTATCAACTGGTTGATTTGATGATGCCGCCTTTAGAAATCCAATAACACATTGTAACCGTTGCCAAATCAATGATATACCAAAATGAGATTAAAGGGTAATTTGATGGTATTCAAGTTTACCAACCTGTTTTTTGAATATATCTTGTATGAAAATATGTCCCTTCTGGTTTGATATGTTAGTTCATATTTCAACTGTTAGTTCATATTTCAACTGCAATAAGTTAAACATGTAAACTAAACAATTGATGGTATGATCAATGTTTTTTGAACTGTTTGTCACTTTTTGATATGTTTGTCACTTTTTGGAGATGTTTGTCACTTTTTACTTAAACAGTTACAGAGCATTCCACTTCCATCTAATATATAAATGCGCATTCCACTTTCATCTAATATATAAATGCAATAAGTTTGAACATCCAAACTAACAAATAGATTGTATGATCATTAATTTTTGAGATGTATATCACTTTTAAAGAGATCCACGTCACTTTTAAAAGATGTTTGTTATTTGTTGGAGATATTTGTCACTTTTTACTTAAAAAGTGACACATCATGTCACTTTTATTTAATATATAAATACAATAAGTATGAACATCCAAACTAACAAATCGATTATATGATCACTGTTTTTTGAGATGTATGTCACTTTTAAAGAGATCTACGTCACTTTTAAGAGATGTTTGTCACTTTTTATTTATATAGATACAACAAGTTTGAATGTGCAAACTAATAAATAGACTTTGTTATCACTATTTTTTAGATATAAGTCACTTTAAAAGAGATGAATGACACATTTTTAGATATATATCATTTTGAAGAGATGTATGCCACTTTTGGAGATGTTTGTCCCTTTTTGCTTAAAAAGTGACACATCATTTCACTTTTATTTAATATATAAATACAATAACTATGAACATCCAAATTAACAAATATATTGTATGATCATTTTTTTTGAGATGTATGTCATTTTTAAAGAGTTCTACGTCACTTTTAAGAGATGTTTGTCACTTTTTAATTATATAGATACAATAAGTTTGAATGTGCAAACTAATAAATAGACTTTATGATCACTGTTTTTTTAGATATATGTCACTTTAAAAGAGATGAATGTCACATTTTTAGATATATATCATTTCGAAGAGATGTATGCTACTATTTGGAGATGTTTGTCACTTTTTGAAGTTGTTTGTCACTTTTTGGAGATGTTTGTCACTTTTTACTTAAAAAGTGACAGAGCATGTCACTTTTTAGGTAAAAAGTGACAGATCATATTACTTTTATTTAATATATAAATACAATAAGTATGAACATCCAAACTAACAAATAGATTGTATGATCACTATTTTTTGAGATGTATGTCACTTTTAAAGAGATCTACATCACTTTTAAGAAATGTTTGTCACTTTTTACTTATATAGATACAATAAGTTTGAATGTGTAAACTAATAAATAGATGTTATGAACACTATTTTTTGAGATATATGTCATTTTAAAAGCCCTGAATGTCACATTTTTAGATCTATATCATTTTGAAGAGATGTATGCCACTTTTTGGAAATATTTGTCACTTTTACTTAAAAAGTGACAGAGTATGTTGCTTTTTACTTAAAAAGTGATAGTGTGTGTCACTTTTATTTAATATATTTTCATTCTATAAAATTATTATTTAACTAACCATCTTTGTTATTTTTTTTGGTAGGACTGGGAGCTATTGATTCTCCAGACCTATTGGTTTTCCTGGCAAAGTCACCTTCTACTCACCACATATAGTGATCAAAACCTTAAATGACAAACTTACTGAAACCCAAATACAAATGTTTAGGGAAACATGCTTTGAACCATATCTTGATTTAAAAGAAATGGTGATTCAGGCTCAGTTGATTCACCAATTGTTATTAAGGAAGGTGAAGCAACAAAACATAAATGAATTATGGTTTAATATCAGTGGCAAACTGGTTAGATTTTCTGTTGAAGAATTTTGTCTAATGTCTGGACTTCGGTGCGTGGGTAATGGTGATTTTACAACGTACCGAATGCGTAATAGTATGATTAAGGATAAATATTTCAAGAATTATGATAGCATTTAAACATAGTGTGTTGAAAATGTGTTTAAAGAGTTGCCATCTGATACTGTTGACAAGGATATGGTGGATGTTAGTATTATTTATCTTATTTCGTCGTTCTTATTTGCCACATCATACCATAAATGTGTTGATGATTCAATTTTTGGACTTGTTGAATTGGGTGAAATAGAATTTTTTCCATGGAGGAAGAAGTTATATAGTTTGACTTTGATGTCTTTGTATGGTGCATTCAGCAAGAGGATCATGAAGTTAGATCCTTCAAAAAATATTTGGAGTATAGGCTTAATGGTTTTCTTCTTGCTTTCCAAGTTTGGATATACGAAACAATTCCCACAATAGCTGCAAAAAAGTTTTGTGTGAAGTACAACCAATCACTTCCTCAGATCTTGAGTTGAAGTTCTAATGTACATTTGACATCTTTACAATTGCACAAACGTATTTTTGACTTGATTAAAGTAAGCTTTATTTATTATTTATGCGGTTTTTCTTTACATTTTTCATTACTGTTTGTTATTTTAAATTTATGAATATGTGTTTTTGCAGATAGAAGTTAATGATGTTAGGATAACTGACGCGGAGAAGAATGTGGCATACACTGATGGGTTGTTTGAGAATTGTAAATCTCATGGGCAAAACGCTAATGACGATGACGACTTTGAGCATCCTGTTATTCATAAGTCGATGCTGATAATTACAGCCCAAGAACCATTAGTTGGCAATGACAGTTCTTTGAAGTTGAAGAAAAAAAAGACAGTTGAGTTTTTTGAGCATTTATTTACCTTTTTATGCTTTCTATATCTTTTTTGTTTATTGTTTCTTATGATTATGTGTTTTTCTCTGTTTTTTGTATTTTCAGAGACATTCTGAATCGAATGAAGAAATATTGAAACATTTAGCAGAGATTGAAGTGAAACTTCAATCAAATGAATAAATTTTGAAATGGCTAGCGGAAATTGAGGCGAAAGTGGAATCAAATGACATTATTTTTAAACATTTGACAGATATAGAGTCGAAAATACAATCAAATAAAGAAATTCAGAATCGACTAGCTGAGCTTGAAATCAAAGTTCAATCTAATATTCAAATTGAGAAACAAATAAAAGAACATAAAGAGAAAGTAAAATCGAACGAAGAAATTCTTGAATGGGTGGCAAATGTTGAAAGCAAAGTGAATGACTTGTAAATGTTGAAGGTATGTCACATTTTTAGAGTTATGTCATTTTTTTCAGAATTGTATGTCACTTTTTTAGATTTATGTCACTTTTATGAGATGTATGTCACTTTTTTAGTTCTATGTCACTTTTTGGAGATGTTTGTAACTTTTATTTTATTTTTGTGAAAATGTTGAGAGAAATAGAATAGGGGGATGATAGAGTTGATGTAGTTGATTTGGAAGCCCAAAAACTCTATATGTAATTTTTAATAAGAAAGTGACACAGTGTGTCATTTTTTAACAAAAAAGTGACAAAGAATGTCACTTTTTGCTATGTCACATTTTCAAAAATGTATGTCACTTTTAAGAAATTTATGTCACTTTTTATATAGATATGTATGAGATATTTTATTTATTCTTATGTCTAGAATGATACGGAAAATGTTGCTAATGATACAATGGACATGAAAAAGAATGTAACTGATTGTCCTAGTTTTTCATTGGGTACTGAGTTTGATTTAACTGGAAAAAGTATTGAGAGACTAGCTGAAACTAATGTGGAAAAGGTATTATTCAATTCCAAATGTATTGTATTTTTAATTTGAGATTTACTTTTTTGTTATTGTGCACTATATAATGTGACTTATTGATTTTTGATTCAGTCTATTGATGAAGATATAATAAATTTTAATGAAGAGGACTGGAAGATTGTTGATGATGTTATTGCTCATAATTTAGCCAAAAAAATGCATCAAGATGTATTTTTTCACATTTTATTTTGTATTTTTACTTTGTTAGATCTATTTTTTGTACTACAAAAAGTAATCTTTTGTACGTTTTTATTCAGACTGTTTGTGTATCATCGTCTAAAACCTGTGAGATTGATGTAAATGATGATGATGTTGAATTGAAAGATGAGGATTGGCAAAAAATTGATGAGATTGCGACAGCTATTTTAGCTAAATATAAACTTAAAGAGGCAATAATTTGTTTGATTATTTTTCATTTGAATGACTTATTTTTGTGTGTTCTGCACAATATAACTTGACACTTTTTAATTTTTTTGCGACATTTTAGACGGATGATGAAGTCACTCCGGATGCACCCCTAAAGAAGCATAAGAAACATGTTGCACTTCTTCAGTCCCCATGGGTTAATCAATATGATTCTATGGTGGGAACTTCTACTGCGAAGTGTGTGGTGAAGGGTACGCTTGCATTCAAAGTTGGGTTGTGCCCCCCACACGGACCAGATGTGGAATCATTTGAGAGTTGGTACAAGGAAGGGTTGGTGAAGAAAAACAAGTACGTATGTGACATAATGTCACTTTTTAATAAGAAAGTGACACATTATTTTTATCCAAATGTGCTTGTGTAAAAATTAAATCAACCATAAAGAAGATTTTTTATCCAAACACATTGTGTAACTTGCATACATTGTTTTATCACTTTTTTCTCTTTTTGAGCAAAAAGTGACAGAGCATGCCACTTTTCTATTCCCAAGCCACAATTCATATTTAAGACAAAAAATGATACATTAATGCTTGATCATGATCAATAATTCATGTCACTCCATAATGCACAACAAATACCAAGTTAAATCTTGCAATTAAACCAACCACAGAGAAGATTTTGATCCAAATTTGTTTGTGTAACTTGTATATATTGTTTTGTCACTTTTTAAGCAAAAAGTGGCATATCATGTCACTTTTAGGCAAAAAGTGACAGAGCATGTAACTTTTCTATTCGAAGCCTCAATTCATATTCAAGATAAAAAAAATGATACATTAATACTTGATCTTGCATAATTCATGTCACTCCATAATTCACAACAAATATCAAGTTAAATATTGTAATTAAATCAACCACATAAATTTTTTTGATCCAAATGTGTTTGTGTAACTTGTATACATACTCTGTCACTTTTTACTAAAAAAGTGACATACTGTGTCACTTTTTATTTTAAGTATGTCACTTTTTTAGTAAAATGTGACACAGTATGTCACTTTTTATAAGTATGTCATTTTTACTAAAATAGTGTCACTACATGTTACAAAATTTGTACCAGTGTAATTGTATGTGACCTTTCTTTTTTGTAATACAGAGTTAATCATTTCAATGATGAGAATATTACGATTAGCCCTTGCTTATACTTTAGCGATATTTCAATCTCTTCTAAAATATGGTGGTATGAATTAGTGACAACCAATGATGCTTTCGATGACACAGTAAGTTTTTGTTTGTTAGTTGTTTGGTTTAAGATTTATGTATATAATTTATTAATACATTGCTGATTCTTTTTATACACTTGTTTTGTAGCATATGGATGTGTGTTTTTATTATCGGTGGAAGATGTTAAGGTATGTACATGGTATAAAAATCAATGCTACAACAACGGACTTTGCCTTTGACAGCCAAGTTAGGGAGTTGTATAATGATTTTTCGAAGGATCCACTAGTCTTTGTCAAGCAAACTTCTCTACTTTCATATCTAATTAGATTGTAAATGCCTTGCAACACAAGTTGGTGAGAAGTTGACCATGTTCTTATGCCTTTGAGGATGTATAACTCGGCTTATTGGATTCTATGTCATTTTGACATCAAGGAGATGTGTTTGAATATATATAATTCCTATACTAAGATGGTCAAGAAGCCTGTTGTACTTGATGATGTTCAACCATTTTCAGTTATGATTCCTCATCTTCTGTATAACACTGGGTTCTTTAACGGCAAAAATATTCCAGAACAAAAGGCACTAAAACCACTTGTTGTAAAGTTGGTTCCAAAACTACCACAGCAAAAGAATGAGTTAGTTTGCTTTTTAATAATTTGACTTTTTATATGTTGAATAGATAGAAATGTATGGGTTGCCTTCAATTCTTGGTTAATGTTCTATTTTTTTGTTGCAGTAGTGATTGTGGAATTTATGTGATTAAATGTTGAGTATTTCATCAATGAAATGTTTAAGGAGATGTCAAAGACATTCAATATTGCACAGGTTCGGAAATACTTGACCACTCAATTGTACGTGTATGCCAAGAAGAAGCAAGTGGAGAATTACGACACTGATAATGATTGGGTGCCAAATGATGTTTGACAAGACATAGAAGGCTGTAATTTTTTTGTAAATAATTTTTTTGTGCTAGGACTACATGTTACATGTAAATGTAGTGTATATGGTGAATGTAGTTTCATGTATATGAGATTAACAATGTAGGTTTTGAAAGTTTCTTTGCAAAAAATGTAAGTACAAAATATTTTTGTATATAGGTGACATGCTATTCATGTTGACAAAACATGATTATATTGGATGAGTTTTTTCAAACCATTGAATATAGATGGTAGAAGTGGATCTAATTGATATATTACTTTAAGTATGAAAATCATGTGTACACTTTGACAGTCAAGTTAGGGATTTTAATAATGAACAAGTGACATAGTGTGTCACTTTTTGTTATAAAAGTGATAGCGTGTGTCATTTTTTGTTTTAAAAGTGACATAGTGTGTCACTTTTTGTTCTAAAATTATGGAATCATGTATACATTTTGACAACCATGTTAGGGGTTTTAATAATGAATAAGCGACATAGTGTGTCACTTTTCGTTATAAAAGTGAGTGTGTGTCACATTTTGTTCTAAAAGTGTGTCACTTTTCGTTATAAAAGTGACAGTGTGTGTCACTTTTTGTTCTAAAAGTGACATAATGTGTCACTTTTTGTTCTAAAATTATGAAAATCATGTATACACTTTAACAGCCATGTTAGGGGTTTTAATAATGAACAAGCAACATAGTGTGTCACTTTTCGTTATAAAAGTAACGTAGTGTGTCACTTTTTGTTCTAAAAAAATAGAAATCATGTATACACTTTGACAGCCATGTCAGGAGTTTTAATAACGAACAAGCGACATTGTGTGTCACCATTCGTTATAAAAGTGGCATAGTGTGTCACTTTTCGTTCTAAAATTACGAACATTAT
This sequence comes from Forsythia viridissima, assembly GCA_030279155.1. NCBI lineage: Eukaryota > Viridiplantae > Streptophyta > Magnoliopsida > Lamiales > Oleaceae > Forsythia > Forsythia viridissima. Next base: position 20,568,487 of record CM059043.1, on the reverse strand, counting down.
GTATACACTTTGACAACCATGTTAGGGGTTTTAATAATGAACAAGCTATTATTGTGTCACTTTTCATTATAAAAGTGACATAGTGTGTCACTTTTCGTTCTAAAAGTGATAGTGTGTGTCACTTTTTATTCTAAAATTATAGAAATGATGTATACACTTTGACAGCCAAATTAGGGGTTTTAATAACGAACAAACTCACTTTTCGTTCTAAAAGTGACATAGTGTGTCACTTTTTGTTTTAAAATTATGGAAATCATGTATACACTTTGATAGCGAAGTTAGGAGTTTTAATAACGAACAAGTGAATAGTGTGTCCTCTGTCCGCTCGAGCAGACAGAATTTAGTCTCTGTCTGTTCGAACGAACACTGTTCACTATTAAAAAGAATTTGAAAAGAAAAACCAATATGCTTGTGTCACTTTTTGTTTGAAAAGTTACACAAATGTCACACTTTTTGTTATAAAAGTTACAATTTCAATATTCATCAAATTCCTTTAATTATTGAAGTATCATGTATACAATTTAGTGTTAAATGATAAGTTTTACGTTCCACTATAATGTCATGACCTATAAAAAAGCAAAGCGCATGAATGTTAACACTATTTTGAATAGAAAAACCAATAAGAATGAATAAGTGATACTTTCCAAATAAAAAATTAAAAAACTCATAAATCTTGTAACTTTCTTTTCTTTTGTGGCGTCTTCTTCAAATGTGCTGGAGTTTGACACAATCTTCGATTGTAGCCATACTTTCCACATCTACCACATTTTGTACTTTGCTTTTTTTCTCCTTTTGATGGTATTCTTTTCTCTTTAGGTTGTCCAAATTTTCTTTTTGGATCAGGAGCCAAGACTATTCTTCTTTTTACATCATCTGATATATTCCAATCATTGCGATCTCCAAGTGGGTAAACTGTACCACTGTATGTTTGGATATACATCTCTATTGTGTAATATTTTGAACAATATAAATATGAGTCGTCCTTTATCTTTACAATAACTGCCAATGTGTGTGCACATGGGATTTTGTCCATTTGGAATTGATTGCATGTACATGTCTTTTCTTCAATATTCACCAAATATGAGGCACAAACATAATTGACTTGGTATATTATTGAACTTGAAGACGATACCTGTTCCGATAATACAAGAAAATAATGTATTAATAAACTATGACAATTAAATCATGCTTTCATGACATTTAACTCCATCTTACTGAGAAAGTGACGTGCTCTATCACTTTTTATTCAGAAAGTGACACACTATATCACTTTTTTAGATAATCATGTTTTCATTACAATAACAATCAAATATAATAAGATTTCAAAATCATAAACCATCTACTGATATGTAATTATAAATAGAGCCATAGACGATACGAAATCCAAGTCATGCCACTTTTTACTAAGAAAGTGACACACTATGTCCCTTGTTGGTAAATGCATGTTCTCATTACAATAACACTCAGCATATAAATGATATTTAGTTCATGCAATTTATAGCCTTTTACCATCAATTTCTTTGACTCCATGGATTTCTCTCTCAATATTTTTTCTTGTTTGTTTGCAAGTTTTGTGAAGGTTGCCTGCGCATCGTTTAAGTGCTTCACAAACCATTCTTGCAACAAATATCTTAAAGATTTCAATAAAAGTTCTATAGGACAACCTTTTGTTGGTTTTGTTATCGAATTTATTGATTCAACTATATTTGAAGTCATTGTAGAAAACCTGTTATTTGTCATGTATGCCCTTGACCACTTGTGATAACCAATCTCTTCCTGTATAAAGAACAATCAAAATATTAATCATTTCTTGTATACAATGTTATTATGCATTCAAAATAAATATTTTTGAACATACCAGATGTGATCGAATCCCTTTGTGGATTTCATCGAGTTGTTTCATATGGAACTCAAAATCATTTTTCGTGTAGGCTCTAGCAGCTCTATTGAATGGTTGTGTAATGTTTTTTCTATTTTTTTTATCCAAATGTTGACTTTAAATTTTGTAGCAGGTGGTAGGAACATAGACCATGCATTGAATTCTTATACACCTTCTGGATTGCATTTTTATGCTTTTATGACCATCTGAGATTATACACAATCCTTGTCGCTCACCATAAGCTTCTTTTAACATAAGTAAGAACCACTCCGATGAATCATTAGTTTCTAAGTCACAAACTCCAAATGCTAATATGAAAATGTTGTTGTTTGCATCTTGTGTACATGCTGTGAATATGTTCTACCATAATTTCCCTTTAAGAACTTACCATCAATCACTATTATAGGTTTGCAATACTCTCACTCCTGAATAGATGCTCCTAATGCCATGAAGAGGTATTTAAATTTGTTGTTGTTGTAAGTCTCAATTCTTGTAATTGATCCATGATTTGTTTGTTCTATCATGTACATGTACTTTGGAATATTTTCATAAGACTCTGTTGGATCTCCTCTCACCAATTCCAAAGCTTTATCCTTAGATCTCCAAACTTTCTCGTAACTCATTGACACTCCGTATGTATTCATCATGTCACTTATTATGTCTGCGAGAGTGCATGTTGTTTTTGTTGAGACATACTTGTACTTGATGCATTCTCTTACTATTGAGCTTGTTTCTTGACGGTGACCTGCCAAGATGATGTTATTTGAGCACTTGTGATCGTTTCTCATATATCTTATTTTGAACATTTCTATTCTTCCAAGTCTTGAAGCTCTAAAACTCCATTTGCAATTATCATCTATGTATTTCAGCACATATTCTTTCTTGTTCGACTTACTTATCTTGAATTAAAAGTTTTTATGTATCGCATACACTGAAATACTTTTCTTAACAAATGTCTTATTTCTAAAAACATTTTTCTCTACAATTTCATTCATACTAACAAATGAAATAATTTCACTACCTATTTCATTGCTCATTTCTTCAACCTCCGGTATGCATGAAGAAACATCAACAGCTAAGTCTTCAATAGTTGGTAGACTTTGAACTGATGTTGTTGCTGAACCATGAGTTTGAAAAACCTGTAATTGCATCATGTCATTTTCTTCACCAGTAGCAGCTTCTGAAAGTTGTATGTCTTCAAAACTTTCAATTCTATGACATAATAAAATCGGTGTGACATCTATGTACAAAGGAAAGCTTGCAAGATGTTTCTCCCTTCTTTTGAGCTCCAAATAGAATGTGAGAAAATTATTGCCTAAAATTTTCATCAGATGTAGGTTTTTCTTCACCTTATATTGTATTGTTATTGAGTGTGTCACTGGACTTACGTTTGTAACTGAATATATCATGCCATAGAGTTCACAATATGTGCATTCTATTAGAACGAAAATTCCAGCCATTTTAAAATTTGTATATTGGTTTCCTTGTTCCCATTTCCCTCCATAATGGATGAATACATTGATTTTATCCATATCTGCAAAAAAAAAAAAAAAAAAAAACACCGACATATGATACATTAATGTTTGATCATCCTCAATAGATGTATCATTAAGCAAAAAGTGACAGAGCATGTCACTTTTCTATCCTCAAACCTCAATTCATATTCAAGACAAAAAAAAATGATACATTAATGTTTGGTCATGCTCAATAATTCATGTCACTCCATAATGCACAACAAATATCAAGTTAAATCTTATATTTAAATCCACCACATAGGTAATTTTGATTGAAAATCGTGCGTGTAACTTGCATATAATGTTCTGTCTCATTTGAAGCAAAAAGTGACAGAGCATGTCACTTTTCTATCCCAAAGCCTCAATTCATATTCAAAACAAAAAATTTGATACATTAATGTTTGGTCATGCTCAATAATTTATATCACTTCATAATGCACAATAAATATCAAGTTAAATCCTGCATTTAAACCAACAACAGAGATAAATTTTTATTCAAATTTGTTTGTGTAACTTGCATACATTGTTCTAACACTTTCTAAGCAAAAAAGTGACATAGCATGTTACTTTTCTATCCCCAAGTCTCAATTCATATTCAAGACCCCCCCCCCCCCCAACCAAAAAAAAAAAAAAACAATACATTGGTAATGCTCAATAATTCATGTCACTTCATAATGCACAACAAATATCAAGTTAAATCATACAATTAAAAACACGACAGTGTGTGTTTATGGGCTATGGTTAGGATGAGTTCGGTTATATGTTGTATGATCCGATTGAGAAGAAGATCATCAGAACCTGAGATGTAGTGTTTATGGAGGATCAGACCATAGAAGATATTGACAAAACATAGAAGACAGTGCCAGATCCTTATGATGACTTATTTGACTTGAATACAGTTCCATTAACACCAGCATCGACCCAAACACAGATTGAAGAAGTTTAGGATATCTAGCAGCGTAGTAATGACGTAGATATTCTTGTTCAATTTGAGACAGATGATGATGCTCATGAGCAGCCACCAATATTAGAGGCTCCACCAGTTGTTCCTCCAAGAAGGTCTACTAGGGACAAGCAACCTTCCATTCGATATTCTCCTAATGAATATGTATTACTGACTGACGGAGAAGAACCACAGAGTTTTGAAGAGGCTATGGAAGATGAACATAAGGAAAAATGGCTGAGTGCAATGAAAGATGAAATGCAATCATTGCACGAGAATCATACTTTTGAGCTCGTAAAGTTGCCTAAAGAAAAGAGAGCTTTGAAGAATAGATGGGTATACAGGGTGAAAGAAGATGAACATAGTTCATGTCCACGGTATAAATCTACCCCATCCAATTTTTACGCACCAAATATCCCCAAACCTTTCAATTAATTGCAAATTACATCCTAAATGACAGATTCTATTAAACACTGCTGTTATGATATAAGCGTGTACCCCACACGTTTATATCCCTCCACCATCGCATCTGAGAACTTAAGGGCAAATTTATCCATTTACAAAAATCTTCCTTTCACATTTGAAACCAAAATTTACATCTGCATATTGCAAATCAGAGAACAATTTGTTCTAGAAACGGTTGGAAGATCACGATGACCATCTCCCTTTCGGCAACTCGGCATTATCGATTGGAGAACATGATGTCCCTCTCCCTTACGAACATGACGAACCTCTCTCTTTCAAAATAGTACACATATCGTATTTTTAGAGAAGCACAATCGAACATTTACAAATCAACCAGACTGAGGTCTTTCGAGGAATACTAATATTGTAGAGAAAATGAAGAGCGTCCACAATATGGTATGTTTCTTGGTTCATTTTAGTTGAAATGTCTTAATCCATAGTTGTTATTGAAATTTTTCTAACTTACAATCGCATTTGGACGGGGTGGGGGGTTTGTAGTTGATGATTCACCTTACTTCACAATGAAATACATCCATGGTGGTGGGTTTTTTTCCATGAGAATGGTATACATTATCTACTTGCTTGGTTAGACACAGTACATTAACTGGGTGGACTCTAATTTTCTTTCAAAGTTTGAGTTAAATGCCATGGAGAAATCTTTGGGGTACAAATTTTCTTTCATATTTTCCTATAGGAAACCTAAGAAGAATCTTACGAATGAGTTGTTGAGGTTGATGATTGATGGAGATGTGCTATGCTTGATTGTTTTCTTAGCAAATCTAGGACTATAGAAGTGTATGTGGTTACATATCCTGAGGTATTTTTCCTACGTTGGAGACCAAATGAGGACAATTATGTCATTATTGAGTTAGAATTAAGGTCAAAAATTGATGTAAACCTCCTCACTTTAAATTCAAACATTGATGGCATCGTCGAACTTTATGAACTTGAAGAAACTGAAAAAATTGTAGGTATTGTGGAGGAAAATAACTTAAATGATGGTTGTCGAAATGTTGTGTTAGAGGGAGAAGCTAAAGAAATAACCAACTGTAGAGTGGAACCTATAGAACATTTGGAAGAAAGAGTGCATGTGGCTGAAAGCCAGCTACTAACTGGATCGCAACCTCTAATTGCATCTCAAGACAACCCTTTTGAGGGAACCCTGTATGAGAAAATTGTTATTGAGTGGGAGGACCTTAGAGTGAATGATTTTACTATACTTATGGAGCCTGTAGAGATGGGGACGAGTTCTAGTTCTTGTAATGATGGAACAACTGGAATGTGTGAACATCATGCTGCAAATGATTATTGGTGGTACAACTGAAGCAACATTGAATGATAATGAATGTGAGAATAAAGATGATGAAGTGGGTGAGAACGACAATCTTGTAGATTCAGACTACGAGGCGGAGGATCCACAGCTGAATGATGATGAAAATTTTGAGAGACACTACACATGGGGACAAGTACACAGACTTCCAAAACCAGGATGGTGCAGTCAACTAAGATGAAGAATAAGATTCAGATAACCTACGTAGTTTAGATGGTGACGAGGATACCGAAAAGTAGAAGGAAAAAGATCGTGTCTTTGTTGACAAAGATGATTTTAGTGACCCACACTTTTAAACAGGTATACTTTAATGCAAATTGACCTTTTTAATTGTTTCATAATAGGTCTCCAATCTTTACATGAGGAAATAAAATTTATGTGTAATTTCATTCTTTTGTAGGCCCCCAACCTCTACTTAACTATTGTGGTTTTCTGTACATTGTTGTGCATATGCAATTCAAAAGTTTGCTGATAAGAAATTGTTGAAGAAGGCCATTAGACAGTACTCCATTAATCATGCTAGAGAGGTAAAGTTTGCAAAGGATGAGAATGCTTGTATTTGAGTTGTATGCAAAGATAAGAACTGAAAATGATTGCTTTATGCTCGATTCCACAAAAAAGGTTGCTCATACAAAATAAACACACTGTATTTAGAGCATAGTTGTGCTATAACATATGAACATGGGCATGCTAGTACACCATACTTGTCTAGGAGATGCATAGATCGATTTATGAATGAGCCCAGGTGGAAAATGAGAGGTTTTGTGGAGAAAGTGAAGAAGGAATGTGCTTCGAGACGGAAATTTTATAGGACGTAGACCAAATGCTTGGAGGCTATCAGAGGAAATAATGTAGGAAACACAATTTCACTAAAGACCATGATGGCTAGTGAGGTATAAGAGTTTAGAAGAATGTACATATGCTTGGATGCTGTGAAAGAGAGATTCATAAATGGGTACGAAAAGTGGTAGGACTGGATGGGTGATTTCTGATGAGTGATTTTGGTGGCCATGTCTTAGCATTAGTGGGTATTGAGGGTGATAATGCAATATACCCTATTGCATACGCCATAGTTGATGCTGAGAACAAAAGTAGCTGAAATTGATTTTTGGAGTTGTTGGTTGGTGACATTGGTGTCGAAATCTCTCAGTGCTAAAATTTTATTAGTGATAAACAAAATGGTTTAATAGATGTACTGGACAAGCGGGTTAGTGATGCGAAGCATCGATTCTGTGTTAAACATCTACACTCTAATTTGAAAGGGCAATTCAGGGATTTACAATTCAATATCTTGTTGTGGACTACTGCTAAGGTAACAACTAAAGCAGAATTCAAGCAGTGTATGGAGAAAATAAAAGCTGCAAGTGAGAGAGCATTTTAAGTGGTTAGAGAACAAGTCAGCATCACAATGGAGTAGGTCACATTTTAAAGACATGACCAAATGTGACATTCTACTCAACAACCTATGTGAGAGTTTTAATGCCACAATCTTACAAGTTAGATACAAACTTGTTATATGCTTGCTAGAGAAGATGTGATATTATCCAATGACGCGGATGGCAACCAAGAGAGAATCAATGAAAAAGTGATAGCATAGGTTTGCCACTAAAATCTGGAAAATTATTTAGAAAAATGTGAAGGATGCCAGGCTGTGTAGACCTACATGGGAAGGTGGAGTTTGATGTAAAGGATAAAAATGACAAGACATATAATGTTGACTTTGTTCAAAAAACATGCTCTTGTAGAAGGTTTCAGCTCAATTGGATTCCATGTTACCATGCCATGTGTTGTATTCGGAACAGGCATGTAATGCTTGAATAACATTACGTTTATGAGTGTTACAGTAAGGAGATGTTCTTCAAGGCTTACAATCAAGTTATTCATTCAATGGAAGGCCTCAATTGGGCACGAAAGGGTAAGAATCCCATTGTTCTACCTCATCATCAAAAACAACCTAGCAGGCCCAAGAAATTAAGAAAAAGAGAACAAGATGAAGCTCCAAAGTCAAACAACAAGAGATGGAGACATGTGATGGATATGACTTGCAGCATTTGTGGGGACATTGGTCACAACAAGCATTCATGTATGGCCAAATCAGCTAGCACTAGCTAAGAACTTGACGATTTTGAGAAGTTTCCCAAACTTGACGACTTTGAGAAGTTTTCCAAACTAGACAATTTGAGAAAGTAACATTAATAGTTTGATATCTTTATTGATTAGTAAATCAGTCAAAAAACAAAAGATTAACTTTATTCTTTCTCATAGTAGAGTAATACTTTTCTTAGATTTCCACACGTTCATCTTTATCAAAGTTTTGAAAAAATATTTGGTGAGATTTTGAGTTATCAATAGAATACAAGTCTTATCTCAAGGCTTATTTGTTGATTTTGAAGGTTTTGAATTAACATTTAGTTGATTCATGTTGGATTAAGCAGGAGACACTTTTCGAGGAATATTATGAGAAAAGGATTGAGGAATGTTGGGAGGAAAATCGACACCTTTCAATTTGACATTAATAGAAGATAATTTGGTATCAATTGAGGATGTTGAATGCCTAAATGGCTCAAAACGTTGACAGATTTATTGCTCACTTGAGAAGACGATGAAGAAAATTGTATTTGATCAACTACCATTTGGGTGTTCAATAATTTGAGAAACTTGGGAAGGCTCATTTCTCTTACGAGTAGCTTGATCTAAGTTTAGTTTATATATCTGGTTACTTTATCCCCATACATAAGTTTTGGAACAATAGAATTTGTAATTATAAGGTTTCACCTATGGAAGGAGATGTTATTGCCATTGCGTTAAGTGTTGTAGACATTATTTTGTAATATACTATATAAATTAAAGCAATTGATTGAGTATTGTCTTCTCAATTCATCTTTTGCCTCTAAATGTCCAACATTTAATATCGCAAAACATTTAGACTAGACAAAGAAAAAAAAAGGATTACAATCGAAAAATATCGAACATTTATCTAGGTTCGATTCACGTATAAATAAAATAAAATTTGAAAAATTCCTATGTTTATCTGAAGCAAAAGCAAGATAGTATCCAACCCCATTCAGAATAAGGTTTTGACAACAACTTAACAAGACCAATATGTAAAAACTTGTATTTTTCTTGATGATGTGCAATAGCTTCTTAATAAAATAAAGACAATGTTTCCATATCTTGATTTATTAAAATTGTTTGCTCAGTAATCTTAATAGAATAATCTTGAAAAGAATTCAGACTTACCGATTTTGTAAATAGTGTTGACCTCTTTTTTTAGTAATTGACCAATTACACATTTATTCTTCTATCCTTGCAATGTTTAGTTCCTGAAAATTCATAATATTTTGAGCACTACAATCATTACTGTCCTGTCTAGAGCTATTTACCTCCTAAATAATGATCTTGACATAATTTTCTAAAATCTTACTTGATTAAACTTCTTTTCCTAAATGTTGGAAAAATATGAGTGCCACATATTTTTACATATATTTTAAATTGGTTTACTTAATTTATCTTTCTCATTTTTATTGTAAAAAATGAAAGTAAGTGTGCAAGTTCTAATTGGACAAGTTGTTGCCGGTTCAAATTGGCTAAGATGGTAAGTAGAATTTTTCCTAAACATGTGAGTTGCGATTTATATTCTGTTTCCTTACATGTTATGATTTGATTTTGTAACTGACATGTGCAGCTCGTGTATTTTAGGTTATGTATAATCTCATATTGTTTTGGATTTGTTTAGGAGGAAAATCTTTGTGGGTGTTCAATTAATATTAACTTTCGTTATAGTTTTCTTTCTACAATCATAGAAGATCTTTTAGTATCTTTTATATTAATTTTCTTACCACTTTTATTGTAGATATTTTGGTAAGAAATAATTCTTTGTTGACTATTACGTTACCTATAAGTAAGGTTAAAAATCATTAAGGAATTAAGCTTTGAAAAATATAATTTTTGTCCTCGATCTTTAAATTTTAGCTCATCCAACTCCATTGATGAAAGAACAATACATGGTGCTTTCTTGATTATTTTCAAAGCAAATGGTATCTTCAAGAAATTGGAAAATAAAAAAATTGGTGCTAAAAGAACGATTAAATATTTTAATCAAGCTACTCGGCATGAAGTTAAGAACGGGAATTCTTAATCCAAGTGGTGGTTGCGGCCAAGTACAATAGGGAATTGGTGATAAAGTCAAGACTGGTGAGTTTGATTCCACTTCATCAACAGGTCAAAAAGAAGAAGTATCAAATGAAGGTTGATCTAAGTTCTTTTGTTAATTTTGCAAAATTACAAAAACCAAATATTGTTGTAATCTTTGATTAAAATTATTAATGGATTATTTTACGGGGATTTTTTACAAATAACCACAAAAAACAAAGTATTTCTTAAAATACTGTCATTGTTTCTAAATTTTCAAAATACTGTATGTATATATATATATCGTTTTAACAAACAAAATCAAAAGCTGGGAAACTTTCCATTTATCAAAATCACAAAAAACTCAATTCCTTCCATATAGATCACACGGCCGACGAGAAGTAAGATTGAGATTCCAAATAAATTCAGATTTGATCCTCAAAAAACAAATTCGACGCGAAATTACAGAACAAAGTTGGACGGAAAATCTCAATTCTAGCCATCGTCTGTGAAATTTCATCCAAATAAACAAATTCAACGTGAATTTGCAGCCATTATTCATGAAATTGCATATCAAATTGGATGGAAATCTCACTCCCAGCCATCAACTGTGAAAACTGCAGAACAACTTGGACGGAAAACTTACTTCTATCCACCATCTATACAGGTAACATGTTAAATTGATATTGGACGGAAAACTTACTCCATATTGACCATCAGATGTTTGACAGAATTTCCCAACTTGGTTATCATTGTAACAAATGTAACAAGTTATGTTATTATCTGTTTTCTTTAATTTCTGTTTTGCAATTGTATTTTTCTACTTTCAGAAAGCTAATTATTGACCAATGTGTTTATCCAGTTCAATGATTTGCCTCTAGTTGTTTGTTGGATTACTTATGTTGTTTGATAATCTTCCAAATATCTAATTTCTAAATTACAAGTGTAACACGTTCTGTTATTTCTAAATTACAAATGTAACAAATATAACACGTTTTGTTATTTCAAAACTACAAATGTAACACGTTCTGTTATTTCAAAATTACAAATGTAACAAGTTCTGTTATTTTAAAAATATCTAATCTTCATCCACAAATTAAAAAGTCATGTTATTTCAATATAGCAAATGTAACAAGTTATGTTATTTCAAAATGATAAATGTAACAAGTTATGTTATTTCAGAATAACAAATGTAACAAGTTATGTTACTATCTGTTTAGAATTTAAATCTAATTAAACTTTTGTGTTGTTTATAGATTGATCATCTTGACATGATTTAGGTGTATTTAGTTCATATATTGAACCAACTTTAGATATCTACAAAACCATATATGTTACAATTTTATCAGCATGTTAGAGGCATCTGTTTTATTTAATTTCTGTTTTAGAATTGTGTTTTTCTACTTTCAGACAGCTAATTGTTGACCAATGTGTTTATCCACTTCAATGATTTGTAGGTATGGAAATGTTAAATATCTTCATTACATACTATGGTGAGACGGCTGGAATTCTCGTCCCAATGGACTGCACATACATTAAACTCGTTGATATGATATTATCGGTTTAGTACAATCCTTTATTTTCTAACTTCATATTGATAAGAAAATCTGGAAAAATTGGACTCAACATCCAACCATAAAAAATCAAATTCAAAAGGGGATTAAATAATAACAACAAAAACATTTGTGACTAATTAATCAAAGCAGTTTTAGGATATACATCTGCACTAAAAATGCATTGAATTAAGAAACAAAAAACATCTGCACTAAAAATGCATTGAATTAAGAAACAAAAAAAAATGATTACATCCATCTATTCAAAAGAAGTTATGATCCCAACTCAGTTATATATCAACTATTTACAAGTAGTTACATAAAAAATGTTAGATTAGTCTCCTAGGTAATTTGAGAACAAAAGCTGGTTTAATTGCCATTCTTCAACCTCCTTGTATTTCTCACCTTCCTTGCTAAATTGTCACAATCTGTATCGTATCCATCTCTTTGTTTATCAAATCCATACTTGAACAACCGGGTAGCCAAGTTAATTCTTGCTGTAGAACAATCGAATGGATTTGGCATTCTTTCTATAGTCTGGTTAATTATATGCCTAGCATATTCTATAACAAAAATACCGCAATCAAATCTGCAACACCAATAAAAACAAAATTAGAAAGACCAAAAGAAGAGAATGACAATAAGGCTGGACGGAAATGTATAATTCAAATAAAGAAAAAGTCTAGAACATAAGTGATTGCCCAACTATCAATGATGAAAAGAAGACCTCTGACTCCCTTTATAAACATCAAGTTTCTCTGGCTATCAAATGAACACATGTAACAAATATAACAAGTTGTGTTATTTCAAAGTTACAAATGTAACACGTTATGTTATTTCAAAATTACAAATGTAACACGTTCTGTTATTTCAAAATTACAAATGTAACACGTTCTGTTATTTCAAAATTACAAAATTGGAATCAGTAGTGCAATGGATTTTGGTCCTGGGTATTTCACCGGTTCTAAAAGCAAGGGGAAAACCATAAACAACCACATTCAAACATTCAAGAGAGATATTAAAGAGAAAATTGATGTTACGGAAGCAAGATTACCATCAGGAAACAACAATTCTAAGGAGCTAGAAGATGAGTATGGCGATAAGCCGATGTTGTATTGAAATAAAATCATTTACAACAATCAAATCGCGTGCGAAATCAACATATAAAGCCTATTTTCACAGAAGTAAGACTGAAATTAAATATCTATGTTAACCTAATTTAGAAATACACAGAGAAGACGCGCGGCTAAAATGTCAAATCGTGGGGATATATGTTAATTTAGTAAAGCAATAAACATAAACATACCCCTCGGAACATGAAGACACGCGGCTAAAATGTCAGATTCCCGCCGAGGAAGCGTTCGTCCGTTTTTCCCCAATTTTCTCCGTTTTGAATTCGTCTGTGAAAGTGAACTGTTGTATGTATTTGGGTTAGTGGGCTGGCACAGTTATTGATAGTGGAAAGTGGAAATTGCATGTGGAAATTGGGCTTCATGTATTTGGGCTTTTTTTTAAAACAGTATTTTTGAAATAAAAAAATTTAAATAGTAAAATTAGAATTTGAAAACTAAAGAGAGTATGGAGTGCAATTTTCACTAATTTTACCCATGGTATAGAGGCCCGTTGATGTTTTCTTTCAGAGTTTATCATATTACATCTGGTGTTCGTATTTAGTTTACTTTATTAATTTCCATGTTTAATATTAGCTACTAGGAACACCTCCTTGTGCGAGTAAAAATTATTATAAACATCACACGCCAATTTTGATTGCAGACACGTCTACTGTTTTTAACGGTTCTAAATTGAATTTATTTTAATTAGTCAAGGCTTTAGAACTTTCAATTAGTATCAGATTGGATACACTTTTATAATTGTGATATGAAAACCTAGATATGGATGGAGCACAGTTTAGACTTTCTGTTTTAGATGGAATTAATAATGCCCATTGGAAAATTTAGATTCAAGTCTTTATCCAATCATTTGAAGAAAAAACTTGGCACTCTATTGTCTATGGTTATACAACTCTCACTATTGTACGTAAAGAGAGGAAAAGACAGAAGAGTGGGTAACAAATGATTTTAATTAAACTAATTATAATTCCAAAGCTTTAAATACCATATTCTCTTTTGTGGATTCTAATCAGTTTCGTTTTATATTTATATGTCAGGTTGCTGAAAAAGCTTGGGACATTCTACAGATTACTCATGAGGGAACCTCCATTGTCAAGTCATCCAAGCTTTAGATGCTTGCTCTAGAATTTGAACAACTGACCATGAGAGATGATGAATAGTTCAAGGACTTCTATACCAAGCTCAGTGACATCACCAATTCAATCTATGCCTTGGTGAAGAAATACTCGGATAGAAAAATTGTAAAGAAGATTCTTAGATCCTTGGCTGATCGTTTCTACTCCAAAGTAACTACCATTGAAGAAAGTAAGGAGATTGAGAAAATAAAGATTGAAGAAGTTAGTGGGATCATTGATGACGTACTTACATCTACAAAGGAGAAAGAAAGAAAATGGGTTTGGTATTGCCTTCAAAATTGAAAAAGATAAAGAAGATGATGGTGAGGATAGTGAAACTAATGAAAATATGTCCATGCTCAAAAAATAATTCAAAGTATTCTTAAAAAGCAATCAGAAAGGAAAGAACTTGAAAGCTCCACCAAAACAAAAGAAGAGATTTCCAAGCAACACAAGTAAAAATCCCACTACATCTGTAAACATATCTAAAAATCGAATTCAATGTCATAAGTGTGAGGGATTTGGACACATGGCCTCTAAGCGTGCCAATGCACTAAAGAAATATCATACCAAGAAGGCCATGAATATTATTTGGAGTGAAGATGATGAAAGAGAATCAGATTCAGATGAGGAAGATAAAACTGCTAACAATTAGGTAACATCTTTGACTGTATAGTCTGGTATTGATTATGTGCAAAACTTTACTACAGGTTCTGACTCCTTGCATATCTCATTAGAAGGACCAAGCCATGTATGTTCTAACTGTATTAACTTGAATAAAAAATTGGAAAACGAACAAGAGAAGAATCTCACTCTTCGTGTGATGATGGAGTTTTTGGAAGATGATAAGATGGCAGTTGATGTTGAAAAGAATAATCTAAACATACTCTTAAAGGAAAAGGAGAAACAAATCATAGAATTACTTGATGAATTAAATCAGTCAAAGAAAAGAGTCAAGCTACTGACAATTGGAGCCTCTCGTCTAAGTAAAATGCTAATCTATGGAGGGACTTCAAACGTCAAAGAAGGCTTGAAATATGATGGAAAAGGAAAAGAAAAGGCCTAAGACCAGATTATATTTGTCAAAGAAACTTGACTGCCAGTCAGACTGGTGTGTTCCTAGACAGAACTCCACACACTGCAGTCAGAGTTGAGCCTGACTCGTCTATGCAGATTCTGACCAACGTCAAGACTCCAATTTAGATTATTTCATCAGTCAAACAACCAAGGTACCAAGCCCCAATGCAGAGAGGTAAATCTCAATACTTTGTTAAATGTATCATATGTGGTAAGTTTGGACTTGACTTCTTTCATTGTTTATCTAATCAGAAATTGATTGGCAGACAAAAGAAATACCGTGGTAACACTAAAGTGAGGCAAGTTTGGGTTAGAAAAAGTTATTTAAATTGTTATATGGTTGATGTTGCCTATAGAACACTTGTTCCTAATTCATGGTATTTTGATAGTGGATGTTCTAAACATATGATTGAAAATCTCTCTTTTCTGACTAATTACAAGAGTCATGTAGATGGATTGGTCACCTTAGGCGTTGGGGTGCAAGGCAAGAAGTTTTCTTTGTTGTAGGTTTGAAATCTAATCTGATTAGTGTAGGCCAATTATGTGATAATAATCTCTTAGTTTTGTTCTCAAAAAATTCATGCAAAGTCTGGAACCATGATGATAATTGTATCTTACATGGTACCAAGTCTAGTGATAAATGTTAGTTTCTTGACACCAAAATTACTTGTCATGTATCAAATACTGATTCTGCAGAGCTATGACACAATCGGTTTGGACATTTAAACTATGCTGATCTGTTGAGACTAATAAAATTGAATACAGTACGAAGAGTTCTTAAGCTTACTGAAAAGTCTGAAGGTGTGCGTGCTTCACGCCAAAAGAGTAAACAAACTAAAAGGACACACAAACAATGTTATTTTCTTGCTATATCTCATGTATTGGAATTATTACACATAGATTTGATAGGACCTATTTAGACTAAAAGTATTGGTGGCAAAAAATATATCTATCTATGCGTGGATGAATTTTCTAGATACACTTGGGTGGATTTCTTGAGACAAAATCTAATGTATTTGAAAGATTCTAATTTTGCACTTAAAATTAACAACAGGGAAACACTTTACGGGGATAAAAATAATGAGTATTATGAGTGATCATGGAAAGGATTTTTAAAAAGACAGTTTTTCTACATTTTTGAAGAATATGGCATATGTCATGAATTCTTTGCTCCTAAACTCCTAAACAAAATGTAGATGCAGAAAGAAAAATAGGTCTTTACAAGAGATTGCTAGAGTGATGTTAAATAGTGAGAAACTTCATGTTAAATTGTAGGCTGAAGCTATTAGTATTACATGTTATATTTTAAATCGTGTGTCATTGAGAACAGGCACCACACAAACTCCCTATGAGATCTGGAAGGGAAGGAAACCGAATCTAAAGTATTTTTATAATTTTGGTAGCAAGTATTATGTGTTAAATGATTGGGAACCCTTAGGTAAATTCGATTTAGAAAGTGATGATGGAGTATTTATTGTCTATTCAGAAAATAGTCGAGCTTACAGAATTTACAACTTGCAGACCCAAACTATTATTGAGTCCATCAACTTACAAATTGATGACACTAATGACTTTTTGTAACGCCCTGGATTTTCTCAACCCGGAAGGTCATTAAAGTAATCTCTAAAATATTTGAAAACTTCAAATGATATTTGAAATGCCCTTGAAAGGTTTTAAAAATATAACATTTGCGGAAAATAACAAGTGCACAAGGGAAATAGGATTTTTCTAAAAATTTCCATAGTTTTGCCTATATCATGATAGGTGTCGCCACAATTTATTTGACCATCTAAACAAATTCCAAAAATTTCAAAATTGGGACTACATACTACATCATGTTAAAATTTAAAACCTTAGCTACTTCGTTTGGTAGGTGAAAATATTAGCCAAAATTGCTTGAAAAACTGTCCCGGGTGGTGGCCTGCTAAAATATTCATAATAAATTAATACGATAGAAGTTTTGAGTGAATCCAATTGCTGTCATTAGAAAACATATAGGGTTTTCAATAGCCATAGATTTCACTAAAAAATTCCAACCGTAGAAAAAGTTATGATTTTTCAAAGTAGAGGTAATAAGTTGAAAATTCAGAAAAATGTAACTAGGCAATTTCAAACATGAAACTTTTAACGGCAATGAAACAAACATCTCGTTTTCCATAAATATTACATAACTAAATACTGAAAATCAAATACTTAAAATATCATATTTACATCATAATTGACTCGATCATCTCGACGTCAAAACTTAAATTAAATAAGAAAATTCCACGTCATACTTGCTAGCCTACGCCATCATATCAATGCCAACCAATTCAATCTGAAAATTTGTTCATTTTGGGATGAGTATTTCATAAGAAACACTCAGTAGCCATATATACTAACATGTGACAAAATTATACGTAAACATAAATGCTCATGCCATCGTTTTAAACGTACATGGGAACAATGTAAATTGGTAATCGACACCACATAAAATCATAAGTGACTACCTTCAATCACTAACATATTAAAGTGATTACTTTCAATCACTATCATGATGTTCCTTCATAATAAATTTGCATGGCATTTATATCACATAATAATTTTCCAAACATAATTTAAAAATCATAGTAAAAGTAGTAAGTAAAACTATCTTGAAAACGAGTTTTCAGTTGAAGTTGTGATATGAACAATGGATGCGCCTTTCCTCAAAATAATAACTCTCTGTCCTTGACTTTTTTATTTACAAAGTCCTTGTGATGTAGTGTGGTTTGAGTGACTAAAATAGAAGGGACAAAGGAGAAGGAAAATATGATATTGCTGGCTAAATTTTAGGGCTAAAAAAGGAGCAAAATTGACGCCAAAATGGCTGTTGATTTTACATTGTTGAAGCTGGGTCTTTGGACAAAAAAAGAGAGAAAAATGATGAATCAAAAATAAGGTATTGAATGTCTACTTCTAGAGGCTGAAATGTATAAGAAAAATATATGAAGAATTTGATGTAAAATTCGAGTATGGAAGGCAGGTGTTGGGGCCGAAAATTACAGAAAAGAAGGGGGCTGTTCAGGAGAAACAAAAGGACTTAAGGAGGCCAAAATTTTGACAAAAAGAGGAAAAAATGATGAATAAAATGGGTGTTAGTTTGCTGAAAATAAAATGAGGAAATGAAACTTTAAAATGGTCAAAAACTGGAGAGAAAATTGACAATTTGCTAGCTAATAAATGCAGACCTCGTGCACGGTTTTTCTTCAGTAAAAAGGGGTTGATCAAGGCAGTTTTTGGGCAGCAAAGGAAGTGGGTTTAGTGGTGTATAAGTGGGAGGAAAAATGGTCTGATTACTTGGGCTAAATGGGGAATTTTCTGTAGGGTTTTTGGGGTAGCAGTAGGGCGGTTTTTCTATCTGCTTGGGGGAGCTCTTTTAGGACGATTTTTGGCAGGTAAGGGGGGAGGGGTCTTGGGACAGTTTTTCTTCAGCAAAAAGGGGGAGATAATTTCTAGTTTATGGAGTGGAAGACAAGGCTGGAAGTGGGGTTGAATAATTGTAAATTGGTGGCTGAACAATGAGGGGGAGAAATGGACTAAGTGGTCGATTTTATCATTGATCATGGAGTAGATTTGGAGAGCTCTTGGGAGATTTTTTGGCAGTTAAGAGAGGGAACTTGGGACATTTTTCTAGGGGTAAACTGGCTGAAATTAGAGGGTGGAAGATGTGGGGAAAATGGGTAGGAAATGGGATGAAATGAAGGAGATCATGGGTGGTTAAAAATTAGGATTTTAGGGGTTGTTTGGGTCTTATTTTGGCATGAGAATTAGGGGTTGTTTTGATGTTTAATTAGCATAAAAAAATTGGTTTGGTGATTGACAAAAATTTCTTTTTGTTTGAAACAAAAGATTTGGCTAATACGTGAAAAAATATAACGCGACTGAAGTGTTTGAAAGGCTATAGGAGGATTGCAACGACACCGAAAATTGAAATTAATTTGTTTGTGAAATTTTAAATGTCAACAAAATTTTTTGGTCATTACAACCCTTCCGCTTAAAATAATTTCATCCTCGAAATTTAACTTACTTAGTTTACGAGGTCCTGGTACTTAGCCAAAACATATTCTTCTCTTTCCCAAGTGACCCCTTCCTCCTCG
The DNA here is from genome assembly GCA_030279155.1 of Forsythia viridissima. NCBI lineage: Eukaryota > Viridiplantae > Streptophyta > Magnoliopsida > Lamiales > Oleaceae > Forsythia > Forsythia viridissima. The sequence continues at coordinate 20,549,232 of CM059043.1, read as the reverse complement.
TGTTTACCCCATTGAATTTTAACTAAAGGGTTTTCCAGCTTCTCACAACATAGACTTTTCTTTCTAGGATCACCGCACATGCTTTCTTGTAAGTCATATCATTCCTTAAATCCAACGACTCATATTCTACCACATGCATAGGATCATGCACGAATTTCCTTAACATCGAAACGTGGAATAAATCGTGCACTGTTGAGATCTAGGGTGGCCATGCCAAATGATACGCCACATTTCTATTTCAAGAATCACAAATGGGCCGAAGTTGGTCTTAACTTTCCTTTATTTCGACAACGTAAAATTCCTTTCATCGAAGCCACTTTAAGAAATACTTTCACACCGACTTCAAACTATAACTCGTTCCTTCCTTGGTCGGCATAAATTTTATGATGATCTTGTGATGTCTTAATTCTAGGCCTATTATTGTCTATATCTTCTACCATTTTCTCAAGAAATTCTAGATAAAAAATTCTTCTTTCGCCAACTTCATCCCAACAAATTGGTGAACGACATCATAGAACCTATCAGTTGCAAAAAGTTTGTAAGTCATGCCTAAAGTTTGTAAGTCATCATAGAACCTATCAGTTGCCATTGGTCACAAAACAAAAATTGAAAAAAAAATATGTTTACATCTTCACTCCTCTTGTAGCAGTGGGACTCGAGCAATTAAGTATGTTAGGATATTTTAAAATTTGGTGCCCTATGGTTATCTGACTTGGGAGTCATCAGCCCAAAGCTCGCTACATGAGCCACATAGAAAGCTTACGTGAGATATGTATTGCAAAAAGGATATAAGACTGTTTATATTAGTTAAACAAAATGAAAATAGTTAAAGGTGCTCAGTAGGGATTGCTAGATTAGAACTTCAGAGACTAAAGATGATACTTTAGAAATTGCTAACTATCTTGGTTCTAGGAATACAAGTTTCAAATTTTTACCACTTTATTTGAAAAGGCATTGTATTGATCGATGCGAACCAAATTTGCTAGAACACCTCGGGATTGGAGAGAAAAGCATTAGAAGTGTGATATTCTATGACATGTGTAAGGAATAAATGACTACAAAGGGTTTGAGATTATAAAAATATCAGTAGCACAATATTGGTCGTAGTCTGATACGGGTGTAAGTTCAATATTTGGCTATTCATACACTCACAATCAAAAGGTCGAGCATCGGATAAGTAAACATTTATTTGTTGTGATGTTTAATTTATTTCTACAAGTATTGCTTTATATTTGAACCTGAGGCATAAGGTAAGAAATTTAACATTAACTCAGTTTCTAATAATTCTCTTAGCTTAGTTTAATTTTGTAGTTTAATTTTGTTTTTTGTTCGAGGACGAACAAAGGTTTAGTTTGGGAGTGTTTGATAAGTACATTTTGTGCACTTATTTGGGCCTTTAAACGAAGCTTTTATTATGTTATTTTATTAATTTTCTACTTAATTAATTGTATTTTCCTTTCTATTTCAGTTTTGGACCCATTTAATAGCAAGTGGAGAAGAAAGGATGAAAATAGCAATAAATTGGAAGATATTTCAGAAATTTGAGGATCAAATTATGCTCAATTGAAGCTTGAAGGACTATTTTGGAGGTCATTGGAAGGTTTGAGGATGAAAATGCCTAAATTCCAAAGTTGGATGACAAAAGGCGCATATGTGAATTTCTTGAGCTGGGCAATCGCACAACACCTTCTGCCAACAGCAGAAGACAAAATGACATAACTGGGAGATCGCTTGGGAATGGCATGGGCAGCCAGCGGAATTTTTGCTTCCTTTTTACATCCTAATCTAATTAGAAAACTTTTTGGCCTGCAAATTTTATAATATTTTGGGGATCTTTTGAGCACTATTGGAAAAATGTAAATATGAGTTATTAACTCATAATGATGAGCTGAATTTGGAGAGAGAAACAAGATAAAATCAAGAAACGAAGATCAAGATTCATCATTTGAATTAAATGAAGATCAAGTTCAAGATTTTATCTTTAGAGTTGTCTTCATATTCGGGTGATGGCATCTATGTTTTGTTTTTCGTTTTATTTTCTTCTTCTTAGTATGTTAAGATGATTTTTTTTAGTTCTAGGATCTTGTATCATGATCATTTAATTTTTTGAACCTAGTTTTTGATATTTAAGCATGTTTTTAATTCTAAATAATTGATATTGATTTCTCTTCACCTACAATTATGTGCCCAATGATTGTATGATTCTTGTGGCTTATTTTACATTCGAGAGATTGAAAATAGGTTAAACATAGTATCAATTGTCGTAGAGTCCAATAGGGGATAGAGATATACCGCTATACTTTACGTAATCTCTAAGTATTCACAAATTCTAATGCATTCATGTATGTTCGCATCCGTCATAGAAATATAGTCGGGTCACATATATGGATAGGTTTAATTCTACTCGAGAGAGATTGTTAAACAAATTAAAAATATTGATCTTCATAATTAAATCATGTTATGAAATTCAATGGTTCAGGTTAAAGGGAATTGGTATGAGTACATTCGGGATCCTAGTAAATTTTTCTTTCCCAATTCTAAAGTAATTCTTTTCTAATTTAATCTATTAGTTGTTTGACTTATAATTTTTTAATTATTCTTAGTTTATATTTTAGTTAGTTTAAAACACCAAATTTTCAAAGTTAACTGATTTGGTTAAGGTTATTATAATTGAATTGAATTATCTAAATCTCTATGGGTACGATACTTGGACTTAAAATCGACTTTATTACTTGTGCGATCCGTACACTTGCAAAATATTAAACATAGAAATCGCTGACACCACACAAGTTTCTAATTATCCACTAAATTGCTTTCTAATGTTCTTTACAAGGATTTGCCATGTATCTACTAACTACACCAACTGCATATGATAAATCTGGACGTGAACAAAGCATAGCATACATAAGAGATTCCACTGCACCAAAATATGGAACCAAGGACATATAATCAATCTCATCATCTGATTGAGGAGATAAACTAGATGATAGTCTGAAATGGGCCGCCCAACAGAGTACTAACACTCTTGGCATTCTGCATATTAAAGCTACAAAGAAACATCCTTTACATGCCATGGGGGACTTTCACAGATCTATCAGAAAGTTGTAAAATCACAGATGTTGGTTTTAATTCGCCTAGCCCAAGTTGCATATACACAGAATAAGGAAGAAGATTAACACTAGCTCCTAAATCTAGCAAAGCTTTCTCAATCTTACGGTTTCGTATGATTCATAAGATAGTAGGACAACTTGGATCTTTAAATTTTGGAGGGGTGTTTCTTTAAATTATGGAGCTAACCTGTTTAGCTAAGAAGGCCATTTTGTACACATGCAATTGTCTCTTTTTTTATACATAAGTCTTTCAAGAACTTAGCATAGGCAGAAACTTTCTTAATAGCGTTAAGTAGAGGGATATTTATACTTACCTGCTTGATGATTTCCATGATTTCATTGATTGCACTACCTTGCTTCACTTTTGTTAGCCTCTAAGCAAATGGGGCTTTTGGAATGTAAGATGGCTAATTGTTCTCTTTGGGAGCTTTCTGAACTGAATCATCAGTTGGTTCATTACTTTGTCAAACAGTTTACCACATCTTAAAGTCATGATGGATTTAGCCTTTTTCTGTTGGTTGCCTGAATCAGTCCCAATATTGTGCACTCCTTTAGGGTTAAGAAATGGCTGATTAAGAAACTTTCACTTCTTAATAGTTGTTGCCAACTGTGGGACTGATGTGGCCAGTTGTCCCATCATATTTTCCATATTAGAGATGGATTGTGCCTATGAGTTTTGGGTAGTTCGAACATCATTCTTAAACTCGGTAATAGTGTGATTCTAGTGCTCTAATGCAGCTTGTGTAGATGTTGTCAATTTGTGAATTACCTCCTCCCATGGTTTTGACTGTGAAATTTTTTGATTGAACTGTCTGGTATTTTGCTGAGGGACTTAACCTGCCTAGTATAATGTTGAACACCCTATGACCAAGAAAAATTGGGGTGGTCTCCCCATCCTGGGTTATATGTGTTGGAATAAGGATTGTAAGGTGGTTTCATCATCATGTTGAGGGCATTCACTTAATTAGAATATGCATCTGGCTTAGTAGAATTGTTAACTAGCGGGAAATATCTTCTATCATGTCTTTGACTTCTTTGATTTCTGAGCTAGGTTCACTGCTTCGAATCTCATAGATCCCTCTTTTCTTTGGTTCAGTCCGAGAAGATCGACTTCGCTGTTGTGAATTGTCAGCCTATTTTTGAAAGAAGCTCCAAATTACTGTTGCATTTTTGGACATAAGCTCTCCATCACTTGTGGCCATCAACCACTCTTGAATATGTGATAGTAATCCCTCCAAAAAATATTGGCATAAGAGCCATTTTTCATAGCCGTGATGTGAACATTTTGTAAGGCGCCCATTAAATCTCTCCCAAGTTTCATAGAATGGTTCTGTCTTTTTGCACAAACTCTAAAATTTCCCTACGAATAGCATTAGTTTTATGAATAGGAAAATATTTATTCCAAAATTTAGCAACCATTTGTTCCCAAGATGTAATACTATTGGCAGGTAATGTATTATACCATGATCTAGATCTATCTTTCAGAAGAAAAAAAGAAACAGACGAAGTTTAACATTATGAGGAGAAACATTCTCATATTTAAATGTTTCACATACAGCATAGAAATCTGTGAGATAATTATAAGTTCTTCACTATCTACAACATAAAGAGATGGAAGACAATAAGTACGTTCAGTTTTAGCTCAAAATTTCTAGTAGCTACTTGTGGGTATTGTATGCATAAGGTGCTCAAATTAGCTAACACGCTAAAATAGTCCCTGTTACCACACGATTACGATACGGCCGCCACGTCAGCACAGGCCCCATCTAAGCCCAGTAAGGGCCTAATTCGTAATCCATCAAGAACTTTATCTGGGCCCCTGCTAGGGCCGGGGAAGGGCCCGTCACGAGCTTAGGCCTTCGGCCAAAAATCTGCGAGTCATGTGGAGGGTCTCGGCGCCCGCATGCGAACTATAGGGCCTCGTCAGGCCTCGCATCACTCGTAACCAGCGAGCAGCTCGGTATGCCGGGGGAACCAGAGAAGTAATTAAAGAAAGATGGCGTTGGATTGGGCGCACGAACCTCCACAAGGAAACACAATCATGATCTCCTAAAATCATGCAACGTGATAAACTCAAGGAAGGAATGCGATCTCGGGTATCCTTATCACATAAGGAAGGAAGACCCGATTGGGGATCTAATCGATTTCGTCTTCCAAATCAATTAGGATTCTTGCGCTATAAAAACAATGCCTCCGATTGTTCCAAGGTACGCACTTTTTATGCTTACGGATCCCACCCTAAACTCTGCTCAAACTTCTGCTTGCTTGTCTCTCCCACACTCCTATTTTGTTCCCGCCCCCGCGTATTCTTTATATACCGGCTGTTGACTTGATCGTCGGAGTGCCAACGATCGCCGTACCTCTTTTCTCTGGAGATCTTGGTGCCTAACGGTCGTCCTAGTGTGCAGGTAACATACGAGCTGGCAGAGGAGTGACTGGAGATCTGTTGGCACGTGGACTGGTGCAGGTTCAGACGTCAACAGATTGGCGCCGTCTGTGGGAACCGAGAAGCCTTACACGACCCAGTACTTTTGGTAAAACGCGTCTTCTACCCAAAGAGCATGACGCTCGAATATCGACAGAAACGGGTGGTGGGACAAGAGGATCAGGACCTGGAGTCGGATGACGCCCGGATGGAGGCCGCGCTAGGGCTGCTGGATGACCAGCCCCTCCAGCAGGGACCCAAGCGCAGTCGTACCCGGAGAAGCCCTTCACAGCCTGGTTCTTCGGACTACCACAGCTTCCATAACATAGACAAACCGCAGGTAATGGACATACATTCAGAATCAACGGAAGTTAGCAACGAAGGGGCGGATGAAGAATTGGTACTAGACGAAGGTCTAGATCCTCGGATCATAGCCTCGGAATCTCTCACCTCCCCAGCGGAGGAGCTCGAAACCTTTCCGGTAAGCCCCTCGGAGCCAACCCAGATGCTGCAGGTGGGAGAAAAACTCGAAGGAAAGATGAAAGAAGAGTTAAAACAATTCCTGCAAGAAAACGCAGACATCTTCGCATGGAAACACAGCGACATGGTCGGGATCGACCCATCGATCGCATGCCACGCTTTGAAAACGGACCCAAACGTGCACCCCAGGATTCAGAAAAGAAGACCTCTAAGCGCCGAGAGGTACCAGGCCTTGAAAGAGGAGGTGGACAAGCTGCTGGCCAGCGGGTTCATCAGGGAAGCGATTTACCCCCAGTGGGTATCCAACCCAGTGTTGGTTCGAAAAAATCCCCAAAAATGGAGGGTATGCATCGACTTCTCAGATCTGAACCAGGCATGTCCCAAAGATAGTTTCCCATTACCGCGCATCGATCAACTGGTCGACGCAACCGCCGGCCACAAGTTACTTAGCTTCATGGACGCCTACTCGGGTTACAACCAAATTTTGATGTTCGCTGGAGACGAGGACCACACGTCGTTTATTACGGACCGAGGGCTATACTGCTATAAGATGATGCCATTCGGCTTAAAGAACGCGGGAGCCACCTATCAGCGGCTGGTAAATCGCATGTTCGCCGGACAAATTGGGAACACGATGGAAGTATACGTCGACGACATGCTGGTAAAAAGCGTCAACGCAGAAGACCACATAGATCACCTGAGAGGGATGTTCGAAACCCTCCGCAGATATCGCATGAAGCTTAACCCCTTGAAGTGCGCGTTCGGGGTCGCATCCGAAAAGTTCCTCGGCTACATGGTCAACCAGCGGAGGATAGAAGCCAATCTCGAAAAGATCAAAGCGCTCATTGAAATGCGGTCCCCCTCCTCCCCCAAAGAAGTCCAAAGTCTGACAGGAAGGTTAGCGGCTCTGAATCGGTTTATATCCAAGGCGACCGATCGTTGCCAACCTTTCTTTCAAACCATAAAGGGGGGAAAACGATTTGAGTGGACCGACGAGTGCGAAAAAGCCTTCCAAGACCTCAAGACCCTTCTCGGGAAATCTCCACTGCTATCCAAACCCAAGAACGGGGAAACGTTACTCGCATACCTCGCCGTCTCGGAAAAGGCGGTCAGCTCAGTGCTCATCCATGAGGAAGGTCTGGCGCAATTCCCCGTCTATTACGTAAGCAAAGCCCTGCAGGACGCAGAAACGAGATATCCAGACATGGAGAAACTCGCTCTATCGATAATCGTCGCCTCTAGGAAACTTCGGCCATACTTCCAGTCCCACAGTATAGACGTCCTGACGAACCTCCCCTTGCGGCAGATACTCCAGAAGCCAGATACTTCAGGGCGATTGATGAAGTGGTCGGTGGAACTTAGCCAGTTCGACATCAGTTATAAACCACGGCCTTCGATAAAAGGACAGGCTTTAGCAGATTTTGTGGCTGAGTTCGCCCACATCCCCGATGGTCCGCTTGAAGCCCGACCCTTGGAGGTACCGACATGGAAATTATATGTCGATGGATCCTCGGGAGAGGCTGGAGCAGGAGCCGGGATCCTGCTAATCAGCCCAGATGGCCATAATCTCAATTGCGCGCTTCGCCTGGAATTCAAAGCATCCAACAACGCAGCAGAATACGAGGCGCTGCTCGCAGGCTTGAGGCTAGCGCACGAGATAAAGGCAAGGAAGCTCCAAATCCACAGCGATTCGCAGCTTGTCGTAAGTCAAGTTAATGGGACCTTCGCAGCACGTGAACAATCCATGGTGTCCTACTTGTCCAAAGCTAAAGAACAGTTGTCCAGCTTTGAAGAATACGAACTCCTCCAGATCCCATGAACGGAAAATGGCTACGCGGACGCCCTCTCAAAACTAGCAAGCAGTAGGGACTTCGACCTGATGAAGGCCATCCCAGTGGAAAAGCTTACACAACCTTCAACCGAAGGCGCAATCACACCCTCCGTCCTAACCATCCATGATTCCCCGAAATGGATGAAGGAGATTACCGAGTATCTAGCGAACCAGGTGGCGCCCGAAGACAAACTAGAGGCACAGAAGCTCCGTAGAAGGGCCGCGAAATTCGTATTACAGGACGGAATTCTATATAAAAGGGGATTCAGCCACCCCCTCTTGCGCTGCCTGACACAAGAGGAAGCAGTATACGTGATGAAAGAGATACACGAAGGGATCTGCGGCAATCATTCAGGGGGGATGGCCTTGGCACAGAAAGCCTTGAAACAAGGGTACTATTGGCCGACCATGAAAAAAGATTCCCACAATTTCGCGAAGAAATGTGACAAATGCCAGAGATTTGCGACGGTCCCGAAGCTCCCCGCTCAGAACCTTACTCCGGTCACTAGCCCCTGGCCCTTCGCCAAATGGGGAATTGACTTCATCGGCCCCCTCCCGACAGGGAGAGGTGGAGTCAAGTTTGCAATTGTATCTGTAGATTACTTCACCAAGTGGTATGAGGCCGAACCTCTGGCCAAAATTACGGAGGAAAACGCTTGGAAATTTGTATGGAAAAACATAATCTGCCGCTTCGGTGTTCCCCATTCCCTCGTCTCCGACAACGGCACACAATTCGCTGGCATGAAGTTTAACGCGAACTGTGAGAACCTTGGCATCCGAAGGGATTTCTCCACTCCTTATTATCCGCAGTCCAACGGCCAGGTGGAAGCCGTGAATAAGATCATTAAACACACTCTTAAGCGGAAGCTGGAGTCCGCGAAGGGAGGATGGGCCGAAGAATTACCCGAGACCTTGTGGTCCTACCGAACCACCTCTCGCACGGCCACCGGCGAAACCCCGTTCTCCATGGCATATGGGGCAGAAGCTATGATCCCCGTCGAGATAAGGATACCCTCGCCAAGACATCTGCACTTCAATGAAGTGGTCAACAATGATTTGCAAAAAGCAAGCTTCGACCTGCTAGATGAGAAACACGCGGAGTCACAACTACGCCTCGCGGTTTACCAACGGAAGATGACCCGATATTATAACTCCAAGGTCAGGGGCAAGAACTTTCGCGTCAATGACTTCGTTCTAAAGAAAATATTCCAAGCTAATAAGGAAGCAGGGGCCGGAACCCTGGGGCCCACCTGGGAAGGGCCATACAAGGTCATCGAAGAGGTCCGCCCCAGAACTTATAGACTAGAAGATTCCGATGGACAAGAGACGAGGCATCCTTGGAATATCGCCCACCTGAGGCCATATCACCAGTAAATATTGTTTTTTAGTAACTTTCTTCTATTGATTTCCTTGCGATTTTTCTTGTTGGCGGACGCCGATCAAAAATGCTTGCCCTTTATGAATTCACAGTATCCCACATACAACGAGTGCTGACACGGCAGCGAGGGAGTGTGGTTCGCGGCCAACTCCATTAACTCGCTGGATAAATATTTTACGCGTAATCCGGCAATTACAAAGTCCACGGCAGCGAGGGAGTGTGGTTCGCGGCCAACTCCATTAACTCGCTGGGTAAATATTTTACGCGTAATCAGGCAATTACAAAGTACATGGCAGCGAGGGAGTGTGGTTCGCGGCCAACTCCATTAACTCGCTGGGTAAATATTTTACGCAAAATCAGGCACTTACAGAGTACACGGCAGCGAGGGAGTGTGGTTCGCGGCCAACTCCATTAACTCGCTGGATAAATATTTTACGTGAAATCAGGCAATTACAGAGTACACGGCAGCGAGGGAGTGTGGTTCGCGGCCAACTCCATTAACTCGCTGGGTAAATATTTTACGCGTAATCCGGCAATTACAAAGTCCACGGCAGCGAGGGAGTGTGGTTCGCGGCCAACTCCATTAACTCGCTGGGTAAATATTTTACGCGTAATCCGGCAATTACAAAGTCCACGGCAGCGAGGGAGTGTGGTTCGCGGCCAACTCCATTAACTCGCTGGGTAAATATTTTACGCGTAATCCGACAATTACAAAGTCCACGGTAGCGAAGGAGTGTGGTTCGCGGCCAACTCCATTAACTCGCTGGGTAAATATTTCACGCGTAATCAGGCAATTACAAAGTACATGGCAGCGAGGGAGTGTGGTTCGCGGCCAACTCCATTAACTCGCTGGGTAAATATTTTACGCGAAATCAGGCAATTACAGAGTACACGGCAGCGAGAGAGTGTGGTTCGCGGCCGACTCCATTAACTCGCTGGGTAAATATTTAACGCGTTATTAATCAAATGCATTTAAATCGACAGCAAAAGGATTAGGGTTCGGAGCCTTTTTGATTCACAGGATGGGCATTACGCTCGTAAAACCCTAAGCCTGACAAACAAGGTTTCAAGTACATCTGAAACGAAACACAAAAACTTCTACTACAAGCTCGTTACTCGATTACACAAAGACCAATGCGACAAAAACCCTACGTTTCGGTATAACCCGGTACCCCCAGTTTCACCAGAAGGCCTTTAGCCTTCGCCAGTTCGTTTGACACTTCTATCAGCTCCTTATCTTTGGCTTGTATCATGTTCTGGCACGATTTCAACTGGGACTCAGCCTTTTTCTGGGCAACGACACACGCCTTTTGGATTGTCTGGGCTTTCGTCACGTCATACAAGGCGCGACTGCGCGCGTCTTCCGAAAACGCGAGTCTTGCCCGAAGGCGTTTGACCTCAGCCCTCATTGTCTCGGCATCGTCATCCTCTCCAAGAGCAGACCGTATCTCAGCAACCCTCATCTCCAGCATTTTATACAACTCACAATTTAAGACATGGCTACGAGAGGTATACATTTCGGCAAGCTTCATCAACTCCGTCACCTCCACGGCATCAACCGCCTTCCCAAAGGGGGATGTCCAGTACTTATGGACTGAGGTAGCCGCAAGTGCAACCACTGGGGACAGCTTCTCAACAGCTGACGGATCCAGATCATCCTGACGGGCCCCAATGTTGATATACTCACGCCGGCCAGGGGGGGGAGATGCAGGCATTCGGGACGCCTGTTCCCCACTCTCGACCTTTGGTCTCTTACTTGCTGGCGACCAAACGGGGGACCTGCGATTAGAAAAATCCAGAATGCCTACTCTCACTCCCGGCACAGAAGAAGTGGACGGTCGACCTGCCGCCGTCTCCGGATCCTGCATCCCTGCAGGCCGGACCCAGGCACCCCAGGTGACGCCACACGTGGATGGGAGGCATCCTCCACTATGCCCCCACGTCTAATTTTGAATTTCGGGACCTTAGAAAAATGGAAGCCCGACATGGTCGACAAAGAGCAAAGGTTTAGGCAGGACAGCGAAACGACAGGAGAATGCTGATTTGGGAATTCCCTGTCACATTATATAAGCTCAACGGGATACCAATAGTCAGGTGAACCGACACGTGGCAGGAATTTGACACACGTGTGATAAACCCTAAGGGAATATATCTCAACGTTTGGGGGAGCAGGGAGCGTGCCTGCGCGAATACTAAGGCATGACGAAACTATCGCCACCGCCCACCCACGGCAAGTCAAGTTTGTTAGACGTTCGCCCCAACCCCATCATAATTCCTACACAGCGAGGTATCGATCATGACGTACGCACCGCCAGAAATGTGGTTCGCTACCCTGGTCTTGTACTAATAACTTCGCAAAGCAACACATCGGCGAAGACCGTGAACAAGTATTTACAGTACGAACATCATACACACGATAGGGATACAAGCATACAGAGACGAAGGCAACTCGGCATCCTTTTTTATTTCATACAATACACAATACTAGAGAAGGTCTAATGGCAGAACATCCTAAGAACCCCCGCCGCCTCTCCGGGTCAGCACATAACTGGGGTAGCTAGATCTACTAAACCTACCCCTTAGTTTCCTCTGGCATCGTCCCGGTTAGGGAGCCTGACTCCATTTTGATAGGGGGTCCCCTGAGCCAACCTGAATTGATTTGGTGGCTAATTAGACCATACTGCTCAAAAAAGGCCGTTGATGCCTTTCTTGGCAGCAGGAGAACACCCCCGCCGCCTCATCCACAGTTCAGGGGAGGGCCGGGCCAAGGCTGCTAAGCCTAGATTTCCTCCCTGGACATTTGGTCCCCTGAACGTTGATTGGCACATCCTTTGGTCCTCTGAACGTTGATTCTCCGATTCACAGGCATCTCGACTGCCAGCCCCTCAGCCACACCACCATCACACGTCCTCTATTTTTATCTTGATCATACGGTCATGACAGGTTGATTACGACGGAATCACGATAGAAGATTATTGTCACGCCTGCATCCCACTTATAAAGGGCCACATCGGAAAGAGAAGTAGTACACTGAAAACGGGCATGACCGGGAACCTAGAACGACGCACGGACGTTCTACCTCCCCAAGGCATTGACAACGGCAAACTTTTCGGGTTCCCCTGAATGTCTGCGCAATTAATGCTCGAGAAATGATTCCCAAATTTAAATGCGCCCCCCATATACCCCTATCATGCGGTAGCATTTAATGCACGCACTCTCTCACTCATGATTGCCTGACCAGAGGGTAACAGTCTTGGTGGACAGGATCACGCCATCAGAAAACACATCAGCATTGGCCTGTCCCCTGTAAGCCCTCACCCGTCATGAATGTTCGACCTCGGACTTGGGAGACTATACTGAGTGGTACACAATTTTCGCGAGACACATCACTCCCTGCCGAACCACCTTAAGAAACACTTCATGCGAGGCACATGAACACTCTGCTTATCCTCACAAGTCCCTCGCCTAGTATAAATAATAGGCTTGGACTTGGGGGACTATTGTTACCACACGATTACGATACGGCCGCCACGTCAGCACAGGCCCCATCTAAGCCCAGTAAGGGCCCAATTCGTAATCCATCAAGAACCTTATCTGGGCCCCTGCTAGGGTCGGAGAAGGGCCCGTCACGAGCTTAGGCCTTCGGCCAAAAATCTGCGAGTCATGTGGAGGGTCTCGGCGCCCGCATGCGAACTATAGGGCCTCGTCAGGCCTCGCATCACTCGTAACCAGTGAGCAGCTCAGTATGCCGGGAGAACCAGAGAAGTAATTAAAGAAAGATGGCGTTGGATTGGGCGCACGAACCTCCACAAGGAAACACAATCATGATCTCCTAAAATCATGCAACGTGATAAACTCAAGGAAGGAAGGCGATCTCGGGTATCCTTATCACATAAGGAAGGAAGACCCGATTGGGGATCTAATCGATTTCGTCTTCCAAATCAATTAGGATTCTTGCGCTATAAAAACAATGCCTCCGATTGTTCCAAGGTACGCACTTTTTATGCTTACGGATCCCACCCTAAACTCTGCTCAAACTTCTGCTTGCTTGTCTCTCCTACACTCCTATTTTGTTCCCGCCCCCGCGTATTCTTTATATACCGGCTGTTGACTTGATCGTCGGAGTGCCAACGATCGCCGGACCCCTTTTCTCCGGAGATCTTGGTGCCTAACGGTCGTCCTAGTGTGCAGGTAACATACGAGCTGGCAGAGGAGTGACTGGAGATCTGTTGGCACGTGGACTGGTGCAGGTTCAGACGTCAACAATCCCTAAAAGGTCTCTCCTCAATTTCATCACCCATAGCGATTATTACTTTGGTTCCTTCAATTTTATCTAAAGTGGTAGCTCGTTTTCGTTGGTAAAAAGTTCTTTCAATTTTACTATTTAAAGGTTCTAGTTTAATTTCTAGAGATCTATGACCAAGCATGCACTATATATGTATATATATAAATATAAATATAAATATAAATAAATAAATAAATAAAATTCTAAATTATAACTAGGCAAGAATAAAATTAACTTTCTGACGAGTTCCCAGCAACGGCGCCAAAAACTTGATGTCAAATTTTTAAGAAATAATTGTATATTTGGTCTTCCAACCTTTCAAAACGTTGGGGATATACCCCTAACCTTTAAAAATAGCACCAGACATCCCCAACGTTTGAAAAACTTGGCATGGCAGATCCTTTATGACAAAATTACCATTCCCTTTAAATAAAAAAAAACCAAAATATAAGAAAAAAGAAAAACATGATTGAAAACTAACCAAATGTACCCCCAAAATAAAAAGTAAGAAATGTACCCAAAAACATAAAAAGTAACAAAGAGGTTAAGTAGAAAAGAAAAAAAAAAGTAACAAAGAGGTCATCAATTTCATTATTATATTTTTCAAGTCTTCGTTCGTGATTAAGGAGAAAAGATAGAGGTTCTTCTACCATAGTGTCGTGGGTTCGGGTTTGTATTCCAACAACAGAAGATTCAAAATCACGGCCAACATTATTCAATAGGTAGGATAAAAATTCAATTTCAATTACATGATGATCTGTCGTTGCTAGTTTATCTATAGTACCTTTGAGTTTGTTGTAGAATTCCATGACTGTTGAAGCTCATTTATGGATCCAAGTACAAAGCAACTCAGAGTTGGTATAATTTCGCCTTGCTTTGGGCAACAAATATTTTCTCTATTGCATTCCATAAATCACACGTCGAGTCGAATTTGTGAGAGTGTTTAGGATGTCATCTGATATTGATGACATTAACCACGAGATGAGTAATTGTTCTAGCTAAATCTATTCCAAATATGCTTGATTTGGTTGTGTGTCAACTCCTTCAGGTTTTCCATCTTCATTCAGTGATGGAATACATGGTGGTTGAGCTTTTTCAAACCCGAACAGAATACTGTCGAGTCAATGGCCACGAACTTTAGGTTTTATTTGAGCCTTCCGTAGCCGGTAATTATTTTTTGTGAGTTTAAGGGTTATTATGAAACTAATTTGTCCAGAAAAAGGGGTGTTTTGTTTGGTCTTTGAATTAAGTTTGTGATTTATTGGTTTTGCTCCATTGTTTTTTATGTTTGTACCTTGACAAATTGAAGAAAGATGAAGAAAAGGAAATGGCCATTAATGTAATCTGTGTGTATTGATGTTTTGGTAGGGCATTTTTTTTTTTTTTTGGTGGATTTTGGATATTTGGAGAAGATGACATCTTTGTTACTTTTTATATGTTTGGGGGTACATTTCTTAATTTTTATTTATTTGGGTACATTTTAATCATGTTTTTCTTTTTTCTTATTTTTTGTTTTTGTTTATTTAAAATGAATGGTAATTTCGTCATAAATGACCTACCATGCCAAAATTTTCAAAGTTATGGATGTCTGATGTAATTTTTTAGGTTAGGGGCATATCCCCAGCGATTTTTAAAGGTTGAGGACCTTTCATGCAATTATCTCAATTTTTAATAACTCACAAGTCCACGAATCTAATCGAATATCAAAAAGTAGCAGCGAGGTCGATCCCATAGGGACTTCAATGAAGAAAGTCTAATTTAATCTAAATTAACTATTATTACAGGCTAGTTGGGTTGAAAGGAGATTGGTTGAAAGAATTTAACTTAAAGATTAATTAACTATGCTAAAAAGTTAAGTTGAAGATTCAAGTTGTTTAAAGTACCAAGGTTTCGGAATCTACTATTGTTTAACTTAACAATTATTCAATTATTGATTAATTCTAAAAAACAAACGACAACTCGAAATCAATCTATTGTCGTCTTAAAATTTTTATCCATTAAGTCCAAAAGAAGAAAATCCAATATCGGCTCCCATTTGCTTCAATCTTAGATTACTTAAGCGTTTCTCATATCAAACTCAATTAAAAGAAAACAAAGAATCAAAGGTTTCGCATCCTAAGTATTCTATGCATCCCAAATCGATAACAAAATAATGGAAAATCAAAAAAAATTAATAGAACACGTTTAAGCACCAAGCACAAATTAGCTAAATTAATTTCTAACTATCAAAAATACGTGATATTTAAGATGAAAGAGAATTTATTTAATTAATCCAACATGAACAAACCATGAAAGTTCAAGCTCGAAAATGGAATTAAAAGGATAACAAGGTAATCACTTCCTTTAAACAAGATTTCATCATCTACCTTGGCTCAAGAAAATTAGAAGAACATAATTAAATAAAAAACAAAAGATTTGATAGAACTCAGTAAGGATTGAAGGAGAATAAATCTTCCAAAAACTCTTCTTCGCCATGTGATTCTTCTCTATTGTTTCTTGCAGTCTTCCTCTCTTAATTCGACCTTAATTCGGTCTTTATATAGTGTTTTATCAATTTTAAAACTCGAGTACGTGAAAAGACAAAAAAATCCCCGACTTAGAGTTGAAAATAAGCCAAAAAATATCCAAACGGACTGCAGTTTGCTTGCCGCGGCCCAACCACAGCAAACAGTGAAATTCATCAATTGCCGCGGTCAACCGCAGTTTGCATTCCGTGGTTGACCACTGCAAACAGAGAGTTTTGCCCCCAAAAAATGATTCCAATCCCCAATTTGCAAACCTAGTCCTCCAAGTTCCAATATATATTATTTGGTCCCCACTTCATGTTTTAATTGCAGATTCAATCCTTTTTGCTCTAAAGCTTTATGTTTGGTCCCAATACTTCAAAAAATTTCATCTTGGTCTCCAAATCTTCATAGTTGTTCACAATTTGTCCTAATTCAAATAAGACATTAATTAGTACTTTTATCAATGAATAATTAATAACAAAATAAGATAACTGGGTAACATGTATACTAAAATTTCTCTCATCAAGTATGACAAAATGGTATGTGCCTCAAAATTCCTTATATTTTGCAGAAAGCATTAAACTCACCAAAACAAAACTCCAAGCCATTATCTATGCGAAGACGTTTTACATGCTTTCCTATCTGTTTCTCAATTATAGTCTTCCACTCTTTGAATGTAGGTAACACATCATTCTTAAGAACACCCTAACTTTTCTGGAAAAATCATCAATGATAGTCAGCATATAATTTGCACCTCCTCTAGAAGGCATCCTAGATGGTCCCCAGAGATCAGAATGTATATAATCAAGTGTTCCTTTGTGTTGTGAATGCCTTTTTCAAATCCAACTCTTTTTTGCTTCCAAAAAACACTATGCTCGCATAATTTTCCGATTGCTAGTACTCTATCCATCAAGAATTCCTCTTTTGTTCAGTTCATCATTCCATTCTCACTCATATGACCCAGACATATATGCCATAATCTAGTAACATCATCATCTGACAAAGAATGAGTAGTGACAACTACTTTACCAGTACCTGTAGAACCCTGCAACACATATAACTTGGCAGTCTTTTTCAGTCTATTCATCACAATAAGAGAACCTTTGCTGGCCTTCATAACTCCACCTTGAACTGCGAACTTGTATCTCCTTTCATCAAGAGAGATAAGATTTTTCCTTAGATCTGGGATGTGTCTCACATCACTAAATGTCCTGACAACCCTGTTAAACATCTTAATTCTGACTGTGATTATTCTAGCTATCTTATAAGGTGTATTATTTTCCAAAAATACAGTACCCTTAAAAATAGTTTCATAAGTTGAAAACTAGTCTTGATTAGAACATACATGAAACGTGCAAGTTGAATCAAAAACCCATTCCTAGAAAGGTTTAGAGTCACCATCAGAAACAACTAGGAGTTCTCCATCACTTAAACACCTTGTGCAACACTGGCTTCATGATGAACACAATTTTAGTATACATGTTACCCGCTTATCTTATTTTTTTAGTAATTATTTATTTATTAAGGTACTAACTAATGTCTTATTTGGATTAGGACAAATTGTGAATGACTATGATGATTTGGGGACAAAGATAGAAGTTTTTGAAAGAATGAAACCAAGTTTAAAACTTTAGAAGAAAAAGGACTAAATATGCAAATAATATTTGAAGTGGGGACCAAATTGCAAAATTATTGAAATTTTGAAGATCAAGTGTGCAAATTGGGATTGGAACCAATTTTTAGGTATAATTCTTTGTTTGCCACAGTCAACCGTGGAAAGCTAACCATAGTTTGACCGTGATAATTGAATTTTTTTTTGCTTGCCACGGATGGCCCGCGACAAGAAAACCACAGCCCGACCGCGGACCATCTGGATGTTTTTTCACTTATTTTCAATTCTATTTCTAGGCCTTTTCTGTCTTTTCACGTACATGAGTTTCAAGATTGATAAAACACTATATAAAGATCAAATCTATGTCGAATTGGAGAATGACAACAGCTAGAAACAAGAGAGAAAAATTGCGTGGCGAAGAAGACATTTGAAAGATTTTTTCTCTTTCAATCCATGACGAGTTCTATCAAATCTCTTGTTTTTTATTTGATTATGTTTTTCTAATTTTCTTGAGCCAAGGTAAATGATAAAACCTTGTTTAAACGAAGTGATTGTCTTCTTATCCTTTTAATTCCATTTTTGGGCTTTAACTCTCATGGTTCGTTCTTGTTGGATTAATTAAATAAAATCTCTTTCATCTTAAATATCACGTATTCTTGACAGTTAGAAATTAATTTAATTAATTCATGCTTGGTGCTTGAACTTGTTCTATTAATTTCTTCTGATTTTCCGTTATTTTGTTATCGATTTGGGATACATGAAATGCTTAGGATGCGAAACATTTGATTCTTTGTTTTCTTTTAATTGAGTTTGATACGAGAAACACTTAAGTAATTTAAGATCGAAGCAAAGGCGAGTCGATATATATTCGATTTTCTTCTTTTGGATTTATTTAATAAATATATTAAGATGACAATAGATTGATTTCGAATTGTCGTTTTTTTTAGAATTAATCAATAATTGAATAATTTCTAAGTTAAACAATGGTGGATTCCGAAATTTTGGTACTTTAAACAACTTGAACCTTCAACTTAACTTTGTAGATTACTTAATTAGTCTTTAAGTTAAATTCTTTCAACCAAACTCCTTTCGATCCACCTAGCTTATAATAATAGTTAATTCGGATTAAATTAGACTTTATTCGTTGTAGTCCCTATGGGATCGACCTCATTGCTACTTTTCTATATTCTAATAGATTCGTGCACTTGAGAGTTATTTAAAATTTGACCACACTTCACTAGAATTTTCTAGTTGTTTTCCCTTTTGTTTAGCATCTTTTCTCTTGTTCTTATTCTGTAATTTATAGCATTCAGATTTGATGTGCCCCTTTTTATTGGCGTAATAATAGATTTTGTCTTTATTTTTCGATTTCCATCTGTCCCTCACATTACCTCCAAAATTCTTCTCATGTGTTCTCCTTCGAACAACAAGGCCATCTACCTGAGCCTCATATCCAACCACAATATGCTTCATCTTCTCCTTAGAGAATAGAGCCTCATATACTTTATCCATAGTAAGGGTGTCATGACTGTACAAAATATTATCTCTGAAAGTAATATATGAAGAAGGCAACGAGCACAATAAAATCAACCATTCATCTTCTTCATCATACTTAACCTCCATGGCCTCTGGATTGTAGACAATTTCATTAAAGATAGTTAAATGGTATTCTAGAGACCTTCGACCATATGGTGAAAATACAGTCGCTACTTTAGATGTAACTTACTGGTTAGAATTTTCATCATGCATAACTACTCCATTTTTAACCACAACGCAGCCAGAGTTTTCTCTTTCAAAACATCCTGTAAAATTTGGTTTGAAGATGAAGATAAATTTGAGAAAGGCCTTTCGATCCTTGTGTTTTTTTTTGTCCATTATCAAAGAAATCGGTATCCTATAAAACCCTAACAGTGCATCGTCCAGATCCATTTATGCAAGCACAACCCACAACTTGACCTATCATAGCAAAAATTTGGTGTTGCGATCCAATAGTGGAATATCATATTTCATTGTTGCCATTATCGTGATGAAAATTCATTCTCTCTCTAGCCTTTCGACCTGATCACTCTGCTACAACCACAAACCCCATTTTTTCTCATAATTTTAATTTCACCACCTATGTCGTACCACAAACATTTTGGGTTTGGCCCAATAGAATTTAGGTCACCAAACTCTAAAAAAGAGAAAAATGGTTCAGAAGACAAACTGATAGACTTGGAAGTGGATATTACATTGTGTCACAGAGATGATATTTATAGTTTTAGGTTGTTAAAACTATAATCCTGACCAAACAATACCCAAATTGCCTTTAAAATATGAATTTCAATCAAACATGATCATTCTGAACTTTATTTGCTTGCTCGAGCTAGTGGAACTTGAAGTTGTCCCCTTTGTACTGGTCTTTCTTTCTTGAGGAAAATCTGGCTCGTTCGAGGAAGCATAACTTTATGTAGATAAAAATGTGCATAACTTTATGTAGAAACCAAATTTAGATTCATAAAATGCATTAAAATCGTGAATCGATATGATTTCCAATGATATACCATTTTCCTTATAGAAATCCTACCCTAATCATGGCTCGTAAATTTCTCCTGTGTTTCGAGCGTTGATTTCCTTACTAATGCTTTCTTTTTACTTTTTGTTCCGAATGTGTTTCCTGAACTAGAAGGTTTACCTAACATAAGAAAATAAGTAAAACAAGTACAAATTTACTCAAAGTAACTAAAAATTAGTAATATCATAAATACAATTACCAGTATATAATTTGAAGTTGAAATGAGATGGTAACGTTAAAAGGTACAAAGCCAAGTTGGTAGCTAAAAGTTATTATAAGACATTTCATTAATTATTATGAGACCCTTAGTCTAGTCATATGACTTACAACTATTTGGATTGTTCACACCATTATTTTGTCCAAAAATTGGTTTGTTAGGCAACTTGATGTACATACATAATGCTTTCTTGAAAGGAGAGCTAAATGCAGAGATGTTTATGACTCAACCATGGGGCTTTTGTTGATATAAATTTTCCTACACATGTTTATAAACTTAAAAAAGAATTATACGGCTATATGGCTTAAAGGAGTCCCTGGCCATGAGCCTGGTGCTTTAAGCTGAGTTCATCTATGCACGCAACATTGGGGTTTTATGAGCTGTAAATTTAATACTTTCCTATTTTTGTACAAGGAATCGAAGGACATAATGTTGGTTTTGGTTAATGTCAATAAAATAATAATTATTGGAAGTAATAGTCATTTGTTACAAGAGCTAATAGTGGAACTTCGATACTCAACTTCAGTAAAAGAACAAAATACAATAGTCTGCTTACTCTTCCAAGAGATAAAAGAATCACCTAAAAATAGACAAAAACCAATAATAGACTTAAGACTGGTAGGGTTACCGGCATCATAGTATACACGAAGCTATAAGGAGGAGTTCGATGGGAACAAAAACTCTAAAAGAAAGTACCACAAAGATAGCGCAAAATACGAACAACAGCTCCTCAATGAAACTGTAGTTGGAACATAGACAAGCTGATTAACAATGTGAATCTCATAAGCAATATCAAGACTTGTAATGGTGAGATAGACAAGACTTCCAAGAATAGTATGATACAAAGTAAGGTCAGTCGAATGAATACCGTCAGAAGATAAATATCGAGCACTGGCTTTAGAAGAGTATCAACAGTTTTGGTATCAATGAGATGAGCACACTCAATGACATCAGTAGCATATTTATACTAAGAGAAGATAACCTCTAGGCGAAGAAGTAATCTCAATCCCAAAAAAATAATTAGGTCATCAACATCATCACCAACGATAATTAGGTCATTAACATATAATAGAAGTAGAATACGATTGGACGGGGTGCTTCTAAAGAACAATGCAAAATCATGATGACAGGGTATAAAGCCAAATGAGAAAACAACTGTGGAAAATTGCTCAAACTAGGTACGAGGTGCCTGTTTGAGACCATAAAGTGCTTTCTTAAGTTTTCAGACATAATGATGAGAAACACCAAGAGGATAAACCATATAGCCATATTCTCGAAGATTTATATTCAAGAAGGTATTTTTAATGTAACGCCCCAGATTTTCTCAACCCGGAGGGTCACTAAAATAATCTCTAAAATTTTATTTGACGAATCCAAATAATATTTCCCATGCCCTTGAAGGGTTTTAAAAATTTAATTGTTGCAGAAAAAAAGACAAGCGTGCAAGGGAAGAGGAATTTTCTTCAAAATTTCATAGTTTTGTCTATACCGTGATAGGTGTCATCACAATTTATTAGACCATTCAAACGAACTCAAAAAATTATGAAATTTAAATTGTAGATACTTGGGACTGTATACTACAACATGTAAAAATTTCAATCTTTAGTTACATCATTTGGTAGTCAAAAACTATAGCCAAAGATGCTTGAAAAATTGTCCTGGGTACCTTAAGGTAGCCCGTTCAAACGTCCATAATAAGTTCATCCGATGAAATTTTTAAGCGATTCCAATTTCTGTTATTATAACACATATAGGGCTTTACATAGAAACTGAATTCACTCAAAAACTTCAACCGTAGAAAGATTTATGATTTTTAGAAAAGGGGACAGTAAGCTGAAAAGTTTGAAAATGAAACTAAGAAATTTCCAATTTAAAACTTTGAACGGCAATTAAACCAACATATTGTCTTCCGTACATATTACATAATTAAATACTGAATCAAATACTTAAAATAAGTAATTACATCATAATTGACTCGATCATTTCGAAGTCTAAACATAGACTATATAAGACTTTCCATGACAAGCTCATTAGTCTACCGCCATCGCATCAAAGCCGATCAGTTCAATCTGAAAATTTATTCATTTGGGGGGGTGAGTATTTTATAAGAAACACTCAGTAGCAATACTTATAACATGTGGGAAATTTTACTTAAACATAAATTTGACATGCCATGATTTTTGAAACGTACATCATCTTAAACATTGGTAGCCGACACCACATAACATCATCATCATACGTGATTTCTTTCAATCACAAACATGTTAAAGTGATTACTTTCAATCACTATCATAAGTTCCTTCATAAATAAGTTTGCATGACATTCAAATAACATCATAATTTTTCCGAAACTTCATTTCAAAATCGCAGTAAAAACATTAAGTAAAACTACCTTGAAACGAGTTTCCGGTTGAGGATTTGATGAAGAAAAAACTGTTTCTGCAGCTTCCCAAAACCCAAACTTGAACACTATATATATATATATATATATATATATATATATATGGAGAACTTTTGTGAAATAACAATCAAAGTTAACAACCTTCACTGCTGGTCGAAAATGGAACCGAAAGTGAAGGAGAAAAGCTGGAAATTTGGGACTAGACAAATGCAGAAATGTGGGGGTTTTTTGCTGGACTAAAATTTGAGGGAAGAAGGAAGTTTTTTTATTAGCTTATGGACTGGTGTCTGGTCTGTTTTATGGATGAAATTGGGGTGAGAAAAGTGGAGTGTTAAAGGAACTAAAAGCTGGAACTTATGGCTAATTCTGGGAGACCGAAACTGGAGTGCACGGAAGGAAATTTCTGGACTGTTTGTTTCTGAAATCTTGAGATTAATTGGGATATGAGGGGGGGCCGAATTCTGTAGGGAAATGAGACTAATAAATGGTAGTTTGGGGTGGTTTTAATTAGGAACATGGGCCAGTTTTGGCTGAACTGAATTGGAGTGGGAAAATGGGGCATAAAGTGACGAAATGGGCGGTTTCTCTCCATCAAAGTGGGTGGCAGTTGGCTGAATTTTTGGGAAGGGAAATGTACCAGTTAGGGCCGAATTTCTTGAGGGGAAAATATGTAGTTTCTGTTTAATTAAGTGGTTGAATTATAAATCTAAAACTGCACTTGTAAGGGCTAAATTTCTGGGACAGATTTGGGGAAAAATTTGAAGAGAAAATGTGGTTTAGTTATTGGATAATGGGTTGATCTTTGGGCCGAAAGTAAATCGATTGTTGGGCTAGAGGAGGCCAGTTTTCTATTGGGTTTAACGTGACCAAAATTAAATAAATAAATAACAATAATAATAATAATAAAATTTTAAACGTACTAGAAGGTTCGTGGTGGCGCCGAAAGTAAAAATTTCATTTGCTTGAAATTAAAAGCAGAAAAAAAATTCGGTTGTTACAACCCTCCCCACTTAAAAAACTATCGTTCTCGAAATTTAAATTACATGCTTTACAAGGTCCGGGTACTTATCTAAGATATCCTCTTCTCTTTTCCAAGTGATCCCATCTTTCTCATGTCTACCCCACTGAACTTTAACTAATGGGATCTCCCGATTTCTCAAGACATGGACCTTTCTTTCTAGGATCACCACAGGCGCTTTCTCGTAAGTCATATCATTCCTTAAATCCAAAGCATCATATTTTATCAGATGGATAGGATCATATACGTATTTCCTTAACATCGAAACGTGGAAAACGTCGTACATCGACAAGAGCTCAGATGGCAATGCCAAATGATACACCACATTTCCAATCCTTTCAAGAATTTCAAATGGGCCGATGAAACACGGTCTTAGTTTCCCTTTCTTACCAAAATGTAGTATCCCTTTCATAGGAGCCACCTTTAGGAAAACTTTTTCACCGACCCTGAATTCTAATTCCTTTCTTCTTTGATCTGCATAACTCTTCTGACGGTCCTGCGCTGTCTTAATTCTAGTCCTGATCTTGTCTATTGCCTCTACTGTTTTCTCAACCAACTCTGGTCCTAAAATTCTCCTCTCGCAGACTTCGTCCCAACAAATTGGTGAACGACATCGACGACCACACAGTGCCTCATATGGTGCCATGCCGATAGTAGTTTGGAAACTATTATTATATGCGAATTCTGCCAATGGTAGGTGACCTTCCCATTTACCACCCAAATCTAAGACGCATGCTCTCAACATATCCTCAAGGATTTGAATAGTACGTTCTGATTGCCCGTCGGTTTGGGGGTGATAAGCTGTGCTAAATTTCAATTTAGTGCCCAAAGCTCTTTGAAGACTTTTCCAAAAATTTGACGTAAACCTCGGATCTCTATCTGATACGATAGATGTTGGTATCCCGTGCAGTCTAACAATTTCTTTGACATACAATTGTGCTAATTGTTCTAGATTGAAATTCATTCGAATGGGAAGAAAATGTGCAGATTTTGTCAAACGGTCTACTACAACCCAGCTGGCATCATGACCTCTCGCCGATATAGGAAAACCCAAAACAAAATCCATTGCAATTTTCTCCCATTTCCACTCCCGTATATCCATTGGATTTAATGGCCCTGAAGGCCTCTGATGCTCTGCTTTCACTTGTTGACACACTAAACATTTTAACACAAAACGAGCTACATCTCCTTTTATAATTCTCTACCAGAATGTATTACAAAAAATCTTTATACATTTTGGTTCTCCCTGGATGTGCGGCATAAGGAGCGGAATGTGCTTTAGATAAAATCTCATATCTTAAACCTTCATCTTTCAGCACACATATTCGACCTTTGAACATCAAAGCCTTGTCCTCAGCTATTTCAAAGTATTTCCTCTTGTTAGTTCCTACTTCAGTTCTGATATTTTCCAAGAAAGGATAATCCTTTTGAGCTATCAAAATTCTATCTCAGGGTGTCGACTTTTCTATCAAACCTGCTATCACTACCGACGTTCGTACTGGTAGAGTTAATACTTCAATTTTCATACTCTCAAAGTCTTTGATCAGATTATTTTGTGTCGATTGCAATGCAGACAACTGACCCACATTCTTTCTGCTTAGAGCATCCGCGACTACATTTGCCTTACCTGGGTGGTAAAGGATAGAGCAGTCGTAATCCTTTACTAAATCCAACCATCGTCGTTGTCTCATATTCAACTCCTTCTGGGTGAAAAAGTACTTGAGACTTTTATGGTCGGTGTATATTTCGCACTTGCTTCCATAAAGGTAATGGCGCCAAATTTTCAAGGCGTGAACTACCGCCGCAAGTTCAAGATCATGTGTCGGGTAATTCTGCTCATACTGCTTCAACTGTCTTGAAGCATAAGCTATCACTTTTCGATTTTGCATCAATACACAGCCTAAACCGAGTTTTGATGCATCACTGTAAATTACGTAGCACTCTAAACCTTCAGGTAAAGCTAGTACTGGTGCAGATACTAGCTTGTTCTTTAATTCTTGAAAATTATGTTCACACCTCTCGGACCAAACATACTTAACCCCCTTTCGAGTCAAATGTGTCATAGGGCCAGCTATTTTAGAGAATCCTTCTATGAAACGTCGATAATAGCCGGCTAAACCCAGAAAACTTCTTATTTCCCCAACATTTGATGGGGTTGGCCAATTTGACACAGCTTCAACCTTGGATGGATCTACTTCAATTCCCTTGGCCGTTACAACATGTCCAAGGAACCCTATTCGGTCCAACCAAAATTTGCACTTCGAAAATTTGGCATACAACATTTCTCCCTGCAAGGTCTCCAATACTATTCTCAGGTGCTTTTGATGTTGCTCGGGATTCTTGGAAAAAATCATGATGTCATCAATGAACACAATGACGAACGGATCTAAATATTGATGAAAAACTCGATTCATTAAATCTATAAATACCGCTGGAGCACTCGTCAGTCCAAAAGGCATTACTGTGAATTCATAATGCCCATAGCGAGTACGGAATGCTGACATTGGTATATCTGATGGCCTGATTTTTAGTTGATGATAACCCAACCTCAAGTCGATCTTCGAAAACACAGATGCACCCTTCAATTGATCAAACAAATCTTCAATTCTTGGGAGTGGATACTTGTTCTTGATCGTCAATTTATTCAACTCACGGTAGTCGATGCACA
This sequence comes from Forsythia viridissima, assembly GCA_030279155.1. Classification (NCBI taxonomy): domain Eukaryota; kingdom Viridiplantae; phylum Streptophyta; class Magnoliopsida; order Lamiales; family Oleaceae; genus Forsythia; species Forsythia viridissima. Next base: position 20,522,746 of record CM059043.1, on the reverse strand, counting down.
TTCTCATCGATCCATCTTTCTTTTTCACAAACAGTACAGGAGCTCTCCACAGAGAAACACTTGGTCGGATAAACCCTTTATCCAAAAGTTCTTCCAATTGCATTTTAAGATATTGCAATTCTTTTGGTGCCATCCGATACAGAGCCTTTGATATGGGTGCAGCACTAGGTATAAGATCTATCGTGAATTCCACTTGTCTATTAGGCGGTATGACTACTAGATCATCTGGAAATACATCGGCGTACTCCCGAACTACTGGTACGTTATCCAACGATACTTCTTCAGATGGGGTACCAGTAAGATTTACAAGAAAACCTTGGCAATTTATCTTCTTAAGCAACTTTTTCGCCTGTAAGGCTGAGATGAGACAAGGAAATGCTTTAATCTTTGACCCATAAAATTTGAATTCTTTCTCTCCCGGCCTTCGAAATATTACTTCCTTCTCAAAACATACAATGGTAGCACGATTACTACCCAACCAGTCTATCCCCAGGATAATATCAAAATCTTTCGTACTTATGACATGTAGATTTGCTGACAAAACTAACCCATCAAAATCTATATGAACTGCCTTACCTAATTTATCTGTTTCTATAGTTTCCCCTGATGGCATACTAACCTCTAGTATACTATCACTTTTCTGACATAGAATATTAACTTTAGCTAGGCATACTTTAGATATAAACAAATGCGTCGCACCAGAATCAATAAGAATATAAACAGGTACGCTAGAAATAGATAACATACCTGTAATAACATCCGGATTCTGGGCAGCCTCTTCATGGGTCATGGCGAACACTCTAGCTTTTCCTTTGTTCGCTTGATCATTAACCTTCGCTGGCTCTGCCCGACATTGCAACACGTAGTGTCCTGGCTCCCCACACCTATAGCAGACGTTCTTTCCAAAGTAGCAATCACCATTGTGATACTTTTTACACTTAGGGCACTGAGGAATATTATTACTTGATTGACCTTTGATGGGACCTTGATTCTGTCTCTTGAACTGGCCTGAATTTTGATTCCTATTCTAATCCTGCCAATTTCTCTTTCCTGAGTCATTCTGTTGTCCCTAAACTTTGACCTTTAAACACGAAAAGGTCACAGTCTGAGCCATCTTGACCACTGCTTTGAAAGTAGGAAGTGCATGGGAACTAACAATCTGTCTGACCTCTGGGTGTAATCCTCTTTCATAACGTCTTGCCTTCATTAATTCTGTGCTAACCAAATATGGGGCATAGCGCAACAGTTCTTCAAATTTTTACTCATACTCGGTAATTTCCATTTCTCCTTGAACCAAATGCAGAAATTCTGATTCTTTGTAATCTCGTAGAGCCTGTGGAAAATATTTTTTCGTTAGCTCGACTTTGAATTGGGCCCATGAGAGATGATTTTGTTCATCCTCAGTACGGGTGCAGGATGCCGACTCCCACCAGTGACCTGCTCTACCGCTTAGCATGAACTTCGCACAAAGGACTTTCTAAGTTTCGGGACAAGCGATGTGCCAAAAAAATTTCTCAATTGTCTGCAACCATTCTTCGACTGCAAGATGATCATTCCCACCATTGAAAGTAAGAAGCCGGTATCGACGAAATTGCTCAATCACTGGCACAGAATGGGCCACGTGATGTGCTGGTGGAGCTTGATGCGCTTGGGACATTTGCGGTGCCCATGGCGCCATTGGCGGTTGTGGCACTGGGGGTGCCGACTGAGTTGCCAACGCTCTCATCATTTTCTCAACCGCTAGTTGTAGGTCTCTAATAGCTCTTGCTTGTGTAGTTGGAGCCATTTCCTTTAGAATAAACAAAACGAAGAATTTTGTAATTCATCGAAATAACCACCATACACAAAGCCATGAATATCTAAAAGACTATCGATAAAGGAAAAATTTAAATAGCATCTTTTATATATTTAAAACGTCCTTTAAGAGGTACAATAAGTAAAAGCATATAGTGCTAAACAACGGTAAAGTAACTGCACATGGGAGAACTGAAATGCTGAAAGGAAAACATCTAACTACTAAAATTCTATAAGCATCGTCGTCGCTGATCCATCCTCCATGTACTCTAGGCCTCTTGGGCCGTGGAGCCTCGTCATCCAAGGTAACACAAGACTCAGCCTCAGACTCTATATCAAGATCCTCCTCCCGGTCATCTTCGATCTGGATAATTGGATCAGCCTTAAACATTAACACTGGCTCCAGCTCTGGCTAGACTACTGGAGTAGGCTCAGGAATGGGGTCAACTACTAGATCCGGTTCAGGGATAGGATGGGGACCTGCACCATAAAAATGGTACTCCTTCCAATGTATAATGAGCGCTTCACAATACACGTCATATTCTACCTGCGGATGGTAGATTTCTTCCAAATCTCTTAAAATCCCCTCGGCAATCGGTTGTCCCGAGCCAATCAGTGAGTCAATCACATGAGCAATAGACTCAGCATCGGTGGTTACTAAACCATAGTTCATCGCTCTGATACGAGATGCCCTATGGTTACCGATATGATGGCCAATTGACCATTCGGGATCTGAAGCAAAAAGTATATAATCGATCCTAGCCGCCTTGGCATGTTCTGGAGAATCATCACACGGAGGAACCATGTCTGAGATACAAATTATGAAGGGTTCGATTAGGTAGATTTCTATCATCTTTTAATTAAAAAAAACGAACTAACATAAATTTTCATCTTAACTTAACATTTCATCATAAAATGAAACAATTAAAATTTTCCATAAGTATGAGTCCCACTTATCATACTTAACTACATAAAAATAAAATTTTAATCAACCCCATATTTTAACTCAGAACTGGCGTAGCGTGGCGATGGCGAGTAACGATACTAAATTTCTAAAATTCTCAACCTCTTAAATTTCATCTTGACACATCAAAATAAAGACCAAAATGAAATATAATAAATAAAATAAAATAAAATGAAAATTCACGAGTCTACAGAAAAGTAAAACCGCTCTATGATACCAAGCTGTAACGCCCCAGATTTTCTCAACCCAGAGGGTCACTAAAATAATCTCTAAAATTTTATTTGATGACTCCAAATAATATTTCCCATGCCCTTGAAGCGTTTTAAAAATTTAATTGTTGCAGAAAAAAAAGATAAGCGTGCAAGGGAAGAGGAATTTTCTTCAAAATTTCATAGTTTTGTCTATACCGTGATAGGTGTCGCCACAATTTATTAGACCATTCAAACGAACCAAAAAAATTATGAAATTTATATTGTAGATACTTGGGACTGTATACTACAACATGTAAAAATTTTGAACTTTAGCTACGTCATTTGGTAGGCAAAAACTATAGCCAAAGATGCTTGAAAAACTGTCCCGGGTACCTTAAGGCAGCCCGTTCAAACGTCCATAATAAATTCATCCGATGAAATTTTTAAGTGATTCCAATTTTTGTTATTAGAACACATATAGGGCTTTACATAGAAACTGAATTCACTCAAAAAATTCAACCGTAGAAAGAGTTATGATTTTCCGAAAAGGGGGCAGTAAGCTGAAAAGTTTGAAAATGAAATTAAGAAATTTCCAATTTAAAACTTTGAACGGCAATTGAACCAACATCTTGTCTTTCGTACATATTATATAATTAAATACTGAATCAAATACTTAAAATAAGTAATTACATCATAATTGACTTGATCATTTCGACATCTAAACATAAACTATATAAGACTTTCCATGACAAGCTCATTAGTCTACCGCCATCGCACCAACACCGATAAGTTCAATCTGAAAATTTATTCATTTTGGGGGGTGAGTATTTCATAAGAAACACTCAGTAAGAATACTTATAACATGTGGGAAATTTTACTTAAACATAAATTTGACATGCCATGGTTTTTGAAACGTACATCATCTTAAACATTGGTAGCCGACACTACATAACATCATCATCATACGTGATTTCTTTCAATCACAAACATGTTAAAGTGATTACTTTCAATCACTATCATAAGTTCCTTCATAAATAAGTTTGCATGACATTCAAATAACATCATAATTTTTCCGAAACTTCATTTCAAAATTGTAGTAAAAATATGAAGTAAAACTACCTTGGAACGAGTTTTCGGTTGAGGATTTGATGAAGAAAGAACTGTTTCTGCAGCTTCCCAAAACCCAAACTTGAACACTATATATATATGTGGAGAACTTTTGTGAAATAACAATCAAAGTTAACAACCTTCACTGCTGGTCGAAAATGGAACCGAAAGTGAGGGAGAATAGCTGGAAATTTGGGACTGGACAAATGCATAAATGTGGGGCTGTTTGCTGGACTAAAATCTGAGGAAAAAAGGAAGTTTTTTGCTTAGCTAATGGACTGGTTTCTAGGCTGTTGAATGGATGAAATTGGGGTGAGAAAAGTGGATTGTTAAAGGAACTAAAAGCTGGAACTTATGGCTGATTCTGGGGGACCGAAACTAGAGTGCACAGGGGGAAATTTCTAGACTATTTGTTTCTGAAATCTGGAGATTAATTGGGATATGAGGGGAGGGGGCCAAATGCTGTAGGGAAATGGGACTAATAAATCGCAGTTTGGGTGGTTTTAATTAGGAACATGGGTCAGTTTTGGCTGAACTGAATTGGAGTGGAAAAATGGGGCATGAAGTGAGAAAATGGGCGGTTTCTCCCCATCAAAGTGGGTGGCAGTTGGCTGACTTTTTGGGAAGGGAAATGTACCAGTTAGGGCCAAATTTCTTGAGGGGAAAATATGTAGTTTGTACTTAATTAAGTGGTTGAATTATAAATCTAAAACTGCACTTGTAAGGGCCGAATTTCTGGGACAGATTTGGGGAAATATTTGAAGAGAAAATGTGGTTTAGTTATTGGAAAATGGGTTGATCTTTGGGCCGAAAGTAATTCGATTGTTGGGCTAGAGGAGGCTAGTTTTCTATTGGGTTTAACGTGACCAAAATTAAATAAATAAATAACAATAATAATAATAATAATAAAATTTTAAACGTACTACAAGGTTCGTGGTGGCGTCGAAAGTAAAAATTTTATTTGCTTGAAATTAAAAGCCAAAAAAAAATTTGGTTGTTACATTTAACATCTAACTGAGAGAGATTCTACCGATGAACAGATGCAGCTACAATAACTGTACAAAAAATAGTCATCTATACAACTGGAGCAAAGGTCTCCTCATAATCCAGACCATACTACTGAGAAAACTCATTAGCAACAAATCTAGTCTTGTAACGCTCAATTGAACAATCAAATTTGGTTTTGATCTTATAGACCCAACGAGAACCAATAACATATTTACCTGGAGGTAATGAAACTGAATCCCAAGTGTCAGTCTTATGTAGAGTAGAGAGCTCATCAGTCATAGCCTGTTGCCAAACAGGATCTAGAATAGCTTCTTTATATGAAGACGGTTAAGAAAGTTTGTGAATAGACGTTAAGAAACAATAGAAAGATTCTGAATAAAAAGAATAAGAAAATTTGGGTAACTGAGTGGACTTATGAAAACGTAGAGAATATCGAGGAGAATGAAGAAGATCGACAATCTCAGACGGTGCTAGAGAGGCCACATGAGGAGTTAGGACACCATGAGTCGGTACACGTGTACTTGTATTACATGAGGGATCAACAACAAGAGGGGTATGAAAATGTATGCTATTGGTATCACCAGAAAAAGAATCAAACGAATCAGTCTTAGTCACGTCATGAGTATTATCAGCAATAGAAAAAAAAAAGAATATGCTCAAGAAAGACAACATAACTGAAAACATGTAATCTTTGATTAATAGGATCAAAACAGTGATAACCATTTTGTCCCTCTCCATATCCCCAAAAAAAAGTCCAAATAGTAAAGTGTGAAGTCAACTTACATGTTCTACTTTAGGATGAAGGACCAAAAACTCTTAGAATGAAATAATCAGGAGGATGACGAAACAAAGTTTCATAGGACGACAAACCCAAAGTGTGAGAAGACGGAGTCTTATTACTTTAGTAACAGCAATTAGAACTTCTTCTCTCCAAAATTTACTAGGAACTTTGGTAGATAAGAAAAGAGAACGTATAGTTTTAACAATGTGCATATGCTTTCGTTCAGCAACACCATTTTTTTGTTGGGTGTCAATACTCGAGGATTGATGAATTGTGCTATCAGAAGCAAGAAATGTAGAAAAATCAGCAGAGGTATACTCCCCACCCAAGTCACATCTAAATCACTTGAGTTTTAACTTATTCTCTAAAAGAGATAAATAGAAAGAAAATCAAAACGTCATTTCATAAGATAAACCTAACAATAACGTCTATAATTATCAATAAAAGAGATATAATATCTAGAACCTCTTTTTGTATCAATAAGAGCACGTCCCCACACATCAGAATGAACAATATCAAATGGTGCAATAGAACAAGAAACACTTCAAGGAAAAGATAAAGAAGAAAATTTAGTTAATATGCAACCGCTACAATCAAAAATATCATGAGTTCGTAAGTCTCCCAATTGACCTTTAAAAACTAAAAATTTTAAATGACAAGTGGAAACATGTCCAAGGCAAGAATGCCACAAATAAAAACTAGAAGAAGGAGAATTCAAAGAGAATGATGACAATTCAACACTAGAGGCTGCATCATGTGATGGTCTGAAATTGTCCAAAATATATAACCCTCATTTTCTACGGCCTATCCCAATCAGCTTCTGAGATTGAGGATCATGTACATGACAAGCAATAGAAGAAAAATAAACTAAGTATCTAGCGTCACACAACTGACCAATAGACACAAACGAATTAGAAGGACGTATGTAATAAAAAAATGTTGAGTTAGATGACATGTGTTTGGAAGCACATAAGTCAAAAATCCATGAAGAAAAAATACTTGAGGGGCTCTGGGGTGACAAACTTGCATGAGTAGAGGCTGACATGGCATGTGGCTGAGTGGTGATGAACTTCTGAACCTACTAAGCTAGAATAGTTAGCGAAGGACCAGAGGAAGGTGGTGCTCCAAGAGTAGATGAGTCACAACGTGGCATGATTTCTACTGTGTTAGCATTGGAATGATAGAATTACTATTGTGATTGATGCTGACTCTCTAGAGGTTGCTGCTTCTTTGATAACTTAAGACATTGAGACTTTCATTGTCTTTTTTATTTGCAAAAACTACACTCGTCACTAACCACCCGCACATAACCTTGGTTCTAATTCTACATAGATGGTTGAGAAGGGACAACAAAACCGAAGTGCTAGAAGTAGGAATAGATGCCTCACCTGTTAAGGATTTCAAATGTGTTTCCTCAGCTACAAGTTCACTAACTACTGAATCAACAGAATGAAGAGGAGTATGATGCAAGATAGAGCATTTAAGTCTCTCAAAGTCACTACGAAGTGCCATAAAAACTAAACCAATTGTTGCTCCTTTCTATAAATAATATAGTTCTCACATGCAAGAGTCAACTCATCCTAAATTGATGTCATAGAAGTGTAAAACTCCAAAATACCCATATTCTTCTGTTTTAAAAGCCCGTATAGCAAGTATTATGTGTTAAAGGATGAGGAACACTTGGATAAATTCGATTCAAAAAGTGATGAGGGAGTTTTTATTGGTTATTATGAAAACATCTGAGCTTACAGAATTTATAACATGTGTACTCATTGTCATTGAATCTAGCAATGTAAAATTTGATTACCGATAATTTTTCATCTTATTCATTGGAACCTAATATTTATGCTTTTGAAGAACAGGTTGATGGAAGTCAAAACACTCAAGACAACCATATGTCTGGTTCAGACAGATTTCCAACATCAAGTCTGATGTCTCTGTCCCTGCTCCTGGATGTTCTGACACACAAAATACAAATAACGAACAGAACGTGAGAAGGTAACCTTCTTCTTAGATATAGAAGGCACACCCATTGGACAATGTACTCTCAGATTCTGGTGAAGGTATGGTAACTAGAAGGAGGTTTGCTAATGAACTTGGAAATGTTTGCTACACTTCACATATTGAACCCAAAAATATAAATGAACCAATTGATGATGAAAATTAGGTTCTATCCATGCATGAAGAGCGAGCTAAATTTGAAAGAAATGAATCTATGAACTTGTTCATCTACCATAGAATTGAATTGCCAAGAGAAAATGACTTTCTCTCTCTAAAAACTTCTCTCTGACTTCTCTCTAGGCGGCGAAAAAGGAGAGTTTTCTCCTCATGGCTTTACCACCCACAAAACCACCCAATCCACCACCTTCTCTACCGAAAAACAACACCATTGACAGTGGAAACACATCCCCAACAACATCTACTACAGAAATCAGACATATAGCAGCAGATTTAGGACAAAATAAATTAGTTTTGCATTGGGAATCACGAGGCACGCATCTCAATGCACTCAATTTGACATCTTATGATCAGAAATTGGACATGGGACCATCACCAATGATCTCAGAAGCCCCAAAAACTCCTAGAATGGTGTTCCCAACGTCCAATTTGACCGGAATCAATACTTTGAAAAACGTGCAGCAGATTTCAATTCGCGATCATGTGGGCCCCACCAAGCTACACGTGCCTGACCCACAGTTAGGTAATGTTATTCTGACCACTCGACCAAAATTGCAGCCTCATCAGACCCCGGACGCTCCCGTGGGACCCAATTTTCAAACCGAACAGTCACTCTGAAAACGGGCCATATCTCCGTCTGTGGACCTCCAAATTGAAAATGCGCTACATGCCCAGAATCAGCATGAAATTCCTCATCTTCTTGTAAAAAATCATCGAATTCTGACAAGGTTGGTTCTGGGGCCCCGCACAGGTGGCGTGTGGGACCCACGCGCCGGCGCCAAAAAAACAACTTGTTTGGCCAGTTAATCCACACCCAGATCCATCATCAGTTTTCCCACAGGAGGACCAGTCTGCACTTAATCAAGGTAGACAGACATATGCTTCAGCTGTTTCTGGTCGTCCTACACTTTCACAAGCAGAGCGGAACGAAAGGAAATCTTTTTCTGCTATTTTAGCTGCTCCACAGGCTTTAGTTATTCACTCTATTATGCATAGGCCACCTGGGCTACATCGAGGTGAGACGTCATTTATTTTGACTGTGGAGGAAGAGGCAGCACTTTCTGAGCCATTCAAGTTTACACTTGTTGGCAAATTCTCACATCGAAAGCCTACTATGGAAAAGGTGCGTGATTGCTTTCTAAAATTTGGTTTCTGTGGTGATTATAGGCTTGGCTTGATAGATAGAAAGCATGTATTGATTCACTTGACGCATGAAAATGATTATAGTAGATTGTTTTTGCGTTCTTTATATTATATTAATGGGTGTCCTATACGAGTCCTTAAATGGACATGTGACTTTGGACCTGATTGTGAAACCCCAATTGCTCTTGTTTTGTTGTCCTTTCCTTTATTACATGTGCATATGCGATCCAAGGGTGTGATTTTTGCTTTGGCTAAGATTGTGGGTAGACCTTTGCGTATTGATGAGGCTACTGCAGATTTGTTGAGACCTAGTGAGGCTAGGGTCTGTGTGGAGGTTAACTTAGAACATAAGTTACCTGAGCGGATTTGGATTGATAGGGGTGATTGTCGGAGTTTTTGGCAGACTGTGGTTTATGAGAAACCACCGTTATTTTGTTCTAAGTGTCGACATATGGGTCACTCTCTTGGTCAGTGTCGACCAGGTGGCCCATCTTTTGCTCCTTATCCCCCAGTTGCTACATCGGGCCAGCTCCCTCCTAATACTAGTTTGCCTCCTCCACTTACTCAGACTGTTTCTGCTCTTCCTGTTACTAGCACCGTTACTGAGATTACTGACAGGTCCAGAAAAGCTAAGGGTAAAGAAGTAGTTGTTGATCAGCCTCAACAGTAGGCCCCAGTACGATCGAGAGCACAGCATAGACGAGGTGTTGATATCTCCACTTCTGCGGGCCCCACCACTTCTCTTGTAGGCCATAGCGGAGGTTCTCGCTTTGGTGTTCTTGCAGATCCCACACTTGATATAGTGTAGTGTTCTACAGTTGTTAGTTCTACTACTCTTGTTTCTACCATTTCTCAGACACAGCAGACTGTGGGCCCAGACTCGCGACATGTGGGACCCACTATTGATTTCTCGCATAGTATTCATATGGGCCCCTCTTTGGAGGGTCCTTTGCCTGCTGGACCCAGCCATCTCTCGACGGCCCCATCATACATTTCATCACTACTTCCTACTCCGATTCTCTCAGTTAGTTAGAGTCTGGATGTTTCTCAGCCAGTGGACCCCGCCATATCACATGTGGGCCCCACCACTGATCTTTTGCAGACATCAGCTTTTGCCTACGATTACTCATTGCATGATAGGCTATTGACTGTTGCGGGCCCTACCGGCAGTCTCCCTCTCACGGTGAACCACTATGCTGAGTCACGCTCAGTTATTGATCCTGTCTATGGTTCCTCATTGCATGATAGACCGGCTATCTCTGTGGGCCCCACTAGTACTTTGGCTCATTCAGAGTTCTTTGACCCTTTGCTTGACCATATGCTTGCTGCACCACGTGCTGGGGTATGTTTGGATGACACAATTGATTCTAATCCTGATACTAGCCCTCTCCTGGATTACTGAGATAATGTCGAGGCTTCTATTCCATCTATTTCATCAGCAGTTCTCTCAGATACATCTTGTTCTGTTCAGATGGGTACACACCAATAGGGTCACTTTCGTAGGAGTTCACATGGTGATTTGACTGGTTTGGATGAGCGACAGGAGGCCGATGGTTTCTTTTCAGTCTTGAGTGGGGTCCCACATAGAGTTATTGCTCCTCTACCTTCTAGACCGATCACTCGGAGTATGTTAGGTACTCATGGTTCCCTCTCTCAATCTTTGTGATGTCAGTCCTCATATGGAATGTTAGGGAAGTGCGTGCTTCTAAGACTCGCAAGAGACTTAGGAAGCTTGTTCAGTTACATCGTATTTTTTTCTTCGCTCTTTTGGAGCCTTTTCTGTTTGAGGATAACTTTGACTTTGTTCGTCGTTCTGTTGGGTTTGATATCGGGGTCCAGAACTAGTCGAGTAAGATTTGGTGTTTTTGGAATGTGGGGACGACTGTGTCTGTGATTGTTGATCATCCCCAGTTTCTTCATCTAATGGTCGAGGATCCGAGATTGGCTAGACCTATCTTTTTATCGCCTGTGTATGCTTCATGTTCTGTTGTTGGACTCAGGGATTTATTTGAGGGACTTCACCAGGTTTCCCAGACTGTGGATGGCCCTTGTCTTGTGGGTGGTGACTTCAATGTCATTGCTTATGATGGTGAGCGGACGGGAGTCAGTACTCGTGATAGAAGAAAGACTGATTTTTGTGATATGATGATGGAGTGTGGATTGACTGATGCTGGATTTTCTGGTAGTCCTTATACTTGGCATAATAGGAGGGTATGGAAGAGACTCGACAGGGTTTTGATGAGTCATGAGGCTGCATCCTTCTTTCGACAGTTTACAGTGAGGCATCTCAATCGGTCTACGTCTGATCATTCGCCTTTGTTATTGAGTCGGGTTGAGGCTGAGGATGGGGGTGGGCCTACGCCTTTTTGGTTCCTCAATGTTTGGTCCCGTCATCATGACTTTTTATCCTTTGTCTTTCAAAAGTGGTCATACCCGACTCAGTTTACAAGGATGGCTGCTCTTTGGGAGAAGTGCTTTAGGATGAAGCAGGGACTTCGTTGGTGGAGTAGAAATGTGTTTGGGGATATATTTCAGAGAATTAGAGATGCTGAGAGCAGGGTGGATGAGGCTGAGATGGAATATGATTTGGATCCATCACCTCCACATAGAGAACACTTACATCAGGTTCAGGCCCTACTGAACCGTGCTTTGTCTATTGAGGAAGGCTTCTGGAAACAGAAGGCTGGGACTCGTTGGATGTGCGAGGGAGAGCACAACACGAGGTATTTTCATTCAGTGGTGCAGGGGCTCTACATGCGGGCCCGTATACATTCTATTAGATCTCAGACGGGAGAGACTTTGTCTGCACACGAGGAGATTCAGGGTTCAGCTGTTTCCTTTTTCCAGGACCTCCTTTCTGCTCCCGCCCAGGTAACTGACCAAATTTTACCAGATATTATCCCCTCTTTGGTTACTCAGGAGGAAAATCAGGAGCTGAACCGACTTCCATCATTGGCTGAGGTTAGAGATGTAGTGTTCAGTATTGATGCAGATAGTGTGGCGGGTCCAGATGGGTTCACCTCTTATTTTTTTCAGCAGTGTTGGGAGACTGTCAAGGATGATGTTTTTCGTGCAGTTTTGGACTTCTTTGATGGTGGACATCTGCCTAGGGGATTCTCTGCTACTTCTATAATCTTGCTTCCCAAGCGAGACAACGCTTGTCGATGGACAGAGTATCGACCAATTTATCTTTGCACGGTGTTCAACAAGATTGTCACCAAGCTCTTGAACTCTCGCTTAAGTTTTGTTTTGCCTCGTATCATCTCTCCATAGCAGAGTGGCTTTATTCTGGGGAGGCTGATTGGTGATAACGTCTTGTTGGCACAGGAGATGCTCCATACATTGGATACCCAGGCCCGTGGGAGCAATGTCATCCTTAAGCTAGATATGGCTAAGGCATATGACAGGTTAGACTGGGACTTCTTGATGACTGTGATGGAGAGATTTGGATTCGATTGGATGTGGATGGATAGGATCAGGCGTTGTATTTCTGAGTGCCATTTTTCTGTCTTGGTGAATGGCAGGCCTTGTGGTTTCTTTCCTTCCTCTCGTGGGCTGAGACAGGGGGATCCCATATCTCCTTCGTTGTTTATCATTGCATCAGATTACTTCTCTCGGGGTCTCACTCAAGTTTTCCAGCAGTATCCATCGATGGCATATATTCATAGTGGTGACACTCTTGTCTCACATCTTTGTTTTGCTGCTGATATGATCATATTTGCCAATGGCCAAAGACAGTCAGTAAAGAGAGTACTGCATTGTTTGGAGCACTATGAGAGGGTCTCTGGCCAGTTGGTGAATAGAGACAAGAGTGGTCTTGTTGTGCCTAAGAGGGCACCTCCTTCTAGGATTCAGATACTTGAGCACATTACTGGCTTTCGACGTCAGCAGCAGCCTATCACATACTTGGGCATACCCTTGTTTAAGGGGGCCTGAAAGACCTTCTTATATGATGATCTATTTCAGAAGGTCAAGAGAAAGATCTCTGGATGGGCCTTTAGGCTGCTATCTCCTGGTGGCAGGATTACTTTACTGAGGTCTGTCCTTTCTTCCTTGCCTCTCTATCTTCTTCAGATTATGCAGCCTCCTGAGACAGTGTTGAAAAAGTTAGAGAGTACATTTGCTAGATTCTTGTGGGATTCTAAGGATCAGGCTCATCGTATGCATTGGAAGAGATGGAAGGATATTTGCCTTCCTACTAATAAGGGTGGTTTGGGCTTCAGAAGATTAGAGGACGTGGTCCATGCTTTCTCTTTGAAGCTCTGGTGGTTATTAAGATCACAGCAGTCGCTTTGGGCTCAGTTTTTACTGGGCAAGTATTGCAGGGGTACCTACTCCCTTCTGGCACCCATACCACATTCTGCTTCTAAGGTTTGGAGGAGGCTAAAGGGGGTGGGACTCACAGCGGAGCCCCACATCGCGTGGCAGTTGGGTCAGGGGTGTATATTTTTTTGGCACGACTGTTGGATGGGTGACATGACTTTAGCTCAAATGTTTCCTCATAGGGAGCATACCTCCGTCCAGGTAGTTGAGTTTTTTGATGATACTGGATGGGATATCGATATACTCTTGTTAGTCCTTCCACATGATATAGCAATCCAGGTTGGAATTCTACCGCTTTGTCCCAATGTTCTTGATAGACCTATGTGGAAAAACACCCCAGATGGTAGGTTTTCTACCAAGTCGGCGTGGCAGCTTGTTCGCACTGGGAGTACTCTTCAGGCCTTTTGTCGCATGATTTGGGGCCCGATCATCCCGCAGACTATCTCTTTCTTTTGTTGGCGATTGTGGCAGGGTTTAGTGCCAGTGGATGTGATTATTCAGAGGAGGATTCGGGCCCACATGGCATCAAGGTGTCAGTGCTGTTCAGAGATTGAGACCATCCATCATGTCTTTATTGATAGCCCTGTGGCTCACCAGGTATGGCAGCACTTCTCAGCTATTTTTGGCATTCCCCTTAGGGTTGGAGAGATGCTACAGCATAGATTTCAGACTTGGAGATTCTCAGGCCAGTTTGTCAGGAGTGGCCATATTCGCACTATCATCCCTTTGCTGGTCTTTTGGTACATTTGGACAGCTAGGAATGATGCGAAGCACCGTAGGATTGGCATGGCGCCCAATCGTATCATCTGGCGGGTCTATCACACTATTTCTTTACTGCATATGGGAAGACTCTTTCGATTTGTGCATTGGCGTGGGGACCTTGATCTTGCCCCACATTTTGGTTTTACTCTTACTTCTCCTACCCCCAGCCCACCTACTTTGGTTTATTGGCGTGCTCCATTGGCTGGATCTACCAAGATCAATACTGATGGATGCGTCAGAGATGGATTTGCGAGTGGCGGGGGTGTTATCAGAGATCACACTGGGCGTTGTATCAGGGCCTTCTCTACTACCTACGGAGACATACTTATTTTGGAGGCAGAGTTGAGAGCCATTTTACAGGGCATTGAGCTTGCCCGACGGATGGCTATTGTGGACTTATGGATTGAGACTGACTCTACACTCGCTATTCATTGCATTTCACGTGGTGGGGGGCCGTGGGTGATTCAGTCAATACTCAGACGCATCCGACATCTTCTATCATTCGATCGAGACACAGTTTCTCATATTTTTTGAGAGGGAAACCAGATCGCTGACTCTTTAGCTTCTGAGGCCTGGGACCAACAACATTATCAAGAGTATAGATCTTCAGACTTGCCTCGTCGTTCGCGTGGACTACTTCAGACTGACAGATATGGCCTTCCATCAGTTAGAGGTCTTTAGTTTTTTGTTAGTTTGGTTTTCATTTGCTTTTGCTTTTACTTTTCAGAATTATGCACCGGAAGTAGTATCTCTTTATTTGCTGTAGTTTGAAGAATTTTTTTCATTCGTTATATGCTTGGAGGTCAGGTTCATATCCCCCTCCTGTGTACTACCATTTTTATATAAATACAGTGGTAGGGGCATCCAAACTCCCACCAGCCTGTCCTGGTAGAGGCCTAAAAACCATACTGGAACTGTGCTGGTGCTTCGAATAAAAAAAAAAGAACTTGTTCCTCTACCTGATGAAACAAATGTGTTTGGAACAAAGTAGATCTTTAAAAATTAATATAATGAACATGGAAACATAGTCAGAAATAAGGCACACTTGGTTGTACAGGGATATACACAAGTGAAATGAGTGGATAATGATGAAATATTTGCCCATTTAGCTCAACTTAAGTCCATTAGACTCCTACTAGCTGTGGCATGTCAAATAAAGTTCAAGCTCTACCAAATGAATGTCAAAAGTTCCTTTCTAAATAGGATTGTGAATGAAGAAGTCTATGTTGAGCAACCTAAAGGATTTCTTGACCCTTATTATTCCTACCATGTGTTTAGACTCAACAAGGCTTTATACGGCCTAAAATAAGCTCTTCGTGCTTAGTATGAACGAATGATCATGTTCTTGTTAGAACAAGGCTATAAGAGAGGGAGAGCAGACAAAACTTTGTTTATCAAACATCTCAAAACTAGATTAACTATTGCACAAATCTATGTTGATGATATTGTGTTTGGTTCTACCTCAGAAATAAAAACCAATGAGTTTATTACACTTGTGCAAAATAAATTTGAGATGAGTATGTTTGGTAAACTAAACTTCTTTTTAGGTTTGTGGATCATCGATTTTATCTCACAGGACAATTATGCTAAATATATGGTAAGGAAGTTTGGTCTTAAGCTGACTAAGTTAGTCAAAACTCCCATTACGACATCCTTGAAAATCTCTAGAGATGACCAGGACAAAAAGGCCCACTCCAGTTTGTACCGGAACACGATAGATAGTTTGTTGTACCTGACTACAAGTTGTCCTAACATATCATTTAGTGTGGGAGTCTGTGCATGCTATCAAGCCAAACCAAAAGAATCTGATCTTGCGGCTGTGAAACGAATGATTTGCTATATTAACTATACTTCTGATTTTGGTGTGTGGTATACTAATGATCCCAACTCTTATCTTGCACGATACACAAATGATGATTGGGCATGAAACATGGATGATAGGAAAAGTACGAGTGGAGTATGTTTCCATATTGGTAATAATCTCATTGCACGGTTATGTAAGAAACAAAACTCTATTTTTGTATCTACTGCAGAAGCTGAGTATATTGGCAGATAGTTGTTGCACTCAATTACTCTAGATGAAACAAATGCTAAGTGATTATGGTATTGATCAAGATTTATAGTAACTGTGTTTTGTGATAACACTAGTACTATCAATATTTTCTTTCATGTTTAGCACTTTAGGACCAAAACATATTGACATTAGGCATCATTTTATTAGAGATTTGGTTGAGAAAAAAGTAATTACTTTGGAACATATTCAAACTGAGTATCAGTTGGCAAAGTTGCTCACTAAGCCTTAGATTCTGCTAGACTTTACACTCTACGAAAAGCTGTGGACATTTGTTTTGTGCATTAACAAGTTCTTGTATACTTAGTAAAAGTAGTTTTTGTTTTTTTTTTTTTTTTTTTTTTTTGAGTGAATTCATCAGTGTGCTTGTATTTGTTTTGTTTTTTTTTTTTTTTTAATTTAAAAAAGATAGTTCTTGTAGATAGCATATGAAATAAATATATGATTGGTCTTTGAATATTGGAATTAATTTGGATCAACCAATCAGTATGTTATGCTTATTAAACTTATGGAAAAATATACTCAAATAAGCACACTTTGTGGACATCTTGACTAGTTTGATTGTGCCTTACTACTGACTGGATTGCTATCTTTAAAGTAGTTTGTACTTTGTTGTAGACCTATGGTCAGTATCTATGTCTCCCGACACTTTAATATGTTGTTGTGTTAACAAGAAAATTCATTGGAGGAGAGGGCTACCACCATAGGTGTGCTCAGCCGTCCTTGATAATGAACATACATCATATAGAAAATGGCTACCCATATGGCTATGAAAAAGTCAATTCTATGAACTAAAAAAAATTAGTGTTTTGATTTATAAATATATAAAAAAGGGGTGACAACATGTTGAGTACTAAAAAGAAAAATTGTTATTGTACTCATGTCTATCATGCACATATTTTATCATTTAAAGAGACATTTTTAGATTATGATGTGTTTAAAATACATCTTTGTACTTATTTTCTAGACAAGATTCAATTTGATTTATTGGGACGAGTTATAATTTACTAGTCGAGTATGTCCTATCACACACTCACAT
This sequence comes from Forsythia viridissima, assembly GCA_030279155.1. Taxonomy (NCBI): domain Eukaryota; kingdom Viridiplantae; phylum Streptophyta; class Magnoliopsida; order Lamiales; family Oleaceae; genus Forsythia; species Forsythia viridissima. Next base: position 20,505,385 of record CM059043.1, on the reverse strand, counting down.
CATAATCTGGCAAAATAATTGAATCTAATTTTGCGCATACATCAGATTAAAAGATTCTTGTTTATTTTGATATTTTTGGACTGAATGTATAATTTTTGGACAGTGAAATTTGCCCATAAATAAAAATTCTTTCTATCTTACTAAAGATCTTCATTGATTATATGTGGTTTTTTGTAGGATTGTCAATCAATAAAAACTTAACAGTAAAATCAGTATCAACTAAGAAAAGTTTTGATCTATTTTTTGGTCAATAGAATATATGTTTATTTTTTTGCAGATTATTCAATTGACATTCCTCAAATTAAAAATTCTGTTTTCAAAAAATTAATTCAAATTTAGCAGTTGAAATTCAAATTTTGAAAAATCTAGTTAAATGAGGTTTTTTGTCCTTAACTGTTAATCAACTATGTACTTTTGGTAACTTTCTTACACACAACAGAAATAAACAGTTCCCTCCTTGTGCAATTATTCAAAATTCCTTCCTTTTAAACCAAGACATAGGGTTTGTATTATTCTTCCATATCTTCTTTCAATTTCCAGATTCAATTGCTCTCTTACACTTGATTTCGAAGCTATGTTAAGCTTTATTTCAGATTCAAACATGGCAAAAACTAAGTTGCCCAAATCAAAGAAAAACATTGGTAGGTTATCCAAGGATGTTTATGCTCCGCTGTCTACTACTGAATTTGAGAAGGGCACAAATGTCGCCAATGAAGAGTCTTCGGTGAAGTACAAGAAGACTGGAGTAGTCCAATTCAGACATTGACACTCATCCAACTGTTGTTACACCTCCAGTTGAAACATCTACTGTCATTCTAGCTTACAAGTCACTAGTCTGTTACTCAAATTCTCAATTCGGTCAAACATCTAATGATCAAGTCACTTTTTTTAAGCAAGAAGAATTCCATAAATAAGGCTGGGCAAAAAAACCACAACCCAACAACATGACCTGAACCAACTTGGGTTGGTTTGGGTTAGTTTTTTTTTTGCCAGTTCAATTTAAAGTTGGGTAAAACCCAGGCCAAAACCAACTCAGTTTTGGAAAAACAATAAAAAATTATGTCTAGGCCCAAAACCAAAAACTCGAACCGACTCGAATCGGTCGGGGTCGGTTTCGGGCTTGAATTTTTCAATGTTGGTTGGTTTCTGTTTGGCGACGGTTCAGGTCGGGTTGGGTAAAAAACTGACCCAACCTGACCCATTCCCACCTCTATCTATAAGTGCCCAGAAATCTGATGATGGTATTGAGTTTGAACTAGAAAAATATGATGAACAAGAAGATGAATGCCCTTGAATTGGTGATAGTGGGTCAGAACATCTTGAAGTAGAAGAAGAAGGTCATGGAGATGATGAGACATGAGATTGGGGCCTAAACCTCTTGCCACAAGGGGTGAGAATACTGAAGGTATAACTCAGCCATCCATCCAAAAATCTGATTATGATTTTGACGTCAATTCTGAGTCTTCAGAGTCTACTCCTACCCCTCATCCACCAAGAAGAGCCACTGGGACTGAAAAAGAAAAATGCAAAATTGGAGAGGGTACTGAAGAGTCCACACCTGCAAGTCAGAACATGCCATCCACTGCCTTAGGAGGTGCTTACAGATTATTATCTATACTCAATTTAGACATATAGATGTTCAGGTTTGAGAACTTGATCAGAGTTAGGTACGTCTTTAACCCTCTAAATTACCCATTTATGTCTGAAGCTGATGAGAGCCTATTTATTTCATTCACCTCATATCGCAAGTTCATTGTTAAATGAAAAGTGGCAATTCATGAATTTGTTTTTTTTTATTTGGATGAGATTGTTGGTTTTCATAAACTACATAATCTGTTGAGCTTCTCATGTTAGTTTAATGAAACTCTTGTCAAGGAATTCATGGAAAATGTTTTCCAAAATTTGGACAAGGAAGTAAATGAGTTTAGATGGCAAGTGTATATCATAGGGAGACATGTTACGTTTAGTCTTAACTCTCTAAAGGACTGGCTTGGTTTGGATAAAGTGGCTATCACTATTGATGAATAATTAACTAAGGACAGTATTGCCCAAGAGATGACTGGTTCTGCCTGGCCAGAAACTGGTGAACTGATTATTTCTAGACTTTTGCCAATATACAAAATTCTCTACCAGATCTTAATCAACAACATTGACCCCTTGACTCACAAATCTGACATTTTAGGAGATAGGGATGTTATACATAATAAGTTGTGGATGCGATTCAGCATTGATTGGGTTGAAATAATTTTTGATAGCATTGTCTATGAGAGGCCAAGAAGGGCCAAGAAGTACAAACTATAACATCCAGCTCTCATTCATCATTTTTTTTTTGCACACCTTGGAGTGCCTCCTATAGATTCAGACATGTTCTCAGATTTTCTACTTTGGGTGTCTATGAGTTTTCAAATTTATGTGGAACTCCACATCTCACTCTCAAAGTTCCAAAGCACGTTATGTCTTCTTTGGACTAGTCTGGTCATTTTACGTACAGGAGACTCAACTGGGGCTAGTTAGAACTTAGGTAGAACAACTTTTTACATAGACCAAAAGTTGCTCTGATGAATTTGATTTCATACATAGGGTCTTGAAAAATATTGAATATCTGGGTTATGAACATATCAAGTCTGCTTATTGCATTGTCACACTGGATTTCTCTGTACACCCTGAAAATCAAGTGGAGATCCCAGATATTGATCCAGTGGTTAGGCCAACTATCTTTCCACCTAATGATCTTAGGCCAACTGTCTCTATACTTGCTACTTTATTCCCTGCTCCAACCTGCAAGCGAGGCAAATGACCATCAATATCTGGTGCAAAGAATTCTAAACCCTCTTAGAACTGACTATCTCTGGTTCTTACTTCTATCTCTCTAACTATTTGGTTCTATCTGATCTTGGATAATTGTACTAACTACTACATTTTGCTTTACTTCTACTTTATCTCACGCTGGCATTTCCTTTGGCTATTTTATTACAAAAATGAGGAATAGTAACGTTTTTAAATTTGTGGTGGTATACCGTTTATTTTCTAAGGGATAGTATTATTAAGTATGTGTCTAATGTGTATGGTGTTTGAAATGTTGATTATTCATATGATATGTGAACATAACTTGTTTGTAAGAGTTTTTGGTTTAAACACTATAGGGGAGCAATGACCCTTATATAATGATGTTCATGTTTAGTGATCATTCACATGTTTAGCACACACCACACATGCATTAAAATCTAAAAGTTAAGTTTTGTAATTAAGCAATGCCAGAGAAGGAAATTGTTGGAAAAAAATATGGTATTTTTTCCTCTTTTTTTATATATTGGGTCACTTAATTAATGTTACTGATTTTCAATGATAAAAGAAGAGGTAGGTGTGTACGTTCTGACTGGACACGTTGCTGCCAGTTGAGAGTGGCTAAGATGGTAAGTAGATTTTTATTGCAAGCCTGTGGGACAGCAAATTTTTTGTTTCCTTACATAATATAATCTGATCGTGTGAATATCATGAACAACCTCTTGTAGGTTAAAGTACATTCTCGTGTTTTCTTGAATTTATTTAGGAAAGAAATATTTAAGTATAATCTTGAGTTTCCTAAATATATTCTTTCTACAAATCTAGAATATTTTTTGTATATTTCCTACTAATTTTCTTACCACACTTATTGCAGATTTTTAGGTAAGAAATAATTTCTAATTTGATTATTATTTTTACCTATAAGTAAGAGTACAAATCAATAAGGTATTAAGCTTTGAAATCATAAATATTTTTCTTGTTCTCCAAGCTCATAGCTGATCAAATCCATGGTGAATGAACAAGACATAAATCTTCATTGATTAAGTTTCAAAGCAAAAAGGTTATTTTCAAACTCGTTGAAGAATAAAAAACAAATTGGTCATCAAGGAACAATTCTATATCGTGATTAATGTACTTGGTGTGAAATTAAGAACAGTAGTTCTTAATCCAAATGGTGGTTGCAGTCAAGTACAATAGGGAAATGGTGATAAAGTCAAGACCGGTGGGTTTGATTCCACTTTATCAACAAGTCAAAAGGAGAATTATCAAAAGGTAGTTGGTCTATATTTATTTGGTTGTTATTTTGTTAATTTTACGAAATTACAAAAATCGAATACTATTGTATTTTTAATCAAGATTATTTGTGGATTATTTTTACGCATGGCATCGGGGCCCATGAATGTTTTCCTTCGGGGTTTATAGCGATACATCTTGTGTTCGTATTTAATTTTTTAAATTTTACTCTAAACAAACTACTATTAAACAAATAATGTCTGAACCTGCCTATACGAGTCAGAACTTCTTTTTATTTATAATGATTCAATTTTGACTGCATTATGTCCATTACTTGCTTAATTAAGATTAAAATTGTTGTTAATTTAATTAATCTAGGTTTTAGGACTTTCAATGGAAAGTATAAATAAAAAGATAAAAAGACACTATACAACAAGAGAAAAGGAAAAATCAGATAGCCAGATGAAAGGAAGTCAAAACAACAACAAAAAAGGAATAGAATAGTATATAACCTGCTTTCTTTCCACAAGTAACAAATATGCGTCAAGCCGTTAGGTTTGCATCCACAAGTAACAAATATCTGCCAAAGAAGATGGTCGCCTAAGCTACAGGTGTCTTTTATTTCCCTCTTCTTTATTTGGTAGTTTGCTTTGATTGCATGTGCAATGTGAGAGACAACGCGTAGTACAATATGTGGAGCGAAATCGGCTTGGTTCACGCTAGTTGCAAGAGAAAAGCTGAGATAGAGGAAGAGAGTCGAAAATAGAGATAGTAGAGTAGTTGTCGCCTCATCAGTGTCGCGGGAGTTGGAGAGAGTTTAGGGTTTTTATTCTTAGAAAAAATAGCGCTATTCATCCTTACTCTGTCCCTACCTTTTAAATTTTGATAGCAATACCCTTAACCTTTGGGGATTGATGTGTCATTCGACCTTTCTGACAGAAACATCCACTTCAACTGTTAAGCCCCCACATGAGTAGCACATGACAATCTTTTAAGGGCTATTTTCATCTTCACAATCCTTCCATCTTTTCTTGTCAAAATTGTGGGAATAGTGGTAAATGGCCAAGTAACCCGACTAATTTATGTGAATAGATGTTGACCCATTTTTACAAGCAAACTACAGAATATATCCATACATTTTCTTCCCTGCTTATTACATTTCAAAAGATTTCAAATTCATCTTAGTTAGTTACTTGTACACTTCTGGAAAAAAAAGAAGTTTTCAAATTTCACTATTTTGCTAATAAATTAACATGTCATTAATCTCAAAACAAGCTCGAACAAGTGTAGAAAATTCTATTTCAATATTAGAATCTAACACATCTAAATTCTTGCAAAACATGTGGTTATTTTTTCTTCTTTTAAAAAAAAAAAAAATTATGGTAGAAATGGTGGATTTTATGGCATATATATATATATATATATATATATATACTATAATATAAGTGTCTATGGTATGTTTACTATTCACCCTTCAACCAACGCGACGTCGTTTTGATGTAGTTTTAGTCTTCATTTTGTCCAAATCTCATTATTAGTACTATAAGTTTGTTTAACTTGTTAAGAAGGCTGCCTTTGTTGACTTTTCTTCATTTTATGGGAGCCGTCATTTTTCCAAAGCTTTTTACCTTTTTATTTATTATTTGTTTAAATCATTTGATTTGTTTTCTGTAGACATGTGCAACTTTTGTTGACTTTGTATCTTGTTTTGTTTTAGTAGTTTTTTTCCTTCGTTGTCGAGACTGGAAAATATTTATTTAGTTTACTTGTCGAGTGACTCGAACATATTTATTGTCTCGTATTTTATCATGTGATTATTGTTCAATCACTTGACTTAGGAGATTTTTTTATTATTAGATGTGGTTTCTGTTGTTCTTGATTTCATAAACATATTCCATTTTGTATTTATATTAATTGTTAAATTTTATGTTTTGGTTATTGTTTTTTGTATGTAGATAATTTAATAATTTAGTATTTTCAACTTTTTATTTGTTTATGTCATTGATAATTTAGGCATATATATATTTTTTTGACTCTAGCATTTATGATTAGATTGTCTATTAAATTATATATGATGTATAATTATTTTATGTTATATGAAATTATGATTATTGGTTATAAAAATTATTACTTTTTTTATGTTGGACATTTTCATGATTTAATATAAAAATAAAATAAACATTTTTTTCCCGACTTTGCTCATGCAAAATTATTATTGTTATTTTTTTTTATAGACAATTTGATGACAAAATATAAAAATAAATAAAAAAATAAATTAATTGTTTTAAATTTTTCCCACTTTGTCATTGTAATTTTGTATTTATATTAATTGTTAAATTTTATGTTTTGGTTATTGTTTTTTGCATGTAGGTAATTTGATAATTTAGTATTTTCAATTTTGAATATTTTTATTTTATTGATAATTTAGGCGTCTATATATTTTTTTGACTCTAGCATTTATCATAAGATTTTATATTAAATTATATGTCATGTAAAATTACTTTGTATTGTATGATATTGTGATTATTGATTGTAAAAATGATATTATTATTTTATAGGTGGACATTTTCATGACAGAATATAAAAAAAAAATTTTAAATATTTTTTTCTCCATTTTGCTCATGCAAAATTATTATTATTAATTATTTTTTTTGGACAATTTCATGACAAATTATAAAATTCAAAAAATAAAAAAATATTTTTTTTTGAAAATTTTCTCCACTTTGCCGAGTAACTCGGCAAGGTAGGAAAAATTAAAACATTTTCTTTATCCCACTTTATCGAGTAACTCGGAATAGTTGGAAACCTTGGAAACAATTCTCTTTTTAACATTTTTTATTTTTGTGGACTTTTAGGAATTTATTTATTATTTTTTTTTTTTTTGCAGTTTTAGTCCACATTCTTTTCCTTTTATAACAAATTTCTCATTATTAATTTTTTTCCCTCATCTCTGACGTTTAAACTTTGATTTATATTTAATTTGGCTAGGTTTTTTAATTAAAAACAAAAAAACTAATAATAAGAAAATAAAATTAAAATATACATTAAGTCTTGCAACTTTTAAAAAGTAGTCTAATTTTTTTTTGATAAATTTTCCTTTTTTTAAATTATTATTATATTTTTTTCATTTTTCCCACTTTGTCGAGTCAATCGGCAAAGTGGAAATATTAAAAAACTTTTAGTTATTCTAGATTGGCGATTGTTAAATTTTATGTTTTGGTTATTGTTTTTTGCATGTAAGTAATTTGATAATTTAGTATTTTTCAACTTTGAATTTTTTTGTTTGATTAATAATTTAGGCGTTTATATATTGTTTTGATTCTAGCATTTATGATAAGATTTTATAATTAATTATGTATGATATAAAATGATTTTATATTGTATGATATTATGATTATTGATTATAAAAATTATATTAATTTTTTTTAGGTGGACATTTTTCTTGACAGAATATAAAAAAATATATTATATTTTTTTTTCCGTATTTTGCTCACGTAAAATTATGAGTATTAATTTTTGTTTATGGATAATTTGATAACAAAATATAAATATAAAAGATTAAAAAAAAAAATTTTTTATAATGTTTCCCACTTTGTCGAGTAACTCGACAATGTGGGACAAATAAAAACATTTTATTTATCCCACTTTGCCGAGTAACTCGGACAAGTGGGAAACATTGGAAACATTTTGATTTTTTACTCTTTTTTTTATTTTTGTGGGCTTTTAAGAATTTATTTCATATTTTTTTTTTAATTTGCAGTTTTGGTCCACATCTTTTTCCTTTTATAACAAATTTGTCCATGAAATTTTTTATTTTTTGTCATTTCTGACCTTTAAATTTTTTTTATATTTAATTTATCTAGCATTTTAAATAATAAACAAACAAACTAATAATAACAAAATTAAATTAAAATGTATATTAAGTCTTACAACTTTTTTAAAGTAGTCCAATTTTGTGTTCACAATGTTTTATTTTTTTAACATATTTTTATGAGTATTAATTTTTGTTTATGGACAATTTCATGACAAAATATAAATATAAAAAAACAAAAAAATATTTTTTTTTTTATATTTCCCACTTTGTCGAGTAACTCGGCAATGTGGGAAAAATAAAAACATTTTAGTTATTCCACTTTGCCGAGTAACTCGGAAAAGTGGGAAACATTGGAAATATTTTGATTTTTTACTGTTTTTTTTTTATTTTTGTGGATTTTTAAGAATTTATTTCATATTTTTTTTTAAATTGCAGTTTTAGTCCACATCTTTTTCTTTTTATAACAAATTTGTCAGTTAAATTTTTTTTTTTTTGTCATTTCTGACCTTTAAATTTTTTTTATATTTAATTTGTCTAGCATTTTAAATAATAAACAAACAAATTAATAATAACAAAATAAAATTAAAATGTATATTAAGTTTTACAACTTTTTTAAAGTAGTCCAATTTTGTGTTGACAATGTTTTCTTTTTTTAACATATTTGTATGAGTATTAATTTTTATTTATGGACAATTTGATAACAAAATATAGATATAAAGAAACAAAAAAATTTTTTTTTTTATAATATTTTCCACTTTGTCGAGTAACTCGGCAATGTGGGAAAAATAAATACATTTTAGTTATCCCACTTTGCCGAGTAACTCGGAAAAGTGGGAAACAATTGAAACATTTTGATTTTTTCCTTTTTTTTTTAATTTTTGTGGGCTTTTAAGAATTTATTTCAAATTTTTTTTTATTTTGCAGTTTTAGTCCACATCTTTTTCCTTTTATAACAAATTTGTCAAAGAATTTTTTTTTTTTTTTTGTCGTTTCTGACCTTTAAATTTTTGTTATATTTAATTTGTCTAGCATTTTAAATAATAAACAAACAAACTAATAATAACAAAATAAAATTAAAATGTATATTAAGTCTTACAACTTTGTTAAAGTAGTCCAATTTTGTGTTCAAAATTTTTCCTTTTTTTAACATATTTTTATTTTTTTCCATTTTTGCTACTTTGCCGAATGACTCAACAAAGTGGAAAAAATCAACATTTTTAGTTATTCTATATTCCTGAGTAACTCGATAATCTAGGAAACATAGGAAAACAAAAATTTTTGTATTTTATTTATTTTTATGGGGTTTTAGCAATTTATTTATTTATTTAATTGTTTGTAATTTGTACTTTTACTTTACATCATTTTCATTTCATAACAACTTTAAGCATGACCTTTTATTTTTTTTGCCCATCCCCGACCTTTATATTTTGTTACAGATTTTAGTTTGATTTTGTTGAATAACTCTAACAAAAATAAAAAAAATTAATATTTCATCAAAATTTATCAACTAACTCGATTTTATTTTTACTGGATTTTCATGAAAACATAAACAAAAATTAGAACATCAACAAATGAGAAATTATATATATGTATTTTTTTATAAATGTCAGGCATTTAATTTTGTAGTCATTATATCATTTCTAATGTAATGATCAGCTTTCATTATTGTTAATAATGATTGTCAAATTTAGTATGAATTTCTGCTGTTCGTGTAAGTTGTTTTCTCGATGAACTCGACAAAATGAAATGTCGTTTCTCGATTTCCTCGAGTAATTAGCTGTCAGTATTTCTACATAAATTTTTGTTTTTGTTGCATTTTGCAATTATTATATTGTATAATCTTGTTTCTCACACTAGCCGCAATGTTTGACTTCAAAATTTGTGTATAATATCTGGTCTTCATTTTCTATTGGATGCATATTTTTTTATTTTAGTAAATCTTTCCAACTTACGAGATAATTAAGAAAAATTATTAAACTTAATTTATTCAAAATGTTACTATATTATTAACACGTGTACGCATTTAGAAATTATAACTTACTTGGTTTTCAGTTTTTTTCATTTCTTTGTCCTTATCTTTGTACTTATTATTAATAACATATATAATTTTATGTACATCTAAACCATGCACTTATTATAAATATACGATATTGTTTTGGCAGTATTATTTTATATATTTCCTTTGTTTTATTTGTATCAGACATATATAGACAGTTTTTGCTTCTTTTCTATTTTCTTTGTTCTTAGCCTTATTCTCTTATTTCTACTCTCATCAAACCTTAGAATTTTGTTGATTTCCTCTTTTTCTTACTCGAAATCATTGTAGCTTCTTACTTATATTTGAAATCATAATTCTCATCTCCTTTCTTCACCTATTGAGTTTGAGTATAGATTGTAGAAGATCTGATATTCATTTTTTTGATTTGATCAGTTCTTCATCAGTGGTTTTATACCAAGTTCCTAACTTCAATTTATAGGTATGTAATTATTCACTGATAGAAATTTGAAATTAATTATTTTTTGTGTTCTTTGGTTTATTTTTTCATTATATCTTTATTAATAAGTATTTTTTTTTTATATCATGTATTTACATGTTATAGTTGAATATTACAATTTTAAGCAATACAATTTTTTTCCTTGTTGGTTATTACATGTATGTACTAATCTTATTCATATTTGTGTTAATAATGTTTATAGTATATATTTTTTTTTTCTACATTGAATGAGACTAATTTTTATATTTATTATATGATAAAATATATTAGATGACAGGTGAAAAATTTGTTGACTCAAATAAAGAACAACAAAAGAAGAAAAGAAGACAGATGTATGCTGAGCATACACAATATAAATCTAACAAGAAGATTCAAAAAACAAGGATTCAGTTACTTGAAGATGTTGAGTTGAACGATGTCAATTCAATAGGTAGTTTGCAATTATCTGGTGAGCTAAGGTTTTTTTTGTTTTTATGTTTTTCCCGTTATGCACATTTTTTTCCCATTTATTTATTTATGTTGTTTTCATTTGTCATATTTTTTATAGCTCAAGAATTGAATGAAGATGGACATGAAATTTCTTTCATTGACTCTAACAATTTAGAAGATGGTGGTATAGAAAGCAATATTTATTATGAAGAACATGAAAATCAAAATCATGAATTCCAATTAACTCCCTGTATTTCAAATATTACTATGAGACATGTACCCACAGAAACTTATGTATTACGTACTCCAACAAATTGTATTCACTGTTTTGCAAAAAAATTTGAAAAAGAAAGTAAAGGTTTTTGTTGTGCTGATGGAAAAATTAAATTGCATATCAATTGTTCTCCCCCTATTTTATATGATTTATGTACTTCAAGTACAGATGAAGCATTGGATTTTAAAAATAATGTGCGAAATTATAATAACCATTTTGCTTTTACCTCTTTTGGAGTGAAGTTTGATAAAGATTTATCTAAATCTACTAACTACAAAGGTATTTACACTTTTAGAGTTCAAGGACAAGTATACCATTATATAAATCCAATTCTAAACATTGATAGTAATCCATCATATTTACAGTTATATTTTTATGATACAGACAACGAAATACAAAATAGATTAAATACATGTATCAATTTCTCATCAACTTTACTACATATATTAGTAAATATATTAGAGATTAATCCATATTCTAGATTTTTTCGTTCCTTAGGTGATATTGAAAATCTTCAAACTTGCAAAATTCAAATTAGATGTGATGCTGGTCTTGATCAAAGAGTATATAATGCACCTTCTACATCTGAAGTGGCTGCAGTTTGGGTTGATGAGGACCCATCTGCAGACATAAGATATCGTGATATATCAATTTATTGTCACTCTAATAATTCACATAGAATACATTATTATTATGGATGTTATGATCCCCTACAGTACCCATTATTATTTCCCTTCAGTGAGACTGGTTGGCATGAAGGTATTGAAAAGGCAAAAAATAATACAGTTGATATTTATAGTACAAATGAGAATTCCGTTTCTACTGAAAACATGAGTTGTGCAGCTGATATAATAGAGAAAGAAAAAAAAGGTAAAGATTACTAATGTGTTTCTTCATTTAAACTCATTCAATTTAGAATTTCTTTTCATTAAATTTGTTTGCATTTTTCTATTCTGCAGTTTACAAGAAGAATAAGAAAGGTTTACAAGTATCTTGCCGTGAATACTATTGCTTCAAATTACAGGTACGTGATACACAAAACAATGTTTTACTTCATGCTGGTAGACTTCTACAACAATATGTAGTAGATATGTATGTTAAACTTGAAACAAGTCGATTAGATTATTTTCGTCAAAATCAAAGCGAAATTCGTGCTGAATTATATCAAGGAGTTGTAGATAGTGTAGAAAATGGTCAAAATAGAGGTGCACAAATTGGTCGTCGGATTATTTTACCTTCTTCTTTTGTTGGAGGTCCTAGAGATATGAAAAAAAGATATATGGATGCAATGGCGTTAGTACAAAAATTTGGTAAACCTGATTTATTTTTAACATTGACATGTAACCCTAATTGGGTAGAAATAAAACAAGAGTTAAGGCATAATGATATAGGACAGAATAGACCAGATTTGACTGCTAGAATATTCAAAGCTAAATTAGAAGAACTTAAAGTTGATCTATTTAAGCACCAAATATTTGGGCCTGTTGCTGCATATATTTATGTTGTAGAATTCCAAAAACGAGGACTTCCACATGCTCATTTCTTGCTCATCTTACAAAGCAATGCGAAAATTAATAATATTGATAGAGTTGATTCTATTGTATCATGTGAAATTCCAGACAAAGTAAAATATCCTCACCTTCATTCTATTATTGTTAAACATATGATGCATGGTCCATGTGGTCATTTGAATCCCCATAATGTTTGTATGGATAGAAATGGTCATTGTAAGAATAAATATCCAAAGGAATATATTTCAAATACTTCTATTGGCCATAATTCTTATCCAACTTATAGACGATTGAATGATAAACGATCATTTATGATTCGAGGACATTTATTAGACAATAGATGGGTTGTACCTTACAATCCATATTTGTGTGCAAAGTTTGATTGCCATATTAATGTGGAAATATGTTCAACAGTTAAAGCTGTTAAATACCTCTATAAATATGTTTATAAAGGCTATGATCGTGTAAGTATTTCAATTAGTAATACTAATAATGAAAATCCTATTGATGAAATTGAGATATATCAAAATGGTCGTTGGATTTCTCCACCTGAAGCAATGTGGAGAATATATGGATTTGTTTTGTATGAAATGTCTCCCTCAGTTATCTCATTACAATTACATCTTGAAAATAACCACTTGATAACATATAGAGATTATGAAAATTTAGAAACAGTAATCAATAATGAATCTAGACAACGCACAATGTTAACTGAATTTTTTCATATGAATGTTTCAAATGAACTTGCAAAAACATTATTATATAAAGATTTTCCAAAATTTTTTGTATGGGATGGCCAAGGGAAAATATGGTGTCGAAGGAAAAAAGGAAATGTTATTGGTAGAATAGTTACATCTACTATAACTGAAGGAGAAAGATATTATTTACGTATTTTATTAAATCATATTAAAGGAGCAACTTCATTTCAAAATTTAAAATTAGTTAATGGTGTTTATTTGTCTTCTTTTCGTGAAACGGCTATGGCACTTGGTTTATTACAAGACAATAATTATTGTCAGTTTTGTTTAGATGAAGCTATTAATTATCAAATGCCTTCTTCTCTTCGTAGATTATTTGCTACCATACTCATTCTATGTTCTTCTAATAATCCAGATGTATTATGGAAAAAATTTCGCCTATTTTTATGTGAAGATTATTTATCTAATAGTATGTCTATTGCAAATGCAGAAATAAAAGCACTACATGAAATCAATTCTATATTAGAAGCAAATAATAAAAATATAAATGATTATCATCTTGTACCTTTTCAAATATATATGGAACAAGAAGACATATTAGCTAAGATTATTAATGAAGAATTAAACAATGTTATTCATGCTGACAATACTATGTATGCAAATAACTTGAATGAATATCAAAAAATTTCCTATGACAAAATTCTTTCAGATGTATATAGTAATACAAGTCGTTTGTATTTTATAGATGGACCTGGTGGAACTGGTAAAACTTATTTATATAAAGCTTTGCTCTCTACAATTAGATCTAAAAATCTTATAGGTTTAGCAACTGCTTCCTCAGGTGTTGCAGCTGCTTTATTACCTGGTGGACGAACAGCACATTCAAGGTTTAAGATACCACTTGAAATAAATCACAATATGACATGTTCTGTTAGTAAGCAATCTGCTTTAGCAAGTTTCTTTAGATTGACAAATTTGATTATTTGGGATGAAGCACCAATGGTTCACCGTTATGTAATAGAGGCTGTAGATAGAATGCTAAGAGATGTTAATGATTCTATATTACCATTTGGAGGGAAGGTTGTTGTTTTAGGAGGTGATTTTCGACAAGTATTACCAGTAGTTCAAAAGGGAAATAAAGAAGTTATCATTGGATCAAGTTTAGTGTATTCATACTTATGGCCAAATTTCATACAATTACAATTGGTGCAAAATATGAGAGCTCAATTAGACCCATACTTTTCTAAATTACTGCTCGATATAGGCAATGGAATTCAACCTAGGCATACCTGTAATATGATTACATTACCAGATGAAATAGCTATACCCTTTGATAACAAAATAGTTTCTCTAAAAGAATTGATCGAAAGTGTTTATCCAAACTTACAAAATTATACCAATGAATTAGATAAGATGATTAATCGAGTTATTTTAACTCCTACAAATAATGCTGTTGATGAAATAAATAATATTGTACTTAATCAAATTGCTGGTGAAAATGTTATATATTATAGCTTTGATGAAACATTAGAAAAAAATGAACAAAGTATTCATGAAGATTTTCTTAATACACTAACTAACTCCAAATGGTATTCCACCTCATGAACTTGTATTGAAACAAAATTGTCCTGTTATGTTATTAAGAAATATTAATCCATCTGAAGGATTATGTAATGGCACTAGATTAATTTGTCGTGCATTTGAGCGTAATGTTATTCATGCTGAAATATCTGTTGGAGAGTGGCGTGGGAAGAAAGTTTTTTTACCTAGAATTCCATTTATTCCACTTGAAAGTGATAAGAGTACATTTCCTTTTAAAAGAACGCAATTTCCAATTCGTGCTTGTTTTGCAATGACAATAAATAAAGCTCAAGGTCAAACACTAGATTATGTGGGACTATATCTTTCTGAACCTGTATTTTCTCATAGTCAACTTTATGTTGCATTATCTAGAGCAAAAACAAGTAAATCTATAAAAGCATTAATTATACCAAATGATAAATTTAAAAATCATTTTTGTTGTACAAAGAATGTAGTTTATACAGAAATATTAGCAATTGTGCATTCATAGTGTTTTAATTATTATTATGCATATTTTTTTTTTAATTAGGGGATTTTTACTTTCTAAACAATAGTTCAAATTATATTCTTGAAGTGTATTCTATGTGTTCTTTGAAGAACACTTGTATAAATCTGTGACATGAATGATATTGCAGTGAATATTGATGAAGTATATTCTATGTGTTGTTTGAATATTACTTCTAAAAAGCTTTCACATGAATTGTATTCCAGTCAATAAAGAGCCAGTGTATTCTTACATTACAATTGGTGAAGGATATTGTATAAAACTTTGAAGAAAATATATACAGAGCATTTAAATTATTTATACTGTAGTGAATGAATGGCCAGTCTGTTCAGATGTATAATGCTATAGTTA
This sequence comes from Forsythia viridissima, assembly GCA_030279155.1. Classification (NCBI taxonomy): domain Eukaryota; kingdom Viridiplantae; phylum Streptophyta; class Magnoliopsida; order Lamiales; family Oleaceae; genus Forsythia; species Forsythia viridissima. The sequence continues at coordinate 20,489,710 of CM059043.1, read as the reverse complement.
TGTATGGTTTGTAACAGCATCGATTTATAATCCAAAATAATAAAACTCATCATTTGATTTAGATAGTTTTTGAATTTTATTTTACTATTATCTGTTTTTTTTTTTGTCTTCAAATATTATACTACAAATAGTGTAGATTTATCAATGATTATTTTATTTTAATTTTACATTATGAATAATTTAATAAAAATTTAATAATATATTTATGCTAAATTTACACCAAATTTTGACCGTTTATTTTTAACAAAGTGAAACATCTTTTATTATTGTATTTTTATTTTGCTAATATTTAATATGTTTATATTCGTATTATAGATAAACTAAATATTATATAACACGTTCATTCAAATAATGAATTTATGAAATATGATTAGTATAAATTTTTTTTTTCATTGCTATTAATACAATTTCTAATGATGCTTATATATTAAACTCTAAAAAGCTATATTAGTCTCTATTAAATTTATTTGTATAATAGATATAGTTATAAAGTGTATTTGATAACCAACATAATTATATGAAAAAAAATTCATATAAAATACATTATATTTATCGAATTTGAATTTTTAAAGTTTAAAACTAAATTTATCTTATTCATGATTTTATGAAACTTAATCGATTTTCTAAGAACGTAGTATTGATTTAGTTAAATGAATAAATGGAATACAAAATTTAACAAACAAATATTTAAAGTACAAATATTTAAATATTTAATGTTATCAATTTATATTTCTTTTGCCATTGAACGCGTTTTTATACATATGTTATAAAGTCATTAGCTATTAACAATATAAAATTTTTTTTATATTCTATATGACTTTTTTTCCTCTATATTTAAATGAACACAAATCAATAGTTGTAACTAAAAAATATCTAAGTATAATTTATTTCTTACTTTCATTGAATTCAGAGAAATTAATACAATAGACTATAGATTACTACTTAGTCTACTCTTATATATAATCATACCTAATACAAGTAATAATTCAGATCATAAATGTACAAATATCTTTTTTATTGTACACATGTCAACATGATCTTTAATCTATTCATTTTCACCATACACGTATGAAAATTGTATATACATTAACATATATTAATATCTTCAAGTTGTGCTTCACCTCGTTATTCCCAATTCGGGTTTCATATCCTCATCTCCAATTCTTGCTTTGTTTTCCACGCATCATTTAATGCTAGACGTCTGGTCTGTATCTCCTTGAAGACACACAATACGTAATAACTGCTGGACCCTATCTTATCTTCTATTAATTCAAAGAAGGACTGCCTCTTCTTTCATGTTTGTAACAATTTGATCCCAATTCGCTCTTCTATTTTAAATATGATTCCTATTTTCCTATTTATAGTCACAAATGGTCCTAACATCACTATTTCTCACGCATCTAAGAATTCTTGACTAATTTTAACTTTAACTTAACTTCATTAAAATAATAGAAACATTTACAGTATAAACATTGTGATTGAACACTTTAATTTTTTTGCATTCTACATAAATCCTAAATAATTTTTTTTTGTTTCACTTATTGAAAAGATTTTTGTGTATTCTGGTTTATCTATAAATTACTAATATAAAGCCTACTTTATTATACATTTCCTTACCTATTGTTTTATTATAGTTTCATCCATTCATCTCATAACCTCTAATAGTGTAATCTTTCAGCTTAGAAAATAATAACTTCGAATCTACTCAAGTCTCATATACGTTTGAACTCTAATGAATAATATTTTTCTTCTGTTGTAGTAGTTACTTATTTTCATTGTATATTACTAAGTAAAGCAAATTTCATATTCACAATTTAACCATCAATTATTTATTTATTTATTTATTCTTAATTTTATAGGTTATATTTTCTTGCTCGATACACAAAAATACTTAAATGTATAATAACTAATTATACTTATTAAAATCTTAATAAACTTTTTTAACTCAATAATAAATTTTTGCTATTACATAATTTTAAATAATATACATTATAATAATAAAATTTTCTTTATTTCAATTTGATCAATTTGCCTTTACTATAATTTAACATAATAGTAGAAATACTGACGTAAAATTTTTGAGTGCTTATATTAATATTTTGGAATCTTCAAATCTATTATAAGTATAATCAGCACTTTATTTAAACTAATTGGGGCTGAGTAGGATGAAGTGAGGACAACTATGAATGAGTTTTTATGGCATCATTATTGGTGCCCACATCATTTATTAATTACGGCGTCATAAGGCAAGCATCAATCAGGACAGAAGATTTAGACCCCTATTGAGTAAACATATCCTTACTATTGGCATAATATATACTATATACCTCTATATATATACATTAGTTGTGATTACAAACCAAACACAACAAACATTCTATATTAGCATTTATCAACAAGTCTTTAATTCTCAATATTTGTATCCTCGTACTCCTCTTTCAGATTTGAAGTACAACTTCATACTATATTTCAATATATACTCTTACAATTCATTATTAGTATAAATATTATTTCACTTTGATAACTTATTTATAGTCTTTAATTTATATTTGACATTTTCTACAGGATCAAACAATGGATAAACAGTACAAATTAATACCAAATATTGCTCCCAACGATACAAACTGGACGTCAAAAATCATTGTTGTGGAAAAATCGTTTCCACGAGTAGCTCAACGAAGCCCAACAAAATATCAAAATATGGTATTTATGGATCCTGAGGTATATTACTTTAATCTATTATTTATGTGCCTTGATTTATTTCATTTTAGCCACATAAAATTTTTAAAAATTTTTTTTTGCCTTTAATATGTTATAGCTTTAAATTGTCTTATTTCATATTCAAAAATAATATCTAGCCAAAATTATATATATGTTTATACAAAATATCTAATTTAAATGTATGGTATTATACAGAAAAATAGAGTCCATGCAACTATTTATGATGCGAACATCTCGGCATATGAAGACAAGCTATTACTTGGCAAAACATATCTTGTCTCAAATGCAAATGTTAAATTTACAAAGCCTGAGTATCAAGCTTCGATGGGCAACATACAATGGACAATATCTGGTCGAACAAGAGTCGAAGAAGTGAATGAAGACCACAGTGTTTTAATATCTTCTACATATAATTTTGTTCCTTTCGACAAATTGGAACCTTATATGGACTCAAATTCTGATATAAGTACTTGTTCCTATTTCACAAAAAAACGAACATGTTTCTTTTTATACATTCCATTGTATTCATAACAAATTTCATTTGTCCTAATTTCTTATTTTTATCCTTTAGGTATTATTGGAGTTGCAATTGATGTCAAACCTAAAAGGCTGGTGCAAACTAGGTTTGAAACACAAACATCTATTCAAGATGTAGTTCTCATCGACACAAGGTTTATATATATATAGCTATATTATTTTCATCTATAAATATATATTCCAATAATTATAATATTATTCAAGAAATTCATATACCACTTTCTCATATATTTTCTGTGTTTCTATACTAGCTTCAACACTGTGTTGCTAACAATGTGGGATAATTTTGTGGAGAAGGAGTGTCGTTTCATTGCTGACAACTTGAGCACAAAACAAATCATCATTGGAAACCATTTAAAAGTGACATCTTTCAGTGGTAATATATTGTCAATAATTTTATAAATCATCAATCAAATATTACAAAATTTGTAGGCAATCTTAGGTCTTCCAATAAATATATCTATATCTTTATTTCATGCACAGGCCTTTCAATTTCAACCAAGGCCAACAGCATTTTCTCCTTCAATGCCCACTTAGAACAAGTGATTGAGCTTACTTCTTGGTAAAAATTTATTTTTTTATTATATTTTTTTGAAATATATATATATACATGTGTATAAATTGCTAATATTTTTAAACATTGTGCAAGGGTTGAAACAAATTCGAACAAGTTAGATGAGATGATCTTGACAAAGATATATCCATCCTCGGCAACAAAGAATCTTTCCAGTCCAGACATAAAGAATATCACAAAGATTCAACATATTCCAAATTTGTTATCTGGAGTAAGCCTAATCTTATTTAAAATATTATATAGAAATTTTTTTTTCATTATTGCATAATATTTATACAATTTATCTTCAACAATAGCTAACAGGATATGCATATTTCTGGGTTCACGCACGTGCATACGTGAGAGTTTTTAAACAATCCTTTTGGTACATGTCATGCAATACTTGCAAGAAAATATCAAGTGCTGATTTGAATGAAACATACGAATGCATTTTCTGCAAATTTTCTCATGCAGTTGCAGTACCAAGGTATAATATTGTTTACAAATCATTTATCGTTTATAATTATTTACACATGCAACATTTTTAACATTTTTTATATTTTAGGGCACGTGTATATCTGGAACTTGAAGACTCCACATGCTCATTATCTGGGACTATGATTGGAGATACAGCAGAAAAATTCTTACAGTACACAGGCCAACAACTAATGGACAGTGGATCACAAGTCTTGGAAAAAATTAGAATCACATTGGAGGAAGCACAATTTTTTTAGGGAAATTGGCGCAAATGGTCCCTAACGTTTACCATTAGTGCGCAAATGGTCCATAACGTTTCATTTTTGGCGAAAAGGTCCCTAACCTATACATTTAGGTGCGCAAATGGTCCTTTTAGGTGCGCAAATGGTCCCTAGCACTCTTTTTTGTCTTTATTATCAGGGGTAATATCGTCAAGTCACATTTTTTTTCAACCTTTCAATTGGCGCAAATGGTCCTTAATCTTAAGAAATTTATAATTGGATTCCTAAACTTTAAAAAAGTGAAAATGAGTCCGATACTTTAATATTTTTATTAAAAATTAAAAAAAAACTAACAAATTAATAATATACTAAATTATTTTAAATATTTTATGAACTATTATAAAATAACCAAAATTGAAATTCATAATTATTAACAAATGTGCTAATTAAAATTATTTTATTATTATTAAGTAATCATATTATTTAAAATTCAAACATTAATTTTATCATTACAACAAAAGAAGAAAAATAAATTTGTCACAAATAAAAATTTTACTTATGCTCAATCCAACTCGATTTTATACAGTCTCATATTTATTGGGCCAATCCAACTCGCTTTTGAGCCACAAGGTTACTGGACTAGTCCTATTTTAAATTTTAATTAATTTTTATATTAAAAAAAAAAAAGGTTTCCACCCCCACCCCCACCCCCACCCCCACCCACGCCCACGCCCACCCCACCTCACCCCCAAAATTCGAGCATCAGGAGGGGATTTCTCCCCTCCCCGGTCGCCGTCGCCGGCGACGGCGACCAGGGAGGGGAGAAATCCCCTCCCTGAAGCTCGCGAAACCAGGGGGGTCCCCCCTGGTTTCGCCGCGAATAGGGGGGAGAAATCCCCCCTATTTCGCTGCGACGGGGGGGGGGGTCTCTCCCCCCCATTCACGGCGACGGCGACTCGCGAAACCGGGGGGAGAAATCCCCCCTGGTTTCGCCGTGAATAGGGGGGGATCTCTCCCCTCCTCGCAGCGAAATAGGGGGGATTTCTCTCCCCTATTCGCGGCGAAACCAGGGGAGATTTCTCCCCCCTGGTTTCGCGAGCTTCAGGGAGGGGAGAACGCCGGCGACGGCTACCGGGGAGGGAAGAAATCCCCTCCCTGATGCTCGAATTTTGCGGGGTGGGGGTGGGGGTGGGGGTGGGGGTGGGGGCGGGGTGGGGGTGGAAACCTTTTTTTTTTTTTAATATAAAAATAAATTAAAATTTAAAATAGGACTTGTCCAGTAACTTTGTGGCTCAAAAGCGGATTAGATTGGCCCAGTAAATATGAGGCTGTATAAAATTAAGTTGGATTGAGCATAAGTAAAATTTTTATTTGTTACAAATTTATTTTTCTTCTTTTGTTGTAATGATAAAATTAAAGTTTGAATTTTAAATAATATGATTACTTAATAATAATAAAATAATTTTAATTAGCACATTTGTTAATAATTATGAATTTCAATTTTGGTTATTTTATAATAGTTTATAAAATATTTAAAATAATTTAGTATATTATTAATTTGTTAGTTTTTTTCTTAATTTTTAATAAAAATATTAAAGTATCGGACTCATTTTCACTTTTTTAAAGTTTAGGAATCCAATTGCAAATTTCTTAAGATTAAGGACCATTTGCGCCAATTGAAAGGTTGAAAAAAAATGTGACTTGACAATATTACCCCTGATAATAAAGACAAAAAAGAGTGCTAGGGACCATTTGCGCACCTAAATGTATAGGTTAGGGACCTTTCCGCCAAAAATGAAACGTTAGGGACCATTTGCGCACTAATGGTAAACGTTAGGGACCATTTGCGCCAATTTCCCATTTTTTTATGTTAAAAGAATGAAGAAAAATGTCCTCGACAATGAATACAAGTATGACATTATCTTCCTTAATGAATCAGTTCCTTCGATGTCGACCAGTTCTACAAGTACAAGATCAAGGAGTAACAAAGGAAAAGATGTAGCATATACCGCTGACACACCAATGCCTCTTCAAGGGCAAACATTTCCAAGTGCAGTGAAACAACTTAATTTCCCTTCTTCACCTGGGTCTAAATCCAAGAAGAGAAAAATTGAAGAACATCCAATCTCATCTGAGACTGAAGTCATCCCAGAGAAATTGCCTACGCCAAGAGCAGAGAGAAATACACGACTTTCGAAAGAGAAAGACAACATTTAAAAACAAATAATATCATTGTATGCATTGTCAACTTTTTCCAATACTTTGAATGAATATTAGGTTTTTTTATGTAATATTTCTAAAGTTTTGTCGTTTCTAGATACAAGCTTTTTCTAATGTACTGCAATGATGTAAATTATATTTAACAAATCTATATATTTTGTATTTTTATGTATTTTTATTTTGACTATTAACTTTATATTATTAGATATGTATACTTATTAATAATAATAAACAAAATACAAAAAATTTATTTGTGCCCTAAATAAATATATATGATATTTTTCTTATCAAAATTAAAAAATGAATAAAAAATAATAAGCATAAGCACCAAAAACTATAAGGGTAATTATATTACTATAACATTATTTGTTTAGTATACTACATTTTTATTGCAATAAAACTCTTCAACTATTGGTTACTTTCGTATTTATGAATGTAACTTTTTTTAGTAAATTTTTATCATTAATCTATTAATTTGCATGTCTTATACTTGTCTTTCACGATGATTTTTGTCCAAAAAGTTAATTAAAATGGAGTAGATAAATTTAAAATGTACATTAAGTCTTGCAACTTTTAAAAATTAGTCTAATTTTGTATTCACAAATTTTCCTTTTTTCAAATTATTATTTTTTGTTTTTCTGTTTTACCACTTTGCCGAGTATTCAGTATTCTCAAGTTTTTATTTGTTCATATCATTGATAATTTAACCATCTATATATTTTTTTTACTCTAGCATTTATAACAAGATTTTATATTAAATTATATATAATATAAAATTATTTTATGTTATATGAAATTATGATTATTGATTATAAAAATATTTTTTTTTTGTGGATCGACATTTTCATGATTGAATATAAAAATAAAATAAAAATTTTTTTCCCCACTGTGCTCACGCAAAATTATTATTATTAATTTTTTTTATAGACAATTTGATGACAAAATATAAAAATGAAAAAATAAATAAATTTTTTGTTTAAAATTTTTCCCACTTTCTTGTTATAATTTTGTATTTGTATTAATTGTTAAATTTTATGTTTTCGTTATTATTTTATGCATCTAGATAATTTAATATTTTCGTATTTTCAACTTTCATTTTTTGTATTTGATTAATAATTTAAGTGCCTAGATATTTTTTTGACTCTAGCATTTATGATAAGATTTTATATTCAATTATATATGATATAAAATTACTTTATATTGTATAATATTGTGATTATTGATTATAAAAATTATATTATGTTTTTTTAGGCAGACATTTTCATGACAGAGTATAAAAAAAAAATTTATATTTTTTTTCCCTATTTTGCTCATGTAAAATTATTATTATTCATTTTTTTTTATGGACAATTTGATGACAAAATATAAAATTCAAAAAATACAAAAAATTTTTATTTTCAGAATTTTTTCCACTTTGTTGAGTAATTCGGGAATGTGGGAAAAATAAAAACATTTTGTTTATCCTACTTTATCGAGTAAATCAGAATAGTGGGAAATATTGGAAACATTTTTATTTTTTACTTTTTGTATTTTTGTCGGCTTTTAGGAATTTATTTTTTGTTTTTTTTATTTGTAGTTTTATTCCACATCCTTTTCCTTCTATAACAAATGTCCCATTAATTTTTTTTTCGTTTTTTCGTACTTTGTCTTATAAATTGACAAAGTTAGAATTACAACAAAAAAAAATTTCATAAAATTATTATAATAAATTTATAGCATAATATATTTCCTTCTGTAGTCAAATATTATCAATCAATTTTTACATTATTATAATAATGTTATTATTATATTTAATTTTGTGATAGAATATTAAAATTTACTCATCTAATATTACTCATGTACTAATCTTATAAAGTTACTCGAGAAACTAAATATTGAATTTCTAGCTATGTGTCATATTATTAATCGAGTAATTTGGCAAACTCATATTTGATTTTGTGAAGTTGCTCGAGTAAATAATCATTTATATAGTTTGCAATTTTGTTCTTTGTAAATTTTTTTCATAATTTTTTTAAAATTATGTATTGTTTTTTTGTATTCTGTCATGCTATCAATAATTGGCAAAACAAAATAAAATATAATATATTTTATTAATTCATTATGATATATATTAGATTTATATAATATATACTTTATTTGACTATGTTTTAATACATGATACATTAAAAAAATTTCTGTTCATGCTTAATTTTTCAAGTAACTAGAAAAAGCAAAATTTCAACTTCATGAGTTCCTCGAAAATTAACAGCAGGAAATTTTATTATTTCATCGAGTAACTCGAGAAACTCGATTTTGAATTTATCGAGTTTCTCGATATATTAAATAGTGAAATTTAATATTTTATATTTTCGTTTATAACAAACAATTTTATTAGTTGTTTTACTTATTTTTGTAAATAGCTGTTTTTACTTATCTATATATTCAAGCAAATCAATAAGCTCTATTTTTATCTTATGGATTTATTTGATAACATAAGAAGGTAAGCAATTTTTTCCATTCTATCACTTAATATAATATATTATAATAATAAAGCTATTATAAAAATTATTTTTATATTATTTTATATTATTATATTATATCATATTTAATTTTATCATTTCAAAAATGACAATGTAATAAAAATATGTTATAATACTTATTTTTATTTATCATAAATTTTATATAAAATTATACTATAACATATCTTTTATATTTATAATTAGTAATAATAATATTATTTATAACAAAATTTATAACGTAATAAAATTATTGATGTAGTAACATATTATTAATCAATTTTTACATTATTATAATAATTTAATCATTATAATCAATTTATTATAATAAATTCATATGAATTTTTTTTTTTTATAAATGTACATAAAATTTATTACATATTTATTTATACATAATTATAAAATTTATTATATATTTTTTTATCAAGCAATTAAATAATCTCATTTTATTTATCAGAATAATTATATCAAATTATAGTATAAAAATCAATTTATATTTGTAATCACTAATGATAATATCATCCATAACAAAATTTATATTTATATTTAAAATAATAAATTATAAATAAATATGTAATAAATTTTATAATTATTTATGAATAAATTTATTTCAAAACCATTTATTATATTAAATTGAATATAATCATTAAATTATTATAATAATATAATAATTAATTAATAATATATTAATACACAATATCATTTTATTATGCTATAAATTTAATATAGTAATTTTTTTATAAATGTTATAGTAATTGCTAAAATTAAAATAAAATTCATATATTGTATTAATTCATTATAATATATATTAAATTTATATAATATATATTCTATTTTACTATATTCTAATAAATGATATACTAAATAAAATTTTTTATATGCTTTATTTATCAACTTAGTCGACAATTCCAATTTCTCATTGATGAGTTCCTTCAGAAATAACTAACATAAGAATAAACAAATTTTTACATGTATTACGTTTTTTAAATTCAAAAGAAAAACAAAATAATAAAAAGTTTACATTTCCCTGTTTTGTCGAGTAACTCGGCCAACTCCAGTTTCATTTTGTCGAGTTACTAGAGCTGTTAAACAGATTAATTTTCTATACTATTTGTAATCAAGTCACTCTACAAACATGATTTTCGGTTTGTCGAGTTTCTCGAGTAGGTACAAAAATGCACATTTTTCAATTTTGTTTTTTTTCTTTTTTTTTTAAATTATGTAATACACTGAATTTTTTTTATTTTTTTATTTTGTCATGTTCTTTTTTAACCAACTCATCAATGTTAAATTTACATTTGTCAAGTTACTAGATAAATTCATCATAATAAAAGAAAATATAATATATTATATTAATTGATTATCATATCTATTAAATTTATAAAATGTATATTTAATTTTGCTATGTTTTAATAAATAATTAATTAAATACAATTATGTATGTACTTCATTTATTAAATAAGTTAACAAATTCAAATTTCATACTGACAAGTTCCTTAAATAATAATATTACAACATACAAATTCAATAAAATAGTTAATATATTAAATAATTTAAATACAAAAAGTTCATAAAATTTAAATTTATGTATATAATTACTTTATTAAGTAACTCATCAAACTCGATTTTGATTTTCTCGAGTTATGTGATATAATGAATAATGCCTTTTTTTATATGAATAATATTTTATATTCTATAACTTAATATAATATCTTATAATATAAGAGCGATTATAACAAAAAATTATATATTATTTTACATTAATATAATATATGATATTTAATTTTATAAAATAAAAAAACAAAGTGAAGTAAAAATTTGTTACAATAATTATTTTTATTAATTACAAAAATTATATGAAATTGTATTCATTCATAATGATATATTTTATTTAATATGTATTCTATTTACTATGTTCTAATAAATGATATACTACATAAAATTTTACATATATTTTATTTATCAATTTACTCAAACAATTCTAAATTTAAGATTCACGAGTTTGTCGAAAAATAACACAACAAAATAAGAATAAAAAAGTATTTAAATATATTATATATTTTAAATAAAAAACAAAAACAAAATAATCAAACTTTTTACTTTCACTAATTTGTCGAGTAACTCGAAAAATTGAAGTTTATTTTTGTCGAGTTACTTGAGTTATTCAATATATTCATTTTTTATACTATTTGTGATCGAGTAACTCAACAAACTCGATTTTCAGTTTCTCGAGTTTCTCGAGTAGCTTCAACCTTGTACATTTTTAAATTTCTTGTTTCATTTTCTTATTTAAATTATGTAGCACACTTAAATTTTTTATGTTTTTTATTTTGTCAGGTTATTTTGTAACCATCTCGTGAATCTTAAAATTTCTATTTGTCAAGTTACGAGATAAATTAATGATAATAAAAAAAAATATAATATATTGTATTAATTAATTATCATATATATTAAATTTATACAATGTATATTTAATGTTATTATGTTCTAACAAATAATCAATTAACTACAATTATATATGTGCTTAATTTATGAAATAAGTTAACAAATCAAAATTTCATATTCACAACTTCCTTCAATAATAATATTACAACATATAAATTAAACAAAATAATTAATATTTTAAATAATTTATATACAAAAACATTTAAAAATTTAAATTCATGCACAATTCCAAATTTCATATTCACAAGTTTATCAACAAATAATTCAACAAAATAAGAAGAACAAAAATTTTATTGTATTACATATTTTAAATAAATAACAAAAACAAATTAATCAAGATTTAAAATTTCATTAGTTTCTCGAGTAACTCCAGAAACTCATGTTTCATTTTGTCGAGTTACTTCAACTATTAAACAAAATGATTTTGTATCCGATTTTTCATCGAGTTACTCGATCAACGTCATTTCCAATTTCTCGAGTTTCTCGAGTAAGTTCAAAAATACACATTTTTCATTTTTTTTGTTTTATTTTTTTATTAAAATTATGTAATAATCTTATTCATATATTGTATTAATTTATTATGATATATATTAAATTTATATAATATATATTCTATTTTACTATGTTCTAATAAATGATACACTAAATACAATTTTTGATATGCTTTATTTATCAAGTTACTCGACAATTCCAATTTCCCATTCATGAGTTCGTCGACAAATAACCAACATAAGAATAAAAAATTATTTAAATATATTACGTCTTTTAAATAAAAAAGAAAAACAAAATAATCAAAAATTTCATTTTCCATGATTTGTCGAGTAACTTGTCCAACTCAAGTTTGATTTTGTCGAGTTTGTTGATCTATTCAATAGCTTGATTTTGTATATCATTTCTAATCGATTAACTCGACAAACAGGATTTTCGGTTTGTCGAGTTTCTCGAGTAGGTTCAAACATGCACATTTTTCAATTTTGTTTTCTTTCTTTTTTATTTAAATTATGTAATACACAGAATTTTTTTGATTTTTTTTTTTTGTCATGTTTTTTTTAACCAACTTGTGAATCTCAAATTTACCTTTGTCGACTTACTGGATTAATTCATCATAATAAAAGAAAATATAATATATTATATTAATTCATTATCATATACATTCAATTTATAAAATGTATGTTTAATTTTACTATGTTTTAATAAATAATCAATTAAATACAATTATGTATATATTTCATTTATTAAATAAGTTAAGAAATTAAAATTTCATACTGACAAGTTCCTTAAATAATAATATTACAACATACAAATTAAATAAAATAGTTAATGTATTAAATAATTTAAATACAAAAAGTTCAAAACAATTTAATTTATGTATATAATTAGTTTGTTGACTAACTCATCAAACTCGATTTTGATTTCCTCGAGTTATGTCATATAATGAATAATGCTTTTTTTTATATAATTAATATTTCATATTGTATAACTTAATATAATATGTTATAATATAACAGCTATTATAAAAAAATATTATATATTATTTTACATTAATATGATATATGATACTTAATTTTATGAAATATAAAAACAAAGGAAAGTAAATATTTGTTACAATAATTATTTTTATTAATTACAAAAATTATATAAAATCGTATTCATTGATTATGATATATTTTATTTAACATATATTCTATTTTACTATGTTCAAATAAATAATATAATACATAAAATTTTGTATATATTTTATTTATCAATTTACTCAACCAATTCTAAATTTCAGATTCACGAGTTCATCAAAAAATAACACAACAGAATAACAATAAAAAATTATTTAAATATATTACATATTTTAAATAAAAAACAACAACAAAATAATCAAACTTTTTACTTTCACTAATTTGTCGAGTAACTCGAGAAATTCAAGTTTATTTTTGTCGAGTTACTTGAGTTATTCAATATATTCATTTTTTATACTATTTCTGATCGAGTAACTCGACAAACACGATTTTCAGTTTGTCGAGTTTCTCGAGTAGCTTCAACCTTCTACATTTTTAAATTTCTTGTTTCATTTTCTTCTTTAAATTATGTAGGACACTTAAATTTTTTTTGTTTTTTTATTTTGTCAACTTATTTTGTAACCATCTCGTGAATCTTAAAATTTCTATTTGTCAAGTTACGAGATAAATTAATCATAATAAAAAAAAATATAATATATTGTATTAATTAATTATCATATATATTAAATTTATACAATGTATATTTAATGTTATTATGTTCTAACAAATAATCAATTAACTACAATTATATATGTGCTTAATTTATGAAATAAGTTAACAAATCAAAATTTCATATTCACAACTTCCTTCAATAATAATATTACAACATATAAATTAAACAAAATAATTAATATTTTAAATAATTTAAATACAAAAACTTTTAAAAATTTAAATTCATGCACAATTCCAAATTTCATATTCACAAGTTTATCAACAAATAATACAACAAAATAAGAAGAACAAAAATTTTAATGTATTACATATTTTAAATAAAAAACAAAAACAAATTATTCAAGATTAAAAATTTCATTAGTTTCTCGAGTAACTCGAGAAACTCATGTTTCATTTTGTCGACTTACTTCAACTATTAAACAAAATGATTTTGTATCCGATTTTTCATCGAGTTACTCGATGAACGTCATTTCCAATTTCTCGAGTTTCTCGACTAAGTTCAAAAATACACATTTTCCATTTTTTTTGTTTTTTGTTTTTTATTAAAATTATGTAATAATCTTATTCATATATTGTATTAATTTATTATGATATATATTAAATTTATATAATATATATTCTATTTTACTATGTTCTAATAAATGATACACTAAATACAATTTTTGATATGCTTTATTTATCAAGTTACTCGACAATTCCAATTTCCCATTCATGACTTCGTCGACAAATAACCAACATAAGAATAAAAAATTATTTAAATATATTACGTCTTTCAAATAAAAAAGAAAAACAAAATAATCAAAAATTTAATTTTCCATGATTTAGTCGACTAACTAGTCCAACTCGTGTTTGATTTTGTCGAGTTGGTTAATCTATTCAATAGATTGATTTTGTATATCATTTGTAATCGAGTAACTCGACAAACAGGAATTTCGGTTTGTCGAGTTTCTCGAGTAGGTTCAAAAGTGCACATTTTTCAATTTTGTTTTCTTTCTTTTTTATTTAAATTATGTAATACACTGAATTTTTTTGATTTTTTTATTTTGTCATGTTTTTTTTACCCAACTTGTGAATCTCAAATTTACCTTTGTCAAGTTACTGGATTAATTCATCATAATAAAAGAAAATATAATATATTATATTAATTGATTATCATATAAATTAAATTTATAAAATGTATATTTAATTTTGCTATGTTTTAATAAATAATTAATTAAATATAATTATGTATGTACTTCATTTATTAAATAAGTTAACAAATTCAAATTTCATACTGACAAGTTCCTTAAATAATAATATTACAACATACAAATTCAATAAAATAATTAATATATTAAATAATTTAAATACAAAAAGTTCATAAAATTTAAATTTATGTATATAATTACTTTATTAACTAACTCATCAAACTCGATTTTGATTTTCTCGAGTTATGTGATATAATGAATAATGCCTTTTTTTATATGAATAATATTTTATATTCTATAACTTAATATAATATCTTATAATATAAGAGCGATTATAACAAAAAATTATATATTATTTTACATTAATATAATATATGATACTTAATTTTATAAAATAAAAAAACAAAGTGAAATAAAAATTTGTTACAATAATTATTTTTATTAATTACAAAAATTATATAAAATTGTATTCATTCATAATGATATATTTTATTTAATATGTATTCTATTTTACTATGTTCTAATAAATGATATACTACATAAAATTTTACATATATTTTATTTATCAATTTACTCAAACAATTCTAAATTTAAGATTCACAAGTTTGTCGAAAAATAACACAACAAAATAAGAATAAAAAAGTATTTAAATATATTACATATTTTAAATAAAAAACAAAAACAAAATAATAAAACTTTTTACTTTCACTAATTTGTCGAGTAACTCGAGAAATTGAAGTTTATTTTTGTCGAGTTACTTGAGTTATTCAATATATTCATTTTTTATACTATTTGTGATCGAGTAACTCAACAAACTCGATTTTCAGTTTGTCGAGTTTCTCGAGTAGCTTCAACCTTGTACATTTTTAAATTTCTTGTTTCATTTTCTTATTTAAATTATGTAGCACACTTAAATTTTTTATGTTTTTTATTTTGTCAGGTTATTTTGTAACCATCTCGTGAATCTTAAAATTTCTATTTGTCAAGTTACGAGATAAATTAATGATAATAAAAAAAAATATAATATATTGTATTAATTAATTATCATATATATTAAATTTATACAATGTATATTTAATGTTATTATGTTCTAACAAATAATCAATTAACTACAATTATATATGTGCTTAATTTATGAAATAAGTTAACAAATCAAAATTTCATATTCACAACTTCCTTCAATAATAATATTACAACATATAAATTAAACAAAATAATTAATATTTTAAATAATTTAAATACAAAAACTTTTAAAAATTTAAATTCATGCACAATTCCAAATTTCATATTCACAAGTTTATCGACAAATAATACAACAAAATAAGAAGAACAAAAATTTTATTGTATTACATATTTTAAATAAATAACAAAAACAAATTAATCAAGATTTAAAATTTCATTAGTTTCTCGAGTAACTCGAGAAACTAATGTTTCATTTTGTCGAATTACTTCAACTATTAAACTAAATGATTTTGTATCTGATTTTTCGTCGAGTTACTCGATCAACGTCATTTCCAATTTCTCGAGTTTCTCGAGTAAATTCAAAAATACACATTTTTCATTTATTTATTTTTTATTAAAATTATGTAATAATCTTATTCATATATTGTATTAATTTATTATCATATATATTAAATTTATATAATATATATTCTATTTTACTATGTTCTAATAAATGATACACTAAATACAATTTTTGATATGCTTTATTTATCAAGTTACTCGACAATTCCAATTTCCCATTCATGAGTTCATCGACAAATAACCAACATAAGAATAAAATATTATTTAAATATATTACGTCTTTTAAATAAAAAAGAAAAACAAAATAATCAAAAATTTCATTTTCCATGATTTGTCGAGTAACTTGTCCAACTCAAGTTTGATTTTGTCCAGTTTGTTAATCTATTCAATAGCTTGATTTTGTATATCATTTCTAATCGACTAACTCGACAAACAGGATTTTCGGTTTGTCGAGTTTCTCGAGTAGGTTCAAAAATGCACATTTTTCAATTTTGTTTTCTTTCTTTTTTATTTAAATTATGTAATACACTGAATTTTTTTGATTTTTTTATTTTGTCATGTTTTTTTTAACTAACTTGTGAATCTCAAATTTACCTTTGTCGACTTACTGGATTAATTCATCATAATAAAAGAAAATATAATATATTATATTAATTCATTATCATATACATTCAATTTATAAAATGTATGTTTAATTTTACTATGTTTTAATAAATAATCAATTAAATACAATTATGTATATATTTCATTTATTAAATAAGTTAAGAAATTAAAATTTCATACTGACAAGTTCCTTAAATAATAATATTACAACATACAAATTAAATAAAATAGTTAATGTATTAAATAATTTAAATACAAAAAGTTCAAAACAATTTAATTTATGTATATAATTAGTTTGTTGACTAACTCATCAAACTCGATTTTGATTTCCTCGAGTTATGTCATATAATGAATAATGCCTTTTTTTTATATAATTAATATTTCATATTGTATAACTTAATATAATATGTTATAATATAACAGCTATTATAAAGAAATATTATATATTATTTTACATTAATATGATATATGATACTTAATTTTATAAAATATAAAAACAGAGTAAAGTAAATATTTGTTATAATAATTATTTTTATTAATTACAAAAGTTATATAAAATCGTATTCATTGATTATGATATATTTTATTTAACATATATTCTATTTTACTATGTTCAAATAAATAATATAATACATAAAATTTTGTATATATTTTATTTATCAATTTACTCAACCAATTCTAAATTTCAGATTCACGAGTTCATCAAAAAATAACACAACAGAATAACAATAAAAAATTATTTAAATATATTACATATTTTAAATAAAAAACAACAACCAAATAATCAAACTTTTTACTTTCACTAATTTGTCGAGTACCTCAAGAAATTGAAGTTTATTTTTGTCGAGTTACTTGAGTTATTCAATATATTCATTTTTTATACTATTTCTGATCGAGTAACTCGACAAACACGATTTTCAGTTTGTCGAGTTTCTCGAGTAGCTTCAACCGTGTACATTTTTTAATTTCTTGTTTCATTTTCTTATTTAAATTATGTAGGACACTTAAATTTTTTATGTTTTTTATTTTGTCAATTTATTTTGTAACCATCTCGTGAATCTTAAAATTTCTATTTGTCAAGTTACGAGATAAATTAATCATAATAAAAAAAATATAATATATTGTATTAATTAATTATCATATATATTAAATTTATACAATGTATATTTAATGTTATTATGTTCTAACAAATAATCAATTAACTACAATTATATATGTGCTTAATTTATGAAATAAGTTAACAAACCAAAATTTCATATTCACAACTTCCTTCAATAATAATATTACAACATATAAATTAAACAAAATAATTAATATTTTAAATAATTTAAATACAAAAACTTTTAAAAATTTAAATTCATGCACAATTCCAAATTTCATATTCACAAGTTTATCAACAAATAATACAACAAAATAAGAAGAACAAAAATTTTAATGTATTACATATTTTAAATAAAAAACAAAAACAAATTAATCAAGATTTAAAATTTCATTACTTTCTCGAGTAACTCGAGAAACTAATGTTTCATTTTGTCGAGTTACTTCAACTATTAAACAAAATGATTTTCTATCCGATTTTTCATCGAGTTACTCGATGAACGTCATTTCCAATTTCTCGAGTTTCTCGACTAAGTTCAAAAATACACATTTTTCATTTTTTTTGTTTTATTTTTTTATTAAAATTATGTAATAATCTTATTCATATATTGTATTAATTTATTATGATATATATTAAATTTATATAATATATATTCTATTTTACTATGTTCTAATAAATGATACACTAAATACAATTTTTGATATGCTTTATTTATCAAGTTACTCGACAATTCCAATTTCCCATTCATGACTTCGTCGACAAATAACCAACATAAGAATAAAAAATTATTTAAATATATTACGTCTTTCAAATAAAAAAGAAAACCAAAATAATCAAAAATTTATTTTTCCATGATTTAGTCGACTTATTTGTCCAACTCGTGTTTGATTTTGTCGAGTTGGTTAATCTATTCAATAGATTGATTTTGTATATCATTTGTAATCGAGTAACTCGACAAACAGGATTTTCGGTTTTTCGAGTTTCTCGAGTAGGTTCAAAAGTGCACATTTTTCAATTTTGTTTTCTTTCTTTTTTATTTAAATTATGTAATACACTGAATTTTTTTGATTTTTTTATTTTGTCATGTTTTTTTTATCCAACTTGTGAATCTCAAATTTACCTTTGTCAAGTTACTGGATTAATTCATCATAATAAAAGAAAATATAATATAATATATTATATTAATTGATTATCATATAAATTAAATTTTTAAAATGTATATTTAATTTTACTATGTTTTAATAAATAATCAATTAAATACAATTATGTATGTATTTCATTTATTAAATAAGTTAACAAATTCTAATTTCATACTGACAAGTTCCTTAAATAATAATATTACAACATACAAATTAAATAAAATAGTTAATGTATTAAATAATTTAAATACAAAAAGTTTAAAAAAATTTATTTTATGTATATAATTAGTTTGTTGAGTAACTCATCAAACTCGATTTTGATTTTCTCAAGTTATGTCATATAATGAATAATGAATTTTTTTATATGATTAATATTTCATATTCTATAACTTAATATAATATGTTATAATATAACAGCTATTATAAAAAAATATTATATATTATTTTACATTAATATGATATATGATACTTAATTTTATGAAATATAAAAACAAAGTGAAGTAAAAATTTGTTTTAATAATTATTTATACTAATTACAAAAATTATATAAAATTCTATTAATTCATTATGATATATATTAAATTTATATCATATATATTCTATTTTACAATGTTTTAATAAATGATAGACTACATAAACATTTTTAGATATTTATTTTATCAATATACTCAAATAATTCCAAATATCAGATTCACCAGTTGGTCATCAACTAATACAACAAAATAAGAAGACAAAAAATTAAGATCTATTACATATTTTAAATAACAAAGAAAAACAAAATAATCAAAATTTTGAATTTCATTAGTTCGTCGAGTAACTCGAGAAACTCATGTTTCATTTTGTCGAGTTTCTTCAACTATTAAACAGAATGATTTTGTCTCCGATTTGTCATCAAGTAACTCAACAACCGTCATTTTTAATTTCTCGACTTTCTCGATTAACTTGAAAAATACACATTTTTCATTTTTTTTTATTTTTTTATTTAAATTATATAATACACTTAATCCTTTTGTTTTGTTTCTTTTGTCATATATTTTTTTAACCAACAAAATAATTAATATTTTACATACTTTAAATACAAAAAGTTTTAAAAATTTCAATCTATGCATATAATTAGTTTCTTATATAACTTGGGAACTCAATTTTGAATTTGTCAAGTTATGTAATACAATGAATAATGAGTTTTTTAATATGAATAGTATTTCATATTCTATAACTTAATATAATATCTAATAACAAAATAGTTATTACAAAAAAAATTTATATATTATTTTACATTAATATAATATATAATATTTACTTTTATAAAATAAAAAAACAAATTAAAATAAAAATGCCACAATTTATATTCACAAGTTCGTCAAAAAATAACAAAACAACATAAGATTAAAATTATTTTCAATATATTACATATTTTAAATAAAATAGAAAAACAAAATAATCTATATTTTTAATTCCACTGGTTTGTCGAGTAACTTGGGAAAGTAAAGTTTCATTTTGTCAAGTTACTTTAGCTACTAAATAGATTGCTTTTGTATCTGATTTGTAATCGAGTTACTCGACAAACATGATTTTCAGTTTGTCGAGTTTCTCGAGTAACTTCAAACATGCACATATTTCATTTTTTTGTTTTATTTTGTTATTTATATTATTTAATATACTTAAATTTTTTACTTTTTTATTTTTGTCATGTTTTTTTGTAACCAACTTATGAATCTCAAAATTTAGATTTGTCCAAATACTTGATAAATCAATAATAACAAATCAAAATATAACATATTCATTCTTAATATTTGCTTACACTATATATTTTATTCTACTGTAAGTTTATTTTAGTCATTTGTACTAATATTATTGTACAGTCATCATTACATATACATATCTATATATATACTATATATTTTTGAATTTAATATAATATATATTACATTTTTTTAATATATATTTTATTATACTACGCTATAATAAATCATATACAAACAAAAAATATGTACTATGTTCAATTTATGAGGTAGCTCGCCACACACATATTCCGAATTCACATAAATTACTACTTATTTAATTGTCAATCTAGATATATGCTTCATTTTCTGTTTACCAATTCGAACCGTCCACTCTTTTCCGCATCGAGCTTTGTGCTCTGACACCATCTCCATGTTAGAAGTATCTTTGTCCAACATAAGTCATTTCGCATTAAATTGCATTTAATAAAACATCTTGTAAACATTAAATTTCTAGATTTGCCATTATATGCCTATATTGAAAATTAAATAAAGATAATTATTATATATACTCTTACAAAACAACTACTTATTGAGTTACTTAATTAATTCCACTCATATAGAATACTTTTTTACCTATTACTTATTATAGTAAAATACAATAATTTATAATATGTCTTTATTATTGATAAAATTAAATATGACAACATTAATTATTATAGACTCTAATAATTTATAACGTCTCTTCATTTTTTAACCTACAATGTGTCTTCGTTATCGATAAAATCAAATATATTAGAGTGCAATAATTTACATTAATATATAATTTACCTATATAATACATCTTTTGTTATAATATATTATATCAAATAATGATACGATCAAACTTATATATAAGTTTATAAATTTTCTCGATGGAAAATCTTATATATAGGTTTATCATGTTTCTCGATGAAAAATCTTACACAAAATAACATATCATCAAATCAAGATATTTTTGTGAATTAAATTCAATAAATAATTTTAGAGTTAATAATTAATTTCAGTTTTATATTTACTACTATTAATTAATAAATATTATAAATCTATGTGTTCATTTCCGTAAAAATTTAGCTTTTATATATTTTACATTCTATGGATTTATATATATTATATTATAGGTTTCTCTTCATTTTAAATGAAAATATTTTATAGATAACTTCACAAATTCTATTACAAATTTTTCAGTTATCTTAGTAATTAAATGTACAATATTGTTTTTCCTTGTAATTTTTTTTTAAATAAAACAAAAATTATATATGTGTTACTATAATTATTAACAAATATTTAATGTTATGGGTTAATAATGATTATATTATATACTTATTATTTTAATAAATATCAGTTTATATGAGCCTCGTGTTATTTTTGTGTGTGTGTGTGTGTGTGCACTTTTCCACTTACTATTTAATTCGCTAAACGTTGTCAAATTCAATAATATTGTACTATTCAGGAACCAAAAACTCACTATTTTGGCTATGTGAATTGTTGAACATGCTATTTAACCCAACAAACTGTGTCGAGTTAAATATTTGTACTTTTCCAAAAAAATCGATGCAAATATGTTTTATCTATTTTATTTTTTTTCTTTATTTCATTTTCTTCTCCTTGTACAAAGTATATATTATAATATAGTAAAATAAAATATATATTATATTAAATAATCAAATATTATATGAATTTATTACAATATACAATCTATACATAAAATAAAAAATAAATAAAAACTAAAGAATATACCCTTAATCAGTTATTCAACATCCCTGAAAAAATGTTACACGAAAACAAAGATCACAAATTCGGAATATTTATGTGAACTAAATGAAATAAATTTTTACGTCAATTTTATGTTGTACAATTGAGTTACAAATATTATACATACACATGTAAATATAGGCAAAAATAATTTTTTTATATATTTATTACAAATGTATTCCAAAATATGCATCATTTAAGTTATTCAAGTAACTCGACAAACATATATATCAGTTTATCAAGGTATTTCATAGAAATTACAAAAACAAATAAAAAATTATAAAATGGGAATATTTCTATCAAAGAAATTCAATAACAAATTTTACATAACATATAGTACAATAAATTTAAAAGAATTGTAAATACATGTATTCATTTGTGTATGAAAAATGATTGTATATATCTATTTTAAGATTTCATATATAACTAAAATATCCAAAGGAAACTAAAAATTCGAAAATATGCATTTCATTAGTTATTGAACTTTATTATGATATTTTACTATATATTTTATTTTTTCCCTTTAGAGATAGAATTAATCGTTTTACAATTAATAAACTAGATTGACTATAATATATTATATTAAATAATAAAATAAATATATTTTACTTTTGTTCGATTTATCACATAAGTTAACAAACTAAAACTTGACATTGCCAAGTTGCTTTATGAGGTAAATCGAAACAACCAACTAGAAAGTATATTTAATCATTTTATAATAATAACGATACAACATGATAACTAATAACTTACAAAATTAAATATTTCAAACTAAATATATTAACAAATCATAAATTTCTTACCAAACCAAACAAAAATGATAAACTAAAACAATGTTTTACATTCATTACTCAACTAACTCCACAAAATCTTTAGCATCCATTTGTGAACTGATTACACATACTTAGAAATTCAAAATTCCAAGCTACTAAAAAACAAACAAACGTACACCCACAATAATAATCAACAATAGCACAAAATATATAAGATTTAAATAGAGAAAATTTCATAACATACAAATATATAAATGTGTTATAAAATCAATAACATAAGTTATGAATTCATCTGCTCATATTAAACCACAACACACAATAAATAATTTTGCTCTTGTTCATATAAAAAGAAAAAATCAACACTAATCTAAACTCAAAATATTATACTATAACTCAAATTTGTTACATACACTAATAAACTTGCACAAACAATTATATATAACCAATGTATTTTACACTACGTAAAATGTCAACCAGTAACTACAATAAATAAAATTAAAATCAAAAAACAGTTTTCACTTCAATATACAAACATCATAGCTATTCATTTTGTTCATTTGGAACAAAAAAAAATTCATTGTAAAAAAAATCAATTACAAGCTTTCCTCTATACAAATCTACTTTCTCCAATTGAACAGCATCAATAGGTATTCCAGCAAGGAGACACTCAACATATTTGATAACAAATATGCCACTGTCACTGCAAGAATGATTGAAAACCTTATAAGTATATATAAATATGATTACAAAAACGAACATATATTTTCATTTCTTACCTATGTCGAATAGACTGTGGTATCTCAACATAGGGTTTCCTGTAATATTCAAGCGGTTGAATGATCTTTTTGCCAAGGTCTGCCCGATCAGCAACGACATATTTTTGAATAATATCTGGAATAATATGTATGGCAGGAACAACATGTCAATATAACATTGCTTCATCATAAAAGTGGTAATTGTTATCATACACTGTCAGTCTCCAACTTAGTAGATCAACATCAAAAAGGACCCAATACTTATCATCAATAATATCTGGCCACAATATATGATTACAATCTTTCCAACTTTTACCAAAACTTCTGGGAATGGAACCATTCGCATATCTCTCCATAGAACCATGGTAAACAACAGGAACTTTACGAATCAGTTGTCATGTAGAATCCAATATTTTCAAACCAATACCCCGAAGAAATATTCCAAACCCGCTATCTAGAATTCCATATCTTGATGAAAAAATGTCTGTAAAATTTGCTCTTCTTTTTTTAAGCAAGGCATTATCCATATCCTATAAAAAAAAATTTTTTATAAGAATGTATTCCTAATAGTTTACAATAAACATAAAAGATGAAAAAATACAAACAGGACATACCTCAGCCGCCAATATATATTCACGTTGGCCAATAGATTCTAGCTTTTGCTTTGTCAATCTAATGCCACCACCCCCACCACGCAATCGTACAACATCTCTATAACAAAAAACTTATTATAAATAAAATAAAAATAAAACATATACATAATAAATAACCAAATAAAAAATTCAAACTTACTGATCCTTCGATTTGTGCATCCAACGAATAAATTCAACTTGTCTTTCCTCATCAATATCACAAAGTATAGGAATGTGAATAGAACTAGATGCTAAAGATGCACTTTCCTTGCTATCCTTTTTTTTTTCATCCACTCTCTCCTTCGTAGAAGCAGCCTGCTGTTCTATTCTACTACTTTCCACAACCGTATGCTTTTCTACTAATGCTCCCTTCAACATGTCTTGAATCTTGAAAATAGAACTATCAATCTTTGTACAAAGTTCTTCACGTAAACTACCAATCATATTACTATGTTCAACTTCTAAACCAACTAACTTTGTATCAATATGTTCCTGTATCTCTTTTTTTTTTTGATCAAAAAATAGTTCACTGCTCCTAGATACAGATGATTCAATCTCATTTAAACAACGCATCAAATCATCTCTTGTACCTGCTAATTGTTGATCAAAGTACAAACGTTGAGCATCAATCATGTCACGAAATTGATTATCAATATAATCCCGTTGCTCATCTCTAAAATTCCCTAACTGATAATCAAAATATGCTCTTTGTTCATCCCCTGTAATACCAAACTGCTGATTAATGTACACTCTTTGTTCATCAAATAATGATTGTACAAATTGATTTGTAGCATAATCATCATGATAATCCTGCTGATCACTTTCGTGGCCTTCATCCACAATTCGTGCAGGCCAATTATTTAGAGGTTCTTCCACAACTATATATGGAGACCAGCCCTCATTTTCACCATCATCTTCGTTCCCAAGTTGTCCAATCTGTTGATCACCTTCATAAAACTCTCCAGCCTCATGAACAATATTCTCACATGGTACTACAACATCTGGATCAACTACATTTACAGGCTCAAATTGTTCTATTTCTTGCCCTACCTCATCAATTTCTTGCGCCTCATACAAAAAATTTTGAACAACTGCATCAACTCGTATATCTCCTACATCCTCTATTAAGACCATCGTATACAAGTATGGTTGTTCAATCTCTTCTGCAGTTAGTTGAAGTATTGGTAGAACATGTATCTATAAATCATAGCAAAAAATAAACATCACTTTCATAACTATTAAACATTTCTCATAAATAATTAAAATTACTTTAACATACCTCAGTTGATTCCAAAAATAAGTCCAAATCTTTCTTCCCAACACGATGTTGTGCATACCAATTTACAATACGTGGAAACGTATCATACACTTTTTCACCAAATCTTTCACCAACCTCACGGCATGCCTCATATATCCAAATCTATAAACAAAATAACCAACACTTAGTCATGACACACATAATATTTTTATCGAGCATTCATTAAATATTAAAAATAATTATACATATTTACCTGGAACACAAGAGGACAACCATATATGGTGTACTTTGCAACTGCAGCACTATTATCAATGCACTTTAACGCACGTCTCTCCCAAGAAGTTAACAACGAACGCAGCAGTATGAAGTAAGAATGTCGTCCCCATGGATATTCATAACAAACATCCAAATTATCTACCAAAGACAGTGTCTCTATATTTATTTTTTTCCTCTCCCTAGGCCTAATCACTCCTTCAATCAATAATGCCAACCCTAACTTGTACTTATCTTCCTCATTATCACAATGAATAAAAACATTCTCAAGCTCATTTAACGATATATGAGCAAAATTGTTGAACTACCTCCTACGAATTCTATGTCTCGCCAAAACTCTTATGGTACTAAGATTATCATCATTATCATGGCACAATAAGCCTGTTATCAAACAATATTCCTGCATTCCAAACCTACACAATTCACCTTCTATTTTAAACCAAACCTCATTTCCTTTATTCGAATGCACAGTATTGAACAAAAATTCATGTACCAACTTTCCGCTAAACTGACATTTCCTACCATGAAAATATTCAAAATGAGCAAAACAGCTATTCCTAAATTTTTGAATCTGTTCCTCATTAAAATTTTCCATTATAACATCAATATATGTAAAATTACTAATCTGTGTAATGACTCCATCAAATCTGCGATTCTCACTGACCACGTATTCATCATCCATATCTGAAAAATATTTACGATCATTCTCATCAGCCAACTTCTACCACAAATATAAGTACAAATTATATATTCTAAATACATAGTTTATATATAATAGAATACATAAACTAATATAACAAGGATTTATATATATATAACTTTATCTATACATTAATTAAAATGAAACAATATTTACATTACATAGTGTCATACAAAATAAAAATACATACCTTAAGAAGATAATGTTATAATATGCCAAACGAAATAACGCCCAAAATCCAATTTTTTTGTAAACAAAAATCTTGCCTCCTTCCAACCTCTACAAACTGAAATGAAGAATATTGTTTTTTCAAAATACACGGTAACAAATGAATAACCAGTTTAGACAGATTGAATGGCCCATTAAATGACAATGAATACTTTTTAACTTACACGTGTCCACCATCAACACTAGGGTTTGACACGTTTTTGACTTTTACCTCATTTTTCTTTTACTTTATATTTTCCTATACAAACTTATTTAATGTATATCTTAATATAAAATACGTTAAAACATTTTTGTTAATATATTAATAAAATTACTTCATCTATTAGTAAATATAACATAGTAAATAATATTACATATCAAATGTCCCATTTATTTTACACCAAAAATAAAAAATACACAAATACAAAAATTATTAATTATAAATTTTATTCATAAATTTACTCAAATAATTCCAAATTTAAGATTGACAAGTTTGTCAAAAAATAACACAACAAAATAACAATAAAAACTATTTATATGTATTATATATTTTAAATTTGATTGTTTTGTCGAGTAACTCGAGACACTCGAGTTCCATTTCACCAACTTACTTCAGCTATTGAAAATATTGATGTTATCTCCCATTTGTCATCAAGTAACTCGACAAACATGAATGTTAGTTTGTATAAAAAATATTTAAATGTATTACGTATTTTAAATAAAAAAGATAAACAAAATAATCAAAATTTTAAATTTCCCTACTTTGTCGAATAACTCGACCAAGTCAAGTTTCATTTTGTCGAGTTGGTTCACCTATTGAATAGATTGATTTTGTACTACATTTGTAATCGAGTTACTCGACAAACATGATTTTTGTTTTATCGAGTTCCTCGAGTAGGTTAAAACATGCACATTTTTCAATTTTGTTTTTTTCCTTTTTTATTTAAATTATGTAATACACCAAATTTTTATCATTTTTTTATTTCGTAATATAATGAATAATGCCTTTTTTTATATGAATAATAATTCATATTCTATAACTTAATATAATATCTTATAATATAAGAACAATTATAAAAAAAAATTATATATTATTTTACATTAATATAATATATGATATTTAATTTTATGAAATATAAAAACAAAGTGAAGTAAAAATTTTTTATAATAATTATTTTTTTTAATTACAAAAATTATATAAAATTGTATTCATTCATAATAATATATTTTATTTAATATATATTCTATTTTACTATGTTCTAATAAATGATATACTACATAAAATTTTGTATATATTTTATTTATCAATTTACTCAAACAATTCTAAATTTAAGATTCACGAGTTCGTCAAAAAATAACACAACAAAATAAGAATAAAAATATTTAAATATATTACATATTTTAAATAAATAACAAAAACAAAATAATCAAAATTTTTACTTTCACTGATTTGTCGAGTAACTCGGGAAATTCAGGTTTATTATTCTCGAGTTACTTGAGTTATTCAA
Source organism: Forsythia viridissima (assembly GCA_030279155.1). NCBI lineage: Eukaryota > Viridiplantae > Streptophyta > Magnoliopsida > Lamiales > Oleaceae > Forsythia > Forsythia viridissima. The sequence goes on along the minus strand of CM059043.1, from coordinate 20,460,646 downwards.
TATATTCATTTTTTATACTATTTGTGATCGAGTAACTCGACAAACACGATTTTCAGTTTGTCGAGTTTCTCGAGTAGCTTCAACCATGTACATTTTTTAATTTCTTGTTTCATTTTCTTATTTAAATTATGTAGGACACTTAAACTTTTTATTTTTTTTATTTTGTCAGGTTATTTTGTAACCATCTCGTGAATCTCAAATTTTATATTTGTCGAGTTACGAGATAAATTAATCATAATAAAAAAAAATATAATATATTGTATTAATTAATTATCATACATATTAAATTTATATAATGTATATTTAATGTTATTATGTTCTAACAAATAATCAATTAACTACAACTATGTATATGCTTAATTTATCAAATAAGTTAACAAATCAAAATTTCATATTCACAACTTCCTTCAATAATAATATTACAACATATAAATTAAACAAAATAATTAATATTTTAAATAATTTAAATACAAAAACTTTTAAAAATTTCAATTCATGCATATAATTAGTTTGTTGTGTAACTCGGGAAACTTGATTTTGAATTTGTCGAGTTATATGATACAATCAATAATGAGTTTTTTTTATATAAATAATATTTCAATTTCTATAACTTCATATCATATGTTATAATAAAATAGCTATTACAAAAAAAATTTATATATTATTTTACATTAATATAATATCTCATATTTAACTTTATGAAATATAAAAACAAAGTGAAGTACAAATTTGTTTTCATAATTATTTTTACTGATTATAAATATTATATAAAATTGTATTAATTCATTATGATATATATTAAATTTATATAATATATATTCTAATTTACTATGTTCTAATAAATGATATACTACACAAAAAATTTTATATATATATTTTATCAATATACTCAAACAATTCCAAATTTCAGATTCACAAGTTTGTCAACAAATAATACAACAAAATAAGAAGAACAAAAATTTTAATGTATTACATATTTTAAATAAAAAAGAAAAACAAATTAATCAAAATTTAAAATTTCATTAGTTTGTCGAGTAACTCGAGAAACTCATGTTTCATTTTGTCGAGTTACTTCAACTATAAAACAAAAAGATTTTCTATCCGATTTTTCATCGAGTTACTCGATGAACGTCATTTCCAATTTCTCGAGTTTCTCGAGTAACTTCAAAAATACACATTTTTCATTTTTTTGTTTTATTTTTTTATTCAAATAATGTAATACACTTAATGTTTTTGATTTTTTTCTTTTGTCATGTTATTTTTTAACCAACTCTTGAATCTCAAATTTTGATTTGTCGAGTTACTAGATAAATGAATCATAATAAAAGAAAATATAATACATTGTATGAATTGATTATGATATATATTAAATTTATACAATGTATATTTAATTTTACCATATCCTAATAACTAATCAATTAAATACAATTATGTATGTACTTCATTTCTCAAATAAGTTAACAAATCAAAACTTCATATTGACAAATTCCTCGAATAATAATATTACAACATATCAATTAAACGAAATAGTTAATGTATTAGATAATTTGAAGAAATCAATTTTTAAAATTTAAAATTTATGTATATAATTAGTTTGTTGAGTGACTCAGAAAACTCGATTTTGAGTTTGTCAAGTTATATGATACAATAAATAATAAGTTTTTTTTATATAAATAATCTTTTGCATTCTATAACTTAATACATTTCCCTTTCAAATTTTTTGTGTAATAATATATTATTAATCAATTTTTACATTATTATAATAATTTAATAATTATAATCAATTTATTATAAGAATTTCATATTAAAAATATTTTTTTTTATAAATGATCATAAAATTTATTACATATTTATTTATAAATAATTATAAAATTTATTATATATTTTTTTATCAAGCAAGTAAATAATCTCGTTTTATTTATTAGAATATTTATATCAAATTATAGTATAAAAATCATTTTATATTTATAATTACTAATAATAATATCATTTATAATAAAATTTATATTTACATCTACAATAATAAATTATAAATAAATATGTAATAAATTTTAGAATCATTTATAAATAAATTTATTTAATATCCATTTATTATATTAAATTGAATATAATCATTAAATTATTATAATAATATAATAATTAATTAATAATATATTAATACAAAATATCATTTTATTATGCTATAAATTTAATATAGTAATTTTTTTTATAATATGTTGTAGTAATTATTATAATAAAAAACAATTTCATATATTGTATTAATTTATTATGATATATATTAAATTTATATAATATATATTCTATTTTACTATGTTCTAATAAATGATACACTAAATAGAATTTTCGATATGCTTTATTTATCAAGTTACTCGACAATTCCAATTTCCCATTCAAGAGTTCGTCGACAAATAACCAACATAAGAATAAAAAATTATTTAAATACATTACGTCTTTTAAATAAAAAAGAAAAACAAATTAATCAAAAATTTCATTTTCCATGATTTGTCGAGTAACTTGTCCAACTCGAGTTTGATTTTGTCGAGTTGGTTCATCTATTCAATAGACTGATTTTGTATATCATTTGTAATCGAGTAACTCGACAAACAGTATTTCCGTTTTCTCGAGTTTCTCGAGTAGGTTCAAAAATGCACATTTTTCAATTTTTTTTCTTTCTTTTTTATTTAACTTATGTAATACACTGAATTTTTTTGATTTTTTTATTTTCTCATGTTTTTTTTAACCAACTTGTGAATCTCAAATTTACCTCTGTCGAGTTATTGGATTAATGCATCATAACAAAAGAAAATATAATATATTATATTAATTAATTATCATATACATTAAATTTATAAAATCTATGTTTAATTTTACTATGTTTCAATAAATAATCAATTAAATACAATTATGTATGTATTTCATTTATTAAATAAGTTAACAAATTCAAATTTCATACTGACAAGTTCCTTAAATAATAATATTACAACATACAAATTAAATAAAATAGTTAATGTATTAAATAATTTAAATACAAAAAGTTTAAAAAAATTTAATTTATGTATATAATTAGTTTGTTGAGTAACTCATCAAACTCGATTTTGATTTTCTCCAGTTATGTCATATAATGAATAATGCATTTTTTTATATGAATAATATTTCATATTCTATAACTTAATATAATATGTTATAATATAACAGCTATTATAAAAATATATTATATATTATTTTACATTAATATAATATATGATACTTAATTTTATGAAATATAAAAAAAAAAGTAAAGTAAATATTTGTTACAAAAATTATTTTTATTAATTACAAAAATTATATAAAATCGTATTCATTCATTATGATATATTTTATTTAACATATATTCTATTTTACTATGTTCGAATAAATAATATAATACATAAAATTTTGTATATATTTTATTTATCAATTTACTCAAACAATTCTAAATTTCAGATTCACGATTTCGTCAAAAAATAACACAACAACATAACAATAAAAAATTATTTAAATATATTACATATTTTAAATAAAAAACAAAAACAAAATAATCAAAATTTTTACTTTCACTGATTTGTCGAGTAACTCAGGAAATTCAAATTTATTGTTATCGAGTTACTTCAGCTATTCAATAGATTGATTTTTTATACCATTAGTAACTCGACAAACCCGATTTTCAGTTTGTCGAGTTTCTCGAGGAGCTTCAACAATGTACATTCTTCAATTTCTTGTTTAATTTTCTTATCTAAATTATGTAAGACACTTAATTTTTTTATTTTGTCATGTTATTTTGTAACCATCTCGTGAATCTCAAAATTTATATTTGTTGAGTTACAAGATAAATTAATCATAATAAAAGAAAATATAATATTGTTTTAATTCATTATCATATATATTAAATTTATACAATGTATATTTAATTTTATTATCTTCTAATAAATAATCAATTAAATACAATTATGTATGTGCTTAATTTATCAAATAAGTTAACAAATCAAAACTTCATATTCACAGCTTCCTCGAATAATAATATTACAACATATAAATTAAACAAATTAATTAATATTTTAAATAATTTAAATAAAAAAAGTTGTCAAAATTTCAATTCATGCATATAATTAGTTTGTTGCATAACTCGGAAAACTCGATTTTGAATTTGTCGAGTTATGTGATAGAATAAATAATGAGTTTTTTTATATGAATAATATTTCATTTTCCCTAACTTAATATAATATGTTATAATAAAATAGCTATTCAAAATAAAATTTATATACTATTTTACATTAATATACTATTTCATATTGAATTTTATCAAATCTAAAAACAAAGTGAAGTAAAAACTTGTTTTAATAATTATTTATACTAATTACAAAAATTATATAAAATTGTATTAATTCATTATGATATATATTAAATTTATATCATATATATTCTATTTTAATATGTTCTAATAAATGATACACTACATAAACATTTTTATATATTTATTTTATCAATATACTCAAATAATTTCAAATATCAGATTCACCAGTTCGTCAACAAATAATACGACAAAATAAGAACACAAAAATTTAAAATCTATTACATATTTTAAATAACAAAGAAAAACAAAATAATCAAAATTTTGAATTTCATTATTTCGTCGAGTAACTCGAGAAACTCATGTTTCATTTCATCGAGTTACTTCAACTATTAAACAAATGTTTTTGTCTCCGATTTGTCATCGAGTTACTCGACAACCGTGATTTTCAATTTCTCGAGTTTCTCGAGTAACTTCAAAAATACACATTTCCCATTTTTTTTTATTTTTTTATTTAAATTAAATAATACACTTAATGCTTTTGTTTTTTTTCTTTTGTCATGTATTTTTTTAGCCAACAAAATAAATAATATTTTAAATAATTTAAATACAAAAAGTTTTAAAAATTTCAATCTATGCATATAATTAGTTTCTTATATAACTCAGGAAACTCGATTTTGAATTTGTCAAGTTATGTGATATAATGAATAATGAATTTTTTTATACGAATAATATTTCATATTCTATAACTTAATATAATATGTTATAATAAAATAGCTATTATAAAAAAATATTGATGTATTATTTCAAATTAATCTAATATCTCATATCTAATTTTATGAAATATAAAAACATAATACAGTGAAAATTTTTTATAATAATTAAATATTTTTTTTTGAATAATTATATCAAATTGCATTAATTCATTATCATACATATTAAATTTATATAATATATATTCTATTTAACTATGTTCTAATAAATGCTTCACCAAATAAAATTTTGTATATGTTTTATTTATCGAGTTACTAAAACAGTTTCAAATTTCGAATTCACGATATTGTCAAAAATTAATACAACAAATAAACAAATAAAAATTATTTAAATATATTACATATTTTAAATATAAAAAAAATACAAATTAATCAACATGCTAAATTTCATTGTTTTATCGAGGAACTCGGGAAACTCGAGTTTCATTTTGCCGAGTTACTCCAGTTATTGAAAAGATTGATTTTGAATTCCCTTTCTCATCGAGTAACTCGAAAAACATGATTTAAGGTTTGTCGAGTTTCTCGAGTTGCTTAAAAAATACAAATTTTGCATTTATTTTGTTTTATTTGCTTATTCAAATTATATAATACACTTAATTTTTAAAATTTTTTTTCTTTCGTCATCTTCTTTTATAACCAACCCAATTACATACAATTATGAATCTGTTTTATTAATCAAAGAAGTTAAAGAGTCAAAATTTCATATTAACAAGTTCCTGCAACAATAATATTACAACATACAAATTAAACAAATTAACTAATCTATTAAATAATTTAAATTAAAAAAATTGAATAATTGAAAATTATGCATCTAATTACTTTATTGAATAACTCAGAAAACTCGATTTTCAGTTTGTGAAGTTATGCAATACAATGAATAACAAGTTCTTTTATAAAAATAATATTTCATATTCTGTAACTTAGTATAATATGTTATAATATAATACCTATTATACAAAAAATTTATGTATTATTTAAAATTCATATAATATATCATAACTAATTTTATAAAATATAAAAACATAGTACAGTTAAATTTTTTTCTAATAATTCTTTTTGTTTTTTAGAATAATTATATCAAATTTAATTACTTCATTATGATATATATCAAATTTATATGATATATATTCTATTTAACTATGTTCTAATAAATGATTCACTAAATAAAATTTTGTATATGTTTTATTTACCAACTTACTCAAACAATTCCAAATTTCAAATTCACGAGTTTGTAAATTAATAATACAACACATAAAGAATAACAAATTATTTAAATATGTTACATATTATAAATAAAAAAGAAGAACAAATTATTCAAAAATTTAACTTTCATTTTTTCGTCGAGTAACTCGCAAAACTCAAGTTTCATTTTACCACGTTAGTCCACCTATTGAAAAGATTGATTTTGTATCCCATTTGTCATCGAGTAACTCGATAAACATAATTTCAGGTTTGTCAAGTTACTCGAGTACCTTAAAAAATACACATTTTTCAATTTTTTGTTTTATTTTCCTATTTAAATTATATAATACGCTTAATTTTTTTAATTTTTTTCTTTTGTCAAGTTATTTTATAACCAACCCAATTAAATACAATTATGTATGTGCTTCATTAATGAAAGAAATTAAAAAATCAAAATTTCATATTGACAAGTTCGTACAACAATCATATTACAACATACAAAATAAACTAAAAAATTAATGTATTAAATAATTTAAATAAAAATTTTAAATAAATAAAAATTATACATGTAATTACTTTCTTGAATAACTCAGCAAACTCGATTTCGAATTTGTCGAGTTATGCAATACAATGAATAATAAGTTCTTTTACATGAATAACATTTTATATTCTATAACTTAGTATAATATGTTATAATAAAACAACTACTATAAAACAGATTTATGTATTATTTTCAATGAAGATAATATATCATAACTAATTTCACGAAATATAAAAACATAGTAAAGTAAAAACTTATTCTAATAAATAATTTTTTTTTTTAGAATTATTATATCAAATTGCATTAATTCATTATGATATATATTAAATTTATATTATATATATTCTATTTAACTATGTTACAACAAATAATTCACTAAATAAAATTTTGTATATGTTTTATTTATCAAATTACTCAAACAATTCAAATTTTCATATTAACGACTTTGTCGAAAAATAATACAACAAATAAAGAATAAATTTTTTTTTTAAATATGTTACATATTTTAAATACAAAAGAAACACAAATTAATCAAAATTCTAAATTTCATTGTTTTATAGAGTAACTCGAGAAAGTCGAGTTTGATTTTCTCGAGTTACTTCAACTATTGAATTTATTGATTTTATATCCCATTTGTCATCAAGTAACTCGAAAAACATGATTTTAGGTTTGTCGAGTTTCTCCAATAGCTTCAAAATTGCACTTTTCCCATTTTTTTGTTTTATTTTCTTATTTAAATTATGTCATACACTAATATTTTTGTTTTTTTCTTTTTTCATGTTATTTTTTTACCAACTCGTGAATCTCAAATTTTTATTTATCATGTTATTTTTTGCTTCATGTTATTTTTTCTTACTACATAAATTAATCATGACAAAACAAAATATAATATATTGTATTAATTAATTAAGATATACATAAAATTTATACGATATATATTTAATTCTACTATGTTCTAATAAATTATACAGTAAATAAAATTTTATATATGTTTTATTTTTCAAGTTATAATTTTTCTTAAATATATTACATATTTAAAATATCAAATACAAAAAACAATCATAAGTTTAAATTTCCTCCGTTTGTCGAGTGATTCAGGGAACATCAGTTTCTTTTTGTCGAGTTACTTAGGCTATTGAATAGATTGATTTTCTTTCCCATTTCAAATCGAGTAACTCAACAAACATGATTTCCAGTTTGTCAAGTTTCTCGACTGGCTTAAAAAATGCTCATTTTTCATTTTTTAGTTTAATGTTTTTTTAAAATTATGTTATAAACTTAATTTTTTTATATTTTTTCTTTTCTCATGTTCATTTTTAAATATATTATAATAAATATATAAAAACACTTTTATCACATACATTTACATATGTATTTATAGAAATCATTTTTTTTCATAATTACTATTTACAATATTCTTTATAAAAAAATTTATATTAGTATTTATGAAAATACTTTTTAAATAAATATGTAATAAATTTTATAATAATTTATACAAACATTTATTTAATATCAATTTCTTATAATAAATTGATTATAATGATTAAATTACTACAACATTAATTTCATTATGTTATAAAATAATTATAATAATTGTTTATTAGAATATGTTATAGTAATTGCTAAAACAAAAGTAAATATAATATATTGTATTAATTCATTATGAAATATATGAAATTTATATAATATATATTTTATTATACTTTGTCCTAATAAAACGTAGATAAAAACAATATATATGCTTCATTTTTCAGGATACATATAAAATTAATGGATATACTTCATTTATCAAATAACTCCACAATTCCAAATATGAAAATATCGAATTTATCAAATCTCATATAAAAATAAACAATTACCAAAAGATTTAATATACCAACTAATTTAAATAAATAAAATATATAAATATAACAACAACTTTGCAACCTAACACATTCTCGAGTAACCAATTTAATTCATTTTTCAGTTTGTCAACTCACTCAATCTATTGACTATATCAACTTACTTCGAAACTTATCATCAACAAAAAGTTTTTTCTTTTTTTTTTTAAACACACATAAGTCATACAAATAAATTTTTTATACACGTTCTTCACAACAGTGATCAACCACAAAATTTTAATACTCTTTCCTAATTTATGAGGCTAAAATAACACTTACATTTAACTAATTTATCAGCCTAAAATATTCTTTTCTAAACATACAATTTTTTCCTACACATTTCACTGACGTGCAACGCACAGCCTTAAAACTAGTATATATATATATATATATATATATATATATATATATATATATACATTTGAGTATGAATTGTGATTTTTGCTTTAAATTTGTATAAATTTGAGTGCATTTGAAGTAGGTTAATTGAAAACCCATTTTAATGGGTGTAAACTTGCCTTAGTGTCGATTATGGTCGGTTACGATCAGTTAAGGTCGTTTAACAGACCTTACCAACAAGGTATTTAAGTCTTTTTTTTTATAAAAGAGGCATTTGCAACTTAAATTTTATAAGTTAGGCTCTTTTCCGATTCATCACGTTTGACTCGGCCTTCCAATTACTACATCTTTCCATCTACGTCTGTGTTTGGTATATGTCCAATGAATAAAGATAACTATTAAAATTTATCGTATTCTATTTGGGCAAAATTGATGTTCAGATACACTTTTATCCGGATAACAATTTAAGCAAAAATGAGGATAAGTTTTATCCTCGAAAAGAAGAGGACATGTTTTTTTTATTTCGTATAAAAATTCACTCAATTTTTTTATAAGACGAATGTAACTTTTATAATATAGAATAAATCTATTTTTGAAAACCTATATCCTAGGATAATTGTCACCACTTGCCGTCCACCACCACTTGAAGCGTCTGCAACCACCGCCACCCTCGCCCTTCGCCTCCCTCCACCACCTCTGTCGTTCCACTCTTTTTTTTATATTTATTTATTACTATTTAATTAAGAATAAGGATATAATTTTTTTTTAAGAACATATGACTTCCATTTTTATACCTAGTTGAACCAAACTGGATCATGATAAACTTGTTATCTAGATAATTATTGTTATAGATATAACTTTTATCCAGATAAATAATTTTACCCACAAACCAAATAAGCCACTATAATAAGGTGGCACTGACATATGAAAAATATATATATAGAAAAGATTAAAAATAAAAGAGAGAGAATAGAACCTACACTTTTCAACTGTGGAATTCCAATGGAGATAAAGATTTGAATCCTGGAAGATGCTTTATTGCATACCAACGCCACAGGGTAATATTTTTATGGAGTTTTTAAGTTATTTTGGTATACTTTCTGAATCCTATTTTTCTCTTGAAATTACAAGAGACTAGTGGGTGTCGGTAGGGGTGGGCGTGGGTTGGGTTAGGACAGTTTTGGGCCAAACCCGAACCCAACCTAATAGATTCGGTTTGACAAAAAATCAAGCCGAACCAACCGGACCATGGGTTGAAACCCAACCCAAACCAACCACGCTTGGATCGATTTGGGTTAGGTAGGTCGGTTTGGGCTTGGGACCAATTCACACTCGGGCAATTTTTTGGGCCAAATTCATGCTTGGACAATTTTTTGGGGCCTTTTTGTTGATTTTGTTGAAAACAATTTGTGACATTTAGGACCTCCACCTTTTTTACATCAGAATTTTGAAATATACTGATCTTCTTTATTTTATTCATTACTACTTATTTTCATTCACATTTACTACATTTTTATAATTTATTATATAGTTTTAAAAACATATAATTTGATAGGTGCTAAATTTCATGGACCAAAACATACAAATTTTATCTCTCAAATTGAGCACTTTTTTCCCCTAGATGCTCTTATAGATCTTGCAGATGCTTCCATTAGATAGGATTTCCATATTCTCCAATCAACAGCCAGCATGTGTTTTACAACACACTCTTTACCTTCTTTCACAGGAGTTATCACAAATTAAGCACTTACCAATTGAAACCACCAATTTAGGACTCCAAATATATGAAAATCTATTATGTAAAAGAAAATCAATTAGAATCAAAATCAATTATTTGGATCATGAAAAAGCTGGAGATTCATAGTAGCCAATCCTCGCTCCTCCTCCGACCAAAGTAGAGAAATACATGGCTGCCAATCCATAAAGCCACTAGACCAACTTCATCGTGCTTTGAATATGTCTATTTCCCCAGTTCTTATTGAATCTTCAACTTATTTCAATCAATTCATAGAATTAACCTGTACAAGTAGTGTTACACGAAGGCCTTCGCCACTGCATCTGGATCCATGCCTCTTGAACTCGGATTGGGATTGGGATTGGGATTTAGGATTTGGGATTTGGGTCGGTGGCGTCTTTCTCTTTTCGGTTCACTACAAGAAAAAGAGTCTTTTGCAACGGGCAGAATATGTTGCAAAAGAGTTTTGGCAACGTTCACCCGTACGTTGCGTCCTTTGATGTTGCCGAAAAGTACTCATTACGGCAACAGGCATTGCACGTTGTGGTTTATTTTTTAGCAACGTTCATATGTCCGTTGCCATTTATCTTTTAGCAACATTCATATGTTCGTTGTTATTTATCTTTAACAACGTGCAAATGTTCGTTGTTATTTCTCTTTAACAACGTTCATTGTCCGTTGCCATTTAGTTTTTAGCAACATTCATATGTTCGTTGTTATTTCTCTTTAACAACGTTCAATGTCTATTGCCATTTAGTTTTATGCGTTGTCATTTAATTTTAGCAACGTATATTTGCACGCTGCCTTTGCCTATGTTGTCATTCATTTTCAACAACATTCTTGTGCACGTTGTCTTTACCTTGGGTTTTTTATCTATTATTTTCAAACATATTATATATATATATGAGAGCATCTAAGATTTGATAAGTAAAAATTCACACAAATGCGAAGGCTGAAAATAAGGGGTAAAGTAAAAAAAGAAAACCAAGTTTGTTAATGGTCAAAATTAAAAGGAAAACTGTATCTTTGCTAATATGATGATATTCAAGTTCGACGTGAATGCACAAAAGATCTTCAAACATAACATGCTCAATCACCTATAAGTAACCATCTAACACGGTGTACCACATGGTGCGGAATAAATCAAATTATATAAAATCAGGTCTTTAGCAGTTCACCATCATATTGAAGCATTCCAGCATAACGGATTTTTGAAAATCGAACTCGGTCAAATTTATCAAAGTCATCATACTCAAGTGCCTTGGCCAGCATAACCATATGATCAGCCAACGGCATCACCATCTACAATAGGCCCAACAGCCTTTTCACTATCATCTACGATAACAAATGCTGGTAAATACTGATCATTTGCTTTAGGAGTCTCTCTCAGCTTCTTGATAGCTTCAACAACACTCTTAAACTCGTGTGGTGCTTCTCCAAGCACTTGGGCAACCCAACCTCGTTTCACAACATCCCAATCATTCTGGAGAGACACGAGAAACAGAAACATTGATTTGTTAAGATGGCAGTTTGACTAACCAGGAAAAACTAAAATGTTAGTTAATAACAAGGAAATTTTGATACAAAGTACAACATTTAGCAAAATGATTACACTTCTTGAATGTTTGAGGTAGATGAGATGAGAAAAACTTTAAGCTCTAATAAATATCAAGAGAAGCAGTAGTAACATCAACTACTGATTGAGACATTAAACTTCAAAACAAAACCCCAAAAAAGAAAAATACAAACAAAATGCTTGTTTGACTTTGAATTTGAGAAGTCAAAACGGATTTTTTTCTTTGTCATTAATAGAATAAAATCAAAGCAGAAACACCTAAGAAAGAAGTGCATCCACAAAGCCTACACTTGATTTTTTTTTTTTTTTTGCAAGATCATTTTCAAGAGTCTCCACAAAGCCTACACTTGAGACATCCAACACATCACGTCCGTCAGTGAGAATATGAAAACGAATTCTTTTGGCACCACTCTCACTAGCACCTTTTAGCAACAACTACCCCAGTATGACACTTACATTTAGTTTTTCTAAAAGGTAAAATTGCTAATATAATTACAGTTATTATGAGAAAGACTGAAAGGAGATAAAACTAATATCTCGTAGATCGACAAAATTATGATGACTTTCAGAAAATAGACATACCTGCAACTGATCAAGTCTAGAGTGGACACCTCCATCACTTAGTAGCCCAATGAGGTGCAATGTTCCAGTTACAAAAGAATCCTTAATGTGAGCAAAACCCTCTCCTTCATAATTATTTTGACAACAGACAATGACCGTTGCATAAGGATATATTGGCAACATTCATTTAAATACCGTTGCGAAATGTCAATTAAATTAACCAATTGCAACAGACATTTGATGACTGTTGCCGTAAACCCGTTTTAGCAACAAGCTATTAACGAATATTGTCGTTGAGATGTTGCAAAAGACTCTTAATGTTGTAGTGGTTCTCTATGACTCTCTTTTAAATACATCAAAATGGTACCCTCTACAAATTGTTTTCTTTAATGGAAGAATAAGCTAATAGTGTGTACCTCCTAATTGTGTGATCTACTGGTACGTAGTTGTTTTGGAGAGGGAGTTAAAAATTGCCGGTCAACTTTCACATTTTCATTTTAGGGATTCAACTTCATTTTTGTCGTAACAATGAACTTCTGATTTTCTTTTAGTTTAATCATTTTTTAATAGATTATTAAATAATATTCAAGTTTCAGTATGAACAACTACGAGTTGACAAGTCACAAAGATAATATCGTAAATTTTTTTTATTTTGAATTTTGGGTTGTAGATAATTGGTTGCTCAAATTACAACATTTTACCAAAAGAAATTATTTCCCAGCATTGTTTTATATTGACAATGGAATGATAAACATCATTGATGTTACATTTGATTCATCTATTTTTTTTATTTGTTTAATTTTCATCGTTTTCATGTTGATATTGATATATATTACTGAATAATTTGTTAATGTAGATTGTTAATCTATGTTATTACCAAATAGAATATACGTGTTATTGATGTTACTATTATATGTTATTGCTTCAATTTGCTAATGTAGATTGTTATTAAACAATTTGTAAACTAAAATTGTAAACAATGACAACCGAATTTTTCGTCTTTCAATTTCAAGTATAAAAATTTTTTAGATTCGACGTTGCTACGAACCACACTACATTTTAAATATTTTGTCACATTAAAAATTGTGTACGTTTCTTTTAAATTTGAAATTTGACAAATATGGAATACTAATTTTAAAACTAACCTTTTTCTATTTTGAATTGATAAGTTTTTAATTTTCATGTTGTATGAAAAATAATTTTTCAGCTAGCATAAAATATATTTTGGTTCGCTTTGTCTTGTTAAATCTCGACCTTTTATGTTCCATTTTCTTAGCCAAAGCCAACTTATTTTTCAGCAAAAACGTTCACCTATAGATAGCCCAAAAACCGGTGCATTTTGACCCCTCAACTTCTGTCATTTTTCATCAACCAAACAGCCCTTCCATTAGCAAAGAAACCACCCCATGCACACCAAAACTACCCCCCATGATTTGAAAACCGTTTCCCCCAACAGCTCCTTGTTTAACCATAATTCCCCACAAATTATCCTTATATTTCAACCACTTTCCCCCCTCCTCCTCCTCCCCAACAAAAGGTTCTAGAATTCGGATTTTTGTGTGTGTTTCTCCTCCAGTTTCAGCCAACCCTCTATGACAATGAAGAAAACTGCCACATGATCCTCTAAAACTTCCCACTTTCTCCCCCCCCCCCCCCCCCCCCCCCCTCCCCCACCACTACAGCCCATTTCTCCCATATCTTCCACCATTTGGATAAGCTAATTACTTGCCTTTTTACATCAGAAAAACGTCCCAACAAACTCCTCCAAACAGGCCGAAAATCTGACCCATGATCACCTAATTTTCAGCATAGAACAGCCCCACAACTTCTCCTTATCCCCCTCACTTCTCAGCCATTAAAAGTGGTTTCCCCTCTAAATTATCCCAAAATTTTGTTCACCTTAAGCCCCACATCTCTCCTTCATTTCAGTCACAAAAACATCCCAGCAGTTTCTCTTTTTCCTCAGCAAATTTGTCCATAAATAGTAGCCACTGAACTTCCTTTTTCTCCCCAGATTTTCGGGCAGCACAGTGAATACTCTTACCTTGCATTTTCTTTCCACTTTTCAGCAATATATACATCAATTCCCTCCTTATTATTACCTTCAACCCAACTGTTTCTTCCTCCCAAATTCAGTCCTCCAGTAGCCCAGAAATCAGCCATTTACTTGAGGGAAAAACCTCTCACTTTTCCCTTCAAAATTCGCCCCTTAAGGTTCCAGCCCTTGAGTGTTTAGTTTCTTCTTATTTTTCCAGCAACATTCCATCTTTCATCTCCAAAAACTTAGCACCAAAAAACTTAGAAAATTATCATATCTTCATCCTTATATTTTTAGTCCTTTCTCCCAAATTTTTCAGCCTTTCTCCCTCACTTTCGGTTCAGTTTTCGACCAGCAGTGAAAGTTTTTAACCTTTATTTTTAAAATCACAAAAAATTCCTTACATATGCATCTATATATATAGTGTACGGGTCTTGATTTTGGAAGCTACATAAATGAATTTTGTACATCATAACTCCAATCGAAAACCAATTTTTGAGGTAGTTTTACTTACTAATTTTACTTCGATTTTTAAATGACGTTTGGAAAATTATGATGTAATATAAAAGCCATAAAAACCTGATTATGAAGGAATTTTATGTAGTGATTGAAAGTAATCACTTTAACATGTTAGTGATTGAAGGTAATCACGTATGACGTTATGTGGTGCTGGCTACCAATTTTTATGTTCATATCCACGTTTTAAAATGATGGCATGTTGTATTTATGTTTACGTAAAATTTTTCCACATGTTGTATGTATTGCTACTGAGTGTTTCTTATAAAATACTCACCCTCAAAATGAACAAATTTTCATATTGAATTGATTGGCGTTGATGTAATAGCGTAGGCTAGCGATCTTGTTGTGAATTTTCTTTTTAAGTTTAAGTTTTGACGTCGAGATGATCGAGTCAATTATGATGTAAATAGAATATTTTTAAGTCTTTGATTCAGTATTTAATTATGTAATATTTATGGAAAATGAGATGTCGGTTCCTTTGCCATTAAAAGTTTCAAATTAGAAATGCATAGTTTCGTGTTTCTGAAATTTTCAGCTTACTGTCTTTACTTTGAAAAATCATAATTTTTGCTATGGTAGGAATTTTTGAGTGAAATCAATGGATATAGAAAGCCCTACATGTGATCTAATAGTATAAATTGGAATCACTATAAAATACAATCGTATGAAAGTTTAACGAACGTTTTAGCGGGCTACCTTAAGTCACCCACGATATCTTTTCAACCAACTTTGGCTATCTTTTTCACCTATCAAACGACATAGCTAAGGTTTGAAATTTAAACATGTTATATTATGTAGTCTCAAGTATCTACAGTAAACATTTTGGGGGTTTTGGAGTTCGTTTGTATGGTCAAATAATTTGTGGCAACACCTATCACGGTTTAGGTAAAACTATAGAAACTTAAAGAAAAAAAATCATTATTTCCTTGCGCGCTTGTATTTTCTGCAAATGTTATATTTTTAAAATCATTAAAGGGCATGGAAAATAATTTTGGAATCGTCAAATATATTTTAGAAATTGTTTTAGTGACCATTCGGGTTGAGAAAATATGGAGAGTTACAGCTTGGTATCAGAGAGTGGTTTTACTTTTCTGTAGACTCGCGTAATTTTATTAATTTTATTTTATTTTGTATGGTCTTTATTTTATTATGTCATGTTAAAAATTTAGAAATTACGATTTTAGAATTTAAGTGTCATTACTTGCCATCACCGAACTACGCCAACTCTGAAGTAAAGAAAGTTTGATAATTTTCTTTCTATGTCTAAGTATGATGTTAATGAAATTTATATTTATGAAATTCTATATTTTTTTGTGAAAAATTATTTTATTCCTTGGAATTAACTTAAAAGATGTTAGAAACCACTTAAACAGACTCTTCATAATTGGTATTTCAGACATGATTCCACCAAGTAAATACTATCTAGAACGTGCCAAGGCGGCAAAAAATGAATATATTTAGTTTGTTATGGATCCTAAGTGGTCGTTTAGCCATCATGTTGTTAGCCATAGGGCAGTACGTAATAGGGCGATGAACTACGAGTTGTGACAACAAATGTTGGCATTAATTGTGTGCTTACTATTTTTGAAAGTGAAGATTAAAGGATCAAACCTCAGGTACCTCATATGCATGTCTAGCTATTAATATTACATGTCAGAAAAATGATAATATACTATACCGAAAAAATTAGCTAGGCCAGTGCAGATAGATTTTGATGGGTCAGTACCTACAGTAGATCTTCATGTTATAAATATGAGGGATTTTGATATTATCTTAGATATGCATTGGTTGGGTAGTAATCGCGCTACCATTGTATATTTTGGGAATGGAGTAATCTTTTGATGACTGGGAGAAAAGAGTTCATATTTTATGGGTCAAAGATTAAAGCACTTCCTCACCTCATCTTAGCTTTGTAGATAGAAAAGTAGCTAAAGAGAAGAGATTGTCAAGAGTTCCTTGTCAATCTTACTAGCACCCCATATAAGAAATTATCAGTGGATAATGTGACAGTAGTTAGAGGATACGCTGAAGTGTTTCCAGAGGATGCTAGTAATGTGGATAGAGGTAAGGCGATTGGGTTTTGTTGTCACTAATCGATAGGCTACGCCCCACCTTATCACTACATTACTAGACGAGTAGCAAGACGTGGCTGAGATGGTTTATGATCTATTATGGGCTTCAGTTGTACCTATCCTATCACAAGAGATTGACTATGAGGCCTTCTGCACAGAATTGATGGCACTGTAGAAAGAGGCTGGGATGACGCACTTGAGTTTCCCGAGGCCGAAAAAGTGCCATCAGAGATGGGAATTGGTGAAGATGCACCATCGCCTATCTCAGACATTGAGCAGTAGAAATAGGATAACTCTAGTAAGATTTCTTTTTCATATGAATTTTAGATAGTATTAGTTAGGAGAAGGATTTTCCTTTCTTGTTGTTCGAGCGTCCAATGCTATTTCTTTGTTGGTATTTCTCTTGAAGGATCAAGTGAATGATAAAAGATATTATCTTTTTCCGTCTTTGTGAGTTCTCCTTCATTATTATTTTTGCCAAGTATGAATGTTGTGTGTTTGACGGATTATAGTCGTATACTTGAGGTTAGTATGTCATTAGTAGGACCTATAGACACATATAACATATCAAAGCAGTACATTTTTTTGATGGTTTGATCTTAGAAGCAGACTTGATCGAGGTAGAATGAAATATTTTGATATCATTTTGGGTATAGTTTGGCTAAGAAATAACCTTGTCGCAATTTTTTGTTTGGGAGAAAGAAGTTGTGTTTTGTCAACTAAGAGGTGAAGAGTTTAGGTATTATGGTCGAGGGTTAAGGCATCTTATCAAGGATATCTTTTCTGTCTCACTGGCACCTAATCGGAAAAGACGATACTAGATAATGTCCCAATAGAAGCAATGGTGAGATTTACACTGACCACAAGAGTCTCAAGTAATTCTTCATTTAGAATGAATTACAAATAAGACAATGATGGTGGTTAGAGTTGGTCAAGGACTATGACTACACTATCATGTACCATCCTGGTAAGGCTAATGTAGTCGCGGGTGCTCTAAGCAAGAAGAACATATGTCAATTGTTAGCGTTGTGAATGAAGCAAGAGAAATTGATCAAGGATTTTGAGAATTTAAGAATTGAAGTGTTGGCGCCGCCAGTGCAGGCTCAACAATGATAATAAGTCTGACATTAAAATTGACACTCAAAGATAGAGTTATGATAGCTAAAAAAGATTATCCATTTTGAGAAAAAAAAAATCAAGGCTGACGTGGAAACTAAAAAGAGGAAAGGATTTGAAATAGTCTAGGACAAAACTTTGATATTTGAAGGTTGGTTGTGCGTGCCCAAGGATGAGAGGTTGATGAATGAGATTTTATCTAAAGCTCATTTCGCTCCTTACGTTGCACATTTAGAAGAAACCAAAATATATAAGGATTTACGTAACACTTTTTAGAGGAGAAACATGAAAGAGATTATAGCTCGATTTGTGTTTAAGTGTTTGGTGTGTCAACAAGGAAGAACATCAGAGGCCGTCAGGGCCATTAAATCCACTGGATATATCATAGTGGAAATGGATGAAAATAGAAATGAAATTCGTTGTGGGTTTTCTTTGATCGGCAAGAGGTGATGCCATTAGGGTTGTAGTAGACCGTTTGACAAAATCTACTCAAATTTTCTACCATTTCGGATGAATTTTAGTTTGGAACAACTAACACAGTTGTATGTCAAATAAGCTATCCGACTTCATAGAGTGCCAGTGTTCATTGTATCGGACCGAGACCACAGCTTTACCTAAAAATTCTGGAAAAGCCTTCAAAGAGTTATGAGAAATTAATTGGATTTTAGTACAGTGTATCATAATCATATCGACGGGCAATCAAAATAAACCATTCAAATTATTGAAGATATGTTGATGACATGTGTTCTGGATCTAGGTGGTAAATGGGAAAGTCACTTACTGTTGGTAGAGTTTGCATTTAATAATAGTTTCCAAGCTAATATTGACATAGAACTATATGAGGCATTTTGTGGTCGTTGATGTCGTTTGCCAATTTGTTTTGATGAGATTGATGAAAGAAGAATTTTGGATCCAGAATTTCTTGAGAAAATGGTAGAAGCTATAGACAATATCAGATCTAGAATTAAGACAGTGCAAGTTCGTTAGAAGAGTTATGCCAATCAAAGAATAAAGGATTTAGAATTTGGGGTCGGCGAAAAAGATTTTCTAATGGTGGCTCCTATGAAAGGGATACTACGTTTTGGTAAGAAAGGGAAACTAAGACCGAGTTTCATCAGCTCATTTGAAATCCTCGAAAATATTGGAAATGTGGGGTATTGTTTGGCATTGCCACCCGAGCTCTCGGCGGTGCATGACATTTTCCACGTTTCGATGTTAAGAAAGTACGTGCATGATCCTACACATGTGGTAAAATATGAGTATTTGGATTCAAGGAATGATATGACTTACGAGAAAGTGTCTACGGTGATCATAGAAAGAAAGGTCCGTGTTTTGAGAAATCGGGAGATTCCATTAGTTAAAGTTCAGTGGGGTACACATGAGGAAAATGGGGTCACTTGGGAAAGAGAAGAATATATTTTAGATAAGTACCCGGACCTTGTAAACTATGTAATTTAAATTTCGAGAACAAAATTATTTTAAGTGATGAGGGTTGTAAAAACCGAATTTTTTGGCTTTTAATTTCAAATAAATAAATTTTTTACTTTCGACGTTGCTACGAACCTCACACTAAATTTAAATATTTTGTCACATTAATAATTGCGCGCGTTTGTTTTAAATTTGAAATTTGACGAATATGGAATACTAATTTTAAAACTAACCTTTTTCTATTTTGAATTGATAAGTTTTTAATTTTCATGTTGTATGAAAAATAATTTTTCGGCTAGCATAAAATATTTTTTTGTTCGCTTTGTCTAGTTAAATCTCGACCATTTATGTTCCATTTTCTTAGCCAAAGGCTGGCTTATTTTTTGGCCAAAAAGTTCACATGTAATTAGCCCAAAAACCGGTGCATTTTGACCCCTTAACTTCTGCCATTTTTCATCAACCAAACATCCCCTCCATTAGCAAAGAAACCACCATCATGAACACCAAAACTACCCCCCATGATCTGAAAACCGTTTCTCCCAGCAGCTCCATGTTTAGCCATAATTCCCCACAAATTACCCTCATATTTCAACCACTCCCCCCCCCCCCCCTCCCCCAACAAAAAAAAAAGAAGGTTCCAGAATTCAGATTTTTGTTTGTGTTTCTCCTCCAATTTCAGCCAACCAAACAGCCCCCATGACAATGAAGAAAACTGGCCCATGATCCTCTACAACTTCCCATTTTCTTTCACCCCACTGTAGCCCATTTATCCCACATCTTCCACCATTTGGATAAGCTAATTACCTGCCTTTTTACATCAGAAAAACATCCCAAGAAACTCCTCCAAACAGGCTGAAAATCTGCCCCATGATCAACCAATTTTCAGCACAAAACAGCCCCACAACTTCTCATTTTCCCCTCACTTCTCAACCATTAAACTACTTGGTTTCCCCTCCAAATTATCCCAAAATTTTGTTCACCTTAAGCCCGCCATCTCTCCTTCATTTCAGTCTCAAAAACATCCCAACAGTTTCTATTTTTCCTCAGAAAATTCATCCATAAACAACAGCCACTGAACTCCATTTTTCTCTTTAGATTTTTGGGCAGCACAGTGAATACTCTTCCCTTGCATTTTCTTTCCACTTTTCAGCAATATATACTCCAATTTCCTCCTTATTCTTACCCTCAACCCAACTGGTTTCTTTCTCCCAATTTTGGTCCTCCAGCAGCCCATAAATCAGCCATTTACTTGAGCAAAAACCCTCTCACTTTTCCCTTCAAAATTCGCCCCTTAAGGTTCCAGCCATTGAGTGTTTAGTTTCTTCTTATTTTTCCAGAAACATTCCCTCTTTCCTCTCCAAAAAACTTTGAAAAATATCCTACCTTCAACCTTAAATTTTTGGCCAGCAGGTGCTCGAATTTCTACATTTTCAGTCCCAAATTTTCAGCATTTCTTCCTCACTTTCGGTTCAGTTTTTGGCCAGCAGTGATAGTTGTTAACCTTTCTTTTTAAAATTACAAAAAGTTCCTTATATATATATATATATATATAGAAGCTGCAGAAATGAATTTTGTACAACTCCAATCGAAAACCAGTTTTTGAGGTAGTTTTACTTACTACTTTTACTGCAATTTTTAAATGACGTTTGGAAAATTTTGATGTGATATAAATGCCATGCAAACCTAATTACGAAGAAACTTTATGATAGTGATTGAATGTAATCACTTTAACATGTTAGTGATTGAAGGTAATCACGTATGACGTTATGTGGTGCCGGCTACCAATTTTTATGTTCCTATGCACATTTTAAAATGATGGCATGTTGCATTTATGTTTACAAATAATTTTTTCACATTTGTATGTATTTCTACTGAGTGTTTCTTATGAAATACTCACCCCCAAAATAAACAAATTTTCAAATTGAATTGATTGGCGTTGATGCGATGACGTAGGCTAGCGAGCTTGTCATGAAATTTCTTTTTTAGTTGAAGTTTTGACGTCGAGATAATCAAGTCAATTATGATGTAAATACAATATTTTTAAGTCTTTGATTTAGTATTTAATTATGTAATATTTATAGAAAACGAGATGTTGGTTCATTTGCCGTTAAAAGTTTCAAATTAGAAATGCATATTTTCATATTTATGAAATTTCTAGCTTACTGTCCCTACTTTGAAAAATCATAACTTTTGCTATGATTGGAATTTTTAAGTGAAATCAGTGGATATGGAAAACTATATATATGAAATAATAGCAGAAATTGTAATCACTAAAAAATACAATCGTATGAAAGTTTTATGAACGTTTTAGCAAGCTGCCTTAAGTCACCCGGGACAGCTTTTCAAGCAACTTTGGCTATCTTTTTCACCTATCAAACGACGCAGCTAAGGTTTGAAATTTTAACATGTTATATTATGTAGTCTCAAGTATCTACAGTAAACATTTTGGGAGTTTTGGAGTTTTTTTGAATGGTCAAATAATTTTTGGCGTCACATATCACGGTTTAGGTAAAACCATGGAAACTTAGAGAAAAAAATCATTATTTCCTTGCGCGCTTGTATTTTTCGTAAATTTTATATTTTTAAAATCATTAAAGGGCACGGGAAATAATTTTTGGAGTCTTCAAATATATTTTAGAGATTATTTTAGTGACCCTCCGGGCTGAGAAAATTCGGGGCGTTACATAAACTATTAAACTTTAATGATATGTTTGTGTGTGAAGTGTATATATTTTCACCAACTGTTTTTACATTTTAAATAAAAAATTACATTTGATATTTTTTTGGATATCTAACAAATTTCACGTTCTTGTGTTACATGAGAATGTTGCTTTCGTAACATGTTTTCTAAATTGTTTTAAGATAATTATTTGTAGTTTGTATATTTTATGTGAATTCATGCAAAATAAATTTTTTGGCTCATTGGAAATTATATATCGTTTACTGGGGAGAAAGTCTTTTGGACCTCTACTTCTTCAAGAGTTACCTCTGGTTGTGATTTTTCTTGAAAGATTTTCCTTCACAACCTTTTTGTCCCTAAGAAACGAAACTCATTATCTCTATCTTGAATTAGGTTATTTTTGTTTGAGATGTTGTTTTTTTATATATAGGAACACAATTGTTTTGTAATTATTTTTTGGTTGAATAAAAGAAAACAATATTTGTTTCACATACATCAACATTTTTATGTGTTTCAAATTAACCTGTAACACATTCATGTGTGTTGGTTGATATTGCATCATAAAAAACAGTATCAGAAGAACCTTTGTATCAATATCATAATAACATTATCATAAATAACAGTATCGTATGGTTAAAGATAGCAATATCATAAGTACATTATTATCAAGCACATGCTTAGGTGAGCACAAATATTATGTTTAAATGGAAACCATATCAAAGTGTCTAAACAAAACAGTTTATTAATAAAACAATATCATAATAGTAAACAGTATCATACATAAAAGTATCTTAATATATCAATATCATACATGACGGTATTGTAATAAAACAGTATTACATGCACAAACTACAATCCAATATAAGAATAGTATCATATATTAAAATAATATCAAATATTTTGAATGAAAACAGTATCAATAGTCTTGTACTAGTAATAGAGCATTTTGAAACAGTATCTTCAACTATAAAATATTTAATTTTGAATGTGTGTTTGTTTGGTGGAGTTTAAA
Source organism: Forsythia viridissima (assembly GCA_030279155.1). Taxonomy (NCBI): domain Eukaryota; kingdom Viridiplantae; phylum Streptophyta; class Magnoliopsida; order Lamiales; family Oleaceae; genus Forsythia; species Forsythia viridissima. The sequence continues at coordinate 20,436,888 of CM059043.1, read as the reverse complement.
AGTAGTTTTTTTTTTTTTTTTAGATTTTGAAAAAATTGGTGAAATGTGTGTTTGAAAAGTTGATAAAATTTGTGGGTCTTATGAAATATGTAGTTGAATATTTTATCCATTTTTTGAACTGTTATTGTTATTTTAGGGATGAATGTCACGCAATTCATCACTCCTACGAAAGAAAACAAAGATCGCAGAGTGCTTAAACAAAAAGGGATAATTTTATGTTGTTTTTACTTTTTGAAATGTCAGTTTTTAAGTACAGTGGCATAAGTGTATTTTTGCTTTACTATGACTTGAAATGAAGAAATTTTCGACATATGACTTGGAAGCCCATAAGTACATGATAACATGCCTGAATGTTCTCCAAAAAAATTATATATTAGCCCATCTAACAAAATTTGTAGTCCATCCAAGTTTGAAATATTAGGCCCCCCTAGCTATATTCTTGAGTCTTGGGGGGCCCATAAGTACATTGAAGATAACGGGCCTGACAAAAAAATTTATATATTAGCCCATCTAACAAAATTTGTAGTCCATCCCAGTTTGAAATACTAGGCTCCCTAGCTCTATTCTTCAGTCTCGTCATTGTAGTTAATATGATCTATAGGCAGTCTACATGAATATTCAAGCTTTTGAAAGTTAGATTTTCAACATTAAGTGAATAGATGTTCTTCTTGCTTAAATTTTTTTCATCCTTTCAAAACCTTCTGAAGTGCTTGCTTGAATATTGTGTTTATTTAATGTATGATTAAATGCTAGTCTTATTTGGTATCTTTCTAAACTTAGTAGATTGTATTCTAGTCGCACTAGTTCATCATATTGTCAACTTCAACTATAAAAACAAAAAATATTCAAATATTTGGATGTACTTGATGTTCTACCTATTTATAAGACATTTCTCTACAAATATATATATTAATGGGGCTTACAAAATATTTATCCCTTTAAACTAGATGTCCGTCAACAATGTTAACGAACATGCCTACAAAACCAGAAAAAATATATATATTAATTAAAATATTAATTATGCTTCTTAATATAATTGTTGTCTTTAATAATTCAAAATGCTCTAAGTTTTAAATTTTGCCTTTATGACTGAGATAGAAGGATTAGGTAGCAATACCATTAAAGGAACATAACTGTTGAAATATTTGAACAGCTTCGGCTCTGGCGAGGCATTATTAATTACGATTCTAACAAGTTCTACATTGGTTTTAGCATACCGCATCTTTGCATGTCAGATAGGGCATCCCTACCTAAATGTTACAGCTGTCGTAAAAGATGTCATATATGATACGTGAAAGGTGGTAAAAGTAATGGATATTGGGAAGAGAAATATAACAATGTTTCTTGATCAAATTATGGAAAAAATGAGGAGAATTGCCAAAATGCCCCTGGTAATTCGTTTATAAATCTACCATTTCCCATTTAGTTAAAGGTAACCGATAAGTCTTTAGTCTGACGTTATTATTCTAAAATACTTTGAGTTACCTTCTTGTTCATACATAAATTTTTCTGGTGCCTGGCTTGATTGACGGAGTGCTTATGGTCGCTGCACCACTCCATGGGATTGAATGCCGACAGTCTAACATACCTTCTAGTGTATATGTTGGCGTTACATGGACAATGACATAGCTCATTTCAATTGGCTTCGAGGTCTAGTTGGATTTGATGTCACAGATCGACGTCGTGTGTGAGAATCTACACAAAGACCACGAGAGAAAACCATATGAGAAAAAAGCTAAAAAAGCCCAAGTAAGAGGAATACATAAAAAATGAATACGAGCAAATATAATAGTGATGGAAACCCGCGTAAGGTTCGGGACACAACCTCTGTTGTATCCGAAGGAACGTCAGCCGGAGGATAAACTGGAAGCAATAAGAAATAGTAGCCAAACTCACTCAAAAAGTTGCGGACATGGTAACACATATACAGTGTTTTGTCAAACAAAATGCTACCATGAGACAGTTCTTAATGGAGTAAGGATATACGGTTCCCTTTTGAATAATGAAGTAGATGACAGAGATAGAGTTATCAAGAAAAGTTATCTGGATATGGGACACGTTGGAAAATCCACCCAACTGAGGCACCAGGGTGACATCCTAAAATCACACCACCAGGTCACCGACCTACTTCATGTGAGAAGTATATTTCTCCCGACATGAGCGAAAGTAGAGACTTTCTAGGCCTGCAGTGTCTTTAGCAAAAGTGCCAGGATACTAGGAGCGAAGCCACACCTACCATAAAGGAAGAAAATCAAGTGATGGGTTGCGTTACAGCTGAAGGAGTGGGAGATAGATCACACAACCCAGAAGAGATGGATGACATGGGTATGCTCTATTCTGTGAAGCGATAAAGGTGTTGGGAGATCCTAATAGCTTTCTACGCCAAAATATGTAGAAGTACAATGGGAAGGGCAACCTCGTCTATCATGTTCGAGGATACAACACCCACATTCCTGGGAGTAAGCCCATCACATAAGTACCGTGGCTTCACACATCATCCTTTCTGGAGGAGCCAAGAAGTGGTACAACAAAATGGCTCTAGGTAGCATTTATAGATGGCATAAACGAAAGAACCTGTTCATACATATGTTTACAACAGGAACCTCCGTCTCGACCTTAGCAGGTAAGATCCATGACATGTGACATGATCCACGTAAGTCCTTGAAAAGTTACCTTAGTCGTTTCACACAAGAAATTATGGAGGTAGGGAGTTCATCAGAATACTGCATTACCGGCCTTAAAGAACATATGGAAAGACTTTCAAAACTATGAACCCTCATCATACGACAGTCTAGTGGATATAATCAAAGAAGAAATTCATAATTAAGAAATAATCCATCCAGAAGATATCTAGGTAAAGCAGGGCCACTGACACGACCCGTCCCGAATCACCCTAGTGGACCCAAGACGTGCCGTGTGCCAATGATGGATGCCAGCTGGATTTCGGACTCACCATTAAGGCTACTTAGACTTTCCTATGACTGACTAACTTTTCCTTTGACTAAAAAGATTTTATAAAAATTTTGACAGAGTTCCCTTTGTAAATTGAGCTAAACCAAACCTGAAAAGCAACAAATTTCTCAAAACACAAAATATACAATACCAACTGGGGTCCACTTGTCCCCTAATATGAACCAATCAAAAGTAAAGTACAGCCAAATCAACCATTTCCACTATCATTTATAAAACAGCCTGAATTTATAACATTTACATCCCAAAAGGCGGCAAGCCCCCATCTTACTTCAACATGCCACGAATAAAACCAAAATAAATCATCAAAGGACCTAGAACATATTTTCCCAAAATAAATGATGACATGCTCGATGGATATGAATCATACAAACTAATCCTCGTATGGCTCTGGCTCAACAATCGACGGGCTTTTCAAAAGCTGCTCAAAAATTCAACTACTACCCAGGAAAGAAAGTATAGAAAATCTGTGAGCTAATAGTTCAGTGAGTGAAGAGTTCGTAATAAATCATAATTTTCAAAAAATTGATTTCTCATGTTATACATAGATACTGAGTAATTGCAAACTGTAGATCATAAAGAAACTGCATAACCTGATAATTTAGTAAATTTGCAAAAAAGTGCCATCAGATAATAACATACGTAAACATGTGTTTCTATAAACTAAATAAGCTGTCATATACTGAAAAATCAAACCATAATGTATCATGAATCACTGATAATCTAAAATCTGTAATCTATAATCTGTAATCTGGTCATACACTGTGGAAACAGATTCGCACCAGTGCAGAGCGGGTAAAATCACCATATCTGGTCATACGCACGTAGACTAGCTGAGCACTCCCGTACACAGCCCAAGGCCCCTCTGTGTACAAAAGTGGGTCCCAAAGACCTCTGAAATAAGCACCCTTATACACGGCCCGAAGCCCCTCTGTGCATAAGAGTGGGTCATAAAGACCTCTCATAATACACCCTAGTACACAGCTCAAAGCCCCTCTGTGCACTAGAGTAGATAACAGTATCATCAAGTACTTTCTACTGGTTTTATAAACTGTATCTAAATAATGGCATTTCTCATGATAAAACATAATAATAATTTTGCACTGATAGAACTGAATTTATATATAAAATCTATTATATTCTAAAAATCATGCTTGTCTTCATAATCATTATGCAGCTAAACACATGGTATTTAAATTCTCATATTTTGAAAAATAAGTTTTTCCACTCACAGAGCTTTGGCTAGGACCAAGTTGGTCAGTATGCTCACCAACTTCTTTGTCACCTCCTGAAATAGAATATAATTGCTCGAATAAATAAATAATCATCCCAAGAGACACTAATTATTAGAAACAAGGCTAAGCTTAACTTACCATACTTAAGCAAAACTTATTCAAAATTACTTTACTCACTCGGATCTCATCTTTATTCTAATTCACCACTTATTCAACAACATATAATTCTCTTTAACATTCTCAACATTTTCTAATATTCCATAAGGCCCTCAAATAATCTCATTTACATTACATTCACTTAAAAGACCCAAATAGAAATTATAGGGTTTACTAAAATCAACATTCCAAGCTCATTACATAAATAAACCAACATAAGCCTTAATATCCTCAAAATAGCTTAAATATCTAAATAAACTAAGTAAGTCAAGAACCCTAAAATTTCATCCATTAAATCCTTCATTTAACATGCAAATATAGCTCATAACACTAAAAATAACTTATCTCATTTCATAACATTCATATTGAAGTCCATAAGTAAAAACCCTAATTTTTAACTCATTTATAAAATAAGTGAGTTCTTGCTTACCTCTTGAAAATGGAGAAGAAATGGAGAACCCAAGCTAAAAATCAATTTCGGCCGGTCACGACCTTCCTTTTCCTTTTTCCTTTTTGTTTTTCCTTTCCTTTCCTCTCTGGCCGCGGTCTCCCTTTCTCTCTGTGTCTATGTGCGTAATGTCAAGAAAATGGATCCAATTTCAATTTACATTTAGGCCCAATTGTAACTTAAGCCCCCAACTTCCATATAGTAATATTTAAATCCTTAAATAACCATAATTTATAAAATAACCCAAAACAATTTATTCATTTAATTTAAGCCCAACTTTGACTATTTGACTTAGACTTGACCCGAAAATTATATTGAATTTGACTAAAATAGAATTTGACTTTGACTAAATTAAAACGGGTCGTAACAATCTTACCTCCTTCAAAGAATTTCATCCTCGAAATTCGATTGGCTAGGCTTGAAATAATTGAGGAAATTGAGCACGCTTATGATCCTCATTCTCCCACGTAGCATCCTCTATCGAATGATTCTTCCAAAGAACCTTAACTAGCGAAACGATCTTGTTTCGCTGAACTTGCTCTTTTCTATCTAAGATCTGAACTGGTTCCTCTTCATAGGTCAAGTTTTCCTTCAATTCCACTGGCTGAGATTCCAAAATATGTGAGGGATCTAGAATATACTTGCGAAGCATAGAGACATGGAATACATCATGAATTCTAGATAACTCAACTGGCAAGGCTAACCGATAAGCAACTGGCCCAATCCGCTCAATAATTTCATAAGGCCCTTCCATGGAGATAATTTTAGGAAAACTTTATTCCCAACTTCGAATTCAAGACCTCTTCTCCTTCTATCTGCATAGCTCTTCTGTCTATCCCGTGCTACCTCCAATTTTTCTTTAATCACTTTTACATTCTCCGAAGTGATTTGAACCAATTCAGGACCTACTAACTACTTTCTTTCCCCAACTTCATTCTAGCAAACTGGTGTCCTGCATTTTCTGTCGTATAACGCTTAAAAAGGAGCCATCTCAATACTGGAGTGGTAACTGTTATTATAAGCAAACTCCATCAAGGACAAATGAGCATCCCAGTTATCTTTGAACTGTAGAACACAAGCTCGCAACATATCCTCTAGAGTCAGTATAGTTCTCTCTGATTGACCATCTGTCTGAGGGTGAAAAGCTGTGCTGAAATGTAGCTTAGTGCCCATAGCTGCCTGCAAACTAGGCTAGAATTTAGATGTAAACCGTGGATCTCTATCTGACACAATAGACACTGGAGCACCATATAAACTGACTATCTCATCTACATACAACTTTGCCAACTTGTTTAAAGTGTAAGTAGCTTTGATCGGTAAGAACCTCGCAACCTTGGTCAAACGATCCACAATAACCTAAACACCATCATGACCATTCTGAGTACGAGGAAGACCAAACAAGAAGTCCATAGTAATATGCTCCCACTTCCATTCTGGAATAGGCAACGGTTGTAAAAGTCCAGCTGCCTTCTGACGAATTGGCTTTACCTGCTGACAAATGAGACATTTGGATACGAACTCCGCTATTTCCCTCTTCATACCTGGCCACCAGTAATGCTCTTTCAATATGTGGTACATTTTAGTACTGCCTGGTTGCATCGTATAGGCCAAACTGTGTGCCTCTTCTAAAATTTCTTTCTTCAATTTTGAAACGTCAGGAACACAGAGTCGACTTCCCATAACTAAAGCATCATCACCTCGAATTGCATAATCTGTCCGCAAACCAGTACTAACCTCTGCTCCCAATAATCTAAGTGTAAGATCATGAGATTGAGCTTCTCTAACCCTGTCAATCAAGGTAGGTCTCACCTGAAAATGAGCTAAAACTGCTCCAGAAGTAGTAGCTGACAACTGGGCATGCAGTTTTCTGAATTCACAAAACAAAGAAGCACATACTGCACTGAATTGAGATGAAGAAATGCTAGTCTTTCTACTAAGAGCATCAGCAACTACATTAGCTTTCCCTGGATGATAATCAATTCTGTAATCATAATCCTTTATCAACTCTAACCATCTCCTTTGCATCAAATTCAAGTCCTTCTAATCGAAAATGTACTTCAAACTTTTGTGATCTGTGAAAATTTGGCATTTCTCACCATATAGGTAATGCCTCCAAATCTTCAAAGCCAACACCACTGCAGCCAACTCTAAGTCGTGTGTTGGGTAGTTTAACTCATGCTTCTTCAATTGTCTCGAAGCATAAGCTATAACCTTTCCATTCTGCATCAAAACACAACCTAAGCCCTGTCGAGAAGCATCACTATAAATCACAAACTCTTCACCTGGAGATGGAAGAGTAAGTATGGAAGCAGAAACTAGTCTGTTCTTTGACTCTCGAAAGCTCTTATCACATTCTTCACTCTACACAAATTTAGAATTCTTTCGAGTTAGACTAGTTAAAGGAAGAGCAATTCTGGAGAATCCTTCTACGAACCGACGATAATAACTCGCCAGTCCAAGAAAACTCTGAACTTCTATCACATTTGTAAGGCGTTCCCATCTCATCACTGCTTCAGTCTTGATAGGATCTACATAAATGCCTTCTGCTGAGATGACATGGCCTATAAATACCACTTTTTCAAGCCAGAATTCACATTTGCTAAACTTAGCATACAACTGTTTATCTCACAAAGTCTGTAAAATAATCTTCAAATGCTCGGCATGCTCCTCGCGACTGCGAGAATAAACTAATATATCATCAATAAAGACAATAACAAATCTATCCAAGTATGGATGAAGCACCCTGTTCATCAAATCCATAAATGCTGCTGGAGCATTAGTTAGCCCAAATGACATCACAAGGAACTCATAATGTCCATACCGAGACCTGAAAGCAGTCTTTGGTACATCGACATCTCTGATTTTAAGCTGATGCTACCCTGAACGCAAGTCGATCTTAGAAAATACAGTAGCACCTCAAAGTTGATCAAACAAGTCATCAATACGAGGTAGAGGGTATTTATTACGAATCGTCACTTTGTTCAACTGTCTGTAGTCGATACATAATCTCATTGTGCCATCTTTCTTCTTCACAAACAAGACTGGTGCTTCCCACGGGGATACACTGGTCTAATGAAACCCTTATCGACTAGTTCTTGCAACTGCACTTTCAATTCTTTCAGCTCTATTGGGGCCATTCTGTAAGGTGCCTGAGAGATGGGAGTTGTCCGTGGAATCAAAACAATGGTGAACTCGATTTCTCTATCTGGCGGTAATCCTGGAAGATCTTCTGGAAATACATCAGAAAAATCCCGCACAATAGGAATATCATCCAATTTCTGCTTAGTAATCTGACTGTCAATTACATAAGCCAAATATGCCTGACACTCCTTTTTAAGAAATTTTCTAGCATCAAGTGTAGATATTATGCAAGACGGTAAAATTCTCCGCTCACCACTAAGAATAATTTTAGGCTCTACTGGCCTTTGAAATACAACTTCTTTGCGAAAGCAATCAATTGAAGCACGATTTGCGGCTAAGAAGTCCATGTCCAAAATAACATCAAAGTCATGAATATCGAGAGGAATCAGATTAGCCTTCAACTCCTGATCATTCACTTTAATCATACAGTCCTTATACACAGTGTTAGCTAAAAATAAATCTCCTACTGGGGTCGCCACAACTAAGTCATTGTCTAATGGTTTCAACATACAATCCGCATAGATAGCAAGTGCATAGGAAATAAATAAATGTGTGGCACTTGAATCAATTAAACAAGGAGCATTTATGTCAAAAATAGACAACGTACCCATGACTACATCTGGTGACTCCTCGGCATCCTGCTGAGTTACTGCAAAAACTCTCTCCTGAGTCCTGGGACGTCCTACCTGACCTTTCAGTTGAACACCATTACTACTGGTGATGTTTGCCTGTACTCCTCCAGTAGACCCTCCTGCTTTACTTGCCCCGGTATTCTGATTCTGATCGTGTCTGGAAGCACCGACACTTGCATGTGGAAACATCATCTGTGATCTACCACCCTCCTGAAACTGAGCTGGGCAATCTCTCTTCATGTGTCCTACTTGACCACACCGATAACAGCCGCTAGTTCCTTTAAGGCAATCTCCTAGGTAGAATCTCTCACAAGACCGGCATTGAGGAAATCTGGTACCACTAGAACCATCACTCTGTCTTGAACCAAAAGTTCTCTGGAAAGAGCCCTGACTCTGAGATCGGCTACTAACTGGCTGCTGTACTAAACCGTGGCTAGATCCTGAACTCTGGCCCCGTCCAGACTTGGTCTTGAAACTACTGGTATTGGCAACACCTGGCCAAAACCCATGTCTATCCTTCTGAGATGTGGCCCTAGAAGTCCAAGTCTCGGTCTGACCACCACTGCCTCTGAATTTCATTTGATCTCTCTGAATCTGCCTTTCTGAAATACTCTTCTCGACTCTTAGAGCAGCTTCTACAAGTTTTCCAAATTCTGTCCACTCTGCAGATGTTACAGAAGTCCTAATATCTTCTCTCAGCCCATCTTCAAAATGTCTACACCTATCGTTTTCATTAGCTACCAAGACTTGAGCATACTATGAGAGTTCAACGAACTTTTTCTGGTACTCAGAAACTGTCATAAACCCTTGTACTAGCTTCAAGAATTCATTTTGCTTTGCATTTTTGTACGAACGAGGATAGTAAGTATCATAGAAAGCACGCTTGAAGTCCACCCAAGTGATGACACTAGGATCTGCATATCTAGTCCGTATTGACCACCACCAATCATTTGCTCCTTCCTCCAACAAGAAAGTAGCAAGGTGCAACTTCTTGTCGTCAGGACAACCCATGACATCAAAAACCTTCTCAATTTTATCCATCCAGGCCTCAGCGACCGTCGGATCAGATGTACCTGTAAAAACCTTAGCCCCTAATTTTCTTGCCCGCTCAATACTATGGTCTTTATTAGGATTGTGTTGCATTTGCAAAGCCGATGCAACGGCAGCAGCAAATTTTTTCACGATTTGGTCAGTCTCAACCGCATTTCTCTATGGAGACTGCTCATGGGTTCGATGAACTAATTCATCAACCCTACTAGTCTTTCTAACATCCTCTGTATCAGGAGCATTGTGAGTTTCAGGCAACTCACCTCGGAGCCTGCGTTGTTTGCCACCACGAGCCATGACTCACCTATAAAATGGGAATAACATGTCTTAAAACAAGTTTATGATACATGCGATGCAAGTCTATAGACCTATGAACCTGGCTCTGATACCAACTTGACACGACCCGTCCCGAATCATCCTAATGGACCCAAGAAGAGCCGTGCACCAATGATGGATGCCAGCTGGATGTCGTACCCACCATTATGGCTACTTAGACTTTCTTATGACTAACTGACTTTTCCTTTGACTAAAAAGATTTTATAAAAATTTTGACAGAGTTCCTTTTGTAAATTGAGCTAAACCAAACCTGAAAAGCAACAAATTTCTCAAAACACAAAATATACAATACCAACTGTGGTCCACTTGTCCCCTAATATGAACCAATCAAAAGTAAAGTACAGCCAAATCAACCCTTTCCACTATCATTTACAAAACAGCCTGAATTTATAACATTTACATCCCAAAAGACGGCAAGCCTCCATCTTACTTCAACATGCCACGAATAAAACCAAAATAAATCATCAAAGGACCTAAAACATATTTTCCCAAAATAAATGATGACATGCTCGATGGATATGAATCATACAAACTAATCTTCGTATGGCTCTGGCTCAACAATCGACAGGCTCTTCAAAAGCTGCTCAAAAATTCAACTACTACCTGAGTAAGAAAGTATAGAAAATCTGTGAGCTAATAGCTCAGTGAGTGGAGAGTTCGTAATAAATCATAATTTTTAAGAAACTGATTTCTCATGTTATACATAGATACTGAGTAATTGCAAACTGTAAATCATAAAGAAAATGCATAACCTGATAATTTAGTAAATCTGCAAAAAAGTGCCATCAGATAATAACATACGTAAACATGTGTTTCTGTAAACTAAATAAGCTGTCATTTACTGAAAAATCACACCAAAATGTATCATGAATCACTGATAATCTGAAATCTGTAATCTATAATCTGTAATCTGGTCATACACTGTGAAAATAGATTCACACCAGTGCAGAGCGGGTAAAATCACTATATCTGGTCATACGCGCGTAGACTAGCTTAGCACTCCCGTACACGAAAGGGGTCCCAAAGACCGCTGAAATAAGCACCCTTATACACGGCCCGAAGCCCTTCTGTGCATAAGAGTGGGTCATAAAGACCTCTCATAATACACCCTAGTACACAGCTCAAAGCCGCTCTGTGCACTAGAGTAGATAACATTATCATCAAGTACTTTTTGGTGGTTTTATAAACTGTATCTAAATAATGGCATTTCTCATGATAAAACATAATAATAATTTTGCACTGATAGAACTGAATTTATTTATAAAATCTATTATATTCTAAAAATCATGCTTGTCTTCATAATCATTATGCAGCTAAACACATGGTATTTAAATTCTCATATTTTGAAAAATAAGTTTTTCCACTCACAAAGCTTTGGCTAGGACTAAGTTGGTCGGTATGCTGCACCAACTTCCTCGTCACCCCCTGAAATAGAATTTAATTGCTCAAATAAATAAATAATCATCCCAAGAGACACTAATTATTAGAAACAAGGCTAAGCTTAACTTACCATACTTAAGCAAAACTTATTCAAAATTACTTTACTCACTTGGATCTCGTCCTTATTCTAATTCACCACTTATTCAACAACATATAATTCTCCTTAACATTCTCAACATTTTCTAATATTCCATAAGGCCCTCAAATAATCTCATTTGCATTATATTCACTTAAAAGACCCAAATAGAAATTATAGGGTTTACTAAAATCATAATTCCAAGCTCATTACATAAATGAACCAACATAAGCCTTAATATCCTCAAAATAGCTTAAATATCTAAATAAACTTACTAAGTCAAGAACCCTAAAATTTCATCCATTAAATCCTTCATTTAACATGCAAATATAGCTCATAACACTAAAAATAACTTATCTCATTTCATAACATTCATATTGAAGTCCATAAGTAAAAACCCTAATTTTTAACTCATTTATAAAATAAGTGAGTTCTTGCTTACCTCTTGAAAATGGAGAAGAAATGGAGAACCTAAGCTAAAAATCAATTTCGGCCGGTCACGACCTTCTTCTTCTTCCTTCCCTTTTTCCTTTTTCCTTTTTCCTTTTTCCTTTTTCCTTTTTCTTTTTCCTTTCCTTTCTTCTATGGCCGCGGTCTCCCTTTCTCTCTGTGTCTCTGTGCGTAATGTCAAGAAAATGGATCCAACTACAATTTACATTTAGGCCCAATTGCAACTTAAGCCCCCAACTTCCATATAGTAACATTTAAATCCTTAAATAACCATAATTTATAAAATAGCCCAAAATAATTTATTCATTTAATTTAAGTCCAACTTTGACTATTTGACTTAGACTTGACCCGAAAATTATATTGACTTTGACTAAAGTAGAATTTGACTTTGACTAAATTAAAACGGGTCGTAACAGCCATCATTCAAAATAGAAAAGGACATTGTGCCTCCCACAATAAGAGAATACCCACACAACCAAGGCGTCAACAACTGTAGGAGAATACTACCTCCCAAATGAACGACCATGAAAGCGAAGCCCTCATAAAATCTAGATGGTCAAAGGCCCGTTCGAGAAATTCAAATGATCTTTGGAGCCCCTTACATTAGGGATCAGTCGACAAATGCCTAATGAAGCTGTGCCATGAAAACGAGAGACCCACCAATGACGAGCTACTTAGAGCAAGGTGATAGGCATCAGAAGATGAGAATGGTAGTGTTGAAATCAATAGGTTTTGCAGACGAAGATGATGAAAGAATACGTTATACTCATTATGATGCCCTTGTCATCAAGGTTGAGATAGTGAGGAACAAAATGATGAGAATATTGATAGACAATAGAAGCTCAGTCAATATCATCTTCGGGTCTACCTTCGATCAAATAGTGGTAGACCATCCTATGACTCCTATAATAGACCTTTTATATGGATTCATGGGCAAAGATATCACCTCAAGAGAGAACATTACATTACATGTTTCTAGGAGACGCTCCAAAGTCATTCCAAGTCTTCTTAGATATTATAATAGTCGACAGTAGATTATCTTACAATGTGGTACTTAGGCGACCTACCTTAAAAGAGTTGAAGATGGTTACCTCCATACACCATCTTGTCATAAAGTTTTCTACCAGAGCTAAAGTAGTCAACATCAAGGAGAATCCCGAGAATTCGATACAAATGCTATCCGCAAGGCTATTCTTGCGATGTGTCCAATCACACCATGGTTCTTGACACTAAGATGGGCGACAAAATAGTGGATGTGGAGATGCTCAAGGCCACCAAACTCCTTGATGCAAATCTGTCAGCCCAGGATATTGAAATAGCCTTTGACAATGACATTGACCCTAAGATTATTAAATTTGATTCTCAAACCTTCCTAGTGGAGAAGCTAAAGAGCTTTCTTAAAAGCCTTGATGGCACCAAAGTACTCCAGATCAGTAATGACCTGTCCAAGAAAATGGGTATGCAAATAGGTAAGTTCTTAAAGAGAAATTTGGACATTTAGAGGCACGAAGACATAGTGGAGATCGATCCGAAGGTATCATGCCATGTCTTGAAGGTTGATCCTTTCGTACGTTTCTACAAGTAGAAGAGGAGGTCCCTCAATGCAGAACGATATTCAACTTTAAAGAAATAAGTGGACAAGTCCACAGCCAATGGCTTTGTCCACAAAGCCCATTACCCCAAATGGGTTGCCAACATCGTCCTTGTTCGCAAGACTAAAAACAAATGGCAGACCTACATTGAATTTTCAGATCTTAACAAAGCCAGCCCAAAAGAGAGCTTTTACCTATCTCATATTGATCAACTTGTCGATGTTATAGTTAGGCATGTTTTATTAAGCTTCATGGATGCTTATTCTGTATACAATCAAGTCTTCATGACGAGCCAGTCAAGGAACACACTTACCAACTAAAGATTGTACTATTGCAAAGTAATGCCATTCGGTGTAAAGAATACTAGCGCCACATATCATGATGTTTTTTGATCAGGTACAACGATGAAAGTGTACATAGATAATATATTGGTAAAGAGTCGAAACAAAAAAAAAAAAAAAAAGCATGCCTGCCACCTTGGAAGAACATTCAACATTCTTCAATGCTAATGATCTTAATTGCTTTGGTTCTAAGCCTAACATTCACAAGGACTAAGGCAATTCCTGGCTACTTAAGTTAACAATTCTAAGACTAACTCCTTATTTATGAGTAACTACAATATTGTTTCATTGTCATATAATTAATTAAAATATGTATACTTCTTTTGGATGGATTAGTGAGTTGTTTTGTATCTTTGATTATAGGAAGCATTGGATGGTGGACTTGACATCCCACATAGCGACAAGAGATTCCCCTCTTAATTTGTTCCTCTGAATGTGCAGACATTAATGGAAGACGAGCCTGAGAAATACCATACTTACTTTAGTGAGTACATTAAGACTGGAATCGATGAAGATGGGTTAGAGGAGATGTACAAGAAGGTCCATGCGGCCATTCGTGCTGATCTCACACTAAAGAAATCTAAAAAGTAGCCACCTAAAGACCACGAGAGGTAAGGCATTTTTGTGGGACTGTGTTATTATTCTTCGTGATCAAATAGCGGTTTATTGGCTTTGCTAAGTAACATGTATTCTTGAACAAATATTGTGTTTTCTTGGAATTGTTCGATGCTATACAACATGGATTCACGTTATTTAGTTGATCATATCCTCAGTTAGTAACACAAGGTTTTTTTTTGTTTACTTCTGCAGATACAACAATCTTGGTGAGGATATGTAGCATAACTAATTTACGAGGACAAAGAGTTATGTTTTTTTTTAAATGTATTATAATTGATTAATAGAGCTTATACTCTTTTTAAATTTATCTTAGTGAATGGTTTTTATTTGTATTTTGGTACAATATATTGAATTTAATGTTATATTGATTGACACTAATAAAGTCTTAATTTAATTTGTTGTCTTTTTTGCATCTTTATATTATTTTAAAGAAGGTAAACAGATTAATATAATATAAAAAATTATATAAAAATAATTAATTTCTCCCTACAAATTCTATTATTGTTGGAAAAAATAATTTACTTAGCCCACAAATATGCTTTTTGCACAAATTATCATTTGTAGTAAAAAGTATAAATTGGCCCACAAAATGTTTTTCGACATAAATTTATTTGTAGGAAAAAATACGATTTAGCCCACAAAATAATTTTTTTCTTGTGTCTACAAAAATTATTTCGTAGGCCAAAGTAACTTTAGCTGACAAATAATTTTGTCGAGAAAGAACTTAGACAACAAATTGTATTCGTCTCTAAAGGATTTGTAGGGAGAGACTTTAGCACACAAATTTCCGTCATTTGTCATCTTATACCTTTCCCCACGATGTTTGCCCCACAAACGTCCCTACAAAAAAATTTCATCTGGAAAGGTTTTTTCCCACAAAAAATAACTTTTCCCTACAAATTTATTTTGTATACGGAACATAAATTTCTTGTAGTGTGAATAAAACTTAACCGGTTGAAATGTGCATTTGGAGTTGCCTCTAGTAAATTCATGGGCTACATGGTAAATGAAAGGAGAATTAAGACGCATCCCAAAAAGATCAAGGTCTTTCTCGCTATGAAATCACCTCAGAAACTAAGAGAACTACAGAGCATAACGGGTCAGATATTGGTCATTAGCCAATTTGTTTCGATGTCCACTATAAATGTCTCCTATGTTTTAAAAATTTCAAATGGAAAAGAAGTTCAAATGGACCTCGGAATGCAAAGAAGCTTTTGTAGCTCTAAAGGAGCATATCGGAAAGGTTTCCTTATTGTCCAAACTAGTCCACAGAGAAATATTGGAAGTATACTTAAGTGTCTTAGTCGGGGCCACCACTACAATATTGGTGCGATCCGAGGAAGCGCAACAACTTTCCATGTACTACATGAGCAAGGCCCTTTAAGATGTCAAAACAAGGTATCTGGATATGGAAAAAACTGGTTCTAGCATTGATCAAGACCTTCAGAATGTTGCAGCCATACTTCCAAGCCCACACTCTTGACGTACTCACAAATTAACCACTGAGGAAGGTTCTTCAAAAGCCTAATGCTTCAGAAAGATTGCTGAAATGAGCTATAGAGTTCAGCCAATTTGACATTTAGTTTCAACTGATGCCCTCCATCAAGGGTCAGCTCATCGCAGACTTTTTTGTTGAGTTTACCGAGGTGTCTGTAAAGATCATAGATGTTGAGGAGCGTGGGCTAGTGGAACCATTTCCTTGGAAGCTATTTGTTTATAGTTCATTCGGAGATATGGGGTCAGGGGTAGGAAATGTCTTGATCAGTCCAGAAGGTTACCATCTCAACTGAACCATGAGATTTGGATTTTAAGCTTCAAAATATTGTAGCCAAGTACAAGGAATTGATGGCTAGGATTAAATTGACAAAGAAAAAGAAAGCAAAGAGCATCGTTGTACACATCAATTCTCAGCTCGTGGTAAATCAAGTAAACGATAACTTCACTACTCAGGACAAAGGCATGACTGCCTATTTGAAGCGTGTCATGGATCTCTTTCCCAACTTTGACAAATGTGGGATCCTCTACATCCCACTCGCTAAGAATTGCAATGCTGACGCTCTCTCTAAGCTAGCCAATAATAAAGACTCCAAGTTGATAAAAGTCATACCCGTTGAGTATATGGATATGTCATCCATTGATGCATGAGAAAAGGTAATTGTTATAAACCAACCAACAAAGTGGATAAAGGAAATCATAGATTATGTAACCAGACTAGAGCTTCCATCTGAAAAATTCAAAGCTAGAAAGTGAGGCTAAGAGCAACATGCTTTGTGTTAAAGGATAGGATCCTATATAAAAGGGATTTCTCTACTCCACTACTTCGATGCGTTGTGAAGCATAAAGATGAATATACCTTTCAAGAAGCCCACAAAGGAATATGTGGCAAACATGAAGTAGGGCCATCGATGGCTCGGAAAATCCTATACAGGGGTATAATTGGCTAGTCTTGAATAAAGACTCTCTTGACTACATCTGAAGATGTGATTAGTGTTAAAGTCTCAACTTCATCTTTAAGAGCCCACTAGGGTCAGTACCCTCAAGCCCTTTCACCAAGTGGAAAATTGATCCCGTGGGCATTTACGAAGAAGACGAGCCATAACTCAATTTATGGTAGTCTCCATAGATTATTTCACAAAGTGGGTAGAGGCCACACTACTAGCATCTTTTACTGAAGCCAACACTACAAAGTTCATCTTGAAAAATATCATCCGTAGGTTCAGGATTCCCCATTCTCTTGTCACAGACAATGAAAGGCAATTTGACAATAAGAGACTGAAAAAGTTTTACGATAACCTCAGAATCTGAAAAGAATTCTTCATCCCATACCATTCCTAGGCTAACGGTCAAGTCGAAGCAGTTAACATAACCATAAAGTATGCATTAAAGTGAAATCTTGATGCTTTGAAGGGAGCCTGAGTTGACGAACTTCTTAATGTCCCATGGCCCTATTGGATCACAAGTTGGATCGAACTAGTGAGATGTCTTTCTGGCTGACTACAAGGCCGAGGCTATGACATTAGTAGAGGTTGGGCTATCGTCACCTCAACGGATCTAATATATTAAAATATGAACAAAATTTCAAGTCAGGTAGTACTCGACTTCCTAGACGAGGTCAGAGAACAATTACAAGCAAGATTGGCAACCTACCAGAAGAAAATGGCAAAATATTACATCTTCAAGGTGAAAAATATGTTGTTTCAGGTCAAAGATTTAGTCTTGAAGAAGGTCTTTCTGGCAACGAATGGAGTAACTTCGAGTACCCTAGGATCGAATTGGAAAAGTCCTTACCGAATTACACCAAAGTTTACCCTAGAACCTATAGAATCGAAGACTTGGGTGGACGATGCAAGCCTTATCCTTGGAATGCTGATAATCTATGTAGTTACTATCAATGATCTTGTATGTCTGCCTATTGAACGTTTATAGATCCTTAGGCAAATGCTTATATGTTGCATCTATGTTAATATTTTTTATGGAATGAAGGTTACTTATTTTGAACATGGCCAAAGTCAAGTATCATGGAATTTAACTTTAAGGCCTTTGATTACTTTGTGAACATGATCGTCGAAGTTGAATAGTTTCATTTTAAATCGATACCTGCTCTCAAGTTAGTGCTATCCAATGTCACTAAATGTAATAGAACAACTCAACTGAAGAACAAGTGTTACAAAAGAAATGTATGGATTTCATTGATAATGGAGAATAATACATCGTTATTACATTGTGAAAAAGAGAAGTAAAACTCTCGTCGCCTCTAAAAGGTCGACAAAAAAAGAAGACCGAAAAGCTATTAGCTACACATCGGTAGGATTTGGGGGAGTACCTGCTGACTGAGGCTCGACGATGGCTGATGGAGCTTCAACTTCAAGAGAGCTAGCTATTGTCTTCACCTCAGCTAAACCCTCTCATAGGTTTTCAAATTTTTTGAGAGAGTTGCAGTCGGCTGGGTCGTCATCTCTTTTTAGGTCTTCATCTTCAAGTTCTGCAAAGAACTCGAGGTTTGCCTCGAGCATCTTGAATTGCACTAAGATTTTCACATCATTGATGGCCTTGCTCCAGAAGTAGTGGCCCATACCTTCGTATTCGAAGAACAAATGAAAAGTTACCTTGTAAACTGCAGAGAAACGACCTCTCAATACCGTCACAATTGTTAGATGGATTGCATCTGAGAACAACATCAAGGGCATATATAGTTTCTTAGAGACATTGAGTTGCCTTCTCTATATGAATTCATTAAGATGGAAAATATCATTCGTATTTGGAAATTTAATTTATCCATTGAATTCACGCTCCGTCCTAACTCTATCTTTGTCAACAAGCTCGACAACAAAATTCTTGGATTGTATAAGGCCCTAAAAATCTTCGAATATTATCTTCTCCGTCCACTCCGCCTCCTGGACAACCCAGTGTCGTCCAGTCTATATTTCAAGCTCTAAAGGTTGGCTCTCTAGTGGTAACGTCAACGATGTTATCACTCTCTAGCATGGCACCACCACCCAAACATTTCTATTGCTACTATTGGTACATTCTCATTTGTTAGGGGTACGAACTTCTGGAAGAGACGTTTTAGTTTACTTTCTTCGTGGAGAAACTGGAAGAATGCAAGAAAAATAAGATATTGAAATCCTACATAGATTGCAATGAAAGGCTTTGGATGTTCTATGTGCAATTGCAATGGGTGTTGTATAGGATTCAAGGGACATTCTAAAGATATTGCAGTAGAGTAAAAGGTTGGATTTGCAAACTTACGCCTTTTATGGATACACACCCCGAAGCCCATCCATTGGATCAAGTTATCAAATGTCTCAACTGATGATTTGAGATTAGATCTGGCCCTAGAATATATAGAGGAGTCAGGATCCATTCTGAATGAATGACCAGGATTGACCACGTGTTGTATGTGCACTTTAAGGCTTGTGACGAGTTTTTCCACGTCATAATGATACGACCGCAATCATTACTCCTCAAAATGTCAAATGAAATACACATTAATACATGCATTTATGAGAGCTGTAAGTGACGTATGTCGTGCCTTTCAACCTTTTTTACGACCCGTGGCATGGATAAGATCCTTGCTGGTTCGGCTAATTCATCCACCTTATATGAATATGAAGCTCAAACTCGAGTAGTTGAAAGACAGCTTTCTACCAACTTTTGCTTTAGCTTTAGCTCCGGCCTCAACTTTCTTTCAGTTAGCATGACGCCTTTGAGCATGATGGAACTAGATAGCTAAATCCAGTATATACATTCAACCTTTGCTCGACGTAACGCCTTGGAGAAAAATGGAATGTCTAGATAGCTAGACTAGTATACAGCTTCACCATCTGCTCAAAGAGACACCTCAAAGAACAATAAAAGCCCTACCAAACTTTCAAACTTTAGTTTCTTCTCGGCAAGTGCCTCGGAAGAAAAAGAAGTTATGGACGAAGCCCAAGGGTCAAACATGATTCAACTTGGATGTCGCTCAATATGATACCTCAGAGTCAGGAGAAACTAGAAACCATGCTTCAGGGTCCAATGGTGGAATGTCTCGTTATAGAGATAGATCTAAAAGGTATCTGCCTTAACTTAGCAAGAGATTTCAATAGTTTTGATTCCAAATCAGCCACTTACAGAAATCCTCCACATATAAACATGAGGCTAAGACTTGGAGAATTAATGTTACACAAAAAAACACTAGTCCTATGTGGCAGGCCATGTAGGCCCAAAAGTACAGTTGGCTGGAAGACTTTAAGGACTAGTAGCCCGTCAGGCTAGTGAGCCAAATGTCTAAATGTCGAACGATTGAGGCCACACCTGGCAAATCTGAAGCCTCAATGACTAAAGCATATTTTGGTCCTACCTATGATGAAAGGATGAGGCAACAATACCATTGAACAAAACCATAGCAGCCTCGGCACAGGTTCAGCTCTGGTGAGGCTTCATTAATGACGGTTTGGACAAGTTCCACTTTAGTTCTAGTGTGCTGCATCTTTGTGTGTCCGACATGACATCCCTGCCTAAATGTTACATCCACCACCTACGATCCGTAAAAAGTGGTAAAAGAAAATGACATTGTGAAAGAGAAATAGCAATATCTCTAGATCAAATTATGGAAAAAATGAAGAGAATGGCCAAAATGCCCTTGGTAATTCGGTTATAAATATGCCATTTTCCATTTAGTTAAAGGTAATAAAAAAATCTTTATTTTTACATTATTATTCCAAAATAATTTGAGCTACCTTCATATCCATATATATTTTTTAGTGTCTGACTTAATCGTTGGCGTGCCTACAATCGTTGCACCACCATGTAGGATCTACCGCTGATAGTATGACGTGCCTTCTAGTATACATGTTGGCATTGCATGGAAAACAATGTGGATAACTTATGTTGGCTTCGAGGTCTAGCTGGATTTTGACTTCAATAATAATCACAAATACTCATTCCAAATGCCACGATCTATCTCAAACGGAAAGCTTGTATTGTTTTTTTTTTCTTTCTACTTTGAATACTAGTCTGTAAATCCATAACTACTATATGCACTTGACTTTATGGAAAAGTATGCACTATAGTTTCCTTAAAATAAGGATCATCGACAATAGAAATTCATTTGAAGGATACACTCATATTAATTTTGGAGAAGTCCAATTATTCCTTACGTTTAATGAACGAGATGGTTTATCTGTAACAAGGCTTGGATTTCTAGATACCGGATTCTTGTAATACCAATATGCATGCATAGCCACTGTTCAAAAAACCTTAAATGCATGAATTGTTTTTGTAACAATATTCCCAAATTTTGATTTGCCCATTAGAGATCCCCTTGACCTTAATAATATAATAGTTCAACTATATATCCCAAGTGATCCTCAATTAAACACTATGTATCTAGTCACTCTCTATTATCAACTATCAAACAAAATTCGAAATTAAGCAATAGACATATCCCTTCCTTGAGTAACAGATGAAGCTCTATTTCTCCAACTTGATGCCTATCAGTGCCATCTTGTATTTCATATTCATATGTAGATCTCCAAGAACGAGCTTATAAAATCTCTTCCAGAATCTTGGGTGAGCAATTATGAGTAGAATCATAGAAATGACAAGCTAGACATCAACATGGTGTAGCCGGTGAGAATTTACAATGCCCTAGAGCATTCTTTTAACTTTAGACGGTATCCAATAACAGATTTTACAATTATTGTGTCTGCCAAATCTGTGTTGAGTTAGAAGATGAAAATGAAAAAATATTCCAATGCAACAAGGAAATCTATGCCGCAAATTCTTAAAGAAAGGTATGGAATAGGTGATCTCGAAGTTGGACTTCTAGGAAAACCTTCAGAAAAATTTGATTATTATGTGTGGTATTCTTCAGCGGATAAGGGATTTCATTGTCCAAAATCAACGGGATGGGAAGATGAGTTAAAAAATACACTTGTGTTTTATGTTTCAAAAAGGTTATTCATTAATAAATGATGATTTACATAATAATTGGTTATCATTCATGTATTATCTTTAAGATCGTGCTTCCAAAATTCAACAGTGAAAAATGAGTAAATGGAGTTAATGTCGACGCTCAATGTTTTGACCGTTCAAAATTTTGATAGCGCAAGATGTGCATATTTTGACTCTTCTAATATCGACACTGTAAAATTTTACACCTTATATCCATGCTCAAAACTGACTAAAAACTGAAATTAGGATATTAGATTCTTTTAAAGTGTTGCTTGTAATATCGAAGAAAATCATCAAATTGTAAAATTTGGCTTTTTTTAAAATTGGGAGCTTTTAATGTTGAAGTTGAAAAATGAGCTGAATCGAAAAATTGGAATCTTCGAAAGTTTTGTTTGTGCTCCTATACACATGCAAGTATATTAATAGGTAATGAACATATGTTACAATACATTCGAGAAATTCAAATACGTCGCATATTCGGTTCAACAAGAGGAAAATGTTGTAAGAGATATTTTCGATACGAAGAGAATACTTGAAAGAGAAACATCACGACTCGAGGACTGCAAAGCACGTTAATATTCAATGTTTCAAAATGTTCAATATTAACCATGAATATATCGCGACTATCAACTTGTGTCCTAATTCTACCACTCATTAGAATGAATTCCTAGGTAATGGATTGTTCCTTGTTTCAATTTGAAATTTGAATAAAAGTGAAATGACTCCAATGTACCACAAACCCATGTTTACAATTATCGAACACACGCATGTCGTACGGTCAAAACTGTGAACTTCGTCGTTTAGAGAACTATTATATTATCTCCACATATTCGATTTCAAGAAAAGCTCAAAATATCTATAATTTTTTATTACGAGATTCCATGCTAACAAACGTGTGTACAACCAAAACTAAGAATTAGTGTTGCAGTAATTCCAACAGAAGTGTTCTAACCCCCACTGTGGGGAAAGCTTATGGCTCCAATTGCTTATTTGGCCTTGCTGACTGTGATTAAAATTCCACCTGGACAAACACAAATTGTCCAAAACAAATTACACCCCCAACCTCTTCCCATTTCGGTCTCTCTCCTCTCCCCCTCAGTTTTTCCCCAATTTCGTGCCCTAGAAATCCCCCACCCCACTGCGACCGCCGGTGAACGCCAAAGCCACCGCCGCTGAACGCACTCGCGCTGTGGGGCTGTTTCTTCGCTGTGAACTCCCCTCTCGCGCTGTGGGTCTCCTCGCGGTGGGCCTTTCTCGCGCTGAAATTCTCACCATTTGCGCCTAGCCGCCGCCGATGACTCGCGCTCGCGCTGTGGGGCTGGTTCCTCTCTGTGGATAGCCCTCTCGCGCTGTAAATCCCACCATTTGCGCCGAACTTCGCGCACTGATACCACCATTTCCACCGTGACCCACTGTTTGTGTTTCTCCACGGTAATGATTGTTTGGGGATTAACACTGGTAAAAGCTGATAGTTCACAACAATTGAAATTCATCATTGTTGATTGTTGTATAATTAGATGCAAGGAGAACAGGGAGTATACAGACAGGGAGTTGGGTGTATATTAAAAAATTGAAAATTGTTAATGATTTATGTTTTTCAGAATTATTTGCAATGTGATTAACATTAAGTGGATGTAATCAGTACATTTGTATTGAAAGTGGTTTATTCATTGTTTATTTAAAAATTAGATGCAATGGGATTAAGATTGTGATGTAATTTCAGAAATTGCTATTCATCAATGTTTATTATATCTAGTATCTGCAACTGGATACAAAATGAGTGGCGGTATAGATAATTGATTTTTTCTTATGTTGATTGTTTCAGAATTCGTGCAATGGAATCACAAAGTGCAGACAATATGTATACTCCTCAAGTTTCAGTTCAGCGTATCCCTGTAACTGGACAAGAATTTCAATCACATGAGGCAGCATACACTTTCTACAATAATTATGCTCGAGAGGCTGAATTTAGTACCCGAATAGAGAACAGGAAAAAGAATAAGATAACCGGTGAGACGTACTGGAAAATGTTTGTATGTTCGAAGAAGGAGAAGACTGAAGATAAATATCAGAGGTTTATTAAAGACTCTGTGCCGCGTGCTGGGGAAAGAAAGCGTGGGCAAACATGAGTTGGCTATGGTGCTAGATTAAGTGTAGTCAAGCAACAAACAGGACAGATGTGGATTGTCAACAACTTTATCGAGGAACACAATCATGCACTTACTACTCCTAGTCGAGTTTATTTGTTGAGATCTCACCGGACGGTGTCGACTACAAAGAAAGCACTTGCTCAACAATTTTCTGATGCTAATATACCAACATGCCAGCAATTAAGGCTTATGGAGATAGATTCTAGTGGTCCATCATCGATTGGGTGTGTGGAGAGAGATATTAGGAACCATGAAAGAAACCTTCGAGAAGAGCAAAGGGGTCATGACGCTGAAACATTGATAGAGCATTTCACATTTGAGAAAGAGAAAAATCCGAACTTCTACTTCGACTACGAGATAGACGAAGCAAATAAGTTGAATCGTTGTTATTGGGCCAATGCTGAATCTATACGGTCTTATCGTTGTTTTGGGGATGTTGTTGTTTTCGATACCACATATAACACCAATAGGTACTCAATGATCTTCGCCCCTTTTGTAGGGGTAAATCATCATGGTCAGACTGTTGTGTTTGGGTGTGGATTTTTGAGCGATGAAACGACCGAGTCATTTGTGTGGTTGTTGTCGAAGTTCATGGAGTCCAACTCCAATCATGCTTCCCCGTTGATTATTACTGATCAGGATGCTGCTATTGCGAAGGCTATTATCAATAGTTCTGCCGATGACATTCCATAGGTTTTGCATCTGGCACACTCTAAATAAGTTTTCAGAGAAAATTAACTCTATGGTGTACAATGAGCAGTACCATAGGTTAGTTAACATTATAAAAAATTCAAAGACGCCGGCTGAATTTGAGGAACGGTGGAATGATGCTATGGTAAATACAGGCTTACATTGCAATGAATGGCTACAATCGATGTATGATATCCGGGGTCGGTGGGTGCCATCATATGTTAAGCACATATTCAGTGCTGGAATGTCTAGCAGCCAACGATCTGAAAGTGGTCACTCATTTCTAAAGAAGTACGTGAATAAGAAGAACTCACTTATGGGATTCATTACTAGGTTCAATAGGGCACTTACTCATCAACGCCACGAAGAACTAGTTGCTAACCATGTTGATCTAAATGAACAACCCCGCTTGATGTCCAGTCTTGTGATGGAACACCAAATGGTTGAAATCTACACGAAGAAGGTGTTCATGTTGTTTCAGACAGAAGTTGATAAGAGTAATGTATACATTTGCTCGAAGAGATCAACTTTCATCGGTGGGAAAACTTACAGTGTGCAGAGATATGAAGCTGGCAAAATTGTTGATCGGCCACGTGAGGTTACATATTTCACGGATAATGACTACGTATCATGCAGTTGTCGAACTTTCGAGTTTGAAGGTTATCCATGTCGCCACATGATATGTTTTTTGAAGAAAAAACAAGTTCTTAAACTTCCAGAAAAATATATACTTCGACGTTGGACAAAGAATGCCAAAATGGGTAATGTCTACGACACTAATGCACCTTCAAACATGGATGACTCATCTATCCAATCTTTAATGGGCCGACATGGGTTGTTATCACACAAGGCATCTATGTTAGTAGATAAGTCGGCCTTAACAGATGCCCGTAGTACGTTTCTATTAGATGAGTTTGAAAGGTTGGATTTGAGAGTCGACCAAATTGACAATGGTGGAAATGTCGGTAAGAGCAAGTCCAGTTCTAAAAATCGTGAGGTCCAACAAGAGATACAAGATCCAAATACTGTTCGAGCAAAGGGATGTGGAAAACGATTGAAGTCTTCAAAAGAGAAAGCGATATCCAAAATGAGTAGACAATGTTCCATTTGTGGAGGAAGTGAATATTATTTTTTGCTTTACCATTAATTTATGAAACTACTATATTTATACTAATATCGTTATTTTTGTAGATCACATGTACCAACCATACCCGAGCACCATCATGAATACGCTGACCTACAAGGTGGTTGGGGAGAGGACGCCACTTTCACATCAAATGCGTTTAGTTCGACAAGTGATGCAATGAATTTTACATTTGTTTTATAGCAAATCTTTTGTATCTGTTTACCTTATGTTATTCAAACAATCCTATCGTGTGTACTTTATTAGCCAATGTTTCTATTTTTGTGTATTTGGAACAATGAATTGTTAGCGATTTTATATGATTTTCTGTATGTGTAATGATCATGTTTGCTAATATATTGTTATCTTGATCGTGGTACACATAACAACATTTGCGCAAAAATTGTATGAACGATTATGCAAGAACGATTATCATTAAAAATTACACCAACATATTCATTACAAAAAACACAAGTACGGCAATTGTAACCCCTATTTCTAAAACGCCGACAAGACTAAACTTTATTTTCTAGCTTATCTACTTTCTCTAGTAAGCTCTGCACATTACACTTCAGTTCATCAAATTATGAACGTGTTTGTTCATTTCCTGCATACTGCGATCCAAAGTTCGATTCAACCTCGTCGTCCCAAATAAAGGCACCGCACATGATACCATCCTGCAATAATATAATAGCATTCCAGTCAATCCAATTAAACAATCCTAACAATACAAATTAAAACTCAATTACCTTCACACTATGACATCTCCAATATCGACGGTGTGGGTTCCTTTCGGAGTGTGAGATATTTATCTTCATATACCCACCACATCTACATCTAAGTCGTGCCTGGATAACATTTCCACTAGAAGAAGACATCGATCCTTACCTATCTGTTATTCGAATGTCACAACAATATCACAAGAATACCAATAAGATCCACGTGCAAAATTATTTTACAAATTGACATATTCATTGGAGGCTCAGATCATATTTTCGGTCTACATTCATTAGCACCGCCATGGTTGCAAAACACCGGTTGCATAAACGTATGGGCTACCCCATCGCTCATGCCATCCGGGCTGCCAAGCCAAGATA
Source organism: Forsythia viridissima (assembly GCA_030279155.1). Lineage (NCBI taxonomy): Eukaryota > Viridiplantae > Streptophyta > Magnoliopsida > Lamiales > Oleaceae > Forsythia > Forsythia viridissima. The sequence continues at coordinate 20,409,909 of CM059043.1, read as the reverse complement.
CGGGACTGATTTGTGTAGTTGCCAAATTCCAACAATCACAACAAGTCAACAACATTGATCATCACAGCCCCTTCATCAAATTATCAAGCCTGATCTACTACTCAAATTATCATCATATCCCTATCTCCCTCTCCCCTCATACAATAAAGCGGACAAATCATTGGGTTAGACAGAGATCGAGACATAATTCTACTTCATAAATCAGGCAACTCAACCAACAATACTCCTAATCATCCCAAGTCATCACAATTATTCATAAATCATCACAAATTCATCACGAATTTCAGATTGGATGAAAACGCCATTTCAATACTAAAACTGTACAAATTCACAGTACCAAAAATTATCACAAATTTAGAAAAAATTTCAGATTCAATTTAAATCATTGGGTAGGAAACCGCAGTCTCACTAGACCCTCAGATAACTGTACAAAAATTATCAGTACCGTGGAGAAACACAAACAGTGGGTCACTGCAGAAATGGCTTTTTCACGACGAAAATGGTAGTATCAGTGCGCGAAGTTCGGCGCAAATGGTGGGATTTACAGCGCGAGAGGGCTGCCCATAGCGAGGAACCAGCCCCACAGCGCAAGCGCGAGTCACCGGCGGCGCAAATGGTGGGATTTTCAGCGCGAGGAAGGCCCACCGCGAGAAGACCCACAGCGCGAGAGGGCTGCCCACAGCGAGGAACCAGCCCCACAGCGCGAGCGCGAGTCACCGGCGGTGGCTAGGTGCAAATGGTGAGAATTTCAGCGCGAGGAAGGCCCACCGCGAGGAGACCCACAGCGCGAGAGGGGAGTTCACAGCGATGAAGCAGCCCCACAGCGCGAGTGCGTTCAGCGGCGGTGGCTATGGCGTTCAGCGGCAGTGGCTTTGGCATTCACCGGCGGTCGCGGTGGGGTGGGGGATTTCTAGGGCAGAAAATTGGGGAAAAACCGAGGGGGAGAGGAGAGAGACCGAAATGGGAAGAGGTTGGGGGTGTAATTTGTTTTGGACAATTTGTGTTTGTCCAGGTGGAATTTTAATCACAATCAGCAAGGCCAAATAAGCAATTGGAGCTATAAGCTTTCCCCACAGTGGGGGTTAGAACACTTCTGGTAATTCCAATTCCAATTAGGATAGTGTTACAGGGTTCAAAACTTAAATTGAATCTGCTTTCGAAGGCACCGAGGTTTCATGCTTCAATCAACCTAAAAATGCTCACTATTTGCACTAACTAGAACACAACCCATGAAAGTGCTTAGGAAAATAAAAATATAAAAATTAGAGGCAACACAATACATACAGAAATTCTTCCCAACCTTTTTATTACTCAACAATAACAAGGAAACTCAAAAATATGTGAAGGGCTAACACAACTCTCTGATTTTTGCCTCAACACTTAGCCAATATATGTACAATTCACATGTAGTTGACATCCCAATTGCATAAGGGCGACTATACAAAGTTTTGGCCTACCACTAAGCCAAACAGCTCCCTAATTCAAGAACTCAACTACTTGCCTTCAATTGCCAGTCATGTGCCATCATTGTGCCTGATTTTTCAACTAATCTATAGAGAAATTTTGACTTCAAATTTGTGGGGCAAAAATCAGCTAGGCAACAAGATAGAATACGTACGTGCCTTGCTCCCTAAATCCAGCCTACATATCAACCCCGCAACCGATGCATGCAGCATACATGCACTACCGTGCAACACTTTCACACAACCAAGGATTTTCGCCTTACATCCCTGTCATTGGGGCAATTTCTGGCCATCAAAAAATCCCACATGTCATTAAGAACTCTGTCCATGCCATTAGGTATTTCTGCCCATGTAGTGCTGCCATCAAGTAAATCTCGTATTGCATGGCTTCCATTCTTGTCGAATGTGAATATCTCTCGTGCATATATGCACTATCTGTAAACTCCTTAGCAAAATGCAACAATCACACACGTATTCGTGCAATATCATCACAGTGCCTTGCTAAATGTGCCCAACACATGCACAACTGTGCCAAAGCATTGACATGGAGCAAGACAGTGCCCATGCCAAAGCCTCCATGCCAAAGCAATCACAACCAACACGAGTCTAACAAACCTTATTCACTAGAAGAATATGACGTCCTCTACGGATAAACCAACACCATTACCTTTGCATTCATTTGTCAATTCTGCCAAAGGAAACACATTGCGTTCCCAACTAACCACCAACTCTACTGCAACAAATCAAGTACTTCTACCACTTGATCAACTCTCGTTGTACTCAATACTGCACATCACACTAAATTTCGTCCATCTACAGCATTGACAAGCTGCAACAAATTCACTTGAGTCAACACTTCTTCCGAAGACTCCTCTTGGTATTCAAGCATCAATGCATTCACATTCTCTTTCTTTGGACAGTCTCAAGTACAATGAGTTCCACTACAAATAAAATGGTCACTACAAATTTTCACCTTCTTTTGGGATGAATCAACTTCTTTAGATTTGGAAGGTTGATCACTCTGCTTAACAATCTTCGACCCATCTTTTCTATTTTTTTCCGTCATAATGCTTCCTCATGGACGAAAAATCACGTCCCAAATGCAACTCACCAAATCATCAGTCACATCAATGGTTGAATGTAAGTCTTTTACTATTTGCCTTCGCAATTCAGTCTATGCCCATGTCTGCAGCCTAGACATCAAGGTGAAAAGTATGTCCTCTTCATACATATTCTTGATATCTAACATCAATGAACAAAATTCCTTCACATAATTGTTTGTCTCGGATTTCCCAAATATTTCTTGCAGTTCACATTGTATTTTAGAGTAAGAACTCATTCTTCAACTCTTTTTGCAAACTTCCAAAATCATAATACGAGGTCTACCCACAGTTTTATCATCTTGCAATTGCATGCACATCCACGCAATATCATCACAATGTCTTACTAAATGCGCCCAACACATGCATATCCACGCCAAGGCATTGACATGGTGCAAGGCAGCTCCCATGCCAAACTCATCACAACCAACAAGGATCTAACATATAAATATCTATCAATTTAGACTAATTATTTAACTCATTTACATCCAACATGGACCAAGTACTAGACAATATATGTGCAAATTTACAAAATATCATATTCATGTACAAAACCTAAAGAACAAAAATCTGTGGGATTCGATTCGGCTAATAAATCACATTGGTCACCTACAAATTGAACTATCGACCGAAGAAATCTACTAAAGGTTTTAAAACTCAAATTCTTAATTTTTCAATCACGAATGTCTTCGAGAATAGGCATGATGGAAGACAAGCATTTTGCATACTTAATCGATTGCGTACACAACACAACTGCTATTCCAAACAAAACGAAAACGAAAATGGAAACACATTTATTGAAATATTGAAAGTGATAATTCATAGATGGGATGTTTATGTGCTCAGTAAGTTGGTGAGAGCTTACAATTCTTTGGCCTACAGCACAACATCTTTAGCATAGCATATTTGGATATTCTTTTGTATGCAAATAGATGTCTCATGTTAAAGTCAGTTCGTTACTGCCACAGTTCCATTTTCCACAATAGCTTAGAAGGCAGCACGACTACTGGAAATCATACAACAAACCTTCCAAGAACAAAAATTCACATCCAGCATCACCCAGTGATTTTTCCTGACATTATGTGAGATTATGACATGGTCGCAGTCTACAAACGCTTTTCTTCCTTCTAGCCACTGCCATGACATCATCAAATCCTTTCATCTTAAGCATCATTGTCCCTAGTTTGTAACTTGCCCACGTGGACTCTAAATACAAAGAAAAGTAAACATCAACGATCCCAGCTTGTACGAAAAAAGAAAAAGACAAAGTACATTCGTCAAACCATTCAAAACAACAACTAAATGGAAAACATAGTTATTATTAAAAAAAAAATTCAATACCTCTCATTCTAGCCAATAGTCAACTCTAGAAATTGTAGTGAATCAGTCCTTCAGAAATAAAATAATACAGATAGCATATCCATGTTTGTAGCATAAATTCACACGTATCAAACACCACAAATGGCAATAACTAGTAATTATAAAATACAAAATCTTCAAACGTAATGGTATAACCTATCCCATTTTGTCCTTTCTAAACCAGGCTTCATACGCGCTCTTCTTCGTTGGACCCAGATAATAAAGACTCAACCTTTATTTACCAGGTTCAAATGATAAAGCCGCAACTGATCTAATTATGGGTTTAGCACACTTTGTGTTCTACTTCGATTTTGTACAAAGTGTCTTAAGTAGTAACCAGTTGTTGATCTATGTTTGCGCTTAATAGGCTTTCGATCATATCAGCCACTCTCAATAGCATGCTAAACAGCAATGTTAGGCACAAATTACACCTTGCACTCTTGACCCTACTGCCCAGGTCCTCACCATACATATTATCATCATCCCCCTTCTATGTGAAGTTTGGTTCGCAAATTCTTACGAAGATTGCCGAAGAAATACCTTCCGGCACTAAGCGTCATATCAATTGCTCAAAATACTCTTACATTTTATTCAATTGACTTGCCATCTGCACCTGAATGGACCTAGAAGTATGAGTTACCTTTTCCTGAAACATCTATAGTGTTGAATTTATCTTTCTTACTAGATAATGAATCTTGTTGCACAATAGTGCATGTTACTCTTTACGCATCTGGAGAGTCTCTACCTATTGCGATCGTCCTAGTATTGTCAACGACACTTGACAGATGTTGCCTCTAGAGTTGTCCACACTACAACTTGCAATTTTTCTGGTGAAAATTGACGTGCAGCCACTACGTTGAATGATGAAGAAAGTATACAATTTATGTTCATGTCATAGGAGAAATATTATCCAGTTTTTGTTCAATAAATCAAGGATCTCCTAATGTTTTGGTTGTTCAACTATGGTCCAATTTCACAACCTTGAACACTTCTTTATGATATTCTTCACTTAATGTACTCCAATATGTAGGATAACCTTGTACACCCATAGCTACAATTGACACACTAAAAAATATATATCGAAGCTAACTGTTAAAACATCATGAAATAAAAGTAACAAGTACACAACGCATAAGTATCTACAACACTAGTGGGTGCCATTGGAGCATGTATTTGTATGCTTGTCCTATTTTTTGAAGAACTTTGTCGGCTTTCTTTTCCCAATCCCTCAGCATTGGTCATATGAGAATGTCATATGACTTATAACCCCATGGTAATACATTGAATATATCTTCATTGTCAACCAAGGAAAACATCATTTAATCGACAGACTATCTCGTTTTATGAACTAAGAATACAAAATTTGCACACATGACCAATCCCAGATTGTACTTATCTGCCAAATTATTGCATTGTTCGAAGGTTGTCTTCAATTACCACTATGGACATGCTTTTTTGCCTACCAGGTGAGCTTTATTCAGTATACGGGCCTCTTTTAGGTACTTTACATCCCATGAAAGAAAACCACACTACAAGCCCGTGATCGGGGCAAACTCTTCTATGCCAAATCTAGCCACATTCCCATTAAACATAAATCATGCATGTTTCTACTTATTTCACCTAATCATCCTCTGAATAAGTTCGTGTAGAACTTCAATTCTACAACTTTAACAAAAGTACAATAGAAATATATGTCAAATTTTGCCAATTAATCGTCACTGGGAGCAAACCATACTGTCTGAATTGTTTTTAACTCGCTGCACTGCGTGATCCAACTGTGAAAATGACGTTCCTCATCAACCCAATATTTGTATTACATATGGATGCAACCGAGCAGCACACAATTAATTTTAATATCAACTTGTATATTTTGCACCCTCAAGATACAATAACAAAAATTTAGCAGGAAGTGCATCACCAAATTATAAATCTTCGACATTTTCCTACAAAATCAAAATTTCTGAACATAACAAGATTTCTTTTTAAATTTATCTCTGGCTTCATTCAAGAATTTCTTTTTGATCCTATCCTTAGGAATCAATAGTAATATTTAGTAAAATTTAGTAACATTGATACGACTTTGCCATGATTCGACTTCTCCCTGTTTTATCAAATCCCTTATGATACGACTTTGCAAAATTTAGTAATATTGATGCTATGATTTTAACCTTCGAAAATCCCCAATTGCGAAGGTCTTAGAGCTTCCAAAAATAAATCAATCAGGGCTTCAATAACACTTTGCCATATTTCCAATTGTCGAATTATAATTTCGATGCAAATGCAACGCCCATATTTACCCTTTTAAATACGATTATTAGATCACCATAAAATGACTGAAAATAAATACATAATGACAAGCTGATTCTTCTACCAGATTCTTCATAAATACTATATATTTTCAACTCAATGCCATCAAATATATACATTGTTTTCAACTACAACGAAGATGGATCATTGAATGGACCTACAAAAATGGACAAAACGTTTTTGATACAATCTATAAACCCTATTTTGAATGTTCAAACATGCCAAAATGCAACTATCGATTATATTCATAGTGATATGTTCCATTTGATGTATTATATTTTTGATGCAAATTCAATGTCCATGTTCACCGTCTTGATTGTTAATACTAGACATCAACAAATTGACTAATAATACCGAAAGTAAACATGTACTAACAAGAAGATTCTTTTACAAAATCCTATGTAAATACCATATATTTTCAACACAATACTATCAAATGTATACATTGTTTTCAGTTACGGCAAAAATAGACCATGAATTGACATTCAAAAATGGACAAAAACAAATCAGTACAATCTATAAAACCTATTTCAAATATTCGAACATGAGAAAAAAAAAACTCTTTATCATATTCAGAATCATAATTTTCATATCAGACCAACACAATGTGACTAATAAGATCGAAAATTCTAAAAAATAATCATGTAATGAATTGCATATTTTTCAACATCACACATCGTAAATATCAAATTGAACGCGTCCAAAATATATACTTCGACTATGCACAAATAATATGCCCAATACACTTGCAAGATAAGAGCTAGGAACACAGTAACAATACTCGAAATAAGAAAAAAATTAATACATTCTTTTGTAGATAATCTCTGGTGGTCGCCGATGTAGTGAAATAAGTAGGATAGAGATAAGTCTTTGAACACTGACGGTAATTTTTGCAAACAAACCCCAGCTATTGAATGGAAAGAAAGAATAGGGTTTTTTCAAGTACGTGGGATGTGGTTGGGTGGGAGTTAAAGTCTTTCAAATTATTTTAGTAGAAAAAGTACAACCTAATCACATTAGGAATATTATGATATTTTCATTATAAATTGAACATTTTGGATAGGCCAGGGCGTCAGGGTGGGTCGATCTGGGTATTTCAATACCCAAAACTACCTATTACACTTCGAGTATTTCATAAATAGAACCATTCGAGTCTATGTAATTACTGAAATTGAACTCGAACCCGAATCGTTTGTTCCGATTCCAGTTCGAGTTCGGTTCTACTTATAATTTTTTTTAAAAAGATGGAAGCTGACAACATGTTTTGAATAAAATTAAAAATTGCAAACCCATTAACATTAAAACATATTAGATATTAAAACAATTTATGAAACATACAAATATTAATTGAAAAAATAGACATCAAAATCACAAACACATAAATTAGGTAAGAAAAAAAGATTCGTCATTATTACGGAAAAATTTTGCCTTCGCCGTGGCATAGTGTGTTGAGCGAGAGAGAGATGATCGAGAGTGCGATAGAGATGTGTTTGTATTAGTGTATTTGGGTGAATATCGATTGAAACTTTAGGATTTTTGTATTTGAAATTGTGTCAATTGAGTTTGGGATTAAGGGTGGTGAGTTTTGGGTTTCGGTTTGAGTTTTGAACAGTTGGACTCTTTTATTTGGTACCGTAGTATTAGGCCGGATCATTGGGTAAGGGTGAATAAATTATAAACAAAAATTATAAAAAAAAAAAAACAAATTTAGTTCCAGAGTCAGGTACCCATAGTTCCGATTCAAGAACCAAAAATCAACTCGAACCCAGTCGATTCTCAATTCTAGTTCTTAATTATTAATTTTTGAAATTGAACCAGAACTTTTGATTCGAGTACAATTTTAGTTCGAAGTTCGATCTCCCCTACTTTTAGATAAAACCACTGTTCTAAAAAGTCAGCCTAAGCTTCGCTTAGGTTCCGCCTATGCTTAAAATTCGACCTCCATGCCTAACCATGCATTACGCATTGTCCTCGTTTTGCGTCAAGAAAAAGGTTGTTGATCGTTTGGCGCAAATGGTTCCTAACCTTTTCCATTAGTGTAGAATTGGTTTCTAACGTTTATTTTTTGGGTAAACAAGTTTCTAACCTATGTGTTTTGGTGCAAAATTAGTCCTTATGACAAATATGTCCTTAGTATTAATTAGAAGAAATTGTATGTGGATTCTTAATCATTACAAAATGTGCAAATATGTCCAATACTTTTATTTTTTATAAAAAAAATTAAAGAAAACTAATGATTTTTTTTTAGAATTAACACTTTAGTAATAAAACAAGTCAAATAAATTATTATTTTTATTATTAAGTAATTATATTATTTAAATAGGAAAAATCATTGTGAGAAATCATTTTTCTCCCTCTTTACTTATAAATTTTTTTCTCTAAATTTTTTTCTCCCTCTTTACTTCAAAAATTAAGTTAAATAAATAAAAAAAATAACGTATATAATTTTATGACATTGAACTAATCTTATTACATTTTTATTTAACATAAAAATACTAATAAAAATTAATTTACACATTATGTATTTTATTTTTGAACGAAAATAAAACGATAAATTAAAATATGAAGAATATAGTTGAATTTCTAATATTTGTAGTTAATAAACATATAACTCAATTAAATAAAAGTATTTGAACACCAAGTTTGTGACAAAGTTATTTTTTTATACAACAATAAAATAAAAATTTAACTTTTAAATAATGTAATTACTTAATAGTAAAAATAATAATTTTATTTGACATATTTATTACTAAAGTGTTAATTTTAAAAAAAAAAAAAACTCATTAATTTTGTTTAATTTTTTATAAAAAAAATAAAAGTATTGGACCTATTTACACATTTTGTAATGATTAAGATTTCACATGCAATGTTTTTTAATTAAAGCTAAGGATATATTTGTCTTTTTATCATATAAGGATTAAATTCTCACCAAAATACATAGGTTAGGAACTTGTTTGTCAAAAAATAAATATTAGGGATCAATTCTACACTAAGAAAAAACGTTAGGGACTATTTGCGCCAAAATTCCAATATAATATCAGCCGCAATTTTATCTATAATTTTTAGCGGCAGCCACATTTCAAAATGTTGAAAAAAATTGTCTAGTCTCCAAAAATTTCTCTTAATTATCTGTTGTAATTAATGATCTGTACATCGGCCGCCTGAATCCCGACGCAACTCCGCTTAATCGGCGTTTGTCTAAAACCAAGAAAAACTCTGTCCCCAAAAATTCAAAACCAAAATCAAACAAAATCCTCATCCCCTCTTGCTACTACCCCCTCCAATTTCTGTCTAAAATCTTGAAAATGGCTGGCAATATTGAAGCTGATCCCTTCAAGAAGGGAGCGCAAGTGGAAGTGAGCTTGGAGGACGACGGTTTCCGGGGGTCCTGGTATACAGCCACCGTCATACGCCCCATTTCCAAGAAGACCCACAAAATTCACCTCGAGTTTCACACACTCACGTCCGGCGACAACTCCGCCAAGCAGCTAAGGGAGGCGGTGGACCCAATTCTGGTCCGTCCCATCCCGCCACGCGAGGCACGGCGGCGGTTTCATGTCAGCGAGGACGTTGATGCCTTTCACAATGACGGCTGGTGGGAGGGCATTGTCATCGCCGCCCTCGACGGCGGCCGTTACTCCGTCTTCTTCCGGAGTTCTCGCGAGCAGATTGAGTTTGACGAATCCCAACTCCGTCTCCATCGTGAGTGGGTCTATGGCAAGTGGGTTCCGCCATTGGAAGATGTCAATGATGATTCACAAGAAGTGCAGAAACAGCAAAAACAGAAGAAGTGAAATCTGAGCTCAGGTAATTAGAGGAAGAAAGATTTTGAAAAGTACATACCATTGCTTGCTATATATGTAGTTCTCCGTTTCTTATTTACTTAATGTGGATTTTGATTGTAAGGTTGTGGGATCGAGTCTGCCACACGTTTATAAAAATTATGAACTGCTTTAGAGGTCTTTGATATAAAAATGAATTTCGACTGCACACGAGGGTACATATTGATTATAGGCTCATTGCTCTCCCTTAGGAGCGGGAAAGGAGTCTATCTATCTCTATCTGACTAGCTTTGGTAGATTTTCCTAAACAGTCCACAGAAATTCCACGAATCGCTTGGTGGATAAGAAGTCTAAGAAACACGATATTTATGCTGATCTATTATGAGTCCCCTAAAAACCCCATTCTCCTTCGGTAGGTTCTTTACTTCATTCTTTCTGGGATAAATTTCTTATAACATGGCTTCATGGGCGGATTCCACAGAGCTACTATAACTATAATAAGAAGTCTGAAAAAAAACCTATTTTGTCCCATGTCGAAATATTAAAGTACCCCCTTGTCCCAGGCCATTGCACGGAGAACTAATATCGATATCCTTGTTATTTGGTATTGAACTTGGAACTGCGTGCATCTAAGGTGACTTTTTCTGCTTTTTTATTAAGCTTATCAATTTTTCTTAATAAAATATTCGACTATGGAAGGATTTTTTTTTTTTTTTTGGGCAACTTTCTCCTTTTTTACTCATCTTTTTTTGTAAAGACGAAGAAAGATGATGAATTAGCCTCAACTATTAGGATTTCAATATCAATCTCTTTCTCACATGTTTAGGATCTCAAATCTATTTTCGGAAAGCTCAATTTAAATTATCTCCAAAAAAGCTTAAGCTGTAGACTAGGTGGTTTTAAAGTGCATCCTCAATTGCGAAAGGAGTTAAAAGCTTGATGTCTTAAATTTGACCCTGTTATCCCTCTTCTGTTGGTTGGTAAGACGCAAAAGAGGAGATGAAAAGGTAGGAGAAAGTATAGAAATAACTTTGAATTTGTATTTATTTTCTTTTGTTGAAAAGCCCGTTGTTAAGAACCCTCTACCCAAGGAGTAATGGTGACTTTATTTTGTTTTGTTTATGTTATAGTTTACACATGGAATCTAGCCTCGCTTACCAAGGGTCTTAACGGATGTTGATCATCTTGTGGTATGTGCTTGAAGGTGCTATAAAATGTATGGAAGAGATAAGAAATCTTGGACTTAACTCAGGACTCAAGAAACGGGTTTATTGTGGATGGAAATTCAAAGTGGCAACATGGAATTGTATATTTGCATCATTTAACACTTAGTTGTTGCTCGATATATGTGCTTCAATGATGCTGATATGAGATTGTGTATACCGATTTGCTCATTTTAGGAGTTTATACCGATTCTCTTTTTCTATGGTTCATGGTTTTTCAGGTATTCTTCTACATAAAGCACCGCGGTTATCTTATTGCAATGGGACTTTGGGATACATGAGATTTTCTGCTGTTCGCTCCCATCCGGCTTAGCTTTGGGATTCATCTTAACTCTACGAGGACTAGTTTTTTGGTGAGGTATTGATCTGTTTGTTGAATGGCTGTCACATTTTAAGCAATGCAAATAATTGACATGAAAAATTCTTATGCTCTCTCTTTTACAAATTTTCGAGTTTTTGCTAGTTGAGTTTCATCTTTTATGATATATATCAATGTGATTATTACTGGACGACTCACAGGTCAAGAATGTTCGACATTATGACCCTAAATTCTGATGAAACCAGTTACGCTGTCACGTGATATACATTATATCCAGCTGCACTCTCCCATTCTCTATTATGTTTAGTAACCATCAAGTCTATGCTGTTTTATACTATTGATCAGCTTCATCCAAACTTCTGGCACGGCCAAGTCCCTGTGGCGGTCGATCCCAATGGCCATTGGGTTGGGCTGTTTGGTCAGACCCATTTTGGGACATCACTATTTTAAATGCTTCTATTATCTCAAATCTTCTTTTATTTAACCATTGACTGACTATTGGTGGTGTCAAAATGGCGAGCCGTGCAGGCCTTGAATTATTCACTCTATTAAGAAACTGGATAGAAACCAACCTAGTTTGGTTCACGTTAGTTCATGAGTTGGTCAGCTCTAATGAACGCTTAATTGTTGGGTCCGACTATCCATGAAAACCAGCTCAATTGACCTGCTTTTATAAAAAGATAAAAGTAAAAGAAGAATAAAAGAGTTGGTGCATTCTCTTTCAGTTCCTGACCCACCCAATAGCTATTTCTTTTGAAATTCAAATATTTATTTTTTATTGAATAAATCATGATTTTGGTGTTGACCGAGCAGTGATTGCAAAAGAGAGTTGAAATGGTCTGTCCCATTCGCCTGCCCCTCTTATTGTCCATTAGGGGGTGGGTGGTAAACTTAGAGGGCGTCTTCTTGCTTTTCTGGGGCATATATATAATGGGAAATGTTCTCCTCTCTATAGTGGGGAAGATTTCTTCTCCACTACCTACATTGTAGTTTTCTATTGGCCAATACATGGCACTGGGCAGTGGGGGGAAGATAAATCTTCCCACTGTGGGGAGAACATTTCCCATATATAACTTATGTCACTTCCCTGTGTCCATCAATCCTCTTTTTTGCCCTTTTTGAGAAGATAGTCGATCTTTAAGTTCCAGACGTTGTTATAAATTTTTATGTTCTTTTTTATATTTTTCACACTATCTCCCATCTCACACAGTATTCATTTTTTTCTTGATTATGGCTTAGTTTAATTCACATTAAATTCTCACAAAAAATGAAAAAGAAAATGATGGATTGGACTGGATTGGTCTGCAATATTAGTTGGTTTGTGGGTCGGGCTGATCCTTTTATTTGGAAAATGGCCAAGATCTAGTGCGGACTGTTTTTATAGACATGTCGATTTAAGCTCACAACAAATCTGAATTGTGCCTGTTGTAGGTGGGTCTGTCCAAATAGATATACCCATTTTGACATCACTCACCATCCAGATTCTAAGGCAACCAGCCAGGTTTGGCAGTACAAAATGAAAACCTAAGAAGTTTATATTTGTACAATGAAACTTGAAGAAGAAGATACCTTAAGAGGAGTTTAGATCAATATTAGTTTTGCAGTTTGCAGTTTAAGGTTTCTTATCGGCTAAGATCTCATATATCTTGATCAAGATAAGAGAAACACATCTACATTATGTATTGATTTATAATAGAAACAAGTTACTCAGAGCATGTTTGGTGTGGACTTTTATTAACTCTTTTTTTTTTAAAACTTATTTTCAACTACATATTTCATAGGATCAACAATTTTTATTAATTTTTCAATCACATATTTCATCAACTTCTATTAAAATCTCTTTAAAAACTAATTTTAAACTCCACCAAAGAAGCACTTAATTGTTGTGGAACTGAAGTTTATGAAGTCACAAGATCAAATTGCTCACGTTTTCACCAATACTCCATTGACATTTTATAGGGAGTATTACATAACACTATATGTAACTTTTTGTAACTAGAATAAGGTTGGCTGATCTGTAAATCTGAAGTTGCAGCATGTCATAGAAGATCACATTCACATGGTAGAACAGGCATGTAAAAGACAAGCAGATTTGAGACCAAAAGAATAAAGATAGTAAACATTGTATAAGCATCAGAAGACCATTTGATTGGAGAGCTATCTTGCAAACACAGCTTGATTCTCATCTAGGCATTTACCTTAATGTCGCTTCGACGAAACAAAATGTATTAATAGACTTGTCGCTCGGAGGAACTTGTGGGCTATCTTTCCTTCTTCCCTCAGTTCCACAAGACCTCACTGCAAGAATGATCAGTTATACTAATTTTTATATAAACCATAACAAAAAATAAGAAAGCTTATTCAAAAAGTAACAAACCAGGGGTGAAAAAAGTTTATAGAAGCACATGATAATGATTTAGCAGGGCGTTTACTGAAGATCAGACCCCTGATGCACGAGAATCTATCTCAACTAAGTACGGTGAAGTGATGCTAGAGAACGACAATGAACCTAAAGAATAGATGGCACAGGTCGAGCCCGGTGTTCAAATTACTTTCGCCTCTCTTCCTTGTGGTGGAAATGATCTTACGAATCCGTTTCAAGTACGTACTGAATATAATTAAGATACAAACACTAATGAAAATAGGACGATTTGTATAACTTTTGAGTCAATTAAATTGGATAGACTCTAACACTATTACGCAATCAGATTATTATGGATATATATGATATCATATAATCGAAAAATATCACAATATCACTAACAACATAGAACTATATCCGTATCTATAACATAACATATACAATATCAGGTCCTATATTACATTGATCCAACTTGAACCAACAGGTAAACAAAAATCAAGTTTGATGTTTACTAAATTGATCTGTCAAATTTCCATTCATAACTGGTGTAACATGCGAGGAATCTTGTCTTATTGTACCTGGCCATATGATTCATTCCACTTTCCAATTTGATATTGAAAGAAGCTAGACTAATAGGATATTTGAGTTGACACTACCAGAAATGAGGGAAATAGCGGCGACATTTGTCGTCGCTATATGTTCATAAGTCGTATCTTTAAGGTTTTAGAGACGACAAAGTCGTCGCAATATGTCGCCGCAACAAGTTAGTGTCTCTAGAGTTATAGCGACGACTATAAGTCGTCTCTATAAAAATTTGTATTTATAGAGACGACATTGTCGTCTCAATAGAGTCGTGACCATATCTCGAAAACCGACTTATAGGAACGACATAGTCGTCGCAATAACCGTCGCTATAGATAAACTAATAGAGACCATTTGTGTCGTCGCCATACGTTCATCCATTACAGCGACGATAAAGGCGTCGCTAATACAAATAATGTATTTACCTTTAGCGACGACAACGTCGTCGCTATAAAATTTATGAATTTTTTTAAAAAATTTTTTTTTCCAATAATGTCCAATAATGTAATTACCTATAGCGATGACATTGTCGCCGCTATAAACGTTTAGAATTTTTTTTGAAAAAAATTTTTTTTTCCCAAATAATATAAATAATATATAAAAAATTCAAAAAATCTACAGACCCTGTAAACCGTCATCCCCATCCCCGTCCCCGTCCCCGTCCTCCTCATCCGCAGGCGCAGCTGGTATTTTACTTTTTAAAAGCTCAATTTCACGCTGCATTTGGCGTAGCTGCTCCTCGTACATGGCAAACCGAACATCATTACTCTGGGGGTCTGCAGAGGACTGATGGGAAGTTCCTTGTGGGGCAAACGATGCAGCGGTCGAATCGAGCGAGTGAGAGGTGCCCTTCGGAACCCGACCAACCCCACGGACGTGACCTCGTCGTTCTCCGAGCACCTCCTTTGCAATAGCACGCTCGTCTAATGACGCGCTATTGGAGGCGACTTGTGTCTGTTGAGTCTCTCTGAACTCAACAAGCTTATCCTGTTTAGTGAAAAAATCCACCAATAAATAATAATATCATAATATCATGCATGTCAGATAAAATTATATTCACATAATTTAAAAATTCTCACATAGTCACCAGCCGCCTGCGGGTTCACCCAATTGCCATCCCGGAATGTGTGAAACGTCCGGAACGAATCAATAATCCTCGGCCACTTCTGGGTCTCGGGGTCCCGCTACGACAATTTAAACGTGAAATTTAGTATACATTTTTACGTAATGTAGTGAAGATATATTGAAAATTTATATGTTGTACCTGATCGTAACGCGTGGCAGAGAAGCTCTTCGACCCCTGCACGCTCGGGTATTTAGCCTTACCCCGATTGGCTTTATTTTTGGAGGACCGGTCCTGAAAGTATAACATATTATTGATTAGCAAAAAATGTATTAGTTAAAAGAGTATATAACATATCGTAAACAATATATAAACAATACTTACCACGAAAGTAGGACTGGTGAAGAAGTCAATGCACTTCTGCCAGTCCTCGGCGGACATCTCGCCGTATGGTCGGCTCGGTCCATGCGCTTTTAAGTGATTATGCGCCTTTAGTTTGTAATCGCGATAACGATCAGCCGCCAGACGATCTACTGCGGCACATACTGCCCGGTACTCGTCGGGCGACCGATCGCCCTGCAGATCGAAGTAGCTCTGCAAGAGTGAAAAAAGAATATGTTAGTGTACAAGTCGTAAAACAAGTATTAATGAAGTGTACTAATAACAAAACTAATTTACGTTCATACCTCGATAATGCTACGTAACCGTGCCCGCTGCTCCTCTGGAACCTCTGTCCATGAAGGGTAGCACGGGGGCACGGTGAATCTCACTTGGTTCCCAACCAAGCGCGTGAAATACTTCGCATTATTCCCGATCGGCTGCATTGTGCGTTCGACATTGTCGAACGCGATAGGAAGTGGCATCTTCCCATTCGCCTGCCAAACCATCTCGAGATTGATGCCTCGAGATATACCCCGTCGCTTTGGCGGGGGTGCTAAAAATGAAAAAATCGAAAAATGTATTGATCATACGATTTTCTTCAACGATATGTATAAAATAATATATAATTACAATTTGAAAGAAACGTCTTACCAGACTCGCATGCCGAAGGGAGCCGGTGAGATGGCTGCTGTGGAGGATCTCCTGCACCATCACCTCCGTACCTCCGTGCGACATCACGTCAGCCATACTAACACATGACATAATTGCGAATATCACGTTAGCCATACTAGCTTTAAATGTATGTGCAAATTTGTATGTATTATATTTTATTTCAATTTGGTCCCTAAACATATTTTATTGCAAATAAGTCCCCAAACTTAAAAATTATGGATAATTTTGAATTAATTATATTTTATTTCAAATTTGTCCCTAAACTACTGTAAAATTGCAAATAAGTCCCTGAACTTTGATTTTATGAATAAATTTGACTTTATTATATTTTATTATAAATTGGTCCCTAGACTTACTTTAATTTCAAATATGTCCCTAAACTTTGAATTTATGAGAAAATTTGACTTTATTATATTTTATTATAAATTGGTCCCTAAACTTATTTTATTGCAAATAAGTCCCTAAACTTTGAAATTATGGACAAATTTGACTTTATTATATTTTATTATAAATTGGTCCCTAAACTTATTTTATTGCAAATAAGTCCCTAAACTTTGAATTTATGGACAAATTTGACTTTATTATATTTTATTATAAATTGGTCCCTAAACTTACTTTATTGCAAATAAGTCCCTAAACTTTGAATTTATGGACAAATTTGACTTTATTATATTTTATTATAAATTGGTCCTTAAACTTACTGTAATTTCAAATAAGTCTCTAAACTTTGAATTTATGGAAAATTTGACTTTATTATATTTTATTATAAATTGGTCCCTAAACTTACTTTATTGCAAATAAGTCCCTAAACTTTGAATTTATGGAAAATTTTGACTTTATTGTATTTTATTATAAATTGGTCCCTAAACTTACTTTAATTTCAAATAAGTCCCTAAACTTTGAATTTATGGGAAATTTTGACTTTATTATATTTTATTATAAATTGGTCCCTAAACTTATTTAATTTCAAATAAGTCCCTAAACTTTGAATTTATGGAAAAATTTGACTTTATTATATTTTATTATAAATTGGTCCCTAAACTTAATTTATTGCAAATAAGTCCCTAAACTTTGAATTTATGGAAAAATTTGACTTTATTATATTTTATTATAAATTGGTCCCTAAACTAATTTTTATTTCCAATAAGTCCCTAAACTATGAATTTATGAGAAATTTTGAATATATTATATTTTATTTCAAATTGGTCCCTAAACTTATTATATTGTAAATGAGTCCCTAAACTTTGAATTAATGAGAAAAATTTGAATAAATTTTATTTGATTGATGAATTAGTCCCTAAACTTATTTTATTTCAAATAAGTCCCTAAATTTTCAATTTATGTCAAAATTTGAATAAGGCGAGGAATAAGATCATGTCAAATAAGGCGGGCTTGACACCTATAAGGACAGTCAATAGGATATGAAATTGAAAAAACAACAACTCCAACTTAATTGGGACATGGAATTGAGACAAAATACATAAATACACATCCAAAAATAATTTAATATAATATAAAAAGTTCAAAACAAGAAAAAGATTAACACTGTATGTCATTTCAACCATCACAATCAACCAGCACTACTTATTGCAAACAAATAAATTATTATCATCATCAGCACATTATGTAATGTACCTTTCCAGAACCAGTAATAGCACTCCCAGTTAAGGCCAATGGTATACAAGCAGCCTACCATAAAAGGGCAAAAAAAAAAAAAAAAACAACTTGAATCACCAATAGCCAAAATACCATAACTCGATTGATCCAGATTCAAAAGGGAAAGGATAACTGGAAAAGAACAACTAAACAATAATTAAGAACCTGGATTGGGGTGGGCTTACTATAGCCCAAAGCTTCACAAGCCCGAAGCAACGGCCTGGAAAGATGGAGCTCCAAAAACGAATTTGCGTGGAACGACACTCCTTCAACCGGCGAAAAGAAGGACTTATTTTATCTTCTAAAAAATGAAATTTTGGAGAATATTCAATTCTCAGCAAACTGGAAGCGGGAAGCAAATTAGGGATAAGAATTTTGGAGAATACACAAAACTAGGGATAAGAAAATAACACCTGTGACGGCAGTGAAGAAAATGCTGGAAGACGGAAGCCGGAAGATGGAAGCCGGAAGCGGGAAGCCGAAAGACGGAAGCCGAAACCGGGAAGAAGAAGAGTCCAAGTGAGAAAGAAAACAGTTCAGGCGTTAATTAAAAGGTGAACTCTATAGCGACGACATATGTCGTCGCTATTGTTCAATACAGCGACGAAAGTTTTTCAGCTTTTAAGAACACGCGCCTAAAAAGTGGCGCCCAATTTTTCAGGATAATAGCGACGACATATGTCGTCGCTATTAACAATACAATTTATTGATATGTAATATTATCAATAATAATTTGTAGTCTTTAAAATGTAAAATTTAATATTATTGATATGTAATATTATCAAAAATAATTTTTAGTATTAAAAACTAAAAATTTAATATTTAATATTTATTGATACGTAATATTAGCAATAATATTAATTTTTAGTATTTAAAATTTAAAATTTAAAATTTATTGATATGTAATATTATCAATAATAATTTGTAGTCTTTAAAATGTAAAATTTAATATTATTGATATGTAATATTATCAAAAATAATTTTTAGTATTAAAAACTAAAAATTTAATATTTAATATTTATTGATACGTAATATTAGCAATAATATTAATTTTTAGTATTTAAAATTTAAAATTTAATATTTATTGATATGTAATATTATCAATAATAATTTTTAGTCTTTAAAATGTAAAATTTAATATTATTGATATGTAATATTATCAAAAATAATTTTTAGTATTAAAAATTAAAAATTTAATATTTAATATTTATTGATACGTAATATTAGCAATAATATTAATTTTTAGTATTTAAAATTTAAAATTTAATATTTATTGATATGTAATATTATCAATAATAATT
Source organism: Forsythia viridissima (assembly GCA_030279155.1). Taxonomy (NCBI): domain Eukaryota; kingdom Viridiplantae; phylum Streptophyta; class Magnoliopsida; order Lamiales; family Oleaceae; genus Forsythia; species Forsythia viridissima. Next base: position 20,390,339 of record CM059043.1, on the reverse strand, counting down.
TTTAGTCTTTAAAATGTAAAATTTAATATTATTGATATGTAATATTATCAAAAATAATTTTTAGTATTAAAAATTAAAAATTTAATATTTAATATTTATTGATACGTAATATTAGCAATAATATTAATTTTTAGTATTTAAAATTTAAAATTTAATATTTATTGATATGTAATATTATCAATAATAATTTTTAGTCTTTAAAATGTAAAATTTAATATTATTGATATGTAATATTATCAAAAATAATTTTTAGTATTAAAAATTAAAAATTTAATATTTAATATTTATTGATACGTAATATTAGCAATAATATTAATTTTTAGTATTTAAAATTTAAAATTTAATATTTATTGATATGTAATATTATCAATAATAATTTTTAGTCTTTAAAATGTAAAATTTAATATTATTGATATGTAATATTATCAAAAATAATTTTTAGTATTAAAAATTAAAAATTTAATATTTAATATTTATTGATATGTAATATTAGCAATAATATTAATTTTTAGTATTTCAAATTTACTATTTAATATTTATTGATATGTAATATTATCAAAAATAATTTTTAGTATTTAAAATTTAAAATTTAATATTTAATATTTATTGATATGTAATATTAGCAATAATAATAATTTTTAGTATTTAAAATTTAATATTTAATATTTATTGATATGTAATATTATCAATAATAATTTTTAGTCTTAAAAATTTAATATTTAATTTGTAATATTTCATATTTATTGATATTTAATATTATCAATAATAATTTGTAATAATTCATATTTATTGAGATATAATGGGAAAATGAAATCATGTTTTTATACAAAGACACAACTTTTTTGTTCTACATTATGTACACAAATGTTGAAACTCCATCCAAACTCGCGTTTTGACCAACATCAATGATAGTATGAATGACAAACATTCAAGTCGAAAACAGTAACAACAATTTCAACATGCGTTTGTATAAAGTAATTTCATTGCAAATTTAGTGACGCACAATAACATTTCAATCTGATTCACTATCATGATACAATTGATCCACATCATCGTCACTGACGTCCTCATTGATTTCACTCGATGTTTCTTCATCCTCATATTCTGCATTTGTATCGTCTTCAACATCATCGTCGTTTATAAACGAAGTTTCTCCTGCAGTAGCTGACGAGGCTCTCTTGATAACCGATGCTTCGATCTCATCAGCTTCATCATCATCGCGGTGCAAGGATACATGCTCTATGTTGCCGAGATCAACGACTAGAGATAAACCGGAAGAGTAGTTATTGTGGAGCAGGTCAATCTCTGTGATGTTAGCTCCCACTGTGTCCCACGTGCTCCTATGATGGACAATTTGTACTACTCGCCAGTTCGGACCACGAGATGGATCTTCAATGTAGAACACTTGTTGTGCTTGGCTAGCAAGTATGAACTGATCATCCTTGAACGCCTCTGCACTGATGTCAATACTGGTAACGTTATTCTCAGTTACCATCCGTCTCCCATCACACCTAAACCACTTGCATCGGAACAGATAGACTGAAAGTTTCGGTCCATATTGTAGCTCCAGTATATCTTGCAGCTGCCCGTAGTAAACCTCACCCCCAGTCCCTGGGACGGACACACCACTATTTTGAGTTTTTCTTCGAATATCACGATCATATGTCACGAACCGAACTCCTTTGACAACACAAGCCGTGTATGACATAACCTGCTGATAACATCCACTGGCCAACGCAAATAACTCATGAGAAACTTGATGGTTGTGGCTTTGGCGCATTGCATATAGCTGCATGACAAGAATTATTCTCAGTTATTGAAAGCAAGTATGTTGAAAACTTGCAATTTTATTCAGTCGATGTTCGTTTACCTTTCTGTAGAACCAACCGTGAAAGTATCTTCTGTGCACTACTTCGATGTTTGGACAGCCACTGTTCAGTAGTTCCTGCTTATGTTCCCTGAACAAGGTATTGAAGATCAACGTTCATTAGTTCGTTTGAAATGATAAAGTTAATTCGAGATAAAAGCATAATAATCAAGAATTAACGCCGTCTTACTGCAAGAATGGCTCAACTTCAAAACAGTTGTTCAGGATGTAAAAAATTGCTTGATTTCGAACTTGAGTAGGAAACGTCGTTGGTGATTGCTTTCCAAGTGGGTGACACTGCGACTGAAAAACAGAAAGTTGTGTCTGTGGAACAGTAGCATCCTCGCTTCTGTCTGGTCGATCGAACCTTGTACCTAAGTCCTGGAAGTACCTCGAACAAAAGGTCAATGCCTCGTCCACAACATACCCTTCAGCTATTGATCCCTCGGGCCTAGCTCGATTTCTGACGTAGCCCTTCAATTTCTTCAGGTATCGCTCGAATGGATACATCCATCTCATGTGCACCGGACCTCCAAGGATTGCCTCTTCTGGTAAATGCATTACGAGGTGAATCATGATGTCGAAGAAGGCTGGCGGAAATATCCTTTCCAACTTACAGAGAATGAGTACAAGGTGATCGTGGGAAGCTATCATGTCGCTAACCTTTAGTGTTCTTGCACAAAGCTTTCTGAAGAACGTGCACAGTTCAATAATGCCCGTGGAAATTGTTTTATTCAAGAACGCCCGACATCCGACTGGTAATAACCGTTGCATGATAATATGGCAATCATGTGACTTCAACCCGATAATACGGCTGTCATTTGGAGCAATATTCTTCCGAAGATTAGAAGCGAAGCCATCTGGAAACTCAACCGATCGGATAAATTGACAAAATTTCTTACGATTTGAAGACGACATGGTGTAACATGCGGCAGGCTTCATCCACTTATTCCCGTTCTGATACAAGTGCAACTCCCTTTTGATCCCTAATTGCATGAGATCGCGCCTCGCATTGACTGTGTCTTTTGATTTGAATGGATCGTCCATAATTGTGCCGAGCAAGCTATCACAAACATTCTTCTCTACGTGCATGACATCGATGTTATGTTTGAGCTCGGTAGAAGTCCAATACGGCAACTCATAGAAAATGCTCTTTTTTCTCCAATTGAGCTCGTCATCACTTCTCCGAATTGTAGCGCCACCGTAATTTGGGTGCTTTCCTGGACTTCTATATCTGACACGACTTAACTGTGCTAAAATGTCTGTAGGCGTTAACCGACGCGGAGGTGGTCGCCTATCTGTCCTCCCATCGAAGTCTAAATTGCTCCGAAAATGATGCCTGGATGGCAGGAACCGACGATGACCCACATAAGCTGTCTTACCTATGACACGGACTGAAGGAGTATCCTCGTTGCACGTCGGACATGCCTTGTACCCCTGACCACTCCAACCGGACAAACTACTTCTCGCTGGGAAATCGTTAACAGTCCACAACAAAGCTGCACGCAGTCTGAATACCGACTTGCTGTTGGTTCCACCGTCTCCTGTGTCAATCCCATCGGCCCACAATTCCTTCAACTCATCCACTAATGGTCGTAAAAATACATCAATGTCCTTACCCGGTGCTTTAGGACCAGGTATCAATAGAGTAAGCATGAGATATTCGGGCTTCATGCATAACCAGGGTGGCAAGTTGTAAACTGTTACAACTACTGGCCACATGCTGTACGACAGACTCATGTCACCGAATGGATTGAATCCGTCTGCGGCCAAACCTAACCTGACATTCCTGATCTCACTTGCGAACATTGGATGTTTCAAGTCAAAATCCCGCCATGCCTTTCCATCAACGGGATGTTGCATTTCATCATCGTCCCTAGACCTTCCTATACTGTGCCACCTCATAAGTTTTGCAGTATCCTTCGTCGCGAACATACGTTTTAGTCTGGGGGCCAAGGGAAAATATCGCAACACCTTATGCGGAACATTCTTCCCGTTCACTTTCCCAGAAGTGTGAACCCAACGACTTTCCTGGCAAATCGGGCAAGTTTGTCTATCAGCATGTTCACCCCAAAACAGTGCACAGTCGTTCTTGCAGGCATGAATGGATTTGTAACCCAAACCAAGCTTCGTCATCAGCTTCTTAGCTTCGTAGTGAGAGTCAACCAGGTTCATATTTGGGAATGCTAACTTCAGCAATTTCAAAAGATCATCGACAGACTTGTTTGTCCATTTGTTCATAACTTTAATATGCATCAACTTGACTAAAAAATTTAGATATGAAAATGATGAAACTCCCGGGTACAATTCTGAATGGAGAGCCTGAAACAGTTCGTCATAGTAACCATCGGTGCTTGTACCTGCATGCTCATCACCAACTACGTCGTCTATTACATCCATCATCTCATCTTCCACACCATCTCGCTCATTCTGTCTATACACATTCGCAGTACGAACATCAATCTCGCCATGATATATCCAAGTGACATAACTCTCCGCAAAACCATTACGAAATATGTGAGCCTCGACAATTTCCAATGGATGTGTGAGACCGTTTAAACATTTTTTGCACGGACATTTAATTCTTCCTCTGTCGTTAACGTATGGCCTCGCCATGTTTATAAATGCTTGCAAACCGTTCCGAAATTCTGCAGACTTTGTGCGATTTCTAATTGTTGTCCAACTTTTATCAATATCCATACTTGTAAAATACTATATTCTTACAAATACAGTACTGATAATAATTGGAGATGATTATGAAGAAATGGAGATGAAAAAATAGAGATGGAGAAGAATTGATATGCTGCAGTGGAAGAAATACAGAGATGCAAATCGGAAATGGAAGAAATACAGAGAGGTAATACAGAAATGCGAACATTTGAAGAAGATAAAGAAGAGTCTATAGCGACGACAATGTCGTCGCTATAGACATACGTCGTCGCTAAAGAATCATTCCCATTTTTCGAGGCAATCAATTATTCACGCGCCTGCACAATTTAATCAAAATAGTTATAGCGACGACATATGTCGTCGCTATATATAACAATTGGGCGCCAATTTTCCCGCCTAAATAGATGTTAATCTATAGCGACGACATATGTCGTCGCTATAAACCCCTTCACACTTTACGAGAAAATGCATGATTCACATGACTTACATCATCATCAGCATATCAGTTGCGACGACATATGTCGTCGCTATATATGCACCAACATGCCGCCATTAGTTTCCGCCCTTTCCTAATCTTAGTAGCGACGACACAGAAAGACGTCGTTATTGCCTCTATACAACAGCGACGAGTTAGGTTTTATAGCGACGACATATGTCGTCGCTATAAGTTTTGTAGGTATAGCGACGACATTTCTATGTCATCGCTAATACGTAGAATTAATAGAGGCGACTTTGTGTCGTCGCAATATATGTCGCCGCTATAGACCCTCTTTGTTGTAGTGTGATATTAATTCAAGATTATGGTTGAATCTGAAGCCGGGAGATGTTCGACAAATAGGAAGCTCAGAGATGGTGGGGCGAAAATTATGATAGAATAATGGAGCTCTACAATGCTCAGAAACTCAATCAGCAAGCTTTTAAACTCCCAGGAGATCCGAGGATGGTATAAATCACATTTTCATTAGTGTTCATGTAATTAAAAAAAAATCCCGATTGTCGAACAAATTCACATCTTCATTAGTATTCATTTGCATCAAATTCGCACTTGACATAAAAAAGTAACACAACTCACAAATTTTACAAAAAAGAAAAAAAGAAATACAAACCTAGCATTGTACCTAATTGGTTCACTAGGATTTGGCTCCTCATTTATTTTAAACACCCACTTACAACTAACAATCTTCTGAGCTTTTTCTTTGTCAACAAGAGTTTAAGTGTTATTTTTCTTAAGAGAGGACATTTCCTCCTTCAGCTTCTAACCAAGTAGCAGAATCTTTACAAGATATCATCTCTTCATATGTAAAAGGTTCAAATTTCTCAATTTCTTTTCCATTACGCAAGAGGAAACTCATTAACCCTTGAGCAATATATTTTGGATTTAGTTTTATAACTCTTCTTGTTCTGTCTCTTGTTAATTGGTAGTTATCTAAGTTTGTTTCTATATGTTATGTGTCATCACATTCAGAATTTGAAATTACTTCACCTATTTCATTTACATCAGGCAAGTTTTTAGTTGTGGCATCTTGATATTCTACTTTATTAGGCTCAAGATTAGGGTCTGAATTAGAATCAATGCTGGTTTTCTCTATAGATTTCACCTTAATATGAGTTTAATTTGTTTTGAATTCCCCCCCCCCCCTTCTTCCTCTCTCTCTCTCTCTCTCTCTCTCTCTAATTTCCGATTCTGTAAATCTCTCAAAACATGGCATTTCTTGTTCATTAAAAATAATATTCCTGGTAATTATTACTTTAACACATTTTCCCCCTTTAACCCACAACCTGAAGCCTTTCACCCCATCAGGGGTAAGCTAAGAAGAGTCTTCTTAGCTCTAGGGTCCAATTTCTCTTCCTTTTGGTGTGCATAGGCAATACATCCAAAACCTCTGAGGTAAGAAACATTAGGAGGTTTCCCCTTCCACAATTCATCAGGGGTCTTGGATTGAATGGCATTGGAATGGCATCTAAGCCACTGTCTCACCCCCAAAAACCTTTGAGGTCACCAAAACTGATTAATAGGCATCTAACTTTGTTCATTATAGTTCTGTTAATTCTCTCAACAATCCCATTTTGTTGAAGGTGAACCTCACAGATTTATGCCTTAGAATTCTCTTATCTTTACATAAATTAACAAACTCCAAATTACAGAATTCTAAGCCATTGTCTGTCCTAAAGATTTAACCCTCTTATGAGTCGATTTTCAATTAAGCTCACCCACTCTTTAAATTTCAAATAAGCTTCATTTTTAGCTTTTGGAAAATAGACCCAATACTTTCTAGTATAATCATCAACAATTGAGAATAAATAGCAATTACCTCCATATGTGGATATGTGGTGTCCCTTTCAGGGTCCCATAGGTTAGAATGGATATATTCTAGAAGGGCCTTGGAAGTGTGGGTACCTATTTGAAAACTCAACCTTGTTTGTTTACCTAGGACCCAAGTTTCACAAAAGTCAATTTTTGACACTTTATCCCTTCCAAGCAAATTTTGTTTGCTTAACGGAGAAAGATCATTCTCACTAATGTGACCCAATCTTTTGTGCCACAAGCTTAAGTGATCAGTTTCAGCATTACACAAGAGATCAATGTCTCTTGTTGCTGTTTGACCAAGGAGAGTGTACAATATACCACTTTTGACATCTTTAAAGATTACTAAGGGTCCTAGAATTAATTTCATGGTCCCATCCTTAATCTTACACTCAAAACCATGATCATCTAGAGCTCCTAGGGATATTAGATTTCTTCTAAGGCCAATAACATGTCTTACTTCCTTAAGGGTTTTAATAGTACCATCATGCAGTTTTAAATGTATAGTCCTTATTCCAACTATAGGCCAAGTTTGGTTGTTTCCATATAAACATCCTCACCCTCAATTTTTTTCATAGCAATTAAAGGTATTTATCAGGGCACATATTATCAGAACAATCAGAATCAAGAATCCAATCAATATCACATTGATAAACAGAAACAACATAGACTTGCACATTGTCTATAACATTAGCTTGATTTTTAGAATTAGTATCTGTTTCTTTATTTTTTTTTCTTTTAAAATCATAACAATCTATCTTAAAATGGCCAAGTTACACAGTGATAACATGTCTTACTACTTTTAGACTTAGACCTTGATTTTCTCTTTTTGATTATGATTTTGGTGATCCATTTTTTAAGTTGTTCTTCATACACACAAATTTTCTTCTTTATTTGATGGCTTGTGATCTTGTTATACTTCCAATTCTCTAGATCTTAAAGAATCAACTATAATGAAAATAGACAAATCATCTCTACTATACTTTATTATAATTTTAACTTCTTTAAAATGATCAGCCAGAAAATTCAACAAAATAAAAAGATAAATCTTCATCAATCAAATTTCTTATCAACATTGGACAAATTTTGTACAAGTTTATTAAATTCATCAAGATCCTTTGAGGGATCAATTTTGAAACTGAAAAGTCTTTCAAGCAGATAAACCTTATTTGGTAAGGTTTTAATCATAAACAGATGGTTTAATTTTCTCCAAAGTTCCACAGTTGTTTTTTGTTCAGAAACTTGTCTCAGTACATTATTAGTTAAATGCAGAAAAATTGAACTATAAGCAATTTCATTCATTTCATGTATTCATCTGGTTTTCACTGAGTACATGCTAGGGTCCTCTAAAGCTTTTGAGACCCTTTGTTGTAGTAGAATAGCCTTCATCTTTCGTTTCCATAAAGAAAAATCTCCCTTTCCATCGAATTTTTCATGTTCAACCTTCAACCCGAAACAAATTCTGTAAAAGGGTAGATTTCTTGAAAACCTAGATTTCTACTTAATTTTATTTGAAAACGAAAAATAAATAAAATCAACAATCAAATTTTGAAAGTTTTTTCAAGAAACCAGAGAAGCAGTTTTACAATAGAGGATCGAAAAATAGGATGATCACAGAGTTTCAAAGTAAAGCAGTCCAAATGATCAAATTTCAACATAAAAATGCTAGATAGATCTTAACTACAAACTACACACAACAAAGGAGCAAATATAATCAAAATAACATTTAAGAAACTGAAGATCTAACGATATTTAGTAAAAAAATGGACAGATCTTACCATTAACTCCCAAAAGCTACAATAGTATTATAGAACCTACCACTAGTAATAATAACATGTCAAGGATTTATCAAGAAATCCACCAGATCTTATCACCCAAGATCTAGGTTCCTTCATATCTTTACACATCAAGTTCCAAGAACATGCCTGTTCATTTACACGCAAAGGAATTTTTATTTGCTTTATCTAAAATTGTTGGAGTGTCGTTGAGGATTGATGAGGCGACTGCTGATTTATTGAAGCCTAGTGAAGCCAGGGTTTGTGTTGAGGTGAATCTGGAGTATGAACTTTCAGATAGGATTTGGACTAATCGGGGTGAATCCCGTATTTTTTGGCAGCCTATTGTGTATGAGAGGTTGCCACATTTTTGTACCAAGTGCCGTCATATATGCCATATTATTGATCAGTGCAGGGTGGGTGCCCCCACCAGTAGATTCTATTGTTACCCAGGCTACTAAGCCTTTTGTTGCTCCGACTCCTAAGCCTATTGATGTTTTAACTATATTGTTGATAGGGCTGGAAAGGGTAAGGGAAATGAGGTTGTTGATGAGGCTCTTAGGCCACTGGTCCCAGTTGTTGGTTCTTCTTCAACTCAGCCCTCAGTTGTCATACCATCTCATGTTGTGCATGTAGGACTTACCCATCAGCTTCCTTCTATTATTCCTATTGTTTTGGTTTCAAAGCTAGCACGTCTAAATGTTTATGATCTCCTGTTAGATCACATGATGTCAGTTCCTCGAGAGACATCCAGTTTGTCAGTATTAGTTGAGCTAGTGATTTCCTTAATACCTATTCAAATTCCATCACCTGATCAGGCTATTGAGCCATTTGATACCGATCCGCATGTTAGTCCACGCCTTAGTTTCCATGAGAATGTTGAGACTTCGATTCCTTTAGACAAGGACTCATTTCCTATTGAGGTTCATCAGCAGGGCACTTTCGCAGGAATTTTTCTGATGATTTGGTTGGTTTAGATGAGCGGCAGCAGGTCGATGGTTTTACTGCAGTGTAGGGGAAGAAAAATTCGAAAGTTACTGATATCTCGCGCCCAGTTAAATGGGTTACTCGTAGTCAGATATGTGCTTCATCACATAGCTAGTTTCTTTGATGAATGTTATCATTTGGAATGTGAGAGGTGTGTGCAGTATTGCCACTCGTAGACGACCTAAGAAATTGGTTCAGGTTCATCAGGTGTATTTTTTTGTGGTGTTGGAACTGTTTATTTTGAGGAAGAACATTGACTTTATCCGACAATTTCTCTGTAACGTCCCGAACATTTCATGTCTAAATTTTATCGTATATTAATATACTTCAAGTTCAAAAGATCAATTTCTTTTAGAATTGAAAATTTTCTTTGGTGTATAATGTTAAAAAGTAGAGATAAATGTAGGCATGGCAATCGGCTCGGCTCGTAAAACACGAGCTCGACTCGTCCATGGAGATGAGCCGAGCTCGACTCGTCTCCAGACGAGTGTCTCAGTTCGGCCCATGGGCTCGTGGGCCGAACGAGCCGAGCCGAGCCGGCTTGGCTCGGCCCTCTTTTTTTTTGTTTAAAATTTGAAAATAAATCCTCTTCTTTATTTTCTTAAAGAAAAAAATGTAAATATTTAAAATGAATAATTTATTTTTATCTTTATGTTAAAGATTAAATATTTATCTTTATGTTAAAAATTTTATTGAATCCTCATCTTTATTATATTTTTTAAAATCCTCATCTTTGACTCTTTGTTATGTTTTTGTTTTTGTTTTGAAATTGAAAATAAAAAATAAATTTAAAAATAAAAAAGAAATTAAAAATACAAAATCTTTTATGTTAAAAATTAAAGATTTAAAACCCACTTCTTTTTTTGTGTTTTACATTTTTTAAAATTTGAAAATAAAAAAGAAATACCATATCGAAAATCATTTATATTAAAAATGTAAGATTTAAAACTCTCCTCATTTTTTCGAGCTTGGGACCGACTACTTTAAAAGTAGGCAGAGTTAAAATTGTACACGAACAAAATGTTATGTGTACAATTTTTTTTATTAAAATAAGGAAAATTCTTCAAATACAAAAATATTAATGTAAAATAATACTTACTATGAATATGATTAATCCATATTCAAATCTTCAAGTTCTTCAAACATTATTCTGTCCATTTTATATTGAATTCGAAATTCGGCATCATCTCAATCTTTTAGACACAATAAAGTTTGTAAAATGTCAACTTTGAGTCTTGACCTGATATCAGATAAAATCTTGCCACTTATACTAAATACAGCCTCCGATGCTACAGTTGAGATTGAAGGTGTTAGTAGATCACGTGTCATTTTGGAAAGAATTGGATAACTACGTTGATGTTGTCTTCACCATTTAAGTATATCAAAGTTTTTTCTCTCCTCGTCATCTAACATACTAAGCACATCATGCGCAAAATACCTACCTAACTCTACAGGTGTATCATTAGAACGGAAAAGGGAAGAACTAGAAGAAGAACTAACTAATTGTTGACTTTGAGTAGTCCTATGCGTACTGATGTAACTCCATAAGTCAATGTCATCAGTTGATGACGAAATATAAGCTAGATTAGGGGGTCGTACAACGTTTGTACGGGCCTTTTCAGCATAGACCTCATACATAGAACATAAAGTTTGTTTTAAATTAGCACACGTGACTAGATTTTCATAAGTTAATTTATTTGAAATTGCCATTATTGTTACTTTTGTACCCTCTAAGTTAAGTCGGGGATCCATGATATATGCTAATGGAAATAACATAGGTAATTGTTCCCAATATTTCCTAAATTTAGCTTCCATAACATGTAAAATACTAGTAAAAAGGGCAAAATTTTTATACCTATTAAAATTGTTAGCAATATAATAGAAATGATTTAAAACAAGTGGAGTAGTTGGGTAATAAACACCAGAACATACAGTTGTTGCGTCGTAAAAAACTTTTAAAAGTTTTCTAACATGACCACATATTTTTCAATCATGTAATTCTAAATCATATTCTGAGCCGTGTGAGTGTCGATCATTATAATAGACAGTAATGCAATCTTCATAATCTTCACACGATTCAAGCATAAGATATGTTGAATTCCACCTATTGGCAACATCAGTTCCAAAACATTTTGATTGCAGCCCATTTTCTGTACATAGAACAACAAAAACTTGTTTTTTTATGGTAAAACCGAAATATAATTAATAGCTTATCTAATTTTTTCCAATTGAGATTGTATAAATTTTAATCCATCTTGTACAATTAAATTAAACACATGACACACACAACGAATATGAAATAAAATACCATCAAAATGTGGATTACAGTGTTGCATTAATTTTTCAATTACTATATTATTTGGGTCTGCATTATCAAATGTAAAACTACGAGCCTTAGAATCACATTTAAATTCATATAACACACCTAATAAAACTTGATAAATATTATTTCTATTATGAGGATAGTCTATTTGTTTAAATGCTATTACTTTTTTATGCATTAACCAATTATTATCAATATAGTGTGCAGTCCCAACCATGTGTCCTTAACTTGTCCATAAGTCTGATGTAAAAGATACAACACCGTTGTAATTATTAATATCATTAATAATAGCTTCTTTCTTAGTATTATATCTAACAATAGTATCTTTACGAAGTGTATTTTTAGAAATATTAACGTACCTGGGTTGGAGATATTTTTGGACGAATTTCGTCCAATGAGGATTGTCTACTAAGCATAGTTGAAACTTGATATTTTCTATCAATTTCGGCAGTCCTTCGTGTCGCATGAGTTCTTGTGAATATATCCAGTTGTTAAGAGTGGGAGTACTGGACCCGGCTCCCGGATATCCAAACTGGAGGTGTGCCTGATTTGTATCAAAACCTCCATGTTAATATTGACACTTTTTGAAGTGTCTATTTAGATGGGTCATGCCTATCCCCTTTTGTCAGGTAAACTTCTCCTGAAAGTGTTTACACTGTGCTTTGAACTCAGTGACTCACTAGTTTACCAGTCGACACCAACTCAAAATGTTGCCAGCACTTAGCCTTTTATTTGGTGGCTTTTCGTTTAGTGCTAGAGCCAATGGTAGTTTGCGTATCGGCGTCGTCATGAACGTCTTCCAAATCAATTGGATTAGTGTTAAAACCAAAATGATCAATAATATCGTCTGGAATTAGAATGTCATTAAGACCACTGAAATCATCATCACTTCGGTTGTATGCCATTTGGAATAATAGAATAAAGAAAATAGGAAAAGATGAAGATGTAGTAGAACGTAGAAACTAGAAAATAGAAATGTAGAGAATTAGTAGAAGTAGAAAATTATAACTTAAAATTATAGAGTAAATTCTAGTTAATAAGATACTAGATACTAATTAGAACACTAATATTGAGAGAATGTAATTTGAGAATTGTTAATGTATTGAGTATATAATTGAATGAGAGATAAGAGATTGAAGTGTGAAAAAATGAGTTTAAAAAATGGGTATTTATTGGAAAATAATGAAAGTAAAAAAAAATTTAAATTTAAAATGACCGTTGGATGAACCACGAGCAGAACCAACTCATGGCTCGTCCCTTGGCTCGTGGGCACGAGCCTATGAGTCCAAACGAGCTGGGCTCGTTCCCACGATCCCAACGACCCGGATCGTTGGGCGAGCCAACGAGCCGACTCGTTTTTTGGCCGAGCTGAGCGAGTTCGGCCTTTTTTTTTCTCGAGCTCGGTCCTAGCTCGTGCTTGTGGTTCGACGAGCCCGAGCTGGGCCGAGCTTTTACGAGCCAAGCTAGCGAGCCTACAAGCCAACGAGTTTTTTTACCACCCCTAGATAAATGTGTAAATTAAGTTCTAAGGACCAAATTAGAAGAAATTGAAGTTGGAATATTAGGACCAACTTAGTCATACTTTAAAAATTGAAGGGAGGAACCAAAATCTGGAAATCTGGAATATTTGTATAAATTACAGTTTTGCAATTGTATTCGAGCCTATTTCATATGCATTCTGTAAGTAGTACAATAAAATATAGGCGATGCATGTCATATCACCTCGAAGTTCATGTCGATACCTTCGTTTTGGTATCAAATTTGTAGACTTTTCGAGTCGAGAAGAGCACATAAAATTGAACCAAAGTTAATTAAAATCTAAAATTTTGGCTAAGTGTAAAATTCCGTGGTCAAGTAGCCCACTTTGAGTGAGTCGTACGAGCAGTCAGATAATCCGTTCATTTTGCATATGTATGCAGTACAAATCTTGTAACAAGAACTTCGCAACAGTATAAAATTTTCTCAGTTTATTATCTCGTTAAGACCCTCAAATATCGATCCAAACATAGCATCTCAAACATGAAAATCTGCCTATTATTCTATTAAAATAATGAATTTTGGGACATTTGTCAAAAAGTAATCATGACGTCTCAGGGGATGTTTGGTAGAACTTAAAATCAAAAATAAATTAATCTAATAGCACGATACTATATTCATATAAAATAACGAGATTTTGAGCAACAAAACATTTAATAAGTAGAATCATGAAAATAAGAAAGTTCAAACAAACATTAAGGCTCCTTTAACTTTCCCTATAAATAGAACACTTCAGCCTTTAAGGAATTCACAGCAAAAAGAGATGAGTAATACATTTTATGTGTTCAAGAAATAATTCTGTTCTTCTTTACTTTTAATGTTTATGCTAGAATTTTAGAATTGTTGCTCTATGTGTTCATTTTGTTTATAAGTAAGAAGAAATTCTGCAGTAATTCATTCTTGTTTACTCTTTAGTTATGTTTAATTAATTGATATTTATGTTGGATTTTAGAATTATGCTATACCTATGTTGGAATCAAGAAAATTTCCTTAATTATCTTCTTTTACCGATGATATTCCAGCAATTTCTTCAACTCTTTCTAGAAAATACAAAAAATGTGTTCTTGCAATTACTTACTAGTTTCCATCATTTACAATATGTTGTTTCTTACACTTGTTTTCTGATCTCCAGCAGTATTATTTCTTACTTTAAAACAATATTTTCACTCATTCAAAATGGGTAATCAAATTCAGAAATTTTTTAAAGTTCTTAAAGGTTAGCTTCTTGCCTTACATGTATTTAATCTCTTAAGTTTTTACCACCAGCAGTTGTACTTTTCTCTTGGCTGAATGTCTACAACTAAATCATGAAGATTAAGTGTTTACAAAGTTCAAAGGTTTTATATAATTTAATTCAACTTTTGGAGTTAGTTAAATAGAATATTTTTACTTTGAGCAACTCGAATCTATCTTATTTGAGATCAAGAAATTTATGTGAGTAAAGCATTTACTTGCTCTATGTGTTTATTTTGTTCTTAAGTAAGAATAAAATTCTACAGTAACTCATAATCTCTTCATGTATACTCTTTAGTTATGTTAGATTAATTAATGTTTATATTGGAATTCTAGATTGTTGCTCAACCTATATTAGAATTAAAAGATTTTTCTTTAGAAATGTCTCTTACTTCATGATAATTCAGTATTATTTCCAAATTTTCTTCCATAAATTTCATCAATGATATTTTGCATTTTTCTTGCTGTTTAGTATCATTTAGTATTGTTGTTTTTCTTGAATTAATTTAACAATTTCAGCTTTCCAGCACTATGGTTTCTTACTCTAACTCAATGTTTTCATTTATGCATAATGAGTAAATCAATTCCATGAAGTTTTAAAGTTCTAAAAGGATGGATTAGTGATTTATATCATGAACTTTTATTACTAGTGGCTGAAAATTTCATTTGGACAGGATTTTGATTCTTCAAAGTGTTATGTAACTTTAATTTAACTTTTGAAGTAGTTAAGTTGAATATTTTACATTGAGCTACTTTAATTTATCTTGTTTGAGACCATAGAAATTTATATGAATAAAAATGATAAACTTTATTAACACAACCTAGTGTAGAATGTTCCCTGGATTCGTGCTTCTAATAATTTTCTCACAGGAACAACATGTGGATGTTATATATATGTTATATTTCTTTTTTTCATCCAAGCCAAAATTCTTATGTCTATGTTAAAAGTTGAAATGAAAGCACTTGAGATGATATTTGCAATTATGATCTTTAAAGAAACTTCAATTCATATGTTAGATCATGATTAATCATTAAGTCCCAAAAATTTGTACACCAATAAGGGGTCGAATGCCTCATGGACCATAGGGTCCAATATGTTAAGGTCACTGGCCACAGGGCCATATGAATGTTAAGGCCATAGGGCCGTTTATTAAAGTACTTGAGATGATCTCCTAAGCATCGGTGATGTGGCATATTAATTACTATGTTGATTACATTTGTTGGTAATAAATATGCAAAGTAATCAACATAGTAATTAATATGTCACATCACCGTGCTAAGCACCGGTGCTTAGGAGATCGTTTATATATATATATATATATGGTAATTAATATGAAGATGATATTTCCTTATGTTATTGGATGATTATGTATTGAACTTCACTTAAGCACATATGAGATTATAAGCTAAGAAATAGTTTATGAATTGTATGAATTAAATGATAACATATCATTATCTTACGTGCTTTAATTGTTGTTTTATTCACTAAGCTACATAGCATATAAGTCGTTTTATGACTTTTTTTTAGAGAATGGATAGACTATACACCGATGTGGTGAAGACTTGGAGTAGGATGTCCAATGATGGGAGGGAATTTTACCAGATGTCCCTTTTTGTGGATGGACTGTGGCTAGTTGGGAGAGACTTTAATATGATCGCTCACAATGGTGAGCGTACTAGTAGGAATACTCGTGATAGGGGTACTTCAGACTTTGAAGATATGATGATGGATTGTGGTTTGACAGATACAGTGTATTCTAGCAATCAGTACATATAGACAAATGGGAGGGTTTGGAAGGGTTCGGAAAGAGTTTTGATTAATTCATTGGTTGCCTCATTTTGTTCTCAATTTTCGATTCTTCATCTAAACCGAAGTGCTTCTGATCATTCACCTCTTCTAATTCAATTGTCTTCTGACGATGATTCAAAGCCTCGTCCTTTTCGATTCCTCAATGTTTGGTCTAGAGATCACGATTTTCTAGGCTCTGTATCTCAAAAGTGGTCATTTTTTACCCATCTTACAGAATGACTACTCTCTAAGAGAAGAATTTTAGGCTCAAACAGGGCCTCCGTTGATGTAATCGACATGTATTTGGTGATATTTTTCAGAGGGTTATGGATACAGAATGTAGGGTGGACGAGGTAGAGTTAGACTATGACAGAGATCATTCTCCTACTCATCGTGATACTTTACATCAGACTCAGGCAGTTTTGAACCGTACTATATCTATTGAGGAGGACTTTTGGAAACAAAAGACAGAGGTACGTTGGACTTGTAAGGGTGATCATAACACCCGATACTTCCATTTTATAGTTTGGGGACGACGTATTCGAGCCAAGATCCGATCTATTACTTCAGCTTCAAGTGAGGTGTTTAAGTCTCTTGAGACTATTCAGCCTTCAACAGTATCTTTCTTCCAAGATCTTCTGTCAGCTCCTCCTCATCCTGTCGACCTTATTCGACCTTGTATTATACCTAGATTGGTGTCCAATAAGGACAACTTGCAGCTTAATGGACTCTTACTTTGACTAAGGTGCGAGAGGCTATTTTCAGTATTGATTCAGACAGTATCGCCAGGCCAGATGGGTTTCATCTTACTTTTTTTAGATCTGTTGGGACATAGTATCAGATAATGTGGTTCAGGCAGTCTTGGACTTCTTTGCTGGAGGGCATCTACCTAGGGATTTTGCAGCTACTTCTATTGTCTTACTTTCAAAGCAGGACAATGCATGTAGGTGGTCAGAGTTCCATCCTATCATCTTATGTACAGTGTTTAATAAGTTGATCATGAAGTTTATGAATTCGTGACTGAATACTTTACTACCTCAGATCATCTCAGCTCCTCAGAGTGGATTCATCTCAGGACGGCTCATTGGAGATGATGTCATCCTTGCATAAGAGTTACTACATATACTTGATACGAGAGTGCGAAGGGGTAATGTTATCCTCAAGCTTGATATGGCTAAGGCATATGACCGCATGGATTGGGGCTTCTTGATATCTATTATGGAGGTTTTGGGGTCGATGCTCTTTGAATTGATCTGATACGGAGGTGTATTTCAGAGTATCAATTATCTATCCTGCTTAACGGTAGGCTATGTGGTTTTTTCTCATCATCTCGGGGGCTCAGACATGGTGATCTCATATCTCCATCGCTATTTATTATTGCTGCAGATTATTTTTCATGACTACTCACTTAGCAGTACCAACATATTCCTTCGATGGCATACAGACATATAGGTGATGCTCTTATATCTCATTTGTCCTTTGTAGATGATATAATTATTTTCACCAATAGCCAGAAGCAGTCTATCAGACGAGAATTATAGTGTATTGAGCACTATGAGGGAGCTTCTGGACAATTGATGCATAGAAATAAGAGCGAGATTATCTTAGCTAGAAGATCTTTTATTAGTCAGATACACAGACTGGATCATCTGACAGGGTTTCATCATCAACAGCAGTCCTTCACTTATCTTGGTGTTTGTTTATTTAAAAGAGCCAAGAAAATCTTCTTATATGATGACTTAGTCCAGAATGTCCAGTGTAGGATATCTAGATAGGCCTCAAGATTCATATCACATAGGGGAAATATTACTTTGATACGATCAGTGCTATCCTCTATTTCTCTATATCTCCTTTAGATTATGAAGCCTCCCAAGGCTCTCTTGAAGAAGTTAGATGGCATATTTGCTAGGTTCATTTGCGTCTCCAGAGACCATGCACAAATGTTACATTGGAAGAGATGGAAGGACCTTAGTATTCCTACTGAGGATAGTAGACTGGGCTTTAGGAGACTGCAAGATATTGTTAATATATTCTATCTAATGGTCTGGTGGTTTTTAGATCTCAGTGGTCATTATGGACTCTTTTTTTACTGAATAAATTTTGTAAGGGTACCCATCTGTTGTTGACTACTATTCTTTACTATGCTTCAGCTATATGGAAGAGGCTGAAACACATAGGCCCACAGGCGGAGACACACTTTGCTTGGCAGTTAGGGCGTGGGCAGATATTCTTTTAGCATGACTGCTAGATGGACGAGTGTACATTAGCTGATCAACACTCACACCTACCACATTCTTCTATCCAGGTTAGAGACTTATTTGATGATACTAGATGGAACATTGACAGACGTCTTCATCTAGTACTATATATTATTGCTGAGCAGATAGGGAGCACCCATATCACTACTAAAGTGCACAATCAGATTATGTGGAAGGATACTTCGGATGGTAGATTTGCTACCAAGTCTGCATGGCAGCTATTTCGCATGGGGCATATTATTTAGGCTGTATACAATATGATTTGGAGTTCTATTATCTCGACGACTGTCTCTTTCTTCTGTCAGAGACTATGGCAGGGTCTTATCCGAGTTAATGTTATGATTCAGAGGTGGATTGAGAGTCATATGGCTTCTCGTTGTTAGTGTTGCTCGACTATTCAGAATTTATTTATTGACAGCTATATTGCCGACCAGGTTTGGAGCCACTTTTCTGATATTTTTCATATAACCCTTCGGCCGATGGAGGATTTTCAGTGTCGCTTTCAGTCTTGGCATTTCTCAGGTCAGTTTTTCAGGCAGGCCATATTCGCACGATCATTCCTCTTTTGATTCTCTGGTTTATTTGGACTGTGAGGAACGATGTGAAGTATCATGATATCTCTATAGAGCCGAGACGGATCATCTGGAGAGTATACCATACTATCTCCCTACTACATACATGTTTATTTCGAGTTATTCATTGGCGGGGGAATATGGATATTGGTCCTCTTTTTGGTATCTCTCTTACTACTCAATCCCTTCCTCTCCTTGTTTTGGTTTATTGGCGTATTCCACCAATAGGATCTTACAAGGTCAACATGATAGATGCGTCAAATATGGATTTGCGAGTGGATAGGAGATTATTAGAGATTCATCAGGTCAATGTGTTTGAGCCTTTTTCTCTTCATATGGCGAGTGCCCTATTCTGGAGGTCGAGCTCAGGGCTATTCTTGACGATATCATTCTTACTTAGAGGATTGTACTCTCAGATTTATAGATTGAGGCCGACTCTACTTTGGCCATTCACTGTATCACCAAAGGTGGAGGACCTTGGTCTATTCAGGCCACTCTTCGCCGCATCAGACATCTCATTACCTTCGACCGTGATATTATTTCTCATATTTATCGCGAGGGAAACCAGGTGGCTAACTTACTTGATTCACAGGGTTGGGATAGTCGTTGCTATTTTGAGTACAACGTTCAAAATTTACCGCGACACTACCACAGCTTAGTTCAGATTGATAAATATGGGCTTCCTACAATTAGGGGTCTATATATTTTTATAAGACTTATTGTTTGGGATGTAGTACCTCTTTATTTATTGCTTTATTATTTATTCATTTATTTGTTTGCTTTAGCTCTTATGATTGGAGGTCAGGTTTTATGCCTCATGAGTTATTTAAATATGGTTGGGGTAACCAAACCCCCCCCCCCAACCCTACCCCAATCCTTTCTTGGTGGAGGCATAACAACCACACTAGAAATATGATGGTGTGTTGACTAAAAAAAAGTTCCAAGAACCTTAGATCTAGCATCAAACGATAAAGCGAGCCAAAGAACAAGGCTCTAATACCACTGTAATGTTTTATAACCCAAATAACTCGTAACAACTCAAGCATACAAGAAATCAAAGTAATTAACACAAGACATTAGATCTCATCAGATCTGATAGGAAATAAAAGAAATTACAACTCTCTAGCTACACCAACATAAGACATTGTTAATCGCTTGACAGCGAGAATACATGTATATATTACTTGTATTCTGTTTATATGGTCAATCCCAAAGGCCAAATTCAGCCTCAAACACCTTAGAGGTGAAAAGAAAAGAGAATGACAGATTTCCCTAGAAGCCCTAACCCAGAAGAAGAAAAGAGAGAAAGAAATCGAGCAAAAAATTAAAAAAAAAAAAAAAAACTTTGTTCTGCACCTTTGGAACTATTCACATCCTTTTAAACCTTTAGATAGTGGAATCCACGCGTCACACAACCATTGGCAACGTAGCAGATAAAACGTATTAGCAAAAAGTTGCATTCCAAAGAAACGTTTTCAAATATGAGCCAAATTAATTCCTTCACTATACACTATTAAAAAGGGGGAAAATCAAATGGTAACTTGTTTAGTTTAGGTTAAATCAAGAATAGCCAGCAAGACCGGTCCGATAGTCTAGTAATGTAGCATCAAAGCACTATAGTGGAAGAACTGTTTGGTTTAAAATGACTATATTTTTTGAACAAGAATGTTGAAGACGAAATTTTTTACGTGCTAAGAAACTCAAACGTGTATTAAATAGGTAATTAGCACATTTCGTCTATATCGTTTGCTCTTATTGTGCAAAACATCCATGTCATTTGGCTTTTGACATTTGGGCCTCTAAATAAATGTTTCTTTGCAGAAAAGATCTCTGCTGTCCACGTTTGTTAATATTAGCTGTTATAATTAACAAAAATGTGAATTTGTGCAAATAAATCTAAAGGAGATAATGATTTGCGCAAAAAAAAAAAAAAAAAAAAAAAAAAAAAAAAAAAAGTGAACGATAAGAACGTTTTGCATACACAAATATTTAAAACCAAATTCTGGGTCTTCTTCTAATAGCAAACTATAAAATTCCACACAAATAAATAAAATCACAATGTTTGTAATATTATCGTTTGCTCTTATTATGCAAAACGTCCCTATCATCAAAGCACAAAAATTTTCTTTTCTCACCTAACCAAACCACGGCAATATTGTATATTTATACATACATTTTTATGAGAACAATTTTATGCAAAGTTATACATAGAACCTCTTCTTGCACAGTAGAACAACAACGGTTCGTCGCTTGTGTAGATGTGGAACGTAAATTGAGATGAAGACATCGTAGACACAAGCTAATCATAATAGACGTTTCCTTATGTGCCAACGCTGTTTGGTAATTACTCTCGCACAATTTTATTTTTTCAATTGTGCCTCTTTTAATTTATATCTGAAATTGAAATTCTTGTACATCAAAATAAAAGTTGTAGCTTCTTTGCCTGGTATGACCCGACCTATATATCCCAGATCTATGGAGATAATATCTAATTTGCTTAGATTCAAGAATGCGTATGAATAACAATTAGAATTTGCAAAGAGAGAAGAAGTTGTTCAATTTTAGAACTTGGTATTTATGTTTTGTCCGTGGTTTGGTTGTAATGTGAGTTATAAAAGTCACGTCTTGAATTGTTTAAAATATATTTGGCAACATAAATTTGTTTTGATGTGTCGTGTTCTAGTAATATATATGAGTTTCTTTCATATTTATGATTTTATTTGTTTGTGTAAAATTTTGTACTTGCTGGAAGAAGAAAACCCAAAATTTGACTTTAAACGTTTGTGTGTTCAAAACGTCATTATTGTTTACTATTTTTTACGCAAATCATCCATCTTGTTTAGATTTATTTGTGCAAATTAACTCTTTTGTTAATTTTAACGGCAAATGTTAACGAATATAAACGATAGGAACATTTTTCAAAATGAAACGTCTATTTAGGAGTCCAGATGTCAAAATCTAAACGATAAAGACATTTTGTATAATAAGAGTAAACGATAGGGGCGAAATGTACTAATTACCTGTATTAAATCATCTTAATATTTCCTTCTACATAAAAGCTGTTAAGGCGAGCCTCTTTTGTAGTAATGAATATTGAGAAGTGTGAATACAAAAACACATTATAATCTTTTTCTCATTATATAGCTCTCGCATTAAAAGTAATACACTATATTATTTCTTCTTACTAGGTTTTGTTCTCCATTTATAGTTGCTCAGGATTAGCAATCAATCCACAACAAACTTAATAACGACCACATAAATTGGAATATATTTAAGATCCAAAATTAATGAAAATCTAAGTTCACAATTAAAGCACATATGATTGTAAAACGAAGTGCGCACAAATTTAAATTTAAGTACTATATTTATTTCTTTTTTTCCTAGAAGAGAGAAAAATGTTCAGAAAGTGAGTCATCTGTCACCTAAATAAATTACAAATAATTGTACAAATGAATCCAAAAGTGTTGCAACCCACATTCCAGCAAGTTCTACATATTTACGGGAAAAATATTAGCCTCCACAAAACAGTCTCTAATTGTCATTGACGTTCATAATGTGAAGCAGAAGGTACATGTTGTCCAGCAATTCATCTTAACCTATCCTTGGGGCCTGTTTTCCTGATCTGAATTCATGAATCCAAATTATTTACAAGAGAATTTAAGCAAAAAATAAAAAATTGTTCTGAGTGAAAAAAATATGCACTTACATTGATTCTGAACTACCAGCATTTGAAAACGTAAGATTGTAGTACTCAACAGAAATCAAGCTTTTTGTCTCACTTGCTGGCTCGGGAGCCCCCGGAGATGTCTCTGTTAAACTTTTTCTCGAACCGAGTCCTGCAAAAGAAGGAATCAACAGTGCTGATGCAAACCTAATCTTCTGAATGAGTAAGTTGACAAAGCTATTGCAAAATATTTTGTATTACAAATGTCAGCACCATCTATCCAGAACATTGAAGCACAATACGAGGACTCTAATGTAATATTAAAAACCTAAGAACAAATATTTGCATTTGCTTATAAATACAAAAGCTAAGTCACATACTTACGGAATAAAATTACAAATCAAGATTCAGAATACATGCAGATCTGGCCAAACAAGTGCAAGAAGATATGCAAAATTCCAAGTGGAGTCTATCCTTCAACACGTCTGGGCAACTAACAAAATCATTGATCATGCCACGCCTAACAACATATACTCCCCAGTAACTCAGTAAGTAACCACGTTTAATAGACTATGAAATTAATGTCAAGAAATTAAAAGAAGTTCTATAGTGTATATGCTCCCCAGACTTTCATAGCACCGTCAAAACAGTATCTCTGAGGCAAAACTGCAGTAAAAAAATCACGAGAAGCTTCTATGACGAACTAAGAACTTCCTCAACAAGAGGAGGGACCTCAATTTCAGTCACTTTGACCAAGATAAATTCTTGCTTAAATATACAGTAAAGAATTTATTCTTTACATGTTAAATACTAGCACCCCGGTGTCAAACTTAGGGAAGCACACATGGTGAAAACGCTTTGTGTTGCAACACCAAATATCTAAAGATGACATATTTTTCACGATGATGACAACCACGAGGACAACAAAATAAGCTACACAAATATCTTTTCGTCCATTGATCCACTGTGGTCCAATGAAATCAAATTCTTTTGCATACCTCTCCCTCTCCTAACATGTTCAATTGGGATTGCATCGTTCATGTGAATGGAAGCTTCTTTAGTCTACGCATGACATCCCTCAATCCCCTAAGTTATCCATACCATACACGGTGTTGGAGTATATCCATATTAAAATTATTATCCATTCCAACGTAGCCACACACTCATCTTAAAATCTTCACTTCTACTGCATTAATCGTATTAACCTTTTGCACCCATACAAAATATCCATTTTGTCCAACCTACTCAGTTGTTATGTGTTGCATCCTCTTCGTTTTCTCCTTTATAACAAACCTAAATAACGCCACCTCTTAAATTTAAGAATTAACGTGAACAAGTACTTTAACTAGTATTTTCCTCACATCCAAATCAACTAATGCAACAACTTTTAATTGAACCACGCTACCTAAATTGTAAAAACAAGTTAGAAATCAAAAGCGTATATAAGCTAGTCATTAATTAAAAGAAATCATAATTATAAATTAAAGTCTCGACTTTTGTAAAGGCCTTATTGGCCCTATAATCCATAAGGACTTGATGAAATGCCACATATCTGATAAACTACCATGGCAGAGGATGTTTTCAGGCGTCAACGGCATGAATAGAGTGTAACAACATATACACAATAAATGACATGAAAATTGCAAGAAAAAAGACCATGATGATAATACCTTGGAAGAATATCACTAGGAAAAAGAGGATTGTGACAATCATGGCATATATGGTGCTGGTGGATGATGGTGATGATTTTTTTGCTGCTTTCATCTTCTTTAACGCTTTCATTCGTTCAATCCTCTCACGCTTCTTAGTGGCATGCTCAGAAATCTCTCGAACCAACTTCATGTCAGCAGCATCCAAGGATGGACCTTTAGGAGGTCGTGGAGGCTTGGCAGCCTTCTTAGACTTTCCAGTTTTCCGTCTCTCTTTCTCATGTTTCTTCTCTATAAGAGGCAGAAGCTCTTGACTCTCTTGACCACATATGCCCTTATCTATCAACAATTCTAAAGGTTCATGAGATTCCTTAATCAACCCTCCAGGATTGCTGTCTGAATCAATGCTAAGATCAAGCTTAGTTGATCCATTAAAACCCAAAACTCCACTAGTAAGTTTGTTCAACAATTTCTTCCCTCGTTTCTTGCCGGTATTAGGACGAGTTCCCGTATTAGCTCCACCACTTGCTCCACCACTCTCGATATCAACAGCTTCTTTTTCTTTTGAGTTATTATATTCCATTTCCCATGAAAAATATTTTTCTTGCTCAATTGTTCAAAGTTTCTCCAATTTCAGGTACTGGCAGAATCAATTTCTTCAACCGCAATACACGAATCAAACCTTTCGCCTACATTGTCATCTAATAAGATATTCAACATTTCAATGGTTTCTATTTTGATTTCATTTGAAGAATCCCAATTCACCAGAAACATCACCCGTAGGTCAGATAAATAAGAATGTATTCACGAACCAAACTAGATTTTCCAGCGAATAATATAACAACCCTGTAATTGAATTAGAAAAAAAAATCCAAAAAATTATAATTAATTAACTTTGAAGAGAAATGTATCCCAAATTCAATTATTCAAACAAAACAAACTTGAAGGTCTTGTGCAAACAATAATGCAGCTCAAAATACGAAAATCCCACAAATGCAAATATCTCAAACGATAAAAAGAAAACGAATCAGCAAAAATAACAACAACAAAATGAAAACAGAAAAAAAAATAAGTGCTAGTCAGAAAAAATTAAGGAGCAATTAGGCATACCATTGCGAAAAAGATTTGAAGAATCCCTAAATTCGATGACAAAGTGATCATCGCCGAGAAGAGATGGAAAAAGGCACTCTCTCTTTTTTTTTTTTTTTTTTTTTTTTTTTCTCTTTTTTACAGAAGGGAAAAAATTATCCAGCCAACCTTATATTCGGCGTTGGTTTTCTTTGTTTTCCCCCCTGCTCTGCTCACAAATAAAAAAAATATTATAAATAGTATTAAGACGTAAGAAAAGAGGCAATAAACAGGTATTTGTCGGGTAGTCCGAGAATGGCCGGACAAGTCCGCTTTGTACCATGTGTTTCTCTTATTCACGGCTAAATTTCATTTGCAGATCCTGAACTTTCTACAAAATCTAAATTAGGTCACTAAACTTTAATTTATCTTAATTGAGTAGTGGCAAGTGATAATTTTGTCACATACTTGATTTCATATTAAAATTCTACAATAACTTTGTTGACGTCGGAACCTGCACTATCCATGTGTCAACAGATCTCCAGTCACTCATCTGTTAACCTATATGTTATCTGCACACTCGGACAATTGTTAGGCACTAAGATCTTGGAGAGAAAAGGGTCCGTCGATCGTTGGTACTACTACGATCAAGTCAATTGCCGGTATATAGAGTAATATACGAGGGATGAAAACAATTGGGTGTGGGAGAGACAAGCAGACATGAATTTGAACAGAGTTTGAAGGTGAAATTGATGCGTAAAAAAGTGTCCTTCTTTGAGTATATCATATTGCCTAATCTTTAGGGGAATGGGATTTGGTTTCCTTGTAAGAGTCCTTATGGCAATCAAACAAAACCTTTCTTTAATTACTTCTCTAATTATCCCAAAATATCGTGCTGCCTGCTAGTTATAATAAATATGAAGCCCGGCGAAACTCTCTTGGTCGTCCATAAGTGTCGAGGCCCTTCATGAGCCTCGCAATGCTCTGATTCAGGAATGCTAAGATGTTCGATAGGCCTTCGAGGCCTTCTGAGAATTTACTAGATCTTTGTTGGGCCCCCGAGGCCTTTGCTAGGCCTATGGGACCTTTATGAATCTGGAAGGCCATCGTTGGACCTATAAGGCCTTAGCGAGACCTGAATTAGGCCTAGATGAGACCTTTACTAGGACTTTGCTGACGTGGATGACGTACCAAAATTGGGTGGTAACAACTTTTTCAATATTTTATATTTAAAATATATTTTGCAAAGTTTTCAAACCCTAGAAAACCTATCCAAATTAGATTCTCACTCTAAAACATAAAAACAATACCCACCACCACCATTTTCCGCGCCAACCACCACCATTATCCTTCGCCAACCCAATGCCACCCTATCCACATCAACTAAATCTCTTAAACCTTAATCCAAAAATCTCAAAGACGGAGGAAAAGAAAAACAAAAAATAAAATTTTAGATATGCTTGTGTAGATCTGTGCTTGTGATGTTAAAAGGAGGTGGCGGCGATGGTAGATGGACATGAGCAACATAGATGGCGATGGCGAATGGCTGTTGTGGATAGGAGTGGCTAGGGTAGTGGTGATGGGTGGCAACAGAAGTAGAGATGGGTATAAAATTATTCCTCATTTTGGTCTATTGTCGTGAGTTTGATGGCTATTCGAGTGTGGTGGTGCTGGAACTGGTGGGGGCATCAGTGGTTGAAAGTTTGGGTGGATGGTGGTAGCGAGCTATGAAGGAGGAGGAGAAGTGGTGGTTAGAGGAAGGTGGTGATGTCGGATTTGATGTGGCTGTGCAGATTTGATGTCAAATATGATCTTTTTTTATGATTTGTAGTAGTTGTGGTGGTGGTAGTGGAAATAAGTGGTGACAGTGATGCTGATTTTGGTGGAGAGTGTGGTGGATAGTAATTGGTTTGCAGTAGTTTGTGGTGGGCATTGGTGGTGGTAACATTACACTGAGTGTTACAAAGCGTAACACATTTTGTTACAAGTGGTGGTGGAACATGCGGCGAAAATGTGCATAATACATGTAAAAAAAAATGTAACAAATGTAACGCACATTTTTTGTAAGACATGTAACAAACATGACAAATGTAACAAATATTACGAAAGTAAAATAATATTTTTAAAATAGAAAAAGTGAAAATGTATTTTTAATTTTATTTTTATTTTTATGGTATTTGGTAAAACTATGCCATGATGGCAATGGACGTGGGCCACTCGAGAGCTCGTCGACTCATCCACTAACTTGTGGATTTCACAGGAAAGCTAGTGGCCCGTCCACGAGTTGGCTCGTTTGATTATTTATTTATTTATTTCGTACATAATATTATATGGCCATCCACGAGTCAGCTGCTTGTGGCCTACCTTATTTATTTGTTTATTTTTTAGTTTTGGACTTTTTAGACAAAAAAAGTCAATTTAAAAGCTTGTAGGCGGTCCAAGCTTGGCCCATGCTGCCTACAAGTCCAATGGGCAGGTCGAGCTCATTTTTATCTTTATGAGCCGAGTCAGGCTCGTGTCATGGGTCGAGCCGAGTTAGGCTCGTCGGATCAAGCCTGCTCAACTTAGTCTATTACCACTCTTACAATTTGGTCGTTTACCTTCAATTTAATTTCAATTGCGTCATTGAACTTCAACTTGGTTTCAAAATTCACCACTTCGTACGTCACATGTCATCCAATGAAAATTGCTTAATTATCGACCATACCGTAATGGATTTGGCATGCCAACATACTACATTTTAACCTTATCATTTTAATATTTTAATTTAAAGACACTGTCGTAACTCTCATTTTACTATTTTAATTTTTGTCGTGTCACGTAACAATTACTTGAAAATTCATTTATAGTATGACTATCAATTAAGTAATTTTCATCAATTTAGAGGATAGTAGGTGACGAAATGGGACTGGGTGTTGAAATTTGAAATAAAATTAAAGTTTAATGTTCTAATTGAGATGAATTAAAGTTTAATAATTCAATTGAGATTTTGCTAAAAGTTAAGTGACCATTAATGAAATTTACCCCCACATTGACTGACCATTGAGACCTTAGCTTCTATGATTCTTCCACGTGTCTCCTTAATACTACCTGTCTTCTTCTCAATTGTGAATACTAGCATTTGGAATCCGAAGGGATTATTAATATCATGTGTTACTTGGAGTTGTTCATATGCGATTTTTTCATAAATAAACTTTTTTTTTAAATAATTACAAAAAGCTATTAAAGTTATATATTTTTAAAAATACTGTTTATTAATTTTTATTTTTTTCATTAATGATAATATATAATTACCTAAAAATATAGTAACCGAATCCTTAAAATCCGTAGTTGATTGAAATTAATATATTATAGAATCTTTTATTATGATGAGTTGACAAACAAACACAGCTGATTGATTCTTGGCCCAAAAAATTAAAAATAAAACCTCTCTCCTCAAAACAAGATAGCAGCGACGGTACGTGAAGAACAATTTTGTGCAGATTAGTAACATAAAGTTAGTTTATTTCAATTTAATAATTCAACCTCTGATAATCTGTTTTAGTCGAACATTTATCAGTTGTTGCGTTTATGGATGTATTTGATTATTATAATTTGTCATAATTTTGTTGTGTTAAAAAATAGGTAATGAGTTATATGATATGAAGTCGTTGCATTTGAAGTTATATGTTAAAAGAATTTAAGTTTAGATAATTACATTACAAAAATATATCAATACTTGTTACGTGTTGTCAATTGATGATTGGATGAATATGTTACATTAATAACAACTGATTATGTTACATTCAATGTGTTTGATGATAATCCTACAGTTGTTACTACTTCTTATGTTACATTCAATTTGTAACATAATAATTTAGTTCTTAGTTTGTATTAAGTTGCATTGGCTACTTATTTCGATGTAGATTTTTATCGAACGTGTAATACATCATTTGTTGTTATATGTATGCCAATTCTTATATGTTATAATAATTATTTACGTTAGTTGCATTTGATGTTATTTTTCAAGGTCTTTTGCGGTAGTATTGTTAAAAGTTACATAATTTTTGGCATTGGATGTTACAGATTTCTTTTTTTTAGTGGTAATGCAAAATGTTAAATATTTCGATTGGCCGTTACGTGTTAATTTGAAATTCTATTTATCGGAATTTGTAAAGTACCTAAAATTTGATGTTATCTATTAAAAGAATTCAAGTTTGGATAATTATCCTACAAAAATGACTTGTTACTTGTTATATGTTGTCCATTGATGTTCGGATGATTATGTTACAATCAATTTGTTGGTTGAAAATGTCGCACTACTTATGATTGCTTATGTTACATTGAATTTGTAACATAATCTTTTAGTTTTTATTTACTTATCATCCAATTGTTAGATGTGATAATGTTTATTTACGTTAGTTGCATTGGATGTTACTTCTCAATATCTTTTGCAGTAGTGTTGTTAAATGTTACATATCTTAAATGTTACAGATTGATGTTAGCCGTTAATGTAGTAATGTGTGAGAATGTTAGGTTGATTTTGAACTGATTATTTGTAATTGACATTTATTTTTAGGTTTGGAGACTATAAACGTTCTCATTGATAACGATGGAGAAACCTTATAGATTTTGGTATCACATGACTGTAGTTACGTCTAGCTCGTTGACATGGTAATGTATGTATTGAATATTGATCGAATTAAAATGGTAATAGCGTTGCAGTGTGATGTGGGTGACAGATTGTCTCATGTCACGATAATGAACTATATTGTTCTATTTGCTGCTAAAAAGCAAATATCAACTACTAACAAGTTACCCATTACGAGTTACCATTACAAATCCATTGGAGAATATTAGCTCAATCGAAAGTTTGATTAATTCGCATGTTATTGTTGGGGAGGACTCCATGTGGAACATATTGCTAATAGTGGCATGTGCAGTGGTGTTACATTTTCTTTTAGTATTTACCAAACCATCCCAGATGTGACAGAAAATTGAAATTGATGTTGACATTTGTGTAATTGACCATCTGGACTTTGACGGTATTGATAGCGGAATGATTTTTCGAGATAAGAAAGTGTTGAAGAAAACAATTTCCTTATACGCCATTTAGAACAATTTTCAATACATTGTGTATAGATTCGACAAACAAGAATATGTTCTTAAGTGCAAAGATGAAAGCTTCATGTGCCACAGAGATGTTTAAGATAAGGTACATAAGATACGGTCATACTTGCTCGATTGATATAATTATAGGAGATCATAGACAGGCAACGAGTCGGAAGATTACATAAAACACAAGTAAATGGATGCTAAAAGTATATACAATCTGAGAGATATTATAAATGATACTTGTTCATGGTACTGGGAGGATCCTTGCAAGGATAGAAAAACTGCAACATGTGGTTGTGATAGACGAAACATTCTTGATGGGACGTTACGGTGGTACACTTTTCACATCTTGCACACAAGCTGCATACTATAATATATTCGTTCTCTCTTTTAGAATCGATGATAGTGAGAATGACAATTCATGAGAATAGTTCTTATCAAGGCTCAGGGGGGCATATGGGAAAATAGAGGATACGTATATTATATCTGACAGACACGGAAGCATACATAAGGTAATCGAACAGGTATATCCAAACATAACACAAGGTTTCTGTTCATATAATTTGTTATAGAATTTAAAGAGAATATTTGGGAAGGTTGCAAAACACATTACAAAACCATTTAACATAGCCTTTAGGTCTTATACAATTGTCGGATTTGATTGCCAAATGAATGTGCTGGACAAAATACATGAAAAGGTCCAACCTTATCTGGTAAGTCATCTTATATTGTTCATTCGACCAATATTGTTTGTTTATTTTTTCATGGATTGATTTGCGCGTAACAATAAATTGTGTAGAAAGATAAAGTTTGGTATTATTGGTGGTTGAGAGTACATATGTCAACTAACATGTACATTCGATGTCATCGAATATCGTGATGTCATTAAACACTATCACAACGTCAATAAAGAATTATCCAATTGTGACAATGCTGGAAAGCTTGAGAAACATATTGCAGAAATGGTTTTACAAGAATAGAAATAAGTCACATTCCGCGTTTACACGTCTTTCAATCAAGAATGAGAATATGTTGTGGACAAATTCCAGAAACACACTAAAACTGAAGGTAACTACATACTTTAAATAGTGGATATGGGTTGATCAAATTAGATTAAATATGTGTTATATAATTATTAATTTTGTAATATTGATACATGTTTCAAGTTCAAGCGATGTCCTATTTCAGGTTAGCGACGAAAAATACACAAAAATTTAGTTGACATTAAAAAATGCATGTGCATGTGTAACATGTTTCAAGTGGACTGTATCCCGTGTCAATGTTGTAGATTTTAATCATGCAAATGGACGGATCGTTATTAAGTAATATAATGATGTAAAGAGTGTCGAACCTACGATAACTAGCTACCAATTAACTAATTATTGTATAATTCGAGTTTTAACAAGATAAGAACACATATTCTTTTATAAATTCAATCATAAAGTTATTCTACTTAAGTTTAAATAAAATCTAAATTATCGCTCAATCAAAAGTAATTTTTAAGAATAAATTTGAGTTTTACTAGCACTAGGATTTGCGAATACACATACACGTTCCTTAATCAATTATTCATTAATCGCTTTAGTTTATAATTACCCTAGATTAAAAATTGACGATCCTATCATAATCAAAAGCCTTTCTCGATGGTCAATCAATTCTATATCGATATACGAACCTAATGATCTCTAATTAAGTTTTGAACATAAAAATATGCATTTAAATCACAAGAACATCCTAAATGGATCTCATAAGGCATAATAGTAATTTATATATATTATTGGATCCTATGTTATTCAATATCACGTACTTATCTGATTGAATCTCTTGACATCAATAAAGATGACAAAACATTCCAATAGTGATCAAGTATTAAAACAATAGAAAGAAGGAATAAAGAATAATCAACCCAAAAGTAATTAATTACTAAAATGAAAAAACTTCTAATTAATTAAAAACGTGAAGTTTCATCGTTCTCCTAGCAACAAGTAATTTAGCCAGACATCATATCGTAAAATAGTACAAGATTTGTATTCATCACGTTCCGGAGGAAAAAGAAAAAAATAGAAATACAACCCGTGATTTCGGCACAATAATCTTTAATCAGTTCCTGATCTTCGATTCTTCTCTTGTATTTTTCTTCCCAAAATTCGCCTATCGTGATTTGTCTATTCTCTTGTCTATTTTTATATCCTTCCACAACTCTCCGAAACGTGTTTTAAGTTGTTGTTTTTATCCTGGACTGAATAGAGTTTTATTTCCATTAGTAGACAACAAAAATACTATAAGATATAACCATACGATCGCTTGGT
Source organism: Forsythia viridissima (assembly GCA_030279155.1). Taxonomy (NCBI): domain Eukaryota; kingdom Viridiplantae; phylum Streptophyta; class Magnoliopsida; order Lamiales; family Oleaceae; genus Forsythia; species Forsythia viridissima. The sequence continues at coordinate 20,357,240 of CM059043.1, read as the reverse complement.
TCAAAACTATGTGATCACATGGTTCTTTCCAATTACGTTCTACAGATGAAAACCATCCCTTGCAATCGCAGCACTGATTAACCATGCAATCGTATGGTTAATTGATATCCAGTTCCTGGGTTTTACTCTTTGTTATTTGCATGACAAGCCCCTCAATTCTCTTAAATATGTTCAATTGAGTCTCTTTTTCTTCTTTTTGCTTTCTTTTCATTTGATCGACACTTGAAATTAGTTATTTTCCTATAATGGTAAAAGAAATACGCCATTATGCTGAAAACATGTAAGAGCACTCATAATTGTTCTTTTTTGTGGGCTCCTAATCAGTAGAAAATTGTACTTATTAGTCAACATGCATTATTTGTTTTCAGTAGGAATGGTATGTGGACATACAAATATTGTTATTGGTACTACACATGAGAGGCTTATATTGCAGTATGTGAAGGTAGCATTATATCCGTTGGTGACAGTGCTGGTTGGACGGTGACAATGAGTGTGGATTCAATGATTGTATTGGCTCCAAATCTATCAAGGAAAGCGGGAAGGCCTAAGGATAGAAAATTCCAATCGACTGTTGAACGAAACAATGTTACAAAGTGTAGAAGATGTGGGCGATACAAGCACAGCAAGAGAACATGTAAACATCCATTGGGATTGATCAACCAGCATAATGATAAGTGATCAAATTCCAGATTGAAAATAAGTGGTGTGATATTTTTTTATTACGAGTGAATACTGTTATAATTCGATTCTAGAGAGATATATTTTGTTAAATTTATATAATTTAGTTTCATCTATGAAATGGTTTGAATAATTGATAACTTAATTAATTGTGGCAGGCAGCATTTATATCAAATTTGGCAAATGAGTTTTATCTTGAATGATTCACAAATTGTTTTCAATTCCAACACTGTAACGACCACGAACTTTTTCCTACAGGCCTTTCACCCAGAGGATATTTCGTGCGCCATTAACTTACGTACTGTCCACTGGAGGTTGGGCTCCAAACTGGATTTCTTTCGTGTCTCCAGTAATTCGAACCCTTGACCTCCCATTAAATGGAACTTAAGTGGAATGTTGTACCATTTTTTGTAATGACCACGAACTTTCTCGTACAGGCTTTTCACCCAAGGGTTATTCCGTGCACCATTAACTTACCTATTGTCCACTAGAAGTTGGGCTCCAAACTGAATTTCTTTCACGTCCCCAACTATTCGAACCATTGACCTCCCATTAAGGAGAACTTAAGTGGAATGTTGGACCCAATTGGGTCCAGCAGTCCACTTAAGTTCTCCTTAATGGGAGGTCAAGGGTTCGAATCATTGGGGACGCGAAATAAATCATGTTTGGAGCCCAACCTCCAGTGTACTGTACGTAAGTTAACGGCGTAGACGAAAGACCTATAGGAGAAAGTCCGTGGTCCTTACAAACCCACAGTTACACAACATCAAGAATGCAAAATTTCATACCATAACATTATTAGACATCATGCTTTTATCTCAATTTAGTTAAAACCTGCAATGTTCCACGATCACACAGCGTATAATTGCATTATGTGACATGAATTATAATGTAATGATCATGTTTTCAGGATGCATTCTAACCAAAGCTGTGAATAAAAATTAAATGTCATACAATCACATACGAGAACATGGAGAACATTAGCTTTAGAATTAACAATGTAGTGGGTAGTCAATCAATAACGGAAGCTATTACATTTGCAAAACCAATCAATATCCTTCTAATCTAGATCATGAAATCTAAGTACATATTGACACCTGTTATGCAACAACAATTGTGATACCAAAAAACAGTTACATATTAGCCGACGCTACGTAATAAATATTTTCCATGGCCTAACTGAGTTAAGATTGTCACAACGGTACTTAAAATAACAAAATACCATTGTTAAAATCAATAGATGTGCTATTCCTATTTTGCATTCTTTTCTTAGCCACATTTGTTGCTTTCCTTTCCCATCCTAGACGTGAAATCAAAATTTGATTCATTTCTCTCTATATGCTTTTCTATTCTTTGTTTGTATAACAATGTTGCCAAATGCGTCCTTTCGATTGAAGCATCAAATAGATTTGACATTTCTTGTATATTCTCGTTCATTATGTGTTCAACATACTTGATAACAAAAACTCTGCAATCAGTCCTTGTAAAAATAATATATTCTGCATTGGTAAAATGGTTAACTGTTTATGGAGGGTGTGATAGAAATAGAAAATAAATCATAATTTAGATACTAACCCATTATCTTGTCGAATGAAGTCATGTACAAGATTTACGGCAAGAGGTTCTATCCATTCCACTCCTTTGACAATTGATAGTTGCCATACGCCAATTCTTACCAACAGGTGAGGGATGACATGCAAATGGTTGCACATCTACCATAACTTATTTGTCTCTTATAGTTGATCAATGTGAGTTGAAGATATTTAACGATCTTGCTTTTATGTCGAAGTGTCCAAGTATCCAATGTGACATGTCATAATGGCCATCAATACATAAACAACATCTGTCTATGGTGCGTAACAATGCAAATATTCACCAAGTAGATATTCAAGCATGGACACATTTCTGGAAATTGCTTTGGCATCCTTCATAAAAGATAGGAATATGTCCCTAACCATGCCGCTTAAAAATGTGTCTGTTAGGCAATGTCATTTCTCAACTAAAAGTGGCTATCTTTCTTGTGGAGTAAAAACACACATCTATATGTTGTGGAAAGGTAAAAATATGCATTAGTAAATATGCGTTAACCGTTGGCATCAATATAAGATAGTTGTGAATATGAGATGTAACACATAATACCGATTTTCGTACATAAAACTCATGATACACTCAGTTGTAACATCTATATCAATCAGTGATACGGATTATCAATTGGGGGTAACATATTCTACATTAATGGGTAACATCAATATGAGTGCTATGAATCTGAGATGTAACACATAATACCAATTTTCACACATAAAACTCATGATATACACAGTTATAACATCTGTATCAATTAGTGATACATATTATCAATTGGTGTAACATATTCTACATTAACGGGTAACACCAATATGAGTACTATGAATCAAAGATGTAACAATGAATATCAATTTTCACACATAAAACTCATGACATAATCATTTGTAACATCTTTAGTAATCAGTGATACACAATAACAATTGGTGTAACATAATCTGTATTAACAGGTAACATCAATTTGAGATGGTTGTGAATATCAGATGTAACACATACTACCAATTTTTACACTTAAAACTCATGATATAATCAATTGTAACATCTGTATCAATTAATGATACAAAATATCAATTGGATGTAACATAATCTACATTGACAGGTAACATCAATATGAGTGCTATGAATCAAAGATGTAATAATGAATATCATTTTTCCCACATAAAACTCACGATATAATCAATTGTAACATCTTTATCAATCAGTGATACAGAATACACAATCGGTGTAACATTCTCTATATTAACAGGAAACATCAATTTGACTTTAGAATCAATGATATAATAGCTAACACCAATTTTAACGAATAAAACTCATGATACAGAATGACCATCAAATTGCAACATCTGTAGCAATCCTTGAAATGCATGCACAAAAAAGTTATAAAAATACACTACAATGTCTCTTAGAGATTCATTAATGTCTCGAATCTCGTACCACCAAGTCTTGTTGCTCACATCAACGGGGCCAAAATCAAAAGGGGGACTAAAGTTTTTTTTTAACCGAAAAATTCTTTTTCCTATATAAGATGAATACATATTAGAAGGCATTTATTTGAGGATTGCATGATATATATAGAGAATGATGTCTTACACATTATCGGGTTTATATCCATCATGAAACTAGTCGTCAAATGCTCTAACATCCTCGATAGTAGGTAGAACCAACCCATACTTGAATGTACATGCATCAAATTGAAAACTTGATGTTGATATAGTGATTTGGTTAAAATGTCAGGTCTTCGTTGGCGTTTCACCGGCATTCAAGTTGTTGTCTCGTTATGCACGTCATTGGTATCGTCGCAATCAATCTATATAAAAAAATTGAAAAAATCACATGCCACGAATGTTCTTAATCAAATTGATTGTCTACTTTGTTTGGATATACCTAAATCATTTTGGAGTGATCTTGATTTTCTACACTCTTGGTTATCTCTTCAACTCGTTTGATTACAACATCTATGTAAAGTGAATCATCAAGAATGTCTCAAAAATTGCCATTATCGCTTTGATCTCTGTCCCTATCTATATTGGTTGGTTTAGCACCGTGCACGACATCAGGGATGTCTCCCATTGAATTAGTCAGACCACTCTCCCCAAAGTCTACATGAACCATGAACGGTAGCATATGTGAGTTTAAAATGAAATGAGTCTAATAATATGATAACATGGCAACGAGCTTATTTTATATTGCTAACACATATCTTTGTTGAAAATTTTGCACCATCATCGAAAACAACAAGTTGCCTTCAATGGACTTCGGAATCTGACTTTGGGGATATTTTTTTCCGTAACTTGTCCACAAAGCTATCAAGCTTTGCATCAACATCCCGATGAAGTGTCCTAATGTCAAACTTCAAGTCGATTTGCTAAGAGATTATTCGGTCTTGTCACGATTGTATATCCATCATGAGATTACTTAATTGCTTCAAATGAACAATGCGATCTTCTTGAAATAAAGCGACATTAACAAGGGAATGCTAATTCAAACCGAACTAAAAACTAAGAAGGACATTAATTTGTAACGTATGAAATATAATAATACGAATATTAGAATTTAGTAACCTCTTTCGGGATTGATTTGGACTTTTTTAGGACATTGCTATCTTGGATAACTCTTGGATTGGACGTACTAGGTATATCTAACTTCTTTGATTTCGTAACAGGTAGGTCAACAAAATCATTGTCATTATCATGTGTTGCTACAAGTTTATCACTTCCAAAGAAACCATCTAGGTAGAGATGGCACCGGCTCGATCCTTGCCAAGAAAGTCCCAGCTCGATCAATGGATGGGCCAAGCCATGGCTCAGCTCGTCACAAATCCACGAGCCTGGACTAGCCCATGGCACGTGGGCCACACAGGCTGAGCCATGGGCCGGTCCACTAGCCGTACGTGAATTTCATTTTTTTAGTTTAAAAACTTAAAATGAAATGAGTTATGATAAAATTGACATTTAAAACCCTCATCTTTTTTTCTGAGCTTGGGACCGGCTACTTTTAGCATAGGCGAAGTTAAAATTGTACACAAATAAGTTGTTACATGTACAATTTTTGGTAAACTTAAATATCAACACTTAAAATTAAGAACAATCAAATAAATTTAAACAAAATATACTTAGATTTTATGTAGATAGCTCTTGCACCTCTTCGGCCAGTATGAGGTCTACTTTATCTTGGATTCGAAGTTCTGCATCCTCCCAATCTTTTAAACACAATAAACTATCTAATATGTCTAGTTTAAGTCTTGACCTCATATCACTCAGAATCTTGCCACATGTACTAAAAGTAGACTCCGATGCTACAGTTGATATCGAAGGTGTTAGTAGATCACGTGCTATAATAGAAACAATTGAGAATTGATGCTCGTTTTGTCCCACCACCTAAGTATATCAAAATTATTTCTCTCATCTTCATCTAACATATTAAGTATGTCATGAACAAAATATCTAGCTAACTCTAAATGTACGTCTCTAATATTTGTTTCTACATTTGTGGCACGGGAAAGCGAAGAAGAAGAACTAGATTGTTGAGTTCCCCTAAGAAGAAAGAAACTCCAATAATCGTTAGCAACATTTGATGACAAAGAAGGAATTGGTACATAAGGTTTTCTTTCGTTTTTACTGATTTTTTCCACATAAAATTCGTAAATTTCACTTAATTTTTTTTTTTCTAAATTACCATAAGTTATTGGATTCCCATAACTTAAATTATTAGTAATTTCTAAAATAGTATATTTTGTACCTTCTAAGTTTACTCTAGGATCCATAATTGAAGCTAGCAGGAACAACATAGACAGTTGTTCCCATTATTTTCTAAACTTAATCTCCATTGCTACAACAATATTAGAAAAAATTGCAAATGTATTATACCTATTAAAATTATTTGTAATAAAATAAAAATAATTTAAAACTAATGAACTAGTAGGATAATATATGCCAGTACATGTGTTTGTGGCGTTGAAAAATATATTTAAACATTTTCTCACATGGAATGCAATTTTCCAATCATATGTTTGCAAATCATATTCTGGACCATGTGAATGTTGGCCACTATAAAAGGCAGTTATACAATTTTCATAACCTTCACATGCTTTAAGCATTAAATAAGCAGAGTTCCACATATTGTATATGTTTGTACACAAACATTTTATTGGAAGGAAATTTTCTACATATAATTCATCAAATACTTGTTTTTGAGAAGGTGAAGCAATAATATAATTTAGGGCATACCTAATTTTTTCTAATTGTGGGTCTATATAATTTAAACTATCTTGAACAATTAAATTAAAAATATGACATACATATCGAACATGAAATAAAATTTCACCAAAATCTGGATTTAATTCTCAAACTAATTTATCTATTACTATGTTATTAGGCGAAGCATTATCAAATGTGAAATTGCGAATTCTAGATTCGCAATTAAATTCTCTAGTAATATTTATTAAATAAGTAAAAATTTGTATACCATTATGAGGGTAGTCAATTACTTTAAAAGCATTTATTCTTTATACATAATCCATAGTTTATCAATATAATATAAAGTGGCAGCAATATATCATTTATGATTTATACCAGACCATAAGTCCGAAGTAAATGATACAACACCAAAATATTTATTTAAATCTTTTATTATAATTTTTTATTATATAAAGTAATAGTATGAGCACGAAGAGTATTTCTAGCAAAGAGTACATACCTTGGTTGAAGATATATTTGTACGAATTTTGTGAAGTGAGGTCTTTCCACTATGCTAAGTAGGAACTCACCACTGGCCACCAACTGAGTCATGCCTTCTCGGTGCATAGAGTCTTGTAAATACACCCAGTTGTTAAGATTCAGACTAGAACTAGAACATCCACTGAGAGATCCGAACTGAAGTTGAGCTTGATTGGTATCAACTCCTCTGTGCTTTTGCATACACTTAGAAAAATGGCTATTTAGATAGCTCGTGCCTCCACCTTTTTTCCATGAAAATTTTTGTTTACAATATTTACACATTACCTTGAAGATTGGTTGTCCGTTTGCGGTTGTATTGGTCTGCATTGATTTGAAATGATCCCAACAATGAGCATTTTATTTTGTGGCTCTTCGTTTAGTAGTCGACTCAGCTGTTATAGTAGTGTTAGCCATTTCTAATTCTTCATCGATATCTTCTAAATCAACAATGGGATCAGTGCTCCCAATCCCATAATCATCACCAAATTCAAGAATTGGAATATCATTTAATCCACTGAAATCATCATGAATTTGGTGGTCGGCACTTCTTTGTGAGTTGTATTGATCCATGTAAAAAATAGAAATATAGAAATAGAAAGTAGAGATGTAGAAAAAAAAATGTAGAAATGCAGAAAACTAGAAATGGAAAAATGTAGAAATTTAACTATAAATTACACAATAAAAGAGCTAATATTGAAAATATAATTTTTAAAATTTTTTAGGTTGAGAGAGTTGTAAATTTGTGGAAAATATGAAAGTTAAAGAGAAAAAACTAGCCATTTGAAAAAAAGGGACAAAAATGGTCACAAAAGTTATCGTTGAAATTGTTTATAGCTTTTTAAAAGATGGGGACCGTGGTCCACGAGCTAGGTAGGCCAATGGACCAGCCGAGCCAGCCCATCATTTTCAAGGGCCAAGCTAGCTCGACACTTAATTTTTTGCCCGACACCGCTTGGGCTAAGTTTTTGTGGGCCGAGCCGCTGGGTACACTGGCAGCTTGGTACAATTGGCATCTCTACAACTAGGTATGATGGCCCTATCACCTCTTTATCTAGTTGCATGCCATTCACTTCTATCTACATTAATGCATATGTAATAATAATTATGCAACAAAAACATATAAAAAATGTATAGTCTAGACAACAATCATTAAAAAATAACAACATAATAAATCTATGATAGATAATCACTTATGTTTGGTAAATAAAAATTAAGATTATCCAGTTAGGACGCCATTGCACCTGATGAAGTATTAGTCCAATTCAAGACACGAGGCCAGGTGTAATGTAACCTAGTGCAAAATTTTCCATCTATTGACGAGATAACTTCATATAAATCCAATTTTGAAAAGCAATATGTCCTTTTTAATACCATCATCATATACAACAATCTTCAAATAACTGAATGTATTGTACATGAATAGTTCTTTCTCCACGCGTATGTATTGATGTGCACGGATTCAATAAGACTAAATGTTGCATCTATCACATGTTTTCTATATGACGTAGTGAAGAGGTATATAGTTATTAGATACAAAAATGCCATCTTCATCTTTTAAGTTGGCAAACATGTTCTTACAAACTTGCTCGACGTCTTTCTTGTAAATACTTTTCATGTCGGCAAAATAATTTTGCCTCAATAGTGATCTAGCCGTACGAAGCTTTGGTATGTCATCAGAACGAGTACATTTCAAACTGGTAGCTATATGGAACTCCTCCATTGAGAATCTCAATAATTTGCCCGAGATATTGAACCACATTTCTTACTGGTTTGGCTGCCTAACCTCCATTAACAACATCTTGTGTATTAATTGATGCTGAAGTAGATCAAGGAAGCCAAAACAAGTCATATCAAATAACCTTTTTTGTGCATCATTCATCTTCTGATTGAGATATGTAATCACATCGTGGGGGTGCGGACACAATTATTGCCGCTCCAATCCTATCATTAGGGTGTATACAATAATCCCCGTCCTAAACATTACAGATGAACATGACATTGAATAGTGATTATGCATCATAATTGAACTGTAACAGAACATAAATTAAAAATTGTTTCTATACATTTTTTCAACAGATAATAACTCGTAACATTATTTCAGAACTATCAATATATATCATTTGTGTCAAACAATGTAACAATCACAAGTAGAACTCATGATCCCATCAATTATAATATTTATAACAATCTGTGTTACAAATTAGCTTGGAACAATTACATATTATTACAATTGTAACACATAATACCAATTAACACATATTATTACAATTGTAACACATAATACCAATTAACACATATTATTACAATTGTAACACATAATACTCAATTGTAACATTTATATCAATCAGCGATACATAATATCAATTGGGGTAACATAATCTACATTAATAGATAACACCAAATATGAGTGATATGAATTAACAATGAATATCAATTTTCACACACAAAACTTATGATATGATCAATTGTAACATCTTTAGCAATCATTAATACAGAATAACAAATTGTGTGACATAATCTGTATTAACAAGTAACAATTTAATCTAGAACTTTTAATATCAAATAGAGTGCTCAATCAATTCATCATATTATCATCAATGTTACAAAATTATTAAGTGTAAACTAAATGCAGTAGACAAGTGTGACATAAATCTTCATTTCTTCGAAATACACAAATGACAACATTAATTGCAAAACTCACATATTTTGAATGATTTTAAATACCTTGGGTACGTAGTAGTATTGCTCTTGATTTTTCTTAGATTTCATCATATTATCGGCTTTGTCTGCCTTCATTTTTACTGCCTCCTTCATTTTTGGAGAATTTCTTGGGTAGAATACATCATGCGTCGGCGACTGGAAATGTTTGACTCCGACCTACCTTGTTCTCTCGGCGACGCTTTCTTTGACCTAGACAGGCTTCTGGGTGTATCTAGGCATATTGCATTTTACTTATTTTCAACTAGAGACTCCATTTTTGTTACACAACAAGTGAGGCTACGATTTAGAGTGTCCATTGTCAAATTCTTCAACCCACTCCAAATGATAAAGAATTTAGTGAATTAAGTGATTAGGTTTTTCTATTTAATAGAATGGTGGAGATTGTTGGGGAAGAATTTAAAATTGGAAGATATTGGTAAATTTGGGAATCAATATTTCGTCTGCAATTTCTGAGGTGTTTTTCTTTTCTGTGCAAATTTCAAGGACGGTTATTATAAAGGGTTGTGTAAAATTGGGCAATTTTTTTATTTTATTTATTAAAATAATAAATTATGGATAGTATTTTTATAATAAAAAGATTAAGTTTGTAAAAATAAAAATATTTTCAAAAGTGTAATTAGTGAGTGTAATTTTCACTTTTTATATAACATTTTTATTAAGCTAAATTATACGTTTTGTAATGATTAAAGATAATTAATAAAATTTGTTCTATCATGCTTGGGCAGAATTGATATCGCCCTCTACCACCTGTCCCTTCGCCACCACAGGGAGCTGCCGCCACCACCTGCCCTACACGCTCCACCCATTTTTTTCTTTTTAGTTTTTTTATTTACTTTTTTCGTTTAATTAAGAATAATAGTATAATTGTCTTTTCCATGAAAATCTGAATTTTTAATAATGATTTTTTCCATTATTATACATAGTTGAACTAAACATGATAAATATAAATATGTTATCTAGATAACTATTATCCAAATAAACAGTTTTATCCACAAACCAAACGGGTCCTCATTATACTTTTATTTTCAACCCTTTTTAAAAAAATTGAAATTTCTAAAACCTAGATTAATTAAATTAAAAATAGTTTTAATCTTAACTTAAGTAAGCAGTGGACAGAATGTAGTAAAAACTGGCGCATATTAATGAAAAGCATTTCTGACTTGTACAAGCAAGTCCACGCAGTGTTCATTTACCAACAGTTTATTTAGAGCAGAATTTAAATAATTGAACACAAACACAAGATGTAACATAGTAAACCCTGAAGGAAAAAATCCTTGGGCCACTATGTCATGGATAAAAATAATCCACTAATAATCTTGATTAAAAATACAATAGTATCTGATTTTTGTAAATTTATAAAATTAACAAAATAACAATCAAAAGAATATAGATCAACTCAATTTTGCTACTTTTCCTTTTGACTTGTTGATGAAGTGGAATCAAACTCGTCGGTCTTGACTATATTGCCACTTCCGTATTGTACTTGACCACAATCACTACATGGATTAAAAACTCTCGTTCTTAACTCCACGCCAGGTAGATTAATCAAGACATGGAATTGTTGCTTTAGCACCAATTTATTTTTGATAAAACTTTTTTGCTTTGAAATTTAATCAATGAAGCTTGATGTCTTGTTCTTTCATCAATGGAGTTGACGGTTTTGAGCTTGAAGAACAAAAGCACAAAATATTTTTTAAAGCTTAATTCTTTATTGATTTATACTCTTATTTATAAGTAAATTAATAATCAAATTATAAATTATTTCTTACCTAAAAATATGCAATAATTGTGGTAAGAAAAATAGTAAGAAATTTACAAAAGAAATATTCTAGATTTGTAGAAAGAATGTATTTAGGAAAATCAAGATTATCTTTAAATATTTTCTTCTTAAACAAACCCAATAGAATAAGAGAAGGTATTTTAACCTACAAGAGGGTTGTTCCTAATATTCACGTGATCACATTATATTATGTAAGAAAATAGAATAAATTCTACAGTCCACAGATTTGGAATAAAAATAAGCTTACCATCTCAGCTAGTCATAATTGGCAGTAACGTGACCTGTCAGAATATACACGCAAACCTCCTATTTTGTTATTAAAAATCAGTAATATTAATTAAGTGAGCCAATATAAAAAAAAGAGGAAAAAATATGACACGATATTTTTCCAACAATCTCTTCCTTTGGCGTTGTTTAATTACAACATATAACTCTAGGATTTTTAATGCTTGTGTGGTGTGTGTTAAAAATGTGAACGATTAATAAACATGATCATCATCATAAAAGTTTCATTGCTCCCCCGTAGTATGTAAACCAAAAACTCCTGCAAAGAAGTTATGCTCATAGATCATATGAATAAACAACATTTACAAACACCACACACATTAGATACAAATTAATATTGCTTCCCCTTAGCAAAATACCAAAAAGTACCATCAAAGTTTAAAGTATACATCCACAAATTTTAAAAATACCACTACTCCTTCTTTTTGTAATAAAATAGCCAAAGAGAATAGCAGGGGAAGAAAACGAAGAAGTAAAGCAAAGTGTAGTAGTTAATACAGTTATCTAAGATCAGTTAGAATCAAATAGTTAGAGAGACAAGCCAGAACTAGAGACAGACAATTCTAAGAGAGTATAGACTTCTTGCACCAGACACGGATGATCTTCCATCTCGCTTGCAAGTAGGAGCAAAGGATGGAGTAGCAGGTGGAGGAAAAGTTGGCCTAACCACAGGATTAGTATCTGTGATCTCCTCTTGATCGTCAGGTTGTGTGGAGAATTCCAATGTGACTATGCGGTAAACAGACATTATACATGCATCTCCCAAATAATAAATATTTGTTAAGACCATATGTATGAAATTAAACTCATTAGAGAAACTTTTGGTCAATAAAAAAAGTTGTTCTACCTGAGTTTTGACTAGCCCCAGCTGAGTCTCTAGAGCATCAAAACAACCAGACTGGTCCTAAGAAAACAGAACGTGCTTTGGAACCCTGGAGTGGGATGTGGGGTTCCACATAAATTTAAAAACTCATAGACACCAATGGTAAAAATATCTTCTGAGAAACTGTCTGAATCCATAGGAAGCACTCATTGGTGTGCAAGAAAATGATGAATATGAGCTAGATGTGGTAGTCTATACTGCTTGGCCTTTCTAGGTCCTCTCATAGACAATTCTGTCAAAAATCATTTTAACCTAATCAATGCTCAACCGCATTCCCAACTTATGTAGTATAACTGCCCTATCGCCTAAATTGTCAGATCTTTGAGTCAAGGGGTCAATGTTGTTGATTAAGATCCAGTGTAGAATTTTGTATTTTGGTAAAAGTCTGGAAGTAGTCAGTTCACTAGGAGTCATCTCTTGGGCAATACTATTCTTAGTCAATTACTCGTCACTAGTGATAGCCATTTCATCCAACCAAGTCATTCTCTTATAGAGCTAGGACTAAAAGTAACGTCTCCCTCTGATACACTTGCCACATAAACTCATTTCCAGGCTTGCCCAAATTTTTAGGAACATTTTCCATGAGTTTTTTGACAAGAGTTTCATTAAACTAACTAGAGAAACTCAACAAATTATGCAGTTTATGAAAACCAACAATCTCAACCAGATCAAATGAATAGCCACTTTACATTCAACAAATGAACTTGCGATAGGAAGTAAAGGAAAGAAACATGCTCTCATAGCTTCTGACAGAAAGTAGTAATTTAGAGGGTTAACAGAGTGCCTACCTCTGGTCAAGGTCTCAAACTTGAACATCTGTGGGTTTGAATTGACTATAGATAGTAATCTATAAGCACCTTTGAGGTAGTGGGTGGCCTGTTCTGACTTGCAGGTGTAGACTCTTCAGCACCCTCTCCAATGTTGCATTTTTTCCTTTTCAGCCTTCGTGGCTCTTCTTGGTGGAAGAGGGGTAGGAGTAGACCCCGAAGATGCATAATAATTGATGTCAAAATCAGAACCAGATTTTTGGAAAGAGGACTAACTTATACTTTCAACATTTTCACCAACTGTGGCAGGAGGTTAAGACTCTACATCCTCATCCTCATGACCTTTTTATTCTATTTCATGATGTTCAGACCCACTATCACTAGTTCCAGATGCGTCATCTCCTTTTTCATCAGATTCTTGGGCACTTAGGGAGACATTCTTACTCAAAAAAGTAACTAGATCTTTAGATGTTTGATGGAATTGAGACTTTGAGTGATTGATCGGTGAATTGTAAGCAATAATATCAGTAGTTATTTCAACTCCTACACTCTTCGTGCACTTCGCCAGATATTCCTTACTGGTGACATTTGTGGCCCCTTCTCAGATTTAGCAATAGACATCGGAGCAACAATACCCTTGGATGACTCACCATAGTTTTTCTTTGATTTGGGCATCTTAGTTTTTTACCATGTTTGAATTTGAAAAAAAAAAAAGCTTAACACGACTTCGAAATCAAGTGTAAGAGAGATTAATTCTGGAAATTGAAAGTAGATATGGAAGAAGAATACAAACCCTAGGTCTTGGTTTAAAAGAAGGAATTTTGAATAATTTCACAAGAATGGAACCATTTATTACTGATATGTGCAAAAGACAGTTACCAAAAATACACTGTTGATTGACAGTTAAGGACATAAAATCTCCCTTAACCAAATTTTTAAACTTTGAATTTCAGCCGCTAAATTAATTTTTGAAAACAGAATTTTTAATTTGAGGAAGATCAATTTAATATTTTGCAAAAATAAGCATAGATTCCGTTGACCAAAAATTGATCCAAATCTTTTCTTAGCTGACACTAATTTTACTACTAGGATTAGACTGTTGATTGAGAATCCTATGAAAAAGCCATACAAGTAAATCACACAAAATCAATGAGAATTTTTTATAGGATATAAATTAATTTTTATTTATGGACAAGTTTCACAATTCACAAATTATACAATCAGTCCAAAAATATCAAAGTAAATAAGAATCTTCCAATGAGATATATGTGCATAATTAGATTCAATTATTTTGTCAGATTTAGGATGTGAGTGTATGATAGGACATACTAGACCAATTGATCATAACATGTCCAACTAAATCAAATTAAAACTTGTCTAGAAGATAAGTACAGAGATGTATTTCAAACCAGTCATCATCTAATAATATCTCTTTAAATAATAAAATACGTGCATGCCAGACAAGAATTACAATATCAATTTTTCTTTTGATTACTCAAAAGTGTTGACCCATTTCTTTTATATTTTTCATACTCTTTTTTTATTACCTAAAACACTAAATTTTTGAATTCATGGAGTTGACTTTCTCACAGCCTAGGGTAGCCCTTTTCTACATGATGTATATGGTGGTTGGTAGCCTCTCTTCCAATAAATGTGTATGTTAACACAACAACATATTATAGTGCCGAGAGACATAGATACTGACCATATGTCCACAAAAAAGTACACACTATTTTAAAGATAACAACTCAGCCAGTAATAAGGCACAATTAAACTAGTCAATATGTCCTCAAAGTGTGTTTATCTGAGCATATTTTGCCATAAGTTTAATGAGCATAACATACTGATTGGTTAATCTAAGTTAATCCCAATATTCATAGACCAATCATACATTTATTTCATATGTTATCTACAAGAACTCCCATTTTGTTATATATTTAATAAAAATAGGTGCATAACAAATACAAACACACATGACGAATTCATACAAAAGTAATAAACAAAAAAATGCTACCTTTACTATGTGGAATTTATTTATTTTGTTTTTATAATTTTTAATGAATCAAGCAAATGTCCACAACTTTTCGTATAGTCTCAAATCTAACAGAATATAAGGCCTTGGTGAGTAAATTAGTCAACTGATACTTAGTCTGAATATGTTTCAACTTAATTATTTTTCTCTCAACCAAATCTCTAATAAAATGATGTCTAATGTCAATATGTTTGGTCCTAGAGTGTTGAACGGGATTTTTAGAAATATTGATGGCTCTAGTACTATTACAAAACATAGTAACAAAATCTTGATCAATATCATAGTCATTTAGTATTTGTTTCATCCAGAGTAACTGAGTGCAATAACTACCAGCTACAATATACTTAACCATGCAATAATATTATTACCAATGTAAAAACATCCTCCACTCGTACTTTTTCTATCATTCATGTTTCTTTCCCAGTCAGCATCAGTGTATCCTGCACGATGAGAGTTAGGGTCATTAGTATACCACAAACCAAAATTAAAGGTATAGTTAATATAGCGAATAATTCGCTTTACAGCCGCAAGATGAGATTCTTTTGGTTTGGTTTGATAGTGTGCACAGACTCCCACACTAAATGATATGTTAAGACAATTTGCAGTCAGATATAACAAACTGGCTATCATGCTCCAGTACAAACTTGAGTTGCCCTTCTTGTCCGGTCATCTTTAGAGATCTTCAAAGACGTAGCCATGGGAGTTCTGACTGATTTAGTCTGCTCAAGACCAAACTTCTTTACCAAAATTTTAGCATATTTGGCCTGTAAGATAAAAATCACTGACATTTGATCTGCCAACTTAAAAAGAAGTTTAGTTCACCAACCATACCCATCTCATATTCGTTTTTCATACGTGTAATAAACTCCTGGGTTTTTATTTCTGAGGTAGAACCAAACAAAATATCATCAACGTAGATTTGTGCAACAATTTTGAGATGTTTGATAAAAAAAGGTTTTGTCTGCTCTTCTTCTCTTGTAACCTTGTTCTAACAAGAACATGGTCAGTCATTCATACCAAGCACGGAGAGCTTGTTTTAGTCCATATAAGGCCTTGTTGAGTCTGAACACATGGCAAGGAGAACAAGGGTCAACAAATCCCTTAGTCTGCTCAACATAGACTTCTTCATTCAGAATCCCATTCACAAAGGTACTTTTGACATCCATTTGGTAGAGCTTGAACTTCATTTGACATGCCAAAGATAGTAGGAGTCTAATGGACTCAATTCGAGCTACAAGGGTAAATGTTTCATCAAAATCCACTCATTCCACTTGTGTGTATCCCTGTTCAACCAAGCGTGCCTTATTTCTGACTATGTAGCCATGTTTATCAGATTTATTTTTAAAAACCCATTTTGTTCTGATCACATTTGTGTCCTCAGGTTGAGGTACTAGTTCTAGACTTCATTTCTTTTAAATTGAGATAGCTTTTCATGCATGGTTAGAACCCAATTTTCATCATCAATTGCTTCATTTATATTTTTGGGTTCAATCTGTGAAGTGTAGCAAACCTCTTCCTAGTTATCGTACCTTCAATGGAATCTGAAAGTACATTGTTTATTGGATGTACATTCAGTATCAAGTATGGAGGTTGCCTTCTTGTGTTCTGTTCGTTGTTTGTATTTCGTACGTCAAAACCTCCACGACCAGAGGCAGAGACACTAGAACTTGATGCTGACAATTTAGTCTGTCTATCTCTATCTGAACTAGTCACATAGTTGTCTTGAGTATTTTAACTTCCATCAACCTATTCTTCCAAAGTCTAAATATTAGGTTCCTGTAAATAAGAGAAAAAATCATCAGTGTCATCAATTTTTACTTTGATAGATTCAATGATAGTTTGAGTACGCACGTTATAAAATTCTGTAAGCTCGGCTATTTTCAGAATAACCAATAAACACTCCCTCATCATTTTTTGAATCAAATTTCCCTAAGTGTTACCGATCATTAAATACATATCACTTGCTACTGAAGGTAGGGAAATACTTAAGGTTTGGTTTTCTTCATTTCCAAAATTCATAGGGGGTTTGATTGGTACCTATTTTAAAGAAACACAATTCAAATCATAACAAACAGTACTAATATATTCAACCCACAATTTAAAAGAAAGTTTCTTACTGTTTAGCATTACTCTAGCCATATTTTGCAATGACCTATTTTTTCTTTTCAAAACTCTATCTTGTTCAGGGGTTTTGAAAGCAGAGAATTCATGAAATATGTCATGTTGTTCACAAAATTTAGAGAAATTAGCATTTTCAAACTCCCTCTCATGATCACTTTTAATCCTTATTATTTTTTTTACCCTCAAAGTGTTTCTCTGTTGTTAATTTTAGATGCAAAAATTTAAATTTTCAAAAACATCAAAATTTTCTCTTAAGATATCTACCCAAGTATATATCTAGAAAAATCATCTACGCAAACATAGATATATTTTTTGCCACCAATACTTTCAATTTGAAAAGGTCCCATCAAATTCATGTGAAGTAATTCTAACACATAAGATGCAGCAAGAAATTGACCTTGCTTGTGAGTACTTTTGGTTTGGTTACCTTTTTGGCATGAACCACACAATCCTTCATATTTTTCAGTAAGCCTAGGAACACCTCGTACTACATTTAAATTTGTTAGTCTCAACAGATCAATGTAGTTCAAATGTCCCAACCATTTTTGCTACAGCTCAGTAGAGTCAATCTTTGAAACATGACAAATAATTTTGGTGTCAAGAAGAGAACATTTATCATTAGACCTATTACCAATTATAATATAGTTACCATGATATTTCAAGACTTCGCAAGATTTTTTTTTGATAACGTAACTAAGTATTTATCGTCACATAGTTGGCATTTACTAATCAAGTTAACTTTTAAATCTACAACAAAAAGTACTTCTTTTAAATGAGAGAATCCATCAATCAGGATAATACCCACTCCTTCAATTTTGCCTTGTTCCCTGTTACAAAGAGTAACCAGACCACTTGTATGACTCTTTTAACTAGTTAGATAAGATCGATTACCAGTCATATGTCTAGAACAACCACTATCAAAATATCAAGAGTTAGAAATAAAAGTTCTATAGGCAACATTAACCATATGACAATTTAAATCACTTTTTCTAACCCAAACTTGTCTTACTTTAGTGTTTCTATGGTGTCTCATTTGTTTATTAATCAAGTTCTTATTAGAAAAATAATGAAATGAGTCATGTCCTAAATTACCACAGATGTAACATCTTACAATGTATTTTGATTTACCTTTTTGCTTAGAGATTTGATACATTGGTTGTTTAACTGCTGGAAGAGAATGAATTTGAGTTTTGGCATTGGTCAGAACCTACTAAGGATGGCAAAAAAACCCACTGCCCGCCCCGCCTCTCTTATTCGAGTAATAAAGACGGGTTTTTCTACCCTGCGGAGTTTGTAGGGCTGGGCGGGACGGCTCTGCCCCACCAAGAATTTTTTTTTTTTTTTTGTAAAATCATAAAATAGAATAAAAATTAAAACTTTACTAGAAATGGATTAAAGAAGAATAGAACCTGGGTTGAAATTATAAACTATAAATCTCAACCATTACACTACAATCCTATTCTTGAATTTTTTTTTTTTTTGTTTAGTTTGCTACAAATATTTTTAAAAAATTATTTTTTTTAATTATTTCTTTTCAGTTTAAAAAAAATTTCTTGGGGCGGTTGGCAGGTCAAAAGATTGACTCGCCCTGCCCCACAAATTCATGGGTCGCAGGACAGGACGGGGCAGGTAAAAAATTTTGCGGGGCGGGGTGGGACCGACCCACCCCAGACCCGCCCCATTGCTATCCCTAAAACCTACATAAGCGAGTCAGCTTCAATACTGACTGTAGTACGAGTAGTTTTACTTGGGAATACAGTAGACTGTGTTGCTTTGACAAAATTGATTTGATTCTCAACTTTTCATTTATCTTTTTCAACATATCTCAAACCTTCTTTACCGTTTAAAGTTCTTCCATAACTTAGGGATTTAACTCGAGCAATAGGATCCAATTGTTAGTTGCTTGACCATTTCTCTTGATTTTTCTAATTCATCAAGAATGTTCACAATTTGATCGTCATCTCCTTTAAGATGTTGGTTAACTATCATTTTTAGTACCAATTGTTGCTTTATCATCTTCCAAAAATTTCGTCATGACATGAATAGAAAAATTCTTCTCCGTTCGTCTTTTAATTGTTGTTCATGCTAATGTAGCTAGGACAAACACGGTTTGTTCCTTCTGATAGTGTATTCAAGGAGTCAGAGCCTGTAGTCAATTTTTGCAAAGAATTAGTACTAGACTGTAAGTTCATAGTTAGGGATATTACCTGATCATTAGCAGTTTTGTCGTCTTCGTCCTCGTCTAAATCTTTTTTATCATCTTCACTCTAAGTAATATTCATGGCCTTCTTGGTACGGGATTTTTTTAAAGTATTTCGACATTCAGAGGATGTGTGACCAAAACCTTCACACTCATGACATTGAATCTAGTTTTCAGATGTATTCATATATGTAGTGGGGTTTTGTCTTATGTTGTTTGAAAATCTCTTCTTTTGTTGTAGTGGAGTATTCAAGTTCTTTCTTTTTAGAAATTTTAAAATTGTTTGGTGAGCATGGATTTGTTTTCATCAGTTTCACTCTCCTAACCATAAATCAATTCTTCATCTTTTTTGATTTTGAAAGCAACACCAGATCCATTTTCTTTCTTCCTCCTTATAGATGTAATTCATATGTCATCAATGATCCCACCAATTCTTCAACTTTCATTTTCTCAATCTCATTGCTTTCTTCAATGGCAGTAACTTTGGAGTGGAAACGATCAGACAAGGATCTTAGAACTTTTTTTACAGTTTTGCTCTTTAGGTATTTCTTTCCCAGGTAAAAGCTGTATTGGTGATGTCAGTGAGTTTTGTATAGAAGTATTTGAATTGTTCATCATTTCTCATGGTCGGTTGTTCAAATTCAAGAGAAAGTATTTGAAGATTGGATGACTTGACAATAGAGTTCCCTTATGAGCAATCTGTAAGATGTCCCAAGCTTCTTTAGCAACCTGACAAGTAGAGATCAAACAAAATTGATTAGAATATACAAAAGAGAATTTGACATTTAAAACTTTAGAATTCTAATTTGTATAATTAAAATCAATTGTTGCCCACTCTACTGCCTTTTTCTCTTTTCCTACACCATTTTCAACAAGATTTGGAGTTTTATAACCATAAAAGATAGAGTGCCAAGCTTTTTCATTAAAGGATTGAATATAGACTTGAATCATAATTTTTCAATAGGCATAATTAGTTCTATCTAAAACCAGTGGTCTAAATGGAGCTCCGTCCATATCTAGGTTTATCGGATCACACTTATAAAAGTGTACATGCTCTGATACCAATTGAAAGTTCTAAAACCTAGATTAAGTAAATTAAAAATAATTTTAATCTTAATTAAAGCAAGTAGTGAACGTAACATAGCAAGAACTGGCGCATTGTAATGAAAAGTAGTTTTGACTCGTACAAGCAAGTCCATGCAGTGTTCATTCACCAACAGTTTGTTTAGAGAAGAATTTAAAGAATTTAATATGAACACAAGATGTAACATGGTAAACCTCGAAGGAAAACATCCATGGACCCTCATGTCATGGGTAAAAACAATCTACTAATAATCTTGATTAAAAAAATAATAGTATCCAATTTTTATAATTACGTAAATTAACAAAATAATAATCAAAAGAATATAGATCAACTCCATTTTGATACTTCTCTTTTTGACTTGTTGATGAAGTGAAATCAAACACACCGGTCTTGACTTTATCGCCACTTTCCTATTGTACTTGACCACAACTACTACTTGGATTAAGAACCATTGTTCTTAACTTCACGTCAAGTAGATTAATCAAGATATGGAGTTGCTCCTTGAGGACCAATTTGTTTTTTATTCTTCAGTGAGTTTGAAGAATAAATTTTTTGCTCTAAAGCTTAATCAATGAAGCTTCATGTCTTTTTCTTTCATCAATGGAGTCGGCAGTTTGGAGCTTGAAGAACAAGATAACAAAAATATTTTTCAAAGTTTAATTCCTTATTGATTTGTACTCTTACTTATAGGTAACATAATAATCAAATTAGAAATTATTTATTACCTAGAAATATGCAATAAGAGTGGTAAGAAAATTAGTAGGAAATATACAAAAAAAAAAAAATTCTTTATTTGTAGAAAGAAGGTATTTGGAAAATTCAAAATTATCTTTAAATATTTCCTTTCTAAACAAATTCAAGAGAATAAGAAAAGATACTTTAACCTACATGAGATATGTTCCTCATATTCACGTGATCATATTATATTATGTAAGGAAACAGAATAAAATTCGCGACCCACAGATCTAGAATAAAAATCTCCTTACCATCTCAGTCAGTCAGAACCAGCAACAACATGATCAGTCAGAACGTACACGCTGACATCCTCTTTTGTTATTAAAAATCATTAATATTAATTAAGTGAGCCAATATAAAAAAGAGAAAAAATATGACACCATATTTTTCCTAACAAATTTTAATCTCAATTTTTCATTAATTAACGTAATTCATCCCTACTAATCGTTTCCATCCAAAGTGTCTATTAGTAAGACCTGAGAGGACATAATTGTCCTTAATTTTTTTAAAAAAAATGATATTAAGAGAAAATTTGAGCGGGGTGCCAAACATTTTCAAAGTGTACAACGGCTCAATAAAGTTGCATATAAAAAGAAACACTACAAGAATTTTTGGTTATTGCAACGGCTACTAACTGTTACAATAAGGTACCCAAACTATGGCAAAAAGTAATTGCAACGGTTTTGTGACGGCAAATGGTATGTCACAAATATAGGCTTTGCAAATAAATTTGCAACGGCATATGGGGTGTCACGAAAACTATATATAATGGTTTTCCTACGGTTTAGTTACCGAAGCAAATAATAGGTGTTACATTTAAAAATTATTTATAACGAGTTAATAATACTTTTTATGACATTAATTTGCCATCGTAATAGACTAATTTATCAAATAATTAGTTATGACAGAATATTCATATCATAAAAAAAATCATTTATAACGAGTTAATAATACTTTTTATGACATTAATTTGCCGTCGTAATAGACTAATTTATCAAATAATTAGTTATGACGGAGCATTCATATCATAAAAAAATTTGATTTTATTATTTTTTTGCCACGGTATTATGGCCGTCATAACTAAAAGATTTTTGAAACTTATTGGCCACGAATAACTTTTGTCACAATAATTTTTTTATTTTTATTTATTTTCAATTTTATTCCATTAAAGTTAAAAACTCGACATGAATGGAAATGAAACCAAATTACTAATATAAAATAATAGCAACTATATTGATTCAAAATTTTGTTTACTGAATAATGAATCTAGTAATGTAACTAAACAAACTCCACAAATGACCGAAATCAAAACAACTATCTAAAAATATTATCAACTTGTGTCCTTTCCTCACAAAATAAACAAGATCTATGAAAAATAAATAAAACTTAAATGTCCATCTCGTTGATTGTCAAACACTCTCCAGAGAAACCTAATGAGAAACCTGAAAAATAACATGATTGTTCATTAGATAAAACAAGTAGCAATATTATTTAACCAACACAATACAAAACTAAGATCTCAATCCACCACAATATATAGTAAACAAAGACAATAACATCTTTGTTGTCATCCCACCGGGGTGGGGTTCCCAATTCTATTAAATTCTAGCAATATATAAAAAGCCAAAGCTCCATTTACAGTTAATTGACTGCTAGCCCGATATAAAGTATTTGAAACTAGAATTTGTACAATTATATTTATACACTAGTAGGGCTTGCAATAAACCAATGTTTTCAACAACTAAAATCAAAATACCATAATACATGCAATAGAAGAAAGCAAATTGTGGGACCCTTGGTTTCATGTACACCATAATTAGACTCTATCAAAAGGACCAAAAACATCCAATCTCAATCTTTACAAAAACAAAAGGTTATGTAGAACCATTTGCCCATATGCCAATCATTCGATTGTGATCTAAACCAAGCAAATTCATCTATACTAAGCCAAAATTCCAAATCATTTTCATTACACCCTCATCTATTCCACCTCTACTGAATTGCAATTACATACACACATATAAAACCTGAAAAAGTTCTACTCTTGGGCTCCAATATATTGTTTGAGTAGCAATTTAGTGTTTCAGCCTTTAAAAAAAAACAATTTAATTCTCATCTTTTCATTATTATTGCAATGTAAGCATATAATTTATAACAAAAACTTTCTATAATATGAATAACATCGCAAACCTCTTCTTGTTGGGAGCAGGAATGAACTTGTTCACTAGCATTTCCATTTGTATGTGAATTAGACGCCTCCATTACCTACATATATCCATTCATTAGATATTCAACTTAAACAATAGAACAAGATACTCATAAAAAAAAATCTTAAATTATATGTGTACTTAAATACTAGGGCTTACTTGGGCTCCAGGTGGAGCTAACTTAGATTGCATTAATTCAATTTGAGAGTGTAAATGGGCTAACTCATCATCATATGCCTTCATTCTTTCAGCGTTATCTTCTGCGCATTTTTTAATGCAATTTTCTTCAATGGTTCTTGTGAGTGCATCTAGTTCACTAAGAGCATTTTTTTTGTGGTTGAGTTGTGATGGTGTGACGCCTGACCCCATCGTTCGAATATGGTCATGTCCATCATCTCCTACAACCTTTACAAATATGCAATCCCTTAACTCAACTGAATCTTCCTCATTTACAAGTGCTTCATCTATTTTTTCGTTGAATTGTTCCTGTAAATTTAAATAAATATATCAACTCTAACACAAAACTAACATGTTATTTCATTTATATACCAAAAAGAGAAATCATACAATGAAATCGGCTGTGTCTTTGTCCTTTGGATTATCGGCTGCATCCATTCGCATTTCAATCCACACACTCACTTTGTCTATAGGCTTACCTGCAGCTGCCATTTGCAAAGCCCACAATATTATAACAATCACTTTCTAAATTTTACTACTTAATTTCTAATACCTCTTGGCGTATATTAGCACACAATTTCCTTCCCGTGCGATGAGAAGGTCCCACTTGTTCACGATTGCGCTTGTTCTTTTCTGCCGCTTCCTAATATTATATAATTTAAATAGAGTGAATAAACTAAAATAAATAAAAAATACTTGAATGAAGCTGTTGTGCACAAAACTGATGATTTGAACGCACTATTTATAATTAAGTTAAAACTGCGTACCATTACTTCTTTTGTACCCCAGTACTCAACTAAAATTTTCCATTGTTGTGCGTCAATCTCCTTAGAAACCATGGTCAGACATTCTTATTTTGTTATTCCACTGAAGTATTTAGTCTTCACTCGGCTCTTCCAATTTCGCCACTTTGCATCAATTGATTTCAAACAATTATTTCTATAAGCTAGTGGTGCATTTGTAGTTTCCTAAGAAGATTTAAAAAAAATTAGACACTTTAATACAAAATCAAAAGAATTCAAAACATTTAACAAAAAAATATTATAAAAACATAATTTTTATACCTGAACTTCATTCCATATAAAATCCAATATGCCTTCAGAAACATCTGACCAGTGTGCATAAGTAAGACGTAATCTCATACCATTTCGTGCAATTTTACCCAAATATGACATAAATTGATCTCTATTTGGACCAACTGGTTGCATCAAATCATTCTACTCTAGCTCTAACTTCTTCCCTAGATCAATTTAAGGACATCTTGTGGGACCCCGACCTCTTCTCTTATTAGCATTTTCATCTGTAAAAAGTCATAGAAATTATTACATAATTCAAAAAATAAACATCCATGTAAAAATAGAAAAAATAATATAAAAATTGTTCTGTGACATTTTATCCAATTCCAATCATCTGTATTCCAGAAATGAAAAAACAAGAATAAATTGTTCACTGTAAAGATAACGCTGAATTGTTCCTAAAAATTAATCCAATTCCAATCATCTGTAGCAGCTAAAATTTACTCAAAATTGCAGACTTTGAAAATCCTCATCAATTTTGTGTCTCTATCTAAATGTACTCCATATTGCAGAATTCACAATATTCTCTCTATCTCTTTCTCTCACATACACACACATTGTGCTTAAATACATTCCTACTCAATAATCTATGCAATTAAATGAAGAGACAGCAGTAAAGCCAAAATAAATGTTATGATGAAAAATGAAGCCCATCAATCACACATTTTGGTAAAAGGTTATTTTACAAAGGTTAATTATACCTTTTACGTAAGACTTGTTTCAAGCTTTGGAAGACTAGGAACTATAAGACAAATGCACAACACGGAATCTAAACTTGCCTGTTTCTGGGAAAATGAAGTTACATGTTCAATATACACTAAAAAGTAAAATTTTACTACATTTGTCCAATAGAAAAAACCTCTTTTAAGCAATACCAAAAATGCAAACTATGTCTCAAATCAACATAAAATCAAATCTTATTGTTCCTGAGAATCCATTCTTTTACTATTCAATCTTCTAAGACTCATCTTACGAAAAGTGAAATCACTTCTGATGAAAGACATGGCTTCAAATCAATGGGTGAAAACACTATTTAAATTGGACCTCAACATAAAGCATGATATTAAATCTAAATGGATTCAGTTGGACCTCAACACCAAAGTAGACTCTGGAACTATATAAAGAATTGATTTTTAGAAATGATTATGGAAACATAAAAAGTGATTAATTTATCTACGAAGTTCAAAAGTTACTCCATGATGGAAATTCTACCCACCAGCTTCATCTACTTGACACCAAGATTTTCAACACGGGCCCTTTTTAAAAAAAAAAAAAAAACTTTGGAGAATAAACTGTTATTTTTGAAAAGGTTCAAGTTCACATGGCTTATACCATTGGAAAGGTCTACGAATCAATCTGAGTTTATGATTTACTTAAATATGAAGAATGGTCAAAATTGTTAACATGTCAGCTATTTACTTTTGGAAAAGAAATTTGGCCTCAAAACAGCCACACAACCTGACAGGTTTTTACAGTTCCTATGTTGGTTACAATTATTTACCTTGGATAAGCACATAGTTTCCCAGATATCCAACACACTTGCACAACTAAAGAAATAAAAATGAAGATATCAAATGTCATAGCTATATTACCTGTATTACTTGGAGAAGTATTTCCATTGCTATCAACCAAAGCATCGGGTGTTGGAAGAGTTATTTCTGTATCTCCATGGCTAGTGGATGCATTGTTGACTGTATCTAGCATAGTTCTTCCTCGAGACTTTCTTTTTGCCATTTTCACTTACAAGAAACAATAATAGCAAACTGTACAATAATAAATAAATAAATATCATAAAAAACTAGCTTAGTTTTAAACAATTTAATTCACACTAGCTTCAAGCACCTACAAAGGGGAAAGCAATACATCAGTAGATTAATTCAACGTAAAACAACATTATTGATATACTAATAATAGCACTCTAATTAAACTCTTATAGGTGATTGGGAAATAAAAAAAGAAAACAAATAAAAACGATTAATAAAGTTAGTTAATAAAAGAAGGAAAGAAAACAAATAAAAATTCAAAGTAATCTCTAAATCTCAATATCAACGTGAATGACAATATTCTATCTTGAACAATATATGAAACTATATATATGTATTCCTCCTCAATGCTACTGATCATTATCAACATTTGGAGGACCTTTTGGGTCAACAACTGTTCCTTCTATCCCTTGTCTCACCCAAGCAATATCTTCATCTCGTGTAAAACATTCATTCTGATCTAGTATCTGTTCCCTACAAGGCTCAGCTTCGTACATGTCAAACTTATCTCATCGTGACATTTGTAATTGCCAATCTGGTTCTATAGGATCAACTACATAGTAAACTTGCATTGCTTGTGAAGCCAAAATGAAAGGCTCGTCGCCTTCCGAATTACCTTTGTACATACAATGGTTGAAATTCACCAATGTGAAGTCATAAGCATCATATTTTAACCCC
Source organism: Forsythia viridissima (assembly GCA_030279155.1). Lineage (NCBI taxonomy): Eukaryota > Viridiplantae > Streptophyta > Magnoliopsida > Lamiales > Oleaceae > Forsythia > Forsythia viridissima. The sequence continues at coordinate 20,329,757 of CM059043.1, read as the reverse complement.
TTTTGATTGTCAATCCAATCACACCGAAACAACACAAATTGTATTCGGCTATTGTAGCGCATCTCTATGATACCAGTTAGCACTCCATAATAGATAACATCACCAGCAATAGGGTTTTTATCCTTTGCACTAGAATAGCTCATGGTTTGAGCTTTAATGACAACTCCACTATTTTGAGTACATCTAGAACTCTCGTAACTCTTTGTGAGAAATCAAAAACCATTTACAATATAAGCATTATATCCCCGCGCATCAAAATCAGGTCCAGCAGCTAATGCGTTGATTTTATCAGAAAAATGTTCATTGTTGATCCTCTGTTTCTTCTGAACCTGGATTTTAATATGTTACAAGTAAAAATTAAAAGGAACTACATTTTATGTCATCATAAATTTTAATTAATGTTTCACTTGCATAGTTCTTAAACCAAATGTGAAAGGTTTCATTATGAATGCGTTGAATTTTGCGATCACTAAGGCGTCTTCCAGATGAAATCTCTGCACGATGTATGCTGCACATATTTGAAGTTAAAGCACAAATCATGTATGCCACAACTTATGTAACACAAGATGAAGTAAAAGAAAGATTACTCACTCGGAAAAATGCCTAACATCATTGTTGTTCATTAGTACATAATGATGAGCTTGTAACCATGAAAGTCTATCAAGTTTTACATCAAACCCCTTTCCCAAAGTACTTCCAGAATCACCGACACTAGCAAGCCTTTTGGGTCGATTACACTTAGTCTCCACGTCATCCAAATATCTTGTACAAAAATTCATGCATTCTTCCGTTAAATATCCTTTTGCAATAGAGCCTTCTGGATAAGCTCGGTTGCGTACATATTGTTTTAGTGTAAAAAAATACCTAAATATACATAAGTTGAAGAGTATGAGCAATAAGTAAATGAAGTTCATAAATTATTTATTGGTGTTAATAAAATGAAGAAACTATCAACATGCCTCTCAATTGGATACATTGATCGAAATTGCACAGCTCCACCGAGTAATGCCTCCTCGGCCAAATGTATAGGCAAATGCTCCATTATATCAAAAAAGGCGGGAGGAAAAATCTTTTCCAGATGGCAAAGAGTGAGAGCAATACGGTTCTGAATATTTTGCAAGTCTTCTTCACGGTTAACTTTTGAGTATAGTTGTTTGAAAAAATTACTCAGTTCAATCAAAGCTTCTACTACACTCTTAGGCAATGATTTATGAACAGCTAATGGAAGAAGTTGTTGCATTAAAATATGATTATCATGACTTTTGAGACCCCATATAATTTTTTTCTCCAAATTGACACACCTAGATATGTTGGATGCATACCCATCTGGAACTTTGATCGTCTTCAACACTTTACAAAATGCATATTTTTCATCCTTGCTCATAGTAAATAATGCAGGATGCAGGTATAACTTGCCATTAGCTTTTGAAGTCGGGTGGAATGACTTACGTATTCCCATTTTTTTCAAGTCGTTTCGTGTATTCAAGCTATCTTTAGACTTTCCACCGACATCTAATAATGTGAAAATGATATTATCACAAACGTTTTTCTCGATATGCATTACATCCAGATTATGTCGAATCAAGTTATGCTCCCAATATGGTAACTTAGAGAGTATACTCTTTTTCTTCTAATTACTGCAAAAAGATTGATAATCTACCATTTTTCTTTTCTTTATGTCATCCTTTTTGTAATCGTCAACATTTCACTCAATTTACACAACAATTGAGTGCCAGATAATCGCTTGGGAGCACATGCAAATTCTTGTTTACCATCGAAAGATGCTTTATCTCTGTGAAACTTATGCGTTGAATGTAAGAATCGTCAATGACCCAAATAGCATGTTTTGTGTCCATTACTCAACCTAAGATATTTAGTTTTATCTTCACAATACGGACAAGAGAGAAATCCTTTTGTGCTATATCCTGACAAGTTAGCATATGCTAGAAAATCGCTAATAGTCCATAACAAAGAAGCACATAACTTGAACATTTGATTAGTTGATGCATCAAATGTCATTACACCTTCCTTCAACAGTTCCAATAACTCTTCAATAAGTGGCTGTAAATAGACATCAATTTTGCTACCTGGTCCATTTGGTCCATCAATGAGTACTGACAAGATGAAAAACGGTTGCTTCAAGCACAACCATGGGGGTAGATTGTATGGTATAAGGACAACTGGCCATGTACTGTGAGATAAAGACATTGTTCTAAAAGGATTGAATCCATCAGCTGTTAGCCCAAGTCGGATATTTCGACAATCACTTGCGAAATCTCCATATAGCTCATCAAATGTTATCCAAGCTTTGGAGTCTGCTGGATGTCTCAAAATGCCATCTTTACATCTCCCTTCTTCATGCCATCTCATAAGTGAAGAAGTCTTAGTCGACATGAATAATTTTTGCAACCTTGGCTTCAAAGGAAAATATCTCACTCTCTTTACGCCTATCTTTTTACCACCACTCTTGTATCTAGGTACATGGCATATCTCACATTCATCTAATTCGTTGTCCTTACCACGATACAACATGCAATTATTCGGACACGCATCACATGTTTCATAGTTGAATCCCAACTCATTAATTATCTTTTAAGCTTCATAATATGAGCTTGGTATATTTTCGCACTGTGGAAATACCTCCTTCAATAACTCGAGCAACATAGTAAACAATTTGTTTCTCCAACCTGATATCACTTTAAGGTGCAACAAGCGAACAATGAAAGATAACTTGGTAAAATTTTGACACCCACGATACAATTCAATTTCAGCATCTTCTAAAAGTTTTAGAAATTTTTTTGTCCTCTCGTCCAGACCATCCATATGCTGCTCAGAACTAGTGTTTATTCAAGGAATTCCAAATGCTTCATGCACCATGTCAACCATATTATCTCTATTGTCAAATTGTACATTATCTTCAGCTGCAGTGTTTTCACATCTGGGAATATAGTGTTCTCCGTGATAAACCCAATTTGTGTATCCGCTTGTGAATCCACGAATTATTAGGTTGGACATAACCTCATGGCGCGTTTCAAAATATCGATTTTCACAATCCTTACATGGGCAATAGATTCTCGAGTTTTCAGCTCTATTTCTATATGCAAAATTCAAGAACTCTTCAACTTTATCTCTATAGTCTTTTGAAATCCCATCTTTCGAATTGACCCAACTTCTGTCCATATCTAAAAAATATAGAGAAGTAAATGTTCAAGTAACCAATTATGATGACATATAAAAAAAATAGTCCAATGATCAAATATAATAATTAACCTATTATTATAATTTACAAAAAATACTTGAAGCAAGAAACTTGAGTGGATCACTTATTATTATACACCAATAAGACAATGAAATAATGAAAAAAGAAAAGAAAATTATTGATTGCCTATACTATTTATGAAAATGCAGAAGAATTGGCTAACTAAGGTAAAACTGTTAGTAATTTGAAGACATGTAAAATAGAAAAGAAATAAAAACCACTACCCAATTCCGCTATTAATGAGAGCCAATAGGTCTGCACAGTCATGCTGGGGGTAGAGGAACAATTTTTATTTGGTAGACAGGAATTTAATGCATTTTTCAATAGATTAAGGAATTATATCAATAGACACATGAATGAGCATGATTCTCTCCCCTGGGTGATGAGATCAACAAAAGCTTGGCCTCTTTATTGACAGAATTAAGGCAATAAGCAATAAAGAAGCAATAAACAACGTGCACTAATGTCAAGACCTAATGAAAATGTAATGGACAATGCACGCCAATATTGATAGCTTTTATGAAAGAGAAATTTTCTAACCATGCAAAACCTTATGTACTGGTATTCTAATAGCAGAGTTATATACCCGTGCTCTAGGCCATAATATTGGTTTCATCAAAATTTCATTTAAGCCATCCGAATCTTTTCGGAGGAAAAAATGTCACGCGATAAAAGAAAAAAATAGGCAGAGAAAAATGACAATACAACCTCGAGACAATATACACAAAAGATGGAAACAGCCATTGAATCTTTCAGAAAAACAACCCTGTTTATAACATAGTATTACTTTAAAAAATAAAAATGAAACACAGTGGAGAAAAGACATTAGAGAGTTGATCAAGTTCAATTTTTATTATCAATTTTTTAATGTTGTAAGAAAAAGAATTTCCTGTTTTGTTTTCTTTGGAACGTTGTAGGCCCCACAGGGATCATAAAGTAGAATTCAGAGGCATTATTGAACACTGGAACAAAAGAAAAGTATGCTAAGGAGCTACCAAGAGTATTATTTTCTTCTTCTGATGGCATACATATATCTTTCTCTAATGGGATTATTTATGCAAAAGATGACATAAGATGGAGAATGATTCTTGATTGCTTTTGTTTCAAAGTTGAAAATCAAAGAGCTCCTGCCTAACAGACACTTCTCAATAATATTCATGTTTAGCTGACAAAGATGTTTCACCTGCTATTTCACATTATCTACAAATGCCAAAATTTAAGATTTTATTTCTGAATCAATTTAAAAAGTATTGACTTATCTGGAAATTAACATCATGCTAAGTCAGCAAAGAGCACAAAATATAATTTTAATACGAAGATAGAAAACTTAGATTAACTCTGCAGTTAGAGTCTGAACTCTTGTGGCCTGAGACAGCTCGAAGGAGTTTCAGTTCTTTCATTTCACGCCAAGCAGTAATTGGTGGTCTTCCAGATGTCGTTTACTAATTAAAAGATCTTTCTCATTCAACCAACAAATAAAGCAAGTGTGTGCGAGCTTTAATATGTGCTTACACATGCGGTTGTATCATGCTTGTATGTTTATGCACATCCTTTCGATGCATTGTGTCACCACAAATAATATGTCTTCATACTCATATCTATAGTCAATGCACTTTATGAACAAATTTAAACATTCATATGCCAAAAACTGCCAGACAACATTTTAATATCAAAAAATCAATAAGCCAAACACCCAAATTAAAAAATAAAAACAAAACCCAAAAAGAAAATACAAAAAAACAAACACCAAGGATAAAATTATGAAATCAGATTCTCAACCCAAGAAGTATTTGAAAAACAAAATCTATCTATACTTAAATCTTTCAACCTAAGTATGAGGAATTAATTCAAATATGCGGGCAAGAAGATAACAAAGAATTAGCTATTCAAATCTAATGGAAATGAAAATCTAAGGGTCTGCAATACACCTTAATGTTTTGGAAACCACAATCGAATCACCACCAATCTGACTCTATTCTTGTAATTGTCATCGTGAATCTGCAAATTTCTGTCGATTGGGATTTGTTGGCCAAGAAATAGAGGGATAGATGAAGGATTGCAGAAGAGGGATTCACTTACCTTTGGAGATGATCTTCAAAAGAAAACAAAACCCATGTTTCTGTGAATTCAATTTAGGGCACATTAACCAGTTTTTGAGCGGGAGAGGAAACGTGAATTATAGTTTTTTTAGCGGAAGAGGTTATAATGGGTTTTGGCAGAGAGCTTATATTTTGGGCTTTTGGCAGAGAACTGGTAAGAGAATTAATTGAGAGAAAATAATGGGTTTTGCAACACGTAACTTTTAAATTCGTAATAAATAATATTAATATTTACTATGGCTGATTAGAAGTGTCATAAATATTAATTATCATAGATGACGAAAATTAATACCGTCATAAAATAAATCTTTTATGACGGTATAATTTAAAACCATCATACAAAATATTTTTATATGTGACGATATTATTACCGTGGTAAAAAATGATTTTTTTTACAATGGCAATAGTAGTGTCATAAAAAAGACGTCACAAATGTGTCATTTTCTTGTAGTGAAAAAAATAAGGGAAAAGAGAGAGAAAAGGACAAATCCTACTAGTCGTCTTGTCCAACAACCCCACTCCATAAATCCACCATCTTTGTTAATTTATTGCTAATGTATGCTTTAAATATTTGTTTGAAATATTATTATTCTATAAATCATGTCATATAGAATTAATTTTGGCATCGCTCATGAAATTTAGAATAGAATGCATTTTATTAAAATATTGGTTTTCCCTAGATTAATTTAATTTAAATTAATTTTTTCTTGAAAGGGAAGTCTGTAATAATTAAATTGTATGTTAATTTGATTAATGTAAACAGTGATAATTATTTTAAACTAAAATCCATTATTTTAAAATATTGAGTGGGAGAGGATATTTATTTAAATAAAAACACATGGTCTTCTTTTGTTAATTTATAAGCAACAGAATGCGTTAGCCTCGTGCCGGTAACGCAACGGACTCTATGTAGGAGTGCTGCGTGATTCGAGTTGTTTGATTAGATTCTTTTTTGGTAAGATCGTCTAGATAGAATATAATATGAGATCATCCTATAGATGGCAGAATTATTTTTCAAGTATCTAGAGATCTAGACAAAGGTTATACACTCAAATCGAGATCATCTACGAACCTCCTATAGAAGCTCTTGTTTATAATCTTGGTGCCCAAATAAAGCGATACTGGATTATCTAGACATTTATTATCACGATATGATTTGTCTGGTGGGAGAGTCCTAACTTAATTAGTGGACACGGTGACCTTTCCTATAGAGAGACATGTTGGATCACAAGGATCAAGTAGTCGTTACATTATTGTAATTTTATAGATCTAAATGTGCATTCATGCATCATATGTTTAATTCACTACTCAATTTTAATATGCAATAATTTTATTATTTTCAGCAAAATGTCTTTCAGTCCATTTTTCGTTATCCTAAAACAAAACCAACTTACTGGAGAAAATTATGTGGATTGGAAACGTAACCTAATGATTGTTCTTACTGTTTAGAAAATTGATTTTGTGCTTGATAAAGATTGGCCTGAGCAACCAACTGAGACTGCAAGCAAGGACAAGAGAGATTCTTATGATAAGTGGGTGACCGCAGACAAGTTGGCTCGTTGTTACATTTTGGCATCAATGTCGAATGTGTTACAACAGAAGCATGACAGTCTTGAAACTTCTTATGACATAATGAAAAGCCTCAAGGACATGTTTGCACTTCAAAGTAGGAGAGCTTGGTTCGAAGTTATTCATACCTTACAGAACATTAGCATGAAACCCAGAACATCAGTGAAGGACCATATGTTGACCATGATTGGACACTTCAATGTAGCTGAGAATCTAGGTGCAACTATTGATCAAGATACTCATGTTGATATGGTATTGAACTCTTTACCTGATATTTTTTCACAGTTTACTGTGGACTATCACTTACACAAGATGGATATGCCATTGACTTTGCTGATGAATGAGTTACAAAATGTGGAAAGTGGTCTTATATCTAAAGGTGGCGATGCTTATGCAGCAATTGGTAGCTCTCGTGTTTTCATGCCGAAAGGCGGAGATGGAAAGAAAATGAAAAGAGCTAACAAAAAGTAGGAAGGCAATAAGACCGACGCAGATGGAAAGCCGAAAGGCAAGTGATTCAAATGCGGTCAGAAAGGACATTGAAAGAAAGACTGTTATGATGCACTAGCTAAAAAGGATCAAGGTGTTGATGATTCAGGAGAGCAGAAAATTCAGTGAAGACTAATTTACTATTATAGTTAGCACATGAGCAATAGTTTTGGCGAGAGCTGTAGGAGTAGTTTATTTTATTTTAATAGTGGTAAGTGTTTAATTCTTAAAGACTGTTACTATGTCCCATAGATAAAATAGAATATAATTCTCCTTTTCTTATTAATAGGACAAGGTTATTATCTTATTTTGCGCTAACGCACTTTACTTTGATGAATAAAGCTCATATTTGTGCCGAATATTTGGTGAGTGTCTTTATATATTAAACTATTCCACAAATAAAAATAATAATACTTCTACAAACCATTATAAACAAAATGGATACCATACTAGTAAGACATATCTATGACTCTTAGACTTGGACTAAGGTTGACTTGGACTCATCAACCTTAGCATGATACAAAGACTGACAAGGAATGGTACCCTCAACTCAATTGAGGTCGAACCATTGTCAGTCTCTGATTCTTGTTTGGAAGGAAAGATGACTAAGAAGTTATATTTTTTAGTAAAGGAACATAGAGCCAAAGAAGTATTGGAACTAGTTCATACTGATGTATGTGAACCCATGAGTACACCTGTGAGAGGGACTATGAGTATTGTATCACCTTTATGATAGCCCAAGAATAACTAACCAAGAGGGGGGTGAATTGGTTTTCTCAAACTTTTTCGAAAAATATTCTCAAAAATGATTTTTAAGAAATAAAAGATGATTCACAAAAATATTTGCACAATATATAAGAAAATAAAAGAGAAGAGAGAGTGCAAACGATTTTTATGGAGGTTCGATCCAACCAATGATCTACGTCCCCCGTTACCAAGCTCTCCAACACGAGCACGGCCTTTCCACTATTTTGATTGACTTATGGTGCAATCCAAACCCTTACAATGTATCCGGTGACTTACAAACAAGGAGCACCGATCCTTATACAATATTGAGCTTTTCACGGGACCTCAATATGACCCAAATATACAAAGAGATTGATTTGAGTATTTCTCTCTAGATGAATGATAGATACAAGTTTAGTTCTAAGAGAGACTAACACTTTAATGAATAGCAATGAATGAGGAAAGCTCAAGTGTTAGAAGAAAACTTTGTTGATAAAGATGAATCAAAGGTTTGATTTAATCAAACAAAGTTTTTCAATAAGAGATATTTAAGATATAAATGCAATGAAGATTTGAATGAAGTATTTCAATATGATTCTCTCTATAAATGCTCTTGAAAGTGTTATTGAATGATAATAAATGAAGTGGTATTTATAGAGATGAATTTTCGTCAATTTCTGTCCAGACGGATGACCCAAACGGATGACCAAACGGTCGACCGTTTACTTAGTCAGAACTAGCCGTTGGAACTGAAAACAAAATCAGAACGGACATTTTTTGGAGAAGGACAGCCAACCGGTCGACCGGTTCATCCAAACGGTCGACCGTTTGAACTCTCTGTTCAAACGGATGATCAACCGGATGATCAAACGGATGACCGTTTCTGCAGTTTCAAAAAAAACTTGATTTTTGACTTTGATAAAAGTATTTTATGCAATGATAATGACATATGTTTTGTGCATAAAAATATTTGAGCTTTCATTCATTTAATTGCTAAGGATTAAAGAGTTAATACCTTTACAATTTTATAAAAAATCTATTCCTCGATCTTGATCTTTGAACCTCGAATCTCGAATCTTGAGATGCTTGAACTCTTGTATATATTTGACTTTGATCTTGACATGGCATGAGAGTTCGATCTTGACATTGAGAGTTCGATTTGTAGTGCTTTGAATATTGCTTGAAAATAAAATGTTAGAAAACATAACCAATTTGTTTGTAATAATCAAAACATTAAGGTTTAAAGTTAACCATAGGTCAACAATTTCCCCCTTTTTGATTATGACAAACAATGTGAGAATATATGATAATAATATACAATAAAGCATATATATTCCCCCTTTATTTTTCAAGTAAACATGATTTGACATTGCATGAGAGTTTGAATCACATTTTCATTTGATTACATAGTTCATGCCAAATCCATCAAATTACATATATTTCATCACAAGGTCATCACATCACAAATTACATATATTTCATCACAAGGTCATCACATCACATATTTATTTTCCCCCTTTTGGCATAAACAAAAAGGCAAAAACATTGATTGACAAAACATTAAGGTTTAAATCTAAACGAAACAACATATGCCATTCATTGATAAACGTAAAATTTAAAGACAAGCATAGTTTCATAAAATAAAGATAGAACATAGACTTCGTTTTCAAAAACATAGCTACAAAAATAGCAAAAATAAACTAAGACTCCGGTGGCGGCTGTGGAGGAAGCACGGCATCGAGACGGGAGTGAAGATCTCGGAGCAATGTCGTCATGTCGGCAACAGAGTCCTGGAGAGTCCCCATGGTATGGTGTAGGCCCTCGACTGAAGAAGTGAGCGAGTCGATCCGTCCATGCAGTAAAGTGAATTGGTCCTCGTTATGACCGGAAGTGGAGGACGACGGCCTTTGTGCTCTTTGCCGCGGAGGGGACGGAGGAGCATCTTCGTCGATATCTTCCCCCTCGAAAGGTAGAGTCGAGGGTCCCGACTCTTCATCAAAGCCCTTTGACTTGGCCACCCATTGACCGTTCTCCTTTACAATTTTCATTCTTTTGAGAGTAAGAATATTGATGGTGTCGGTGGCTTTTGGAAGGAGGATCATTGTATCACGGAAGGAGATATCGAAGTGTTGAAAGATTTTGGTAAGAATCATGCCGTAGGGAAGTGCCTTAGAACTCTTGCCGCTAAGGGCGTAGTTCATGTGTTGGATCATGATATAGGAGAAATCGAGCTTACGCCCTCGGAGGATTGAGTCGAGTACAAAAGCATCAAAATGATTGACCTCATCCAAATGACCCTTTCGAGGGACAATGATGTGGGCAATGATGTTATGGAGGACACGACAAGGAAGAGTAAGTTGGTTGGAACTAAGACGAGCGGCAGCCTCAAAATGCTTGCCGGTGACATTACAACAAGCTTCGACGGGATTATACTCGTCGGTGTGAGGAATTGTCTTGGTGGTATAAAGACGCATACCACCATTTTCAAGATGGAGAATGGTTCGAATAAGATCTTGAGTGATCTTAATTCGTTTGTCCCTAACGAATGATGAAATACCCGACCCCGGGGAATAAGTCATATTTTTGTAAAATTCTTTGATAATGGGGGGGTAAACATTTTCATTGATAGTGAGAAGAGGAACCCACCCCATACCCGTGAAGAGATTTTCAATGTTAAAAGATGGTGCTTCGTATGTGAAAGAGGCAAGATCGACGTTCTTACCAATGAGAACCGGACTTCCTTCGATGCGCTTGGATAGAGGATTGTCGTCGTCGGAGGAGGAGGATGGAGATGGTAGCCTTTCTCTCCTAGGTCGTTTGGCTGCCATTTTCTTTCGAGGCATGGTTGAGGAACCGGATTTGGAGCCTAGGGTTGAAGATCGTCCGTTTGGGGGATTTATCGCGATTTGGTGGACAAAAATTGGGGATTTTGAAGATTTAGGCGTGAAATGATATGGGTTTTGAGATTTTGAAAGTAATTTGGAATGATTTTGGGAAGATTGGAAGATTTGAGGAAGATTTGGAGAGAAAACGTGGTTCGCGGGAAGTTGGAATGAAGAAATTTGAAAAATTTCTAACCTTAAAACCCTGATTTCCGCTTATACGGTCGACCGGTAACCTCATACGGTCGACCGGTTTGACCAAAAAAAATGATGTTTAAACTCTGTTCAACCGGATGAGTAGGCGGATGATGTACGGTCGTCCGGTTAATATCATGCGGACGTCCGGTTTAAGAAACGGTCGACCGGTTAACCTTTTTAATTTTGGCAAAAGTTTCTGCTTATACGGATGATCAAACGGATCATCCGTTTTATAAAACGGTCGTCTGGTTTACGAAACGGTCGACCGGTTGAAAAAAATCACCATAATCAATAATTTTGTCTTTTGGCAGATAATCTTAGAGCATGTTTGTCACATATAAAGCAATCAATAATAGGAAACATAAAGATTTAGCCACATATTTCACATTCATCAATTATACCTAAATTTCGTCGAATGTATGAAAATCGTTCAAGAGCTAATGGTTTTGTGAGAATATCGGCCAATTGTTTTTCGGTGTTTACAAACTCCAAAGATATATCTCCCTTTTGTGCATGGTCTCGTAAAAAGTGATGTCTAATCTCGATGTGTTTGGTACGAGAATGCAAAACGGGATTTTTAGATAAGTTGATCGCACTTGTATTATCACACATAATAGGAACTTTTTCAAATGAAATGTGATAATCATTTAGAGTTTGCTTCATCCATAGGATTTGAGCACAACAACTAGCGGCGGAGATATATTCGGCTTCGGCGGTTGACAAGGCAACGGAATTTTGTTTCTTACTAAACCATGAAACTAGAGCAAAGCCTAGAAAATGGCACGTTCCACTAGTACTTTTACGATCAATTGTGCAACCGGCCCAATCGGCATCCGAAAAGCTAAGTAAATCAAAATGAGTTTCTTTGGGATACCAAAGACCTAAAGATCTAGTTCCACTAAGATAACGGAAAATGCGTTTTACGGCACTAAGATGGGAATTCTTAGGATTAGATTGATATCTAGCACATAAGCATACACTAAACATAATATCGGGTCTACTAGCGGTTAAATAAAGAAGGGATCCGATCATACCTCGATATTTTGTTATATCAACGGAAGTACCTTGCTCGTCTTTGTCTAGTTTGATTGATGAGCTCATTGGAGTGTTCATTGGCTTCAAACCTTCCATTTCAAACTTTTTGAGCATATCCAAGATATACTTAGTTTGACTAATGAATATTCCATCATTGGTTTGTTTGATTTGGAGACCAAGAAAGAACTTGAGTTCACCCATCATACTCATCTCAAATTCCCTACTCATACACTTAGAAAATTCTTCACATAGGGAAATGTTAGTAGCACCAAAAATAATATCATCAACATAAATTTGAACAACTATCATATCATTCTTTTTGGTTTTTATAAATAATGTTGTATCCGCTTTACCCATTAAAAAATCATTTGATAAGAGAAATTTACTTAATCTCTCATACCATGCTCTAGGAGCTTGTTTTAAACCATAAAGGGCTTTTCTAAGTTTGAAAACTTTATCCGGATACTTATGATTTTTAAAACCGGGTGGTTGCTCGACAAAGACTTCTTCTTGAATGACTCCATTTAAAAACGCACTTTTGACATCCATTTGGAAGAGAGTAAAATTCTTATGACATGCAAAAGCAAGAAGCATACGAATTGACTCTAATCTAGCAACCGGGGCAAAAGTTTCTTCGAAATCGATACCTTCTTCTTGATTGTAACCTTGAGCCACTAATCTAGCTTTGTTACGCACAATTATACCATTTTCGTCTCGTTTGTTTCGAAAAACCCATTTTGTGCCAATTACGGTTTGTGAATTTGGTCTAGCAACTAAATCCCAAACATGATTTCTTTCAAATTGATTTAGTTCTTCTTGCATAGCTAGAATCCAAAATTCATCAAACTCGGCTTCTTTAAAATTCTTTGGCTCAATTTGTGAAAGAAATGCACAATTGTTATGAAAGTTTCTAAAAGTATTTCTTGTACTTACCCCTTTTGATGGATCACCAATGATGAGATCTTTTGGATGAGAGGGGACAAACCTCCATTCTTTTGGTAATGATGAAGTGTTGGGATCTTCATGAGGTTCTTCTTCATTTTGTTGCATAGTTGTTTCCTCCTCATGTTGAATTTCAATGTTATTTGGATTCCCTTTGTCTTGATTTTGAACACTTAGTTGCTCAAATGGGATTTCCAAATCTTCATCATCAATGACTTTTTCTTGCCCAATTGAGTTAGTTTCATCAAAAACAACATGCATGGATTCTTCAACTACTAAAGTCCTTTTGTTGAAAACTCTAAAAGCTTTGCTAGTAGATGAATATCCAAGAAAAATTCCAATATCGGATTTTGGATCAAATTTTCCCAAGTTTTCTTTTGTGTTTAAAATAAAGCACTTGCAACCAAAAACTTTAAAATATCCAATATTGGGAATTCTATTTTTCCAAAGTTCATATGGAGTTTTGGTTTTCTTTCGACTTACCAAAACTCGATTTAAGATATAACATGAAGTGTTTACGGCTTCGGCCCAAAAGTATTTTGGTAAATTGTTTTCATTCAACATGGTCCGAGCCATTTCTTGCAATGTTCGATTCTTCCTTTCTACTACACCATTTTGTTGAGGAGTTCTAGGAGCCGAGAAATTATGTTCATATCCATTGGATTTGCAAAAATCATCAAAGGCTATATTTTCAAATTCTCCACCATGATCACTCCTAATTGTGGTAATGGTGTATCCTTTTTCATTTTGGACTCTTTTGCAAAAATGTTTAAATGCATTTAAGGCTTCATCTTTTAAATTCAAGAAAATGACCCAAGTATATCTTGAGAAATCATCAACAATAACAAATGCATAATGTTTTCCACTTAAACTAGCGGTTCTAGAAGGTCCAAATAAGTCCATATGGAGAAGTTGTAAAGGTCTTGAAGTAGAAGAGTGTTGTTTAAGTTTGAAAGAACTCTTTACTTGTTTTCCAAATTGACAAGCATCACAAATTTTATCTTTTTCAAACTTTATATTTGGCAACCCTTTTACAAAGTTGTTTTTGGAGATTTTTGAAAGTAAGTCCATGCTAACATGACCTAATCTCCTATGCCATAACCAAGAATCATCCTTTATACTTGAAAGACATTTTATTTCCTTTTCAAGTTCAAATTCAATAGATATGATGTAAACATCTTTACTTCGGCTCCCCATGAACAATACCTCTTTAGATATAGCATCCTCAATGAGGCAATTGGAAGAATCAAATTTAATGAGATAACCTTTATCACACAATTGACTTATACTAAGTAAGTTATGTTTGAGGTTATCAACTAATAAAACATTTTCAATAGATGGAGAAGAACGATTACCAATATTTCCAATGCCTATGATTTTTCCTTTGGCATTGTCTCCAAACGTCACATGACCTCCATCTTTTCTTTTGAGATTTGATAGTAAAGATCGATTTCCCGTCATATGCTTCGAACAACCACTATCCAAGAACCAATTGCTCTTGACTTTTTGTGGTACCTACAAAAATAATTTTAATTTTTGATTTTTGGTACCCACATAAGTTTGGGTCCTTGATAGTTAGAGCTTGTGGATTCTTTTATCCACTTGTGTTTCTTTTCAAAGTATAATTTCTTTTTAATTAAACAATTATAAGCAACATGACCATTTTTCTTGCAAAAACTACATGTGATGTTTTGTTGGGAAAAATTGGATGACTTTACAAAAATGGTTTCAAGGGATTTTTGTTTCAAGAGAGGTTTATATCCAATTCCCCCTTTGTTGAACACACATTTTTGCTCACCAAGCATTAATTCAAAATTTTTTTTTCCTTGGGTAAATTTGTGAACAATGCTTGTTAAATCATCCACTTTTTCTTTCAATAAAATATTTTCTTTAATTAAGGACTTATGATCATCTTTATCTTTTTCAAAGTCCTTTTGAGCAATAAAGAGCTTTTTGACAACATTTTTCAACAAAGAATGTTTATTGTTAAGAATAGAGTATTTTGACATAAGTTTCTCAAATTCTTCAAGAATTTCATCATAGGAAGAAGATAAGTCAATGTAAGAATCATTGTTATTTGTACTTACCTCATCCTCAATAGCCATGAAGCACATGTTAGCAATTTCTTCTTGAATTTCATCTTCTTCTTGATCATCTTCATCACTATCATCCCATGTAGCTTGAAGTGCTTTCTTTTTGATGAACTTCTTCTTGTTTGGGCATTCGGTCCTCTTGTGACCGGGTTTGTCACAATCATAGCATATGATCTTTTTGTTCTTTTCTTCACTTTTGTCCTCTTTCTTTTGAAATCGCCTATTGTTTCGAAATCCTCTCCATTTCTTGACAAGAAGAACTAGGTCATCAAGTTCTTCATCACTCATGTTTGTATTGGAGGATCCTTCATCATTTGTTGATTTCAAAACAATTTGCTTCTTGGGAGGCTCCTTTATTTCTTCTTTGCTTCTCCTCGTTTTCTCCTTTGTTTCGGCATTGTTGAGCTCATATGTCATCAATGTTCCATATAGCTCTTCTAATGGATAAGTGTTGATATCTTTTGTATTTTCTATCAACATCCTCAAGGAGCTCCAATCTTCCGATAAAGACCTAAGCATTTTGCTCACAAGTTCACCGTTAGTAAATTTTCGATCAAAGACCTTAAGGCCATTAATAATATCGGTGAAACGAGTAATCATGTCAACAATAGGTTCATCTTGTTTCATAAAGAAATTTTCGAAATCTTTTGTCAAAAGATTTATTTTGGTTTCTTTAACCTTGTTGGTACCTAAGTGAGTTATCTCTAATGCATGCCAAATATCATATGCGGAATCACATGTGCTAATACGATTAAACTCATTTTTGTCTAAAGCACAATAGAGTAAATTTTTGGCTCTAGCATTCAAAGACAACTTTCTTTTATCCTCTTCATCATATTCCTCTCTAGGCTTAGGAGTAGTTTGGTCCGGTTTATCATCAATTTTGATAATTTTTGTAGGCACATATGGACCAAACTCAATGACTTCCCAAATGTTATAATCAATTGATTGAATATAGATCATCATTCTAGTTTTCCAATAATTGTAGTGGGAGCCATTAAAGAAGGGAGGACGATTTGTAGAATGACCCTCAAGGTTTTGAAAATTTTGGTTAGCCATTACTCAAGATTGTGAAATCAAAAAAATGAGAACCTGGCTCTGATACCAATTGATAGCCCAAGAATAACTAACCAAGAGGGGGGTGAATTGGTTTTCTCAAACTTTTTCGAAAAATATTCTCAAAAATGATTTTTAAGAAATAAAAGATGATTCACAAAAATATTTGCACAATATATAAGAAAATAAAAGAGAAGAGAGAGTGCAAACGATTTTTATGGAGGTTCGATCCAACCAATGATCTACGTCCCCCGTTACCAAGCTCTCCAACACGAGCACGGCCTTTCCACTATTTTGATTGACTTATGGTGCAATCCAAACCCTTACAATGTATCCGGTGACTTACAAACAAGGAGCACCGATCCTTATACAATATTGAGCTTTTCACGGGACCTCAATATGACCCAAATATACAAAGAGATTGATTTGAGTATTTCTCTCTAGATGAATGATAGATACAAGTTTAGTTCTAAGAGAGACTAACACTTTAATGAATAGCAATGAATGAGGAAAGCTCAAGTGTTAGAAGAAAACTTTGTTGATAAAGATGAATCAAAGGTTTGATTTAATCAAACAAAGTTTTTCAATAAGAGATATTTAAGATATAAATGCAATGAAGATTTGAATGAAGTATTTCAATATGATTCTCTCTATAAATGCTCTTGAAAGTGTTATTGAATGATAATAAATGAAGTGGTATTTATAGAGATGAATTTTCGTCAATTTCTGTCCAGACGGATGACCCAAACGGATGACCAAACGGTCGACCGTTTACTTAGTCAGAACTAGCCGTTGGAACTGAAAACAAAATCAGAACGGACACTTTTTGGAGAAGGACAGCCAACCGGTCGACCGGTTCATCCAAACGGTCGACCGTTTGAACTCTCTGTTCAAACGGATGATCAACCGGATGATCAAACGGATGACCGTTTCTGCAGTTTCAAAAAAAACTTGATTTTTGACTTTGATAAAAGTATTTTATGCAATGATAATGACATATGTTTTGTGCATAAAAATATTTGAGCTTTCATTCATTTAATTGCTAAGGATTAAAGAGTTAATACCTTTACAATTTTATAAAAAATCTATTCCTCGATCTTGATCTTTGAACCTCGAATCTCGAATCTTGAGATGCTTGAACTCTTGTATATATTTGACTTTGATCTTGACATGGCATGAGAGTTCGATCTTGACATTGAGAGTTCGATTTGTAGTGCTTTGAATATTGCTTGAAAATAAAATGTTAGAAAACATAACCAATTTGTTTGTAATAATCAAAACATTAAGGTTTAAAGTTAACCATAGGTCAACACTTTACAGATGATTACTCTATATTTGGATACATTTACCTTTGGATACATTTACCTGATGACTCAAAAGTCAGAGGCTTTTGATAAATTCAAAGCATATCGAACTAAGGTAAAAAAAATATTTGAGTAAAAGTTTAAAGACATTTCAATCACATCGAGGTGGCAAATATCTCTCAGGAGAATTCAGGGATTACTTAATAGAAAATGGTATAGTTTGTCAACTGAGTGCGCCTGATAGACCCCAATGGAATGGCGTTTTAGAAAGAAGAAACAAGACATTGTTAGATATTGTTAAGTCAATGATGAGTTTTTCAACTCTACCTATCTCATTTTTGGGATGTGCACTGGAGACAGCTGCATATATTCAAAACTTAGTTTCATCTAAGTCTGTTCCCAAGACTCTCTTGGAATTGTGAAATGGGCGCAAACCAAATTTGCGTCACATCCAAATGTGGGGATGTCCGACTCGTGTGCTAAAAGGAAAGAAGAAAAGTTAGAGTCTAGATCAGAAATATGTCTGTATGTGGGATATCCTAAAGGCACCAGAGGATACTAATTTTTTATAGTCCTCTAGATAGGAAGGCTTTTTGTCAGTGAATAACACGGCCTTCCTAGAGGATAAGTATATTAATAAATGTCAGTCTAAGCGTATGGTTGTTTTGGAATAAATGAGTGGGAGCGATTCTACAACATTAATTTCTGTAACACAACCTAGTAACAGACGACTTATGGTATCGCAAACACCTAGAAAATGTTATCTGAGTGGGATAAATGATTCACCATCTAATCCCATGGATCAAGAAAATGTTCAAGGTAATGAGTAGGTATTTGTATCACCTGAAGGTGATACCAACATTGATGAAAATGTTACGATTCAAGATCCATCGTCCATTAGGCAAAGTCAGAGAATCATCAAGAAATTTTCTAGGTACTTGTTCGTAGGAGAATCCAAACGGGTGATCTCCGTATAACGAGTAGATGATTCAACTTCATATAAGAATGCTATGGACAAAATTGTAATTTTCATGGTGCTTTATGTGGACAATATTCTACTCGTAGAAAATAATGTGGAAATGTCATCATCTACGAAAGCATGGTTGGCCCAACAATTTTTATATGAAGGATTTGGACAAAGCTAGATGTGTTCTAGGGATTCAAATCTTAAGAGATCGAATAGAACAAGTTGGTAGTTTTGTCCCAAGCTATAAATATTGACAAGATGCTTGTCAGATTACTATGCAAAATTCTAAAAAGGGCAATTTGCTATTTAGACATAGAATCTAACTATCTAAGGAGTATTCCCAAAGAAACTCCTGAAGAGATATATGACATGAGTAGAATACCATTATGCGTTTGTAATGGGTATTCTCGTGTATGTTATGCTGTGCACTAGACCTTATATTTGTTATGATGTTGGTATGATAACTCTTTATCAGTCTAGCCGAACTAGAATATTGGGTGATTGTAAAGCATATCCTTAAGTACCTTCAGATAACAGTGAACTATATGATGGTTTACTCTTCACCATTGGGGTATATAGATTTTAAGATTATACTCTAGGGTAAGTGAGAGAATTGTTGGGTTGTATGCCCAAATAGTATAATTTTGTTGTGATGAAATAACAATTTATATTGAATAAAACTTTGGTTTGTATTTGTTTATTATAATTGCATTTGTTTAATATTGATCATGTAAATAAAGTGCCAATAATCACTTGTGATAATATAAGTTGGATGCTTGCGTTGAGAAGTATAGTGTGACACGACTTATATATTGATCATCAATAAAATTGTCACAACTAATGTATAAAGATTGGCGCCTTGTACTGTAAGGTTGTAGTGTTAATTATTTAATCATTCAGGTGTGCAATTTGTCCTTATCGCAAAAATAGATTAAAGGTGACATTAATACACTTGGAGTGTATTGAACGGACCACATGTCGAATTTAATTATATAGCATGACTGTGTGAATAATTAAATTTTACTTGATTACCAGGTATTTCATCTAAATCCCTTGACAGGATTGTGTATATCTTTTCATTAGTTTGATGGTTATTTGATTCATCAATGGGTGAGATCAATTTAGTTGATCAAATATGTCAGTAAGTTGGGAGCTTGAGAATGAGTGAAGTAGAGAACTCGAATTCGTGTCGGGAACTGTCATCCTAAAAAATAGGTCGACTGACAAATTAAGTATTTTATGTTGAACGGTTATAAATCTGAGCTCAGTGTTTGGCGACAGCTAAACTTCGACATCTGAGAATTAGTTCACATGATCGTTGAAGAACATGTAACTTAAAGTTAGTAAGAATAATTAAAAGTACCTAATTATCGAATCTCAGACAGGAATGAAGTATAAATACAGTAGGTCAGAGGAAAGTATTATACCTTCTATAATCTTATTTATTCTGAGTGTGCAGTCTCTTGTCTTTAGTAGAAAAAACAAAAGACTAATAATTAGATCGAGAGGTCTAGGATCGACTAGACAAAATCTAATTATTAGAGCTTGGAAAATATAAGTCCGGACAAGTCATGTGGTAGCTCTATAAAATTTTGGGCTTAATCATAGTTAATTTAAAAGTTTTGGACTTAATTGTAATTGTGACATAAGTTCAGGGATTACATGTGTAATTAAATCAATCCTGAACTAATTGGACTTGGATGCAATCAGGACTCTTGTCGTTATTTGCAATCAAAACACCTATTGTATTTATATCACATTGCTTGTAACATAAATCAATTCCAACAATTCCAACGATTAAGAAAAGAGAAGAGAGAAAAATTCTTAAGTCTTGTTTGACTTGAATTTTTTTTATCTTCTTGGTTTTCTAAATCTGTTCAGTCTAGAAATTAGTTTTTTTATTCAATTAAAAAGGTGCCCACAAGCCGGTGTAATCTATATTTTTAGAATACCATTGAAGACTTGAACGTTGGGAGCACCAAGTTCGTGAATCAAAAAGCGGGAAGTTCGTGAATCAGATCCAAACCAATATCATTTATCGATTCAGGTATAATAATAATCTATTAGTATTTAATTATAATAAATACGTAAACGCCTAGCAAAGATCCTGATTTTATTGAATTAAAAAAAATTATTTTATAGCTAATTCTCGTGCCAGTTTCCAACAGACATAAGAACTTTCTTGGAAATCAACATTTTTCGATGTGGGCTTTTCTAGTTGTGGATCAAATTACTAGCATTTTCTTCCATTGGATTGTCTCGGAGATAGTAAGGGGAGTAGTATTTATCAATGGGAACAATGGCATTACAATTAGACAAATTTATATTTTTTACAATTATTACCATTTTGTAGATAATATTATTTTCTTGGTAGAAAAATGGACCACTGGAGTAGAAAATGGGAATATGATCGAATGGCGGGGAGTCAGTATTAGGAAAGATCCAGATATGTAGAGCTTGTCAGCAACAATGGTGGGTCATTGGAGATTGGTGTGGTGGTAAAATGGTGGTGGATTTATAAGCTGGGATAGGGATGGGGTGGGATGGTGAAGATGACTAAAGGGATTTTATTTTATTTTTTTTTTCTTTTTCCTTCTTTTTGTAATTTTTTATTGAGATTAATTACAATGCCAAAAATAAAAAGTTTGGGATGCAGTTGCACATTTGAAAAGGTTGGCACCCAGTTGCAATTTTCTCTTATTATCTTTTTTTTTAAGTTTAAAGACAATTTTGTTTTATCAATTCATACTAACATAATTTTTGGGTCAAAAGTGGATGCATTGTGTTAATCAATGAAATGTTGAGTTTAAAAGTTTTTAAAAAAAGGTTGGGGGCAAAGGGTAAAGAGAGCAAAGATTGAGAAAGAAACATATAATATTAGTCTCTTTAGTATTATAAATCTCTTTTAAAAATTAAATTTTAAAGTTGAAATACAAAAAAAAAAAAAAAAAAAAAAAAAAAAAAAAAAAAAACCTAAATTATATATACTTTGGAAATTCAAAGTAGGACAAAAGGGTTCCACTTGTTACCAGCTGAAGTTCGCTTTATCTACCAGTTCTGTTTTATGGTGGCTTAATAACCAAAGCTAAATGGAAGAAAGGGAATATAGTCGCCACCAGGAAAATGCTAAAAGTTTAAAACCTACATTTGAGTAATAAAAGAGAGAAACCCCAAAGCTTCTACATGATTTGGCTCAAGTAGATTAAGTGACAGTGTAGAACATGTTGTTTAAAATCTATACTGTGAGTAAGGCTAAGATCTCTTATGACGAGTAACTAGGGAAATCTTACTCACGAGCTCCTTTTTTGGGCTTTCAAAAAATTATTTTTATTTAAATAAAAATTATTAAAGAAATCGATGAATGAATGTCCGAACATGCAATATTAATATATGGGTAAATAGCACAAAACGTCCCTACCTATTGAAGTTATTGTGGAAAACGTCCCTACCTTCTAAATTTTGGCACTTTCACCCTTACCTACTGGATTTCCTGCGCAAAACGTCATTCAGTCCAAAAATCAGCCATTAACATAGGGGTAAATTAGTCCAACCACTTTTTTCACATATATATTACTTCTTTTAAAATTGGGGGGCTTCCCATGTAATTTCCAAAATTGCACGACAGGCCCCCATCTCCAAATCTACCAGAACGACGCAGAAACCCTGCAATTTCTGCAATCTCCATCTCTCATTTCTAGTCCTTTTATTCTTTACCTTTCTTCTTTCAGCTTCATGCTTCAAGCTTGGAAACATTGAAGCGGGACTTGAAAAAAAGCGGAGGCGGCGGTGTGAGCGCAGTTTTCGCCTTGCTGTGTTTGGGGGAGATTGGGAGGAGAAAAGATTTAAGTTCACACACCCATATAGAGAATATTGTTATTGAATCTTTCCAATCACCTTTTGAGGAGATAAAATCTGCTGCCTCTTATGCTCTAGGAAATATTGATGTTGGTAATCTACCCAAATATTTACCCTTTATATTGGACAAAATTGATAATCAGCAGAAGAAGCAATATCTATTGCTCCATTCGCTGAAGGAGGTGTGTCCCCCGAACTATAATTATTTCGAGAGGAATTTCCTTCTTTTTTAACTAACATTTGTTGGTACTTAACATTCTTGCTGAAATCTCTCCCACTTACAGGTCATAGTGAGACAATCTGTGGATAAAGCTGAATTTGATGATTCCAGTGTTGAGAAGATCACTAGTTTGCTCTTTAACCACTGTGAAAGTGATGAAGAGGGAGTTCGCAATGTGGTTGCTGAGTGTCTAGGAAAAATTGCCCTTATTGAACCAGGAAAACTTGTTCCAGCACTAAAGGTACCATCTCAGAAATATATGTTCTTTTATCTATGCAATGTGCAATGCCTTTAGAAAGAAGAAAGGTAAAGAATAAAAAGGCTAGAAATGAGAGATGGAGATTGCAGAAATTGCAGGATTTCTGCGTCGTTTTGGCAGATTTGGAGATGGGGGCCTGCCGTGCAATTTTGGAAATTGCATGGGAAGCCCCCCAATTTTAAAAGAAGTAATATATATGTGAAAAAAGTGGTTGGACTAATTTACATCTATGTTAATGGCTGATTTTTTGACTGAATGACGTTTTGCGCAGAAATCCAGTAGGTAAGGGTGAAAGTGCCAAAATTTAGAAGGTAGGAACGTTTTCCACAATAACTTCAATAGGTAGGGACGTTTTGTGCTATTTACCCTTAATATATTTATAGATTTGCTCATATATCTTTTGAAAAGAAAATATTTACAAATTAAGAATTAAGAGATCACCATTTCATACTAAAATGTTGGTGCATCGTAATTTTCCTAGCCATCACAAGAAACCTATGAATAGAATTCTCATACGGTATAGTATCCTTTCATAGTAGAAAAGGTTTGGAAGCCAAGTAGACTATACTAAATTTCAAACAAAATAACTTGATACAATCTTTACAAGATGGAGTAGCTATTGCCTTTGAATGGGTTCTTCATCTATGAGTTAGAGAGCAAAGTCTAAAGGATATTTAGGAATTCTCCCCTTTTGCTCCTCTCTTGCTTGGGACCATTGCCCAATGGTCCTATGCTCAAAGAAAAGGAATGACTCATTCTTCGGGTCTGCTTCCCAACCAGAAAGCAAAGTTCTCACTAACAACATACTTAGTGCTTGCTTAGTAGAGTTTAAAAGTATATTTTTAGGAGATTTTGATAAAAGTTGATAAAATATGTGATTGAAAATGAGTTTGATGAAAAAAGAGTTTAAAAGAAACTACACCAAACATGCTCTTAGTATAAGCAAGCTCTAAGACCGCACCTTTGGAAAAGGAAATCCAATAAGAAATAAGTTGTCCATGAACATCACGGCATAGGTAGAAGGGAACAAGGAAACAAGCCCCCAGTCTTTCACATATCTTGCTCATTCGACATGGCATAAATCACCGAACTCGCACTTAGAAATAGTAATGCTTTGAAAAATGCGTGATTTTCAAAGTAGACTTTTTAGACCGGCTTTTAGTTGGAGAGTGGAGGATAAAAGCTAGCACTGAGGTTCATTTCCTACTTAGTGATAGGTAGACTCATTTCTTTAGTAGACAGCCTTCCTTCCTTGTCGGCGATAGCATGGGTCTAAATAATGAAAATTTTGTTGATTTAGCAAATAGTAAATTAGGGCCGCAATCCCAATCTTTGCCACTTGTTGCACATCTATCTCTAACTTTAATTTATTAGTGCTCATATCCTCGACCTTTAAAATATTAGAGGCCACCATCCTTGTAGATAGTTTCCATCTAAAAAACTATGGCACGCCCAAGTCTTGTGGGTCTTTAAACAAGGGTATTCTCGTCCATCTGTATTTTTGTCCACCCACTTTCTTACTTTTTCTTGCTTTGCCTCTTCATTTCATGTCTCTTCAATTAGTCGTTGAAGAACATAGGCCATAGTTCCTTCAATAAAAAAAACCCTAATCCGCTAGTACTTCATCTTTATCATGTTCACAAAAATAATTCGTGTATTTTGTGACTAGTGTGTTGATATAATGCACTTGTTCAAGTCAATTTTTTTGCAGAAGAGTTTGCACTCTAAAAATACAACTCACTAAATCAATCGTCGCCCCCAGTACAATGCGAATGCAACATTATATTTGATTTTGTATTTATATTGTTAAATATTATTTTTTATCTTTGAAACCCTAATTGGTTTGTCGTGTTTTCTTTTTCAGTGTAAAATGCTTTCATGGTGGGGACTTCATGAACATGATGGCAAACGTAATTTATTTGGGTGGGAGAAAAGATGAATTTGACTATCGAGATTGGGATTTTTTCGATCGGTCTAATTTGGATAAGATCGTGTAATGTTTGGGTTATGCATTACTCATATATTCACTTACTCTTCACATATTTCATAAGATCCACATTTTATAAGTATTTAAAAAATAATTTTAGCACTATCAAACATGCACTAAAATTGTCTCTAACAAATGGGTTGGTACTAATTATGGACAAAGACGTAAGGATTTGACATATACATGCACATGAAAAATTAAATATGTTGTTCCTATAAGCCGGATCAACCTTGTACTTAGATAAAATTTGTTTTAGAAGTTTACCTCGATGATCACTGTAGAGTCTACTTATCTGATTAGTTGGATGTACTATAGGTGTCCAAACGAGCATGCCGACAAAACCTACATCGGCCCACCTAAGGAGAACCATAACTACAGACCGGCTTGTGAACTGGAGGAGCTGTTCACGAGCTGGATGACGCTAAACCGCCAGCCCGAGCAGTTCAGCATCAAACGGACCAGCGGTTAACCGTTAGCCCATTTAATATTAAAAAAGTTTAAAAATATATACGGAAGAGAGCCGTTGCTCTCTGCCGTGACTGACATTAGTGACAGTCATTGCTTTATTCAAATGTAAAAGAAGCATATAAAATTCACAAAATTAGAAATAATTCAATATAAAATAAGATATTAACTCCATGTAAATATTTTTTGTTATAAATAATAAATGTGAATTTATCATTGTTATTTATTTTTTATTTAGTAATTTAACATATTTTTTATTATAAATGTAAACATTTTTTTTAAGTAAAATAAGTTAGTAATTTATTTTTAGTAATTTAAAAAAATTAATTTTTTATTCATACAGGCCAAACCGCAGCCCACATGGGTTCGACTCGGATGTGCCAATGGATGGGCCGGGTTCTGTTCAATTTTTGTGGGCCAATGGGTGGGTCGGTTGCGGCACAGGCTTTTTCAAATGTGGGCCATCACCGGGCTTCATCAAAGGCGGGCTAACCCAACCCGCCTGACCCAGATTGACACCTCTAAGATGTACAATCTTCAATCCTACAGCTATCCAATTGTCCAACCTACAATGGTAATCCATACAGCAAGAACAGATCCTGACTTCCATGATCAATAACTATTGAAAGTGGAACATTGGGAGTAATTGTATTGGTTCTGTCTCTTGCTTTACTAGCAAGTAATGAAGAGAGATTCACTTGATTACATAAACTGTTGTGACCCTAGTATTTATAGGCGGCGCTAACTCTAATTCTAGTCCTACTAGAATTAGGTTCTCATTCCCAATGGAAAATGTAGTGATATTTTTATCGATTCACCTAGATCAATCATTTTTTATCGCTGTCCAAGATTGACATTTAGCAATGTGTCAAGCAATCCATGTGAAGGAAATGTCATGTGGTATTACAAAACCAATGTATGTGCTATTACCGTGGAAATATAATATCTTCATCAATATAACCCAATTGGTTAAGAGATATGGATAAGCGTTAATCTCATTTTAACCAATTATATTATTTAGCTCAAGTCTTACTAGAACTTTGTTAGCGAATTCAGGTTATAATCTCTTACTTTACAAGAGTGACGAATCTTCATATCGGACATTCACATCCTTCATATGATTCTCACTATACCTGTGCGACGTCATCCTGGTGACTCATAATCTTAAAGCCCCATCAAGCGCTCGCCAAAGTACAATGGTCCTCAAATAAGATTCTAAGAATCCTCAAGTTAAAAGACCAAATCCACTACCTCGCATTAGAGATTTACCACTGACACTTGGATAATTATCCATGAGAAATCTCTAGTTAGGTCATCCAATGTCATGTTCTCATAACAATGCATTCATATGTTCATTCAGATGTCCCTCTACATCATAGCTCTTAAGATCAGTTACTGTCTTCAAAAGAAATGCAACACATGCTAGGAACTATTCTAAGTTTGATAATAAATTTTTTGATCCAAATCGCTTCATTTGCTGCTTCTGAAGTAGCTATATATTCGGCTTCTGTAGTTGAATCAGGAGTCGTATTTTGTTTAGAACTTTTTTAACTTATCGCTCTACCATTTAGAGTAAATATATATCCAGATTGAGATTTGTTATCATCTTTATCAGACTAAAAGCTGGCATCGGTATATCGTTGAACTCTAAGTTCATTTTCTCCATACACCAAGAACATGTCTTTAGTCCTTATTAAGTACTTAATGATGTTTTTGACTGTGATCCAATGTTTCTTACCAGGATTCACTTGGAACCTACTTGTGACACTCAAAGCATATAAAATATCCGATCGAGTACATAGCATGGCATACATGATAGATCTTATTGCTGATGTATAAAGAATTCTATCTATGTGATCTTTCTCAATCTGTGTTGTCGAACACATCTTTTTTGAGAGATAGATCCCATGCCCGATAGGACAGAGTCCCTTCTTGCACTCTTCCATACTAAATATTCTCAAGATTTTGTCTATGTACATAGATTAGAATAGGCCAAGCATTCTTTTACATCTATCTCTGTATATCTTTATATCCATAATGTATGTTGCCTCTCTTAAGTCCTTTATGGAAAAATTTTTGGATAACCACAATTTTACTGATTTTAGCATGGGGACATCGTTTTCTAATAATAATATGTCATCCACATACAGAATTAGAAACAATACTTTATTTCTACTAACCTTCTTATGCACACATGGTTCATCTTTATTCTTGATAAAATCAAACACTTTGTTTGTCTCATCAAAACAATTCCAACTCCATAGGCTTACTTTAATCTATATATAGATCTTTATGGTTTGAGACCTTGTTCGGCTCTGTGGATTCAAAACTTTCAGGTTGTGTCATGTATACATCATCGCTAAGATTTTTATTAAGGAATGCGATTTTGTCATTTATTTTCCACGCCGAAAAAAGGTCGAACTCATTTCGTATAGAAAGAAAGGATGTAGGTTTCGGGTTTGGATCAAAATGGAATCCTTGAAAACTGGGGCTATCTCATAGTCATGGTATGCTACTATTGCAAACAGAATTTGAATTGACTTAAACATGGCTAATGGTGAGAAAGTTTCGTCAAAGTCAATTTTTTGCCTTTGCTTGTAACCCTTCGCAACCAATATTTCCTTGTAAGTATGAAGATTACCATACATGTCGACCTTTTTCTTGTAAACCAATTTACAGCTTAGAGGTTTTATCCCTTCAAGCGTGTCAACCAAGATCCAAACCTTGTTTTGGTACATGAAGTTCATCTCAGATTATATGGCTTCCTGCCATCTCTTTCAGTCAACACTTGACTTTGATTCTAAATAAGTAGTGGGTTCATCTTCTTCGATCAGTAATACATTACTAGTAAGCAAGAGATCGTATCTCTGAGGAGAATGAATGACCCTACTCAACTTAAGCGAATCTGGCGTGTCCTTGAGAACTGGCAGTTTCCTTTTCCCAATCTGTACCTCATCAGATGCAAGCTCAGCCATTGGATAACCTAATTGGTCAAATTCATTTATGGTTTCTTGAACCTCTTCAAGATCTATTTTGCTCCCATTATCTTTTTTAAGAATTCTTTCTTTCTCTTAGAATACAACATGTTTCGATACGATGACCTTCATCTCGATGAGATTAAGGAAATACAATTCTGCAATTTCCTTTGGATACTCCACAAATAAACATTTATCGGATTTAGTTCATAGCTTGTCCGATTCAATGCGCTTCACATAAGCGTCGCAGCCCCAAACCTTCATGTATGAAAGTTTGGGTCTTTTTCTTTTCCATAACTCGTATGAGTTTTATCGACCAATTTAAATGGGAAATGGTTTAGTGTGTGAAATGCAATGTTATGTGCATATCTCCAAAACAATTTTGGAAGAACTGCGTAGCTTATCATTGATCACACTATATCAAATAAGGTGTAGTTTTTCATTTCAGATACACCATTTTGTTGTAATGTATACAGTAGAGTCCACTATGAGAGAATCATATTCTCTCTTAAATAGTCTAAAAACTTACTCCTTAAATATTCGTTACCTAGATCAGATCAAAATGTTAGAATATTTTTCTCAGTTTGTATTTCTACTTCTTACTTAAATTCTTTGAACTTTTCAATGGCTTCACGCTTGAATTTCATCAAGAAGATGAAATCATATCTAGAACGATCATCTATAAATGTGATGAAGTAAGAAAAGCCATCTGTAGACATTTGTCCTTATACATCAATATGTACAAGACCCAAAATATTAGTAACTCTGACTCCCTTTCCAAAAAAGGGGGTCTAGGTCATTTTGCCCAATGGACATGATTCACACTTATCAAATGATTCATAATCATTTGAATAAGTATCCATCTTTATGTAACTTGGTGATACATTTTTCATTTATGTGACCGAGTATGCAATGCCAAAGA
Source organism: Forsythia viridissima (assembly GCA_030279155.1). Lineage (NCBI taxonomy): Eukaryota > Viridiplantae > Streptophyta > Magnoliopsida > Lamiales > Oleaceae > Forsythia > Forsythia viridissima. The sequence goes on along the minus strand of CM059043.1, from coordinate 20,300,455 downwards.
TATGAGTCGTTAGTTTTATCTCTTTTTTGCCTTGCAGTTCCTCTTCTAATGCCCTTTGTTTCCAGAGTGAAAATATGGATCATCAGACTTAGATTTGTCCTTGTCTGCTTTGACTGTTTTTCAACAAATTTTGTCTTCTTGGATCTTTTTTGAAAAGTCCTTTTTTATTTCCTCTTAGTGCATTTAGAGGTGTCAATGGCCAAAATTTGCCCCTTCCCTCTGTTTATATGAGGCTCAACAGTTTTGACAATATTCAGCAACTCAAACAATGTGCATTGAATCTTATTCATAAAGTTCATAATGAACTACGAAAAGCTATCAGGTAGGGATTGTATAACTAAGTTAATACTCATCTCGTGGTCCATGGCAGACCCAATTGGTTTATTTTTTTCAATATAACCAATCATCTTTAGAATTTGAGCACTGATTGAAGATCCTTCTAACATCATACATATGTATAACTTTTTGGATGTCTCATACCATTCAATGCGTGACTGTTTATCATACAACCCCTTGAAATGAATTATAATTGTATGAGCATCCATACCCTCGTGCTGCTTTTGTAACTCAATGTGTTTATTGTAAGCCTACACTTTCTCCGGTGTAGCTTCTGGCATTGGCTGCTCAATGACATATATAATTTTTTTTTTATGCTTGAGAACAATTCTTGGATTACAGTGCCAGTCCAGAAAATTTGGCCCAGTAAGTTTGTCGGCATCCAATATGCCTCTCAAACTCGTGTGGTTACTCATGATTCAACACTAAAATAATAAGATAGAATATTAATTATGGACTTATATTAAATTAATTATACTCCCACTGTTTAAATTGAATTAATGACCCTCAAACATTAATCAATAGAACCAGTTAGATTCTTAGTGGGCTAGGATCCTTTTTATTTTATTAGAACATTGAGGACTCAACAAGCTATAATAAAACATACATCTACTGTTATCAATCACATCTCTATATGACTCTTAGATCATCAAGTAAACATCTTATTATCGCACACATCTTCTGTGTTTACTTGAGTGTGCCCCTAAAAATTTATTTCCTTGAGGGACTAAAAAAATATAAAATTCTAGTTAAATTCGACCTATTATTCAGAAACATCGAATGTTTCATAGTGATAAACATATCCATAAGCAAGCAGCCTTGAGCGACTCAACAATCTGACATCGATAATGGACTCTAATTTTTCACTATAACAATGGAATGCACATTATATTAACCATTTAATACGAATTTAATATTTTGATAAAGAGAGATTTGTCTCATCATATTTATGTATATTAACTAGCATCGAACATGAAATCAATCATATATAATAATAAATGTGGATGATTATGGAATTATCTATCTCATCTTCATGAACCAAAATGAAGACTAGTCGGTTAATTCCTAGGGTAGGGGACGTTGCATTCGTTCATCGAATGCTAAATGCAATCATCTTCATCTCCTGTTGCAACATGTATCCTATACTAGTTGCCTCCTTGTGGCCCAACTGCAACATGTATCATAGACTAGTTAACACGCAGACCCAGATTAAATAAAGAATGCAAAATCAATTAAATAAACAATAGGTTCACAATCCCATTTAATTAAATAATAAGCTTATAGGCCTAATCAACAATCAACACGAATAAATTAATCATAAAAATAATCACATGCCTCAAGTCCATAATCATCCACTAAACATCTATTTTAATATCTAATATTAAAATAATATTAATTTCTAAATTTGCAGCGTTGAGAGTGTAAGTCTAAATATTTTAAATATTTTAGAACGGACTAGACAGAGTTAAATAATTAATAATTGGTTAATTTTCAACAATAAAATTAAGCAATTAATTCAATCAATCAATTAATTTTATTAATAAATGGGATTTTTCAAAAAATATTTTATCTCCCAAATTAAAGTCATACCTTAAATTGAAGATAAAATTAGTATAGTGTCAAAATTGCTATTTTATAAAGTAATGAATTCAAAATTTAATCCAATCAAAAATTCAAAATATAGTTTAAAAGAAATTTATTCAATAAAGAATATTTTACCAGCATTAAAAATTAAATAATTACAATTTTTCCGAAAATTCAAAATTGTATTTAAGACATTTTTTTCTTTTAAAACTTGAGAACAATTTTTGAAATTGCACAGTCAGTCCTTAATTCAGAAAATCAATGGGCTTTCTTGGCCCTTTTATAATTTTAAAACATTGGACCCTTTCCATGAAATTTTAAAAATTGCATCGAATGCCCCTTTCATCTTTTGAAATGAGGAGGACTTTCCATACAATTTTTAAAATTGCACAGAAAGCTCCCATCCCCAAATCTAGCCAACCGGTCGATAGGGGCGCCGACACAACTAGGCGACACATTCCAATCGATGGCAGTGGATCATGACACCGAAGGCCATTTCCACTTTCGCTGATGTTCGACGCAACAAGAGTCAGCGTCGCTTCTACTCTAGCAGCGACAATTGCTGATTCTCGCGGCGGCATCTACTATCTTCGAAATGTAGGGGATCTGCCTCTTTCCGTCGGTAGCTGCCACACGTCGACAGCGACTGCTTCCACCGACCCGTTACATCCCGTTCTAAACAAATCCAAAACCAATTTCAGATTTTTTCCTTTTTCAAAAAATCACGATTATATCTTATACTGTCAAAACTCAAATCAAATTAATACACCAATAACAATTATTGTTCTATTCATCAAAGAAGTATAACAAATTCTAACAAGTAACAAAGTAGGCTTTGATATAATTGTAATATTGACATATACATGCACAAAGAAAATTAAATCTACAATTCATATAAGACGGATCAATTTTGTACTTAGATAAACTTCGTGATAGAAGATTACCTCGATGAACGCAGTGGAATCTGATTATCTAATTAGCTGAAGGTATAATCTTCAATACGACAGCTGTCCAATTGTCCAGCCTCCAATGGTAATCCACACAGTAAGAACAGAAATGAACTTCCATGATCAAGAACTGATGAAAGCGAAACTTTGAAAATAATTGTATTGGATTCTATCTCTTGCTTGTGCTAGCAAGCAATGAAGACATGTTCACTTGATTAGTTTATTGTAACCCTAGCTAGTATTTATAGGCGACTCTAACCCTAGTTCTAATCCTAGTAGAATTGTGTGTTCTAGTCTTACTAGAACTTTGTTAGCCAACAAATAACGGACCCAATAATTAATCTAATTAATTATTTTGGTCTAATAAATAATTAAGTCCGACCCAACTAATTGGACCTTGAACATTAATTATTACGAATGATGTAATAAATATTACATTCTTTAAGTTCCATGGAATTTTTGCATATATTATTAGAGTCCAAATAAAATTCTACAAGTTCAGTTTTAGTCCAATTTAATAAAGGAGACCTCAACTCTTGCCTGGATCAAAACCACATTCTTCATTTCTTCTTTTTACATTTCTTTGTTTTAGTGAGTCAAAACTGTCTAATTTTTTGCACACTAAAAAGTTGCTAAAAACGGAATAATAATTATATGCCCCAAGTTTTTCCAATAATCTTAATTAAGACAAGTTTTATGTACATTTATATTCTGTCTGGTTTTGACGTACTGCACGTATTATATTCTGTTTGATATTTCATGCGATGAATTCTGTTCTCGAAATGTTGATTATGTTCACTTCTGTGCACTTGCATTCTGTTCTCTGCATGAAATAATTTATTGCTTAAATTCTGATCATATTCTGATATTTGATCATTAGTAAACAATTTTGATAAGAAGTCATATTTGCATTCTGATCATCAAAGTTTATATATTGTGGGGGTGCTAGTTTTCTAATGGTTTCAATAATTAATTGCACAATTCCATGGACGAAATTGATTCTGTCTATACTGTGATTAGGAAATCCATTTGCTGTACATATTGAAGTTTTTGCATAATTGATTTAGTAAGTTAATAGTTTAGTACTTTATACAATAATGTGCTGAATGGTTTAAAATTGGGCATCCAAGAAATTCCATTTATATTTTGAAATAATTATAATAAATTCTATATTTTTTTGCATACTGTTTCAAAAAAAAAAAAAGTGCAGTTTACTTGATAATTCATTCTCGTTGTTGGTTTTGTTATACATTAACATCTTTCTTCCAAGATTAAAGAGTTCCAAATTTACTTTTTCATAAGTAAATATCTTACTTGTGGTGTCTATTTACATCCCAAAAAAAAAAAAAAAAAAAAAAAACTAAAGTTTCACTTTTAATTTTTAATTTTTTTTGGTTGGATTACTTCTCTTGTAACCCCAGTTGTGACACCGACTAATGTTCACAGGGAGAAATTCAAAAAGTTTAAAGGAGTGGATGTTAAGAAATGGGGACAAAAAATATTGTGTCACAATCGAGGAAGAAAAATTGTCTAACGGGATGTCTATTTCTCTCGGCAGTGATGTTTGTGATAAGTGCGTTTTGTGCACTTATTCGGGTCCTTAAACTAAGCTTTTAATTCGTTATTTTATTAATTTTCTAATTAATTCGGTGCATTATTCTTTATATTTCAGTTTTGGACCCGCCTGTAAGAAATTGGAGAAGAATGGATGAAAAGAGGTATAAATTGAAAGATATTTTAAAAGTATGAGAATTCAATTGCACTTAATTGAAAGATGAAGGACCACATTGGAGATTATTGAAAGATGAAAGACCACATTGGAGATTATTGAAAGATGAAGGACCACATTGGAGATTATCAAAGGTTGAAGGACCAAATTACAAACTATGAAAAGTTGGAGGATCAAAAAAAGCATACTTGGAATATGTAAGCTGGGCGAGCGCCCAGCCGGGTTCAACAAAAGCAGAATAATAACCATGAACCTGGGCGATCGCCCGGGTTTGCACTGGACGAGATTGTCCAGTGTAAAATTTGGCTGCGGGAGATTTTTTTCCTTTTTCAATTCAACTACGATTAGGTAACTTTTGGCCCACGATTTTTAGGTCTTTTTGGCATCTTTTTTGGGCACCATTAGAGTATTATATATATATGAGTTATTAACTCATAATAAGTTGTTGAGTTTTTGGGAGAAAAACATAGACGAAAGCATCAAACGGAGATCAAGATTACTTCTTTGAGGGATTGAACGAAGATCAACAACAAGCAATTATTCTTTCAAGTCTTCTTCTTTTTCGGGTGATGAATTCCATATGTTCTTCCCCTTCTTATTTTCTTATTATTAGTATACTAGGCTAGTTTAATTAGTGCTAGAATTACGATGAAACTTGTCGTTTAAATTCTTTTATCTTGAGACTTGGTTTTTGACACTTTACTTCAATATAGTTTTGAATAATTAATTTTGATTTGTTTGCATCTACAATTATATACGTAGTAATTGTATGATTGTTGTGGTGTATTTTACTATCGAAAGATCGAAAGCATGCTAGACGCTATTTTAATTATCTTAAAGTCCGATAAGGGATAGAAATATACCAATATGCTTTAGGTGATCTTTAATTATCCACAGAAATTTAATGCATTTGTTTGTATTCGCATTCGTCATACAAATATAGTCGAGTCATACATATGAATAGGTTTAACTTTATTCGAGAGAAACTGTTGAACAATTTAGGGATATTGATCTTCATAGCTGAATTAATTTGTCAAGACCAAGAATCAAGATAGAAGAAATAACAACTACAAGTGGATTCGGAATTCTAGTACTTTTCCTTTTTAAAAGTTAAATTAATCTTTAATTAATTTTAATCTTTCAATTATTTGAGCAATAGTTGTTTAACTGTTTTTAGTTTACTATTTCAATTAGTTATTAAACACAAAATCTTTCAAAATTCATTAGATTCGGTTAAGGTTAGAGTGATTAAACTGAATTATCTAAATCCTCGTGGGATCGATACTTGGACTCAAAATCTATTTTACTACTTGAGCGATCCGTGCACTTGGGGAATTATTAGAGATACAAAATCGCTGACAGTTTGAAACCAATATGGTGAGCAATTTGAGATAATGGTTTATCGACATATGTGCTACTAGTCACGTTTGTGCTGACAAATGAATGTTTCCGTCCTACACTCCAATCAGTGGAAGACATCTCTTAATTGGAAACTCTTATACTTCAAAGATCGTTGAGCTTGGCAAAGTAGTGCTTAAAATGACCTTGAACAAGGAAATTACAATAATTGATGTGCTCTATGTTCTAGACATTCACAAGAATTTAGTTTCTCGTTCAATATTGAGCAATAATGGGCTCATACTAGTATTTTAATCTAAAAAATTTGTACTAACAAAAAGTCCAATGTATCTGGGCAAGAAGTACTTATCCAACGGGCTATTTAGGAAGAATGTAATTCATTTAATGTGTGGTTTTAATAATATTGGAAAAATATGAGTGACATATTTTTACAAATATTTTAAATAAGTTTTCTTAATTTATATTTCTTATTTTTACTATTGGAAATGAGATAAGTATGTACATTCTAACTGGACACACTATTGGCAGTTCTTACTGTAAGGAATTGAGTTATACATACATAGCGGAAATAAAATGTTCAATTCCTATAAGTCTAGATCAACCTTGTACTTAGAGAGAATTCGTGATAGAAGTTTACATTTGATGAATATCGTGGAATCTAATTCTCTGGTTAGATGGAGGTGCGATTTTCAATACTACAACTGTCCAAATGTCCAGCCTCCAATGGTGATCCACACATCAAGAACAGATCTGGACTTCCACGATCAATAACAGATGAAAGTGGAACTTTTGGAAGAAGTTGATTGGGTTGTCTTTTACAAGTGCTAGCAAGTAATTAAAAAGCAACACTAGTGATTAATCTGTTGTGGCCTTGTATATATAGGTAGGGCTAACCCTAATCCTAATTCTAGTCCAACTAGAACTCATCAACAAACGGGTCCAATTAATTAATCTAATTAATTAATTTGGTCCAATAAGTAATTAAGTCCGACCCAACTATTTGGACCTTGGACATTAATTCTTACAATCTCCCACTTGGACAAGGTCCAATTCCAGATGCTCAATTCTCACTTTATGTGTGTGACCCATTAGGTTCCCTTTTACGATGGCAAACGCAGTGATATTCTCATCGATTCACCAAGATCGATCAATTCACGTCGCCATCCAAGATTGACATCTAGCAATGTGTCAAGGCAATCCATGTGAAGGAAAATGTCATGTGGTTTGACAGAACCAATATATGTGCAGTTACCGTGGAAATATAATCCCTTCATCAATATAACCCAATTGGTTAAGAGATATGGATCAGCGTCAATCTCATTTCAACCAATTATGTTATTCACCTCAACTCTTCGTTGATCTAATCTAGTTATAATTGAAACATTTTCAATTCATAACTCCACCCCGACTGAGAAATTTTATATCAACTTAAATGGGCAAAATGCAGGTTATAATCTCCTACTTTCCAGGAGTGACGAATCCTCATATTGGACATTCACAACCTTCATATGATTCTCACTATACCCGTACGACATCTTCCTGGTGACTCAAATCTTCGAGTCCCATCAAACGCTCGCCAAAGTATAGTGGTCGTCACGTAAAATTCTATGATGTCCTCAAGTCAAAGGACCAAATCCACAACCGTGCATTAGAGATTTACCACTGACGCTTGGATAGTTATCCATGTGGAATCTCTAGGCGGATCATCCAATGTCATGTTCTCATAACAATGCATTCATGTGTTCATTCAGATGTCCCTCTACATATTAGCTCGTGAGATCAGCTACTTTCTTTCAAAAGAAATGCAACACATGCTAGTCTATCCGCAATAATGATATCCGTATCTCATTATTACTATGACTAGGGATATTTCAAGAATAAGTTATTTATAACTTGTATCTCACAATCACAACACCTTGTGATTAACAAGTTACTGTGAACTTTTCTTCGGACTCTATTATTATAAATAATAAAATTTAAAAATAACAGATCTGCCATTAAAATGTAGACAAACATTTAATTAATCAATTTGTTCATATACTTCAATGTCTAACAAAAAGTATATCACAAAATGTCACATACAAACTAGATCCAATCACTCAGGTATCTTAATACCATCAAATTTAGCATGACCATCATGCTTGTGCTGGGACAACAACTTTGTCAAATGATCTGCTACATTATTGTATGTTAGGACCCGTTCTATCGTTATATAATTTCTTAAGATTATCTCCCTGATGAGATGATACTGCCTCAATATATATATCAGGATTAGTGATGAGACATGTGTTCCTTCGCTTGTGCGATGGCTCCATTGTTATCACAATACAAGTTATTGGATCAACAATGCTAGGAACTATTCCAAGTTCAATAATGAAATTCTTGATCCAGACCATTTTCTTTGCTACTTCTGAAGCAGCTATATATTCGGCTTCTGTAGTTGAATCAGCAGTCGTTTCTTGTTTGGAACTTTTCCAACTGACTGCACCACCATTTTGAGTAAATACATATCTATATTGAGATTGCTATCGTCTTTATCAGACTGAAAGCTGGTATCGGCATAACTTTGAACTCTAAGTTCATTTCTCCCATACACCAAGAACATGTCTTTAGTCCTTCTGAAGAACTTAAAGATATTCTTGACTGCGATCTAATATTTCTCGCCAGGGTTCGCTTGGAACCAGCTTGTGACACTCAAAGCATTTGAAACATCCGGTCGAGTACATAGCATTGCATACATGATAGATCCTATTGCTGATGCATAAGGAATTCTATCCATGCAATCTATTTCAATGTGTGTCTTTGGACACATCTCTTTTGAGAGATTGATCCCATGCCCGATGGGAAAGAGTCCTTTCTTGGACTCTTCCATGCTAAATCTTCTTAAGATTTTATCTATGTACATATCTTGAGATAGGCAAAGCATTCTCTTAGATCTATATCTATAGATCTTTATACCGAGAATGTACGTTGCCTCTCCCATATCCTTCATGGAGAAATTTTTGTATAACCACAATTTTACTGATTGTAGCATTGGGATTTCGTTTCCTAATAATAGTATGTCATCCACATACAAAATTAGAAATACGACTTTATTCCCACTAACCTTTTTATACACACATGGTTCATCTTCATTTTTGATAAAATCAAACATTTTGATTGTCTCATCAAAACGAAGATTCCAGCTCCGAAAGGCTTGCTTTAATCCATATATGGATTTCTGTAGTTTGCATACCTTGTTTGGCTCTGTGGATTCAAAACCTTCAGGTTGTGTCATGTACACATCATCGCTAAGATTCCCGTTAAGGAATACAATCTTGACATCCATTTTCCAGATATCATAGTTATGGTATGCTACTATCGCAAGTGGAATCCGAATTAACTTAAACAGGGCTACTAGTGAGAAGGTTTCATCAAAGTCAATCTTTTGTCTTTACTTGTAACCCTTCGCAACCAATCTTGCCTTGTAAGTAGGAACATTACCATCCATGTCGACCCTTTTTAACGTAAACCAATTTACAGCCTATAGGTTTTACCCCTTCAAGCAGGTCAAGCAAGGTTTAAACTTTGTTTTCGTACATGGAGTTCATTTCGGATTTCATGGCTTCCTGCCATCTCTGTTAGTCAACATTTGACTTTGATTCTGCTTAAGTAGTTGGTTCATCTTCTTCGATTAGTAACACATTATTAGTAACTAGGAGATCGTATCTCAGAGGAAAATGAATGACTCTGCTCGACTTACGCAGAGCTGGTGTGTCCTTGGGAACTGGTGGTTCCCACTTTCTCAATCTGTGCTTCATCAGATGCAAGCTCAGTCATTGGAACATCTAATTGGTCAATTTAATTTGTGGTTTATTGAACCTCTTCAAGATCTACATTGCTCCCACTGTCTTCTCTAAGAATACAGCAAGTCTCAATATGATGACCTTCATCTCGATGGAATTGTAGAAATAGTATCCAACATTTTCTTTTGGATGGATACCTCACAAATAAATATTTATCAGATTTAGCTCATAGCTTATCTGATTCAACGCGCTTTACATAAGCGTTGCATCCCTGAACGTTCATGTATGAAAGATTAGGTATTTTTTCCTTTCCAAAACTCGTATGGAGTTTTATTGACCGATTTAGATAGGACACGGTTTAGTGTATAACATGCAATGTTAAGCGCATATCTCCAAAACGATTTTGGAATAACTGCGCGACTCACCATTGATCGCACCATATCAAATAAGGTGCGGTTTTGTCTTTCAGATACACCATTTTGTATTGATGTATTAGGCAGAGTCCACTGCGAGAGAATTCTTTTCTCTTTTAGATAGTCTAAAAACTCACCCTTCAAATATTCTCCACCTCGATCAAATCTAAGTGTTAGAATATTTTTCTCAGTTTGCCTTTCTACTTTTTACTTGAATTCCTTGAACTTTTCAAGGGCTTCACTCTTGAATTCCATTAAGCATTTAAAACCATATCTAAAATGATCATATGTAAATATAATGAAGTAAGAAAAGCCACATTTAGCATCTTTAGACATTTGTCATTATACATCAGTATGTACAAGACCCAAATTGTCTGCAACTGTGTCTCCCTTTCCAGAAAAGAGGGTCTAGGTCATTTTGCCCAACAGGCATGATTCACACTTATCAAATGATTCATAATCATTTGAATCCAAGTATTCATCTTTATGTAACTTAGTTATGCGTTTTTCATTTATATGACCGACTATGCAATGCCAATAATATGAGTTTTTGGTTTTATCTCTTTTATGGCATGTGGTTCCACTTCTAATGCCATTTGTTTCCACATTGAAAACACGGATCATCAGATTTGGATTCGTCTTTTCTTAACTGCTTTCCAACAGATTCGGTTTTCTTGGATCCTTTCAAAAAGGTCCGTTTAGATTTCCTCTTAATGCTCTTAGAGGTATCAATGGCCAAAGTTTGCCCATTCTTTTGGGCTTAACAGTTTTCAGCATGTTTAGTAGCTCGAGTAGGGTACACTGAATCTTATTCACGTTGAAGTTCATAATGAACTGGGAAAAGTTATTAGGTGAGGACTGTATAACTAAGTCAACACTTAGCTCGTTGTCCATGATAAAACTTAATTGATTTAATTTTTCAATATAATCAATCATCTTCAATATATGAGCACTGACTGAAGATCTTTTTACCATCAAACCTTCTTATAACCTTTTGGATGTCTCATACTGTTCAGTCCGTGACTGTACATCATTCAACTCCTTGAAATGATATATTTTGGTATAGGCATCCATACCCTCGTGTTGCTTTTCTAACTCAAGTGACATACTGCAAGCATCATATGTTGCAGTGTTACTATTATCACTATGTTTTTGTAAGCCTGCACGTTCCCCGGCGTAGCCCCTTCAATAGGAGCTTCCGGCATTTGCTGCTTATTGACATATCCAATTTTCTTTTTCATGCTTGAGAACAATTCTCAAAATGCGGTGTCAGTCCAGAAAATTTGGTACGATATGTATATTGGCATCCAATATGCCTCTCAAACTTATATGGTTACTCATGATTCAATTATTAAATAACAAGATAGAAAAATTAATTAAATGCAGAAAAAATAATTTAACATGGACTTTTATTAAATTAATTATACTCCCACTGTTTAAATTGAATTAATGACCCTCAAACATTAATCAATAGAACCAATGAGATTCCTAGTGGGCTAGGATCCATTTTGTTTTATTAGAACCTTGAGTGACTCAACAAATCCTAATAAAGCTTCCAGGTAGATAGTTCTATCAATTACATCTCCATGTGACTCCTAGATCATCAAGTAGACAACTTATTGTCGCACACATCTTATGTGTTTACTTGATTGTGTCCCTAAAATTTTATTTCCTTGAATGACTCAACAAAAAATAAAATTTTAGTTAAATTCAACCCATTGTTCAGAAACATCAAATATTTTATAGTGATAAACATATCTATGAGCGAGCAGCCTTGAGTGACTCAACAAACTGACATCGATAATGGACTCTGGTTTTTCACTATAACAATAGAAGGCACATTGTATTAACCATTTAATACGAATTTAATATTTTGATAAAAAGGGGTTTGTCTCATCACATTTATGTATATATATATTAATTAACATTTAACATACAATCAATCATACATAATAACTATTGTGGATGATTATGGACTTTATCTATCTAATCTTCCTGAGCCAAAAGGAAGATTAGTCGGCCAATTCCTAAGAGACGTTGCATTCGTTCATCGAATGCTAAATGCAATTATCTCCATCTCCTGCTGCAACATGTATCCTATACTAGTTGCTTCCTTGTGGCCAATCTATAACAAATATCCTATACTAGTTGGCACGCAGACCGTTATAAATGAACACGCAGGCCCATAATAAATAAATAGCTCGTAAACTCAATTAATTAAATAACAGGCTCGCATGCCCATTTAATTAAATAATAGGCTCGCAGGCCCAACCAACAAATAACAGGAATAATTAACCATACAACCAATCACATGGGTCGAGTCCATAATCATCCACTAAACATCTATTTTAATATCTAATATTAAAAATATATTAATTTCTAAATTTACAGCTTTGACAGTATAAGTCTAAACTTGTTAGACATTTTGGAACGGACTAGACAGAATTAAATAATTAATTAATTAATTAATTTTTCAATAATAAAATTAATCAATTAATCCAATTAATCAATTAATTTTATTCATAACGGAGATTTTTAAATTTTATTTTATCTCCCAATTTAAAGTCATACTCTAATTGTAAGACAAAATTTATATAGGGTCAAAATTACAATTTTATAAAGTAAAAAGTTAAAGTTTAATCTGGTCAGAAAATCAAAATATAGTTTAAAAACAATTTTAATTTAATTTTGAATATTTGACCAACATTAAAAATTAATAATTACAAATTTTCCAAAAAATAAAAATTGCATTTGAGAACCTATTTTTTTTTTTTAAATTCCAAAATAAAATCTGAATCATATTCAGATTTCTAAAAAAAATCACAATTTTATTTACTGTCAAAACTCAAATCAAATTAATACTTCAATAACAATTATTATTCGATTCATCAAAGCAATCTAACGAACTCTAACAAGTAACAAGGTAGGCTCTGATACCACTGTAAGGAATTGATTTATACATGTACAGCGAAAGTTAAATGTTCAATTCCTATAAGTCCGGATCAACCTTGTACTTAGAGAGAATTCGTGATAGAAGTTTACTTTTGATGAATATCGTGGAATCTGATTCTCTGGTTAGATAGAGGTGCGATCTTCAATACCACAGCTGTCCAAATGTCCAGCCTCAAATGGTAATCCACACAGCAAGAATAGATCTGGACTTCTACGATCAATAACAGATGAAAGCGGAACATTTGGAAGAAGTTGATTGGATTGTCATTTACAAGTGCTAGCAAGTAATTAAAGAGCAACACTAGTGATTAATATGTTGTGGCCTTGTATATATAGATAGGGCTAACCCTAGTCCTAGTTCTAGTCCAACTAGAACCCATCAACAAACGGGCTCAATTAATTAATCTAATTAATTAATTTGGTCCAATAAGTAATTAAGTCCCACCCAACTATTTGGACATTGGACATTAATTCTTACACTTACTAGTTGAGATGGTAAATAGATTTTTCCATAACAATGCGAGTTGCGAATTTTATTCTATTTCCTTATATGTTATGATTTAATTTCGTGACTAACAAGAAGAGCTCATGCATTTTAAGTAATGTACCATCTCATATTGTTTTTTATTTATTTAGGAGGAAAACAAATAAGGATGTTCAATTAATTTTGACTTTTCTTATATTTTCTTTCTACAAATTTAAAAATCTTTTGGTATCTTTTCTGCTAATATTCTTACCACTTTTATTGCAAATCTTTAGGTATGAAATAATTCTTAAATTAATTATTACTTTACCTATAAGTAATGTTAAAAAATCATTAAAAAATTAAGCTTTGAGAATATAATTTTATTTCTTGTTCATTAATCAAAGGCTCGGTCGACTTCATGAAAAAAGAACAAGACGTGGTGCTTTCTTGAATATTTTCAATACAATCGATTCCTTCACATTATTGAAGAATAAAAAAGCAATTGGTGCTCAGAGAACTATCACATATTTTAATCAAGCTACTTGACGTGAAGTTAAGAACTATAGTTCTTAATTCAAGTGGTGGTTGCAACCGAATATAATAGGGAAGTAGTGAAAAAGCAAGACCGGTCTGTATGATTCTACTTCATCAGGCAAGTCAAAAAAAAGTATTAAAGAGAAGTTGATCTAAGTTCTTTTGATTGTTATTTTGTTAGTTTGTGAAGTTACAAAAATTGGATACTATTGTAATGTTTTATCAAAATTATTAGTGGATTGTTTTTACTCATAGCATGGAGGCCCGTTGATGTTTATCTTTGGAGTTTATCACGTTACATCCGGTGTTCGTGTTTAGTTTACTTCTTTAATTTCCATAGTTAATATCAACTTCTACGAATACCTACTTGTACGAGTCAGAATGTAATCAACGTCACAGGCTAGTTCTGACTACAGACATGTCTACTGTTTTTTACGGGTCTGAATTGAATTGAATTGAATTAATCTACGTTTAAGAACTCAACTTATATCAGGTCGGGTACACTTTTACAAGTGTGATACAAAAACTTAGGTATGAACAGAGCACCGTTTAGACATTCGGATTTAGATGGAACTAAGTGTACCTACTGAAAACTTGGGATTCAAGTCTATATCCAATTCCTTGATGAAAAATTTTGCACTCTATTGTATATGTATATAGAACACCCACTGTTTTTTAAAATGGTGAAGAAAGAGAGAGAAAAGCATAAAAGTGGGTGACAACTAATTTTAACTATAATATCATATTCTCTTTTGTGGATTCTAATAAGTTTCGTTTATCTCTACATGCCAGGTTGATTCCAAATTTCTTATGAGGGAACCTCTATTGTCAAGTAATCCAAACTTCAAAAGCTTACTCTAAAATTTGAACAACTAACCATTAGAGATAATGAATAGTTCAAATACTTCTATATCAAGCACATTACCAATTTGGCCTATGCCTTGGAGAAGAAATACTAGGAGCGTAAGGTTGTAAAGAAGATTCTTAGATCCTTGCTGGATCGTTTTCACTCCAAAGTAACTGCCATTTTAGAAAGCAAGGAAATTGAAAAAATGAAGGTTAAAGAATTGGTAGGATCATTGATTACTTACGAATTACATCTACAAAGGAGGAAGAAATAAAGGAGATCTGGGATTGTTTTCAAAATTAAAAAAGATGAAGAAGAGGTTGATGTCGAGGAGAGTGAAACTGATAAACTCATGACTATGCTCACCAAAAAATTCAAGAGATTTCCAAAAGGCAATCAGAAAGGAAAGAACTTGAAAGCTACACCACAACAAAAAAAGATATTTTCAAATAACACATGGCAAAATCCCGCTACATCTATGAACAGATCTGAAAATCGAATTCAATGTCATGAGTGTAAAGAATTTGGCCACATAGTTTTTGAGTGTGCCAATACACTAAAGAAATTTCATACCAAGAAGATCATGAATATTACTTGGTGTAAAGATGATGAAAGAGAATTAGATTCAGACGAGGACAACAGAACTGCTGATAATCAGGTAATCTCTTTGATTGTAAAATTAAAATCTGGTACTGATTTTGTGAACAACTTTACTACATGTGCTTACTCCTTAGATACCTCATCAGAAGGACTAAGCCATCTGTGTTCTAACTGCATTAGCTTGAACAAAAAATTAGAAGACGAACAAGAAAAGAACCTCACTCTTCATGTGATGATGGAATTTTTAGAAGATGAGAAGATGACAGTTGATACTATACTCTTACCAAACTCTTAAAAGAGAATGAGAATCAAATTATGGAATTACTTGATTAATTGAATCAGTCAAAGAAAAGGGTCAAGAACCTAACAATTGGAGCCACTCATCTAAGTGAAGTGCTAAGCTATAAAAGGACTTCAAACATCAAAGAAGGTTTGGGATATGATGGAAAATAAAAACAAAAGTCCTCGAACTAGGTTGAATCTGTAAAAGAAACTTGCACTAGCAATCAGACTACTATGTTCCGAGATAGAACTCCACACTCTATAGTTAAAGTTGACCTGACTTGCCTATGCAGGTTGTGACCAACATTAAGACCCTAATTCAGTTTCTTTTATTAGTCAAACAATCGAGGTATCAAGCCACAATATGGAGAGGTAAATTTCAATACACTGTTAAATATAGTTTATGTGGTAAGTTTAGACATGACTTCTTTCATTGTTTGTCTAATAAGAACTTAATAGGTAGACAAAAGAAACATCAACTTGTTGAAAAATATGTTGTGTCTACTGGTTCTTTAAAACACTTTAGTAACACTAAAGTGAGGCAAGCTTGGGTCATAAAAAAGTAATTTAAATTGTTATATGGTTGATGTTTCCTATAAAACACTTATTCCTAGCTCATTGTATTTTGATAGACATATGACTGGAAATCGTTCCTTTCTAAATAACTACAAGAAATATGCAGGTGGACTGGTTACCTTTGGTGATGGAGCGCAAGGTAAAATTGAGGATGTAGGTACTATCCTGATTGATGGATTGCCTCCTTTAAATGAGGTTCATTATGTTGTAGGTTTGAAAGGTAGTCTAATTAGTGTATGTCGATTGTGCAATGATGATCTCTTAGTTATGTTCTCAAAAACGTTATGCAAAGTCTTGAAATATGATGGTAATTGTATCTTTCATAGTACTAGGTCTAGTGATAAATGTTATCTACTTGACACTAAAATTACTTGTCATGTTTCAAAGAATGATTCTACAGAGTTGTGGTACAATCGGTTGGGAGACTTGAACTATGGTGATCTGTTCAGACTATGTTCATTGAGAAGTATTGGTAGCAAAAAATATATCTATATATGTGTGGATGACTTTTCTAGGTACACTTGGGTGAATTTTTTGAGAGAAAAGTCTGATGTATTTGAAAGATTCAAGTATTTTCTCATAAAATTAACAATTGAGAAACACTTTGATGAGATAAAAATAATGAAGATTAGGAGTGACCAAGTAAATGGGTTTCAAAATACCAGTTTTTTTACATTCTGTGAAAAATATGGCATATTTCATGAGTTTTCTGGTCCTAAAAATCCTGAATAAAATGAGGTTGTAGACAGAAAAAATAGGTATTTACAGGATATTGCCAAGGTTATGCTAACTAGTAAGAAACTTGTTAAATCGTGGGCTGAAGCTAGTGTTAATATATGTTATATTTTGAACTATGTGCCTTTGAGAACATGTACCACACAAAGGGGGAATAATATTGAAAATTAAAAAGTATTTATGTGGTTATTTATTGTGTGATGTTGATGCTCATAGGTTGTTTACATGTTTAGCACACACTCACGATATTAAAAATTCGAGTGTTAGTTTTTGTAATTAAGTCTCCAAAATGAGTGAACGTTGGAAAAATATGAGCGACACATAGTTTTACATATATTTTAAATTAGCTTTCTTAATTTATCTTGCTGATTTTTACTATTGAAAAAGGAGGTAAGCATGCACGTTGTGACTGGACACGCTATTGCCAATTCTTACTACCTGGGATGATAGGTAGATTTTTCCAAAACATGTGAGCTGCGATTTTTATTATGTTGCTTTATATGTTATGATTGAATTTCGTGACTAACAAGTAACAAGTACAACTCATGTATTTTAGGTTATGTACCATATCATATATTTTTTTTAGATTTGTTTAGAAAGAAAATATATAAGGATGTTTAATTAATTTTGACCTTCCTTATATTTTCTTTCTACAAATTTGGAAAATCTTTGGTATCTTTTCTACTAATATTCTTACCACTTTTATTGCAGATAAGAAGATAAGAAATCATTCTTAAATTAATTATTATTTTACCCAGAAATAAGATGAAAAATTCTTTAGGATTTAAGCTTTAAGAATATAATTTTGGCTCTTGTTCATTAAGCAAAGGCTCAGCCGACTTCATGATGAAAGAGCAAGATGTAGTGCTTTCTTGAATATTTTCAAAGCAATCGATTCCTTCAACTCATTGAAGAATAAAAATTAATTGGTGGTCAAAGAACGATCTCATATTTTGATCAAGCTACTTGGCGTGAATTTAAGGGCATGGGTTCTTAATCCAAGTGGTGATTGCAGCCGAGTATAATAGGGAAGTTGTGATAAAGTCAAGGCCGGTGGGTTTGATTCTTTTTCATCAGACAAATCAAAAGAAGAAGTATCAAATGAGAGTTGATCTAAGTTTTTTTATTGTTATTTTGTTAAATTTACAAAATTACAAAAATTGGATACTATTGTAAATTTGTATCAAAATTATTGGTGGATTGTTTTTACTCATGGCATGGGGACCCGTGGATGTTTTCCTTCAGGGTTTACCACATTACAACTCGTGTTCGTGTTTAGTTTACTTCTTTAATTTTCTGCATTTAATATCAGCTACTATGAACACTTGTTTGTGCGAGTCACAATTGTTATCAACATCACACGCCAGTTCTGACTATTTTTTACGGGTCTAAATTGAATTGAATTGAATTAATATAGATTTAAGAACTTTCAAATAATAATAAAAATAAACAATGTGCTTACTTAATTGAGTCTTCTAATTTATGGCATGATAGATTAGGACATGTCAACTTTAATATTCTGCGTAAATTAGTAAGTTTAGATTTATTGCATTCGTTTTAATCAAAATCATAAGTGTGGAACTTGTGTTGAAGCTAAGTTAGCCAAACTATTGTTTCATTCGGCTGAGATGAATATGAATCCTTTAGAGAAACTAGAGGTGAATATAAATATTTTATTATATTTTTATGATTGCATAAGATAATGTTTTGTATATTTTCTAAGGAACATATAGTAGGCCTTAGAAGTGTTTACACAGTACAAGAATGAGGTTGATAATTAACTTAGCAAACGAATAAAGATTATTCATAGTGATAGAGGTTGAGCGTTTGAGGAATTTTTCATAGATTCTAGCATTATTCATGCTAAATGCAAAATGCGTACTCTTAAACAGATGATGAACGCTATGTTACTAATTTCTGAATGAGCGATCCTCTCATTAAACCACATTCTTAATACTATACCATGAAAATGTATTAATACTATACCATAGAAAAATAGAAAAAGAAACTCCGTACATGTTATGTAAATGTCACAAGCCTTTGTAAAAAATATTTAAAAGAGTGGGGGGCTTGGCTACGGCAGAACTATCTAAGCCTAAACAAATTAAGATATGGCCTAAAATTATTGATATCACATTCATTGGATATGCAAATAACATTAGGCACATTAGTTCTATGTACATAAGTCACATATTCTTGATGTACATGAGAAACTATCATTAAATCTAATAATGTCGTATTTTTTGAGGATGTATTTCCTTGTAAAGATAGGAAAGAGATAAGTTCCTAGAAAAGTGATGAAGAAACTAAACGCAGTAAGATAGCTAAAATAGCTATAAAAAACTGTTCAGATTTTCTAACTTATGTACTAGAAAATGAACAAGGACATTTAATAAAGCGTTATCAACTCCAAAAGCTCCGATTTGAAAAGAGGCTTTCAATAGTGAAATTGAGTCGTCCATGCAAAATATACATGGGTGTTATAAATCTCCCATTGGATATTAAGTCTTTAGGTTGTAAATGAATTTTCAAGAGAAAATTAAAGTCTTATGGATTGATTAATAAGTATAAAGCCAGAATGGTAGCCAAAGGGTTTAGACAAAAAAAAAAAAAAAAGGCCTTGAATTTTTTATATATACTCACCAGTGACGAGGATCACGTCTATTAGGATATTTATTAAAATTGCAACATTGTATAATCTTGAGATCCATAAAATGTATAGACAACTTTTTGAATGGTGAGTTAGAAGAACAAATTTACATGAAAAACATTAAGGTTTGTTGCTCCTGGACAAGAGAAAAAGACATGTAGACTTGTTAAGTCCTTGTTCTAACTAAAGCAAGTGCCAAAGCAATAACACGAGAAATTTGACAAACCGATGTTGTCAATTGATTTTAAAATTAACGAGTATGACAAGTGTGTTTATATAAAAAGCACACCAAATGCCCACGTAATTGTATATCTATATGTCTATGATATGCTAATAATGGGTAGAAATCATGATATAATCATGACTACTAAGAAACTGTTGACAAAATATTTTTGCATGAAAGATAATGGGTGTAGCATATGCCATATTAAGGATTAAAATCATTATGACATCACAGTCTAAGTGCATGTTTGGTAATGCTGAAATTATTTTTTAAGTGTTTATAAGTTATAAGTTTTAGGGAATGTGTGTATAATGAGTAGGTAGTAAGTTGTGGTTCATAATTATATTGAGACGATACTCAAGAAGTTTAATACGTATGATGACAGTATAGTTAAAATTCCAAAAGACTTAAGTCTACATTTGGCCAAAAATAATGGCTAACCCATATCTAAGTTGGAATATTCTCGGGTCATATGCAATTTAATACATATAATGAACTAAATGCATCCAAATATTGTATACGCAGACAACAAACATAGTAGATTTACAAGTAATGCAGACAATGACCATTGGAAGGGATTGATTAGGGTTCTTAGATATCTAAGATTCACATTGAAATATGGATTGCATTATACAAGACATCCACTTGTATTAGAAGGATAAAGTGATGTGAATTGGATATCATACACGGCTAATTTTAAGTCCAAAAGTGGTTATGTTTTTTATCATTCATGGTGCATCCGTATCTTGGAAGTCCTCAAAGCAAACATGTATAGCTCAACGCACGATGAAATCTGAGTTCATAGCTTTGGATGAAGCTGGAGAAGAAGCTAATTTGCTTCGTAATTTTTTAGAGGACATTCTGTATTGGTCTAAGCCCGTGTCTGCAATAAGTATGTATTGCGATAGTCAACCAGCTATCGATAGGGCACAAAGTAGTATGTGTAATGGTATGTCTTGACATATACATCACATACATAATATTATAAAGTAGTTGATCTCAAATGGTGTAATCTCTGTCATTTATGTAAAGTCATTTAGACAACTAAGTTATGAAGATTCAATGAACACTTAGAAGTTAACTCTTACCCATTCCTATGATAAAAAATGTGATGTCTGCACAATGAATTGGGATAAGTTATAATTTTAATGATTCCGTGAATAAATCAAGTGGGGTATGACAGAATATTCTTAATAGGAGATCACATATGTAAAAGTGAAGTAGGTCTATTTCTATGGAAAAAATATAGGCTAAAGCACCTAGAAAACTCAATGGTTGTTCATGGCCAAAATGAACACAACTTTGAGAACTAAAGGTGTTAGGAAAGTTATTGTGTGAATACTATTGTCTTGGTTTACACCAACGATGAACAATGCAAGATATCTCGTTCATTAATTAGTCAAGTAAATTCGATAATATTCTAATAAGGAATGTTTAAAGCGAAAAAGAGACATATCATATTGTAATAGATTTTCGCTTGTAGTCTCTTTAGCGTTGGCAAGTCATTTGAATTGATGTCCATTCATGTGAGAGTTTGTTGGAAATTGGTTAAGTATAAGTTGGTTTTTACCAATTTGACTAATTATTTAAGTGGGACCCGTAAGTCATTTATGGAAGTTTTAAGGTCGAATATATTCTACCCTGCGAGTAGATTATTGTAGTATATTTAGTTACTCAAAATCGATTTTGGGTGAAAAGAAAATTAAGACCGAAATGAGCCGCTTAAAACATGAAAATTGTTGAATATTGGAATATTAGAATTCAGCAGAATATTCTAGAATCTAATTGAAAAATCAAGTCTTTTCACACCAAAAATATTGGCTTCTTAGAAATTTTCTTTTCGAACAGCCATGTCTCTTCAAACAGAAACATATTCCAATAGCCATGTCTTTTAAATAGTTGTGTCTTTTTACAAAAACAACTTTTGAAACATTATAAATAGACCCCAATGTTTGGAGAATTGGTTATTCAATTTCATGCACTATTACATTTCGTTCTTGCACTTTTTGTATATATCACCAAAGTCCAAATAAAATTCTGCAAGTTCAGTTTTAGTCCAATTCTATGAAAGGGTGTTCATAGGGGCAGCAAACAGGTCGAGTGGTCTATGGGCTTGTCGGCTTGTCCTTTTTGAGCTCGGTCCATAGCCAACTCGAGCTCATTTAGGGACGAGACCCAAATTTTTTAATGAGTCCAGCTTACTCGATTCATCAAAAACACGAGTTGACTCGGCCCACGAGCCATGGGCCGAGTAGAGCTCAGGGTTGGCTAAGATCCACACGGGCCAAGTTGGGTTCGTTTAGTAATGGGCTGAGTTTTCTTGGGACGGCCCATTGCCACATGTGTTCAACTCTTGTTGTTGACCTCAAATATGACTTGATTTCAATGCCAACAGAAATGGTCCACGTGCTCCAAACATGTACACTTGAAGGGTACGTCAGACTATTGACGACCGATTTCATGGGTGGTGTAACAGTCGTAAGCACTCCGACGATCAATTCAGTGATTGGAATTTGAGTATAAGATAAAATGAACAGAAAGTTGACTCAATATGTGTATAATATGAGAATTGTGCATATTTTTGTGAGTAATTTTCGTGTCTTCAAATGAATGAGAAATAGAGTAGTTATAGGTATGTGAGTAGGGGAATTGAGGTTAATTTTAGACAATTTTTATCATTTGATCCAAAAATATTCTCATATTTCAATTTCGAAAGATCTTCAATTTTACCCATTTTCTGGATTTTAGAGAATAAATATGACATGTAAGTTGGAATATTCTATTTTGCACGCAAAGATATGACGTACTAATATTAGAATGAGATTGTCAAAATCTGCACTATGGAGCCTCGTCTAGGTCCTAAGCTGGGATGAGGCAGCATAGGCTCTATTCATCATATTGGCATTTATTCCAACTATTACTACTTCTTCTATTCTCTTCCAGACAAGGCTACTGACTACACTTCAACTGAGGCAAAGGTATTAAGCCAAAATGAGTCTCATGCTTCTAATACGTAGGCATCTAGTTGGATCGTTCAACAAACCATTAATTTCATGCCAACTGTACGTTTGGCCTGGTTCCATGGCAGTACGCCTATCTTCAAATAGAAGTTTGAAAATATATAAAATTTCTTTTGTTAAAATTTTTTGTTAGATAGAAGTTTAAATTTGAAGCCTTCTTAAAAACTTCTCTTTGTTCCGAGGCATCATGTTGAGTCGAGCCGAAGCTAAAATAGATTCTGGTACCCTTACGAATTCTAAGGCCCGGGTGTAGTCTCAAATCAAAGGTTGAAATATGAGATATATTGATCCAACAGATAGATCTTGGGTCTGAAATCTATAAAATGGCAAAAGGTTTGCAATTGGGTTTCTTTACTTTGCTTTCAATACCATCGGAGCATTTCTTGCTAGTGCAATTTGAGAGAGATAACTTCCAGTGCATAGCATCGTTGGTACAAACTTTTTCCTACCTTCTTTGAGTTTTCTCCTTGTGTACTCCTTTTGTCTTCCAAAAAAATACCAAAAAAAAATTGTCACCCCAAGAAACTAATGTCCATCAAGTGGAAGAGTGGACTGAAAGTGGTGATTGTGAAGATGTTAGGGTCGTTGTGCCACCATCTTCAAATGCCGCTCATTTAATTGACCAGCCTGGTAAAGCCATCTACCTTAGTAGAGCTATTTTGGAGAGTGACACTGGGAATAAGTCTTTAGAACCGAACCATCGACTAGATGACGGTGTGTTAGTCAAAGGACCAAAGCAGAGGGATGAAATTGCTTCGGTAGGAAATAATACGAGTGAACATGGTGAGGGAGGAGTTAGAGGTAATGTTGAGGCTTAAATAACAACCAAAGTTGAGGCAGTAAGAGAAGTAAAAAGGCCATCACAATGGGCCATGTCAGATGTAGCTTTGGTTATCACCAAGGCAGGATTGTAGCTTTGAGTCTTTTTTACTATAGAAGATTTCTGGGAATGAGGGAGACATTCCTTTAAAAAATTTCAATGACATCTACAACCCTAGGAGGCACCAGGGCAAGCCCATTCGCAATTGGTACTACTTTTCACTGTATATCGACGAGGCTCCCTTGCTGGGCAGACTGTGATCCTCGATTAAGGGCTCAAAGACGTCTTCTTATTTGTCCGAGGCAAATAGGATTTTTGTCCCGAGGAAACTCAGTCGGATGTGATGATCTTTAGAGCATTTTTACTTTGGTAGACTCATTAATTGTAATCAAAATATTTTATAATGCTTGAGCAACAAAATGCTAAATATGTCAAAGGAAAAAAAAGTAAGACAGCAATACGTTGTTTCACAAAAACAAATTCTTCATTCAATATAGTTTGATTAAGGCCAAGCAGTGCGCAATGAGACGATACCCAGCTTCTCCAATTTAAATACACTGGTTTCATGCAGCAACTACGTCAAGTTGGCGTTCAATTGCCCCATCAACAAACTTCTTCTGGCTCGGTTCCAGCTCGACCAAGCTAAATTGATGATGTTGCCAACCTAAAAGAAAGTACAAAGTCAAATAATTAGCCTACATTCCCTCTGTAATAATGAGACCACCGGAGAGTTGTCTACTGAAAGACCTAGATTGAGTGGCAAGGCGACAAACGACCGAAGAAGCAAGAAAGAAATCAACTGAGGGGCAAAGAAAAAAGTCATTGGCAAATGGGTTGAGCCGACAGCCAAAAGACAAAGGATTGAGGCCACTCTAAACAAAATCAATAGCTTTTTTAAGCCAAACCGAGAGGACTTGGCCTCTGAAATCCCAGAGATGTTGATGACAGCGTTATTGGACGGATGAGTGGTAGAGGGATACGGATAGCTGCAAAAACAAGAGCCTTGTCAAGATGGGCATATGAGCTGTAATGAGGTCGGCCCACATTAACTTCGAACTGGGTAATGCACTGATGGTGCAGTCCAAGTGCAGACAAGCTATATAAGTGGTGAAACGATGGGACATGGAGATCATGCCTGTGTCTGGGTGAAGCCCTTGCTCAAACCTCCTTACCTTCATAGCCTTGGTATCTACCAAAGTGGAGTATACCTGGACAATTGGTCAAATTTTCTTTCATAATCGATTAATGACATGCTCCACTATTGAAGCTACAAAAACTCAACCTCCCTAAAATTCATTAAAGCCCGAGAAAAAAAAATTCTTAGTCACCTCTTCCTTAAATTGATCCCAAGTCAAAGCCTATTATTGAGCCTCAATCTTAGTTCAGGACATTGACTCCCACCAGTAACATGAAAAAAAAAATTTATTTGTGTGCTTGTTTGTTGGATAGTCTTGCCGACTTATGATGATATCTATTTGATTATTGTTGTATGTGCTATGAATAAAAAATAAATAAATAAAACTAACACTAACGATTAATCTAAACTAATATTAAATAAGAATAGTCCCCAACAACGGCGTAAAAAACTTATTATGAAAATATTGTGACTGCAAGTGTACAATATCGCACAAAAGTGTACAATATCCCACGAAAACTATCTTATTTATGTATTAGTTCAATTAATCCTTATTGATTAATCTGTAGAAGGCACTTTAAAATAAACTGATTTGAGAGATTTTAAACTAGAACATTAGATTTTCCAAAATAAGAAAAATAATGTAATAACTTATGTGAAAGCGAAAATCAACAATTTAGAAAATATGGTTATTAAAGAGCTTGGACAAACGAATTCACCTAATTATCATCTCTAATCCCTCCTCTCAAGATTTGTTCAAAAAGTTGTATTCGGTCGAATACACGAATTTAATCTAATATACCTCTCTCGAGTTCAAATTAGCCTTATCTAATTAAGTCAACTTAGGCAGTCAGAATGGTCTTTAATTAGATGCATTAATTCTCCTAAGAATTCAATTCAGACCGCATCAATAATAAAAGTGTATCTCTACCTTTTATCCAATTGCTATATTTTTTACTTCTGAGTTCATTACAATCCACAAAATCAATGAAATAATGGTCAGTTATTCCAAACATTAAGAAAAGAAGTAAAATCAAATACTTAAACAATTTATAAGTCAAAACTTGAAATTCGAAATTAAAGAATTAAACTTAGGCTATATCGTTCATCCTAACTTTAAATTTAGCTATTCATGATTCGAGAGAAAGAAAGCATTAAAAGATTTGAATACATAACCAGATTATGAATGAAAGAGGAAAAGATGTTGAATATCTTCCACCAAGATATCTTGATCTTCACGTTCCAATCTTCTTGATCTTAGTCGTTCTTTGTTTTCTTCGTCGTTCTTTTCTCCGTCTTCTCTTGTGTTCTCTCAAGAATTAGCCACCTTCCTTTAACCTAGGTTAGGTCTTTATATAGTGTTTTACTAATTTTGAAACTAATATACGTGAAAAGAAGAAAAAGGCCCTGACTAGAGTTGGAAATAAGCCAAAAACAGTCTATACGAATAAGCCGCGCGTTGCCGCGGTCAACTGCGGTTTGCAATCCACGATTTGACCGCGGAAAATAGTGATAATTGTTGCCAAATTCTGGTTCCAATCATAAATTGCAGACTTAGTCATCCAAGCTTTGATGTATATTTTATTTGGTTCTTGGTCATATTTTTGTCCTTTTTCCTCTTTAGTTATCTTATTTGCCACCCAGGTCCTTCGACTTTGGATTTTGTCTTCTTTAGTCATCTGATTTCTTCTTTCATTTCAATTTAGTCATCTTTTATTTGTAATCAGAGTCCTTCAACTTTTGGATGTTTGCAAGTTGATCTCCATATCCAAGTCTTCGTACGAGTTCAGTCCTTTTTTGCCAAGTTTGCTTTATTTTTCTTCAATTCCATCCGATCCCGGGTTTTGATCTAAAACAATTAAATCAACACACAATTAAGTAGAAAATTACTTAAAAGTACTTACAATCGTCCACTTTTGATGGTCCAAATAAGTGTAAAACCACACTTATCAAATACCCCCAAACTTGAACATTTGTTCGTCCTCGAACATAAGCTTTTAGGTTGGTAATATTTCGTCCTCCAATGGTCAAATATTTCATTTCTCTCTCGTAAGAATACACACTCACATATTGATATTCAATCTCTCACCCTGGGTGTCATAAAGTTTCCCTCACAACACTTATTCTTTTACTGCTCAAAATTTGGTTAGGTCTAGCCAATACAGCTACTATCTTGATCTGTGAAGATTCTCCTTTTATTGAATGCTTCGACCATCAAACTTCCACTAGGTAAGTCAAACCCACTAGTCATCTACATATCCAAGTTATGCGCACAAAGGCTCAATCTTGCTTTTGCATCTTTTTTTTTTTTAAATATATCTTATGTGCAAGACATCACTCCCTTAAGCTATCTAGATGACCCTTGTAGTGAGCATTAGGCCAATGGCTCCCAGGTCTGATAGACCTTAGGGCACCGAGTTTTGAGAACCCCTATGGGATTTATCACTCGAGTCAACCAGGCTACGAAGAGAGGTATAAGATAATACAAGTGCAATGCCTTTTTTTGTGAGATAAATAAGTGAGGATTAGATTCCTAGCATCCGGTCAATACCTAGATTCCACTTAGTAGCCAAATACACTTCACACAACTATTACTCAAGCATAGAATCAACACATATCTAAATAGTTTCTGCATTGGTTTAACCACCATCAAACTATCCTCTCAACTGGTTTAGTAATTGAGTTGTCAATTGGTGGTCTTGGTTTTCACAACTTAGGTTCACTACTGTATTCAATTTAATATACCAACCAAATGTAGTAATGTTTATGACTATTGTGCTCACACTTAATCATATCTCACATGAATAAGTATAGTCTATAAAAACAGTTTAAGTAGCATCACTGAGTCATAATTCATGAATTGATAACAGTTTCAGTTAGATATCATCATAAGCCGGCAAGGCTATCCAACATACAAGCACACAAATAATTTTTGTTTTATTCATAGCACACACAACAATAACCAAATAGATATCATCATATGCCGGCAAGGCTATCCAACATACAAGAGCACAAATAAAAAAAAATTTCATAGCCCACACAACAATAACCAAAATAATTAAAGTCACCCCAAGCTTAAAGTTCACATTGTCCTCAGTGTGACAAAAGAAAGCAAAATAAATAAATAAATAAAAAGAGTTAACCCAAATCAAAAGGCGTGGAGACAACATCTGACTTTCAGCTAATCAGTACGCATTGTGATTGCAATGACGATGTGTAGCCTGAAATGAAAAAAAAATTTAAATGTACTCATTTACTAAAAATCGGAAAACGTGTTGTAATTTCTAATGCGGTCCTAAAATTCTACATGCAATGCAATAAATATATAAGGGATAGAAAAATGGGTTGTCTCCAATTACACGCTCGATTTATAGTCTAGAGCTCGACTTATTTGTCTGTTTACTTTACGGCACTTTAAATAGTGCTTTAGAGGACTTGATTTGCTTTCATCTATTGACTTTGCACCATTTTTCGTTTATCCATCAAAAATTTAACTTGCACTTCTCAGATAAATATAATTGTAGTTTAGCACCTTGCTCGAACACCACTACAAAAACTTCAACTTCATCATCAACTTTGATCACAAAATCAATTTTAAAATATATATAGAAGTCGGAGAATTGCTTGATAAGTGAAATATCATTGAATATCATTGCTTCCCACCTTCTTCTTCTTCAATTGCCAACTATTTGTCCTTTTTCTCTGGTCTTTTCACGTGAATTTCTAGCAGTTGTATCTCGCTCCTAGTACTGATTGCTTGTACTTACTCTTTTGGATTTGTTATAGTATTGCTAGGTAGGTCTCTAGTTTCCTATCTAACAATTGCAGTGCTAACTGACTAATCTGAGTCTCTAATTTTCTGATAGACGCTTGTTGATTTTGACTGTTTGTGTCCAACCACTCCAATACTTTATCAGTCTTCTGCATATACTATTGGAACATCTCTCCCAAACTTGGTCCTCTTTCTTGCTGAGCATTATAGGCATGTCCACTTTGTTGATTCTCAGACCACCTAAAATTTGATTGTTGCTTCCAACCCGGATTGTATGTTTGTGAATATAGATTATATTGCTAATGTGTATTATTCTGCACAAAATATTTGACTTGTTCTGGAGAAGCCAATAACATACAATCTAATGTCGAGTGGTTAGCCCCACAGTTTTCACACATGATGATTGCTTGGATGGCATTCATTCCTTGCGTCTGTGTTCTAACCAAGAACTCCACCTGCTTTGTCAATGCAGCAATTGTGCATTAGTAGCACATGCCATTTGAAAGAAATAAACAAAGAAGAAAGAAAATAGTAATAATAACAATAATAAAAGAAATCAATAATAATAATAATAAAATTAAAGGTTTTCTGGTGGAGACAGCTCTAGGTCCGCTTTAATTTTGGAATTTGGGCAGATGGGGAGTAGAAATCACGGTCGTCTGGTGCTATGGTGGGTAAACTGGTGGTTTATGTTTAAGTGGGCCTGTTCCAGCAAAGGATCCTTTAAGAGCTACATTCTTGTCTTCTATCCTTTGGGCCATTTCCATAATTTGGCCCAAACCACTGGGTTTCATCAAACGGACTTCAGCTCAGATCTCTGGTCTTAGCCCATTAATGTAGTTCCCTTCCAGAATGGCCTCTGGCATTTCTTCCAACGGAGACGCCAAAGTTTCAAACCATCTCAGATAATCACAAATTGAACCTTCTTGCCGGAGTGCCAAGAATTTCTCCTCCAGAGACCCTTCTTGTGATGGTCGAAACCTTTCTAGCATCCTTACCTTCAATTCCTCCCAACTACGTAATTTCCAGTGCTTCTTTTTCCATTGAAACCACGCCAACGCCTCTCCCTCCAGGCACACCACAGTGGCTTCCATCCTTTCCTCATTTGCTATCTGATTGATAGCAAAATATCTTTCAACCTTATAAATCCATCTGTTTGGGTCCAATCCTTCAAATACAAGCATTTCCAACCATCGATTACGATGGTCAGGACGCCATCCTCCGTCGGAACCTCCTCCTCCTCCCTCGATCTCATGGCTCCCAGTTTTAATTCCATGTGAGTTCTCTGAAGAGATGGGTAATTCAGTTCGTTTAGTACCTTCTCCTTCTTTTTCCTTCCTCACTCATTCTTGTTCTTTCCATTTGTCAGCCATCCAATTGATCTCTCCATTAGCGTAGCCATTTGTCCTTGAATTTCAGATTACATGGACTCCATACTTAGCTTCACCCCTTGATGTATTTCCTCCATTTTTTCCTCCATAACTCCCACTCGGTCCGTAAGTGTCATTCCCATGATTGTGCTCTAATACCAAAATGATAGAACCTAATTTACTGATTTTGTGATTTTGCAGATTTGTCTAGATTTCCTTGATCGAGAAGATAAAATGGCGATTACAGATTGTATATATGCGAAGAATTTGTAATAGTGATAGGAAATAAACTATATTGTATTACTAATGAAATTTCACTCTTTAATTACAAATGTGTTTTGATTGAATTGAAAAGGGAAAAAAAAAAAAACAATTACATATATGAGAGCAATTCAAGAGGCTCAGTATCTCCCTGTAGTGTTTCCTTTCCAAACTTCAGATGATGGATTCTGCTTTCCCCACCCTCTCTTATGCCACAACAACAACCTACATGATGTCTCTAACGGTTTGCACGTGCCTTCAATTGATATTCTTGGGCCCCACATAATATTCTCCACTGCCATCTGAAATCTCCTTCTTGCCATTATCTGTGTCCCCTGCATGAATACGTCTCTTGTTAGTCTTTTGAATTGGGAGCCTATCCAACTCTTAATTTAGACTTAAAACGAATTAGTTATGAAGATTTAAATTTCAATCTTTTATGGAAATTCTAGATTTTTTTGAAGAAGATGAACAGTATCTATTTTTTCAATTTTCAGTTTTTGAAAATAGTGAAAACGTGTTTATTTACTCATTTTCGAACACACAAAAAATTTACAAAGGAAATGGAAAATGATATTTTAGTCATTTTCATCATTTTCTTTACAAAACAAAGCCCACATTCAAAACGGCCAAAATACGGAAAATCACCCTATTTTCGAATCCTCACTCTCCCATCTTTTTTTTTTCTCTCCAACCGCAGGCTGCTACTCTCCCATCTTTTTTTTTTCCCTCTCCAACCCACAAGTACTCTTCTTCCTTATCTTTTCTTCCTTCATTTCTCTTCCTTCTCTCCTCTTATCTTTCCTACTATTCTTTTCAGGCACTTCATCCATCAATTACATCTTCCTCCGTTCAAATTACATCAGTGTTTTCATTTTTTGTTTTTATAATTTGAGGTTTGAAGCTAGTTTTGTGGTGACTCGACATAGGGTTTTCAGATTTGAGATTTATGATTAGGGTTTAATTTTTAAAATGGGTTCAAATTATAGTATAAGATGTTTTACATGTGTGTTTTGGAGCGTCTGCTTCTTCATATCAAGTTTGTGTTTCTTCTTTGATTCTTCAAGTTTTGTCTCTCTGCATGTTTGGCTAAGCTTTAAAAAAATTACTTATAACTAAATTGTAAAATAAGCGAAAACACTTCTGCAAGTTTTCAACAAAATTTATTAATAACAATTTTTTGAGCTTTACATTGAAGGAGCATATCTTGAAGATGGTAAGGGTCTTAGTAACTCGGACGTTTTTTGTCATATTGAAGTTGACACAATTTCTATTAATTAACTGATTATATTTTTTTTTTCTAATTGTTTCCCATTTTCCATTGTAATTTTTGAATCTTTGGTTATTAAGGGCCTGTTTGTTACAGATTATTAAAGACTAGTTTCTTGAACAGTTTTTCAATTGTTTTTCAACCTTGGCCCACCAATGTCAGCTCTTTTACAGCCAAAGTAAAAAATGAGTAGCCCAAATTTCGAAACTACCCCTAACACATTTTTCAGCCAATTAATTTGGGTCAATTATTGCGACTGAAATTTCCAAAGACAATGTCTTTTTGGTCATTGTAGTTTCTTCATGACAGGTGGTAGTCAATATGTCAAAAAAAAAAAAATACTAAAAACTAGTTTTTAATTTTTAACAAACGGACACTAAATTATGTTAGGCAGCACAGCAAATGTAGAAAATGGCGATATAGCTTTAGATCATTATCAAATTTACATGGTTAACACTAATTTTCCTTATTATTCGAAAAAGATTTCAATATTTAATGGTAAAATTTATTAATCATGCACAGGAAGACATTGTTCCAGCGATAGGATTCAAGACTTAATGCAGGAATTGAGCCATTTGTGACAATTCACCACTTTGACTATCCTTAAATGCTTGAGGACAGATATGGGGGCTGCCTCAGTCCTTTAATGTAGTACGTAGAAGTTACTTTTTGTTCTTTGAATTGCTATGGTCGACCATGAGTTTGTTGGGAGTTTTGCTTTAAAGGCATACATGTGGTTTTGTAGGGAAGATTTTGTCCATTTTGCTGAGACATGTTTTAAGAGTTTTGGTGATCGGGTGAAACTTATTTGGAGTACCATCAACGAGCCAAACTTATTTGGAATTATGGGATTTGAAATCGGAGTTTGCCCACCTGCTCGTTTTTCACCGCCTTTTGGGAACTTTTCATGTAGCAATTTAGATATCCAGCCCCTGTTTGTATTTGGATTCCCCACAAGGTTCGGTATGATGGATGCCCAATTCAAAGCATTTTTTGATGCTATTGGAGGCCTATGGAGAACACAGCAGCTTGCTGGAAAACGTGCTAGGATCTTTTACAGCACTGGATCTCAAGGTGGTGGGCAAGAAACTACAGTGTATATCCCTGCTTGATGATCTTTTTACACAACTTGAAGTCGCCTTGGAATTTTGAATTACAACAAGCTATCCACCTGGTAAAGTACATTGCCATAATCAGGGCCGGACTTTATATGAGGCTCAAGAGGCGATTGCCTCGGACCCAAAATTTTTAGGGGTCCATAAATAAAAAATTATGCTATGATTTTTTTTGGGAAAATTGTCAATAAGTCATCTCCACGTGACTTGTTTCAAATTAGGTCAAAACTTTTTTTTAAATTGTGATTAAGTCATACTTCACATCAATATTTTATATTAATTCCAAAATCACCCTTTTTAACCATATTTGTCATTGACACAATCTTCCAACTCCACAAACCTTCTCCACATCCGGCGACAACCGTCTCCACCTCCGGCGACCACCGCCTCCACCTCCGGTGACCTCCGGCAACCTCCGACGAGTGCTTCTACGGCGCAGTGTCACTTTTTAGGCAGTTTTTTGGTGAAGATTTTGGATCAATTTCCAGTTGTGGACTGAATGTTTTTAGCTGTGAAACTACAATAGTAAATGACAAGTTACTTCACAGAATCCAAATTGAGATACCAAATTAACGTATGAATATTGTTATTAATTTGTTTGTTTTAATCTTAATTCTTGTATTTGATTATTTTTTCAGGCTAGTGATCTAACAGCTAGCATTGATCTATCCGTGCTGCAATAGAGGCTGACCAATATGATTAACCTGGGTTGAGTATTTTAGCAGTTATGTAAACAATGAGCATTTTCCGGTTATGTAAACAATGAGGTAACATCTGTTGTTGATACTGTATTATAGAATAGCAACTTGATATTGTATTAAGTTGGTCATTAGATTATTTCTTTGTGTTGTTAATTAGTTGTGAAAGTTGTTTGATATTGCATTATACAAAACAGTATCACAACAGAAATGGGCATAGAATGCTGTAAATATGAGCTTGAATGCTGTAAATATGAATTTGAATTCTCCACTATCTTATGTAAATAGGAGCTTGAATGCTCCACCATCTAATTGCTGTAAATAGGAGCTTGAATGTTCCATAATCTAATGTTTAGTCATGGTATGTTATTTGATACTGTATTATACAAAACAGTATCACAATATAAATGGACATAGAATTGTTGTAAATAGGAGCTTGAATATTCCATCATCTAATGTTTGAATGTCTTAGTTTTAATCCATGAAACTATTTTAATGTCTTAGTTTTAATCTATGATACTATTTAATTATAGCAAGGTTTAATAGATTGAAACTTTGTCATAATATTTCACTATCATTTGAAACATGTTTTCATCCTTTGATACTGTTTGAATATATGTGATCTTTGATACTGTTTAATTTATGGCAAGGTTTGAACCTGTGATATTGTTTGAATGTCTTAGTTTTAATCTATGATAATGTTTTGTTTAGGTAATTAATATATTTTGATACCGTTTTAATCCATGATATTGTTTTAATCCTGTGATACTGTTTGAATCTATGTGATCTTTGAAATAGTTTAATTATAGCAAGGTTTGAACCTGTGATACTGTTTGAATGTCTTAGTTTTAATCTATGATAATGTTTTGTTTAGGTAATGTGCATTAATATAAATTGATATTGTTTTAATCCATATTTTAATAAATGATACTGTTTTGCATAATACAGTATCAAACAAAACATATGACTAATTAAACAGCATCAAAGATAAAAGCATGATATCATAGTCATGTGTGTTGTTTGATACTGTATTATGTAAAACAGTATCACAAAAAATAGTATTACAATAGAAATGATCATAGAATTTGCACACGTGCTCAGAATTTTTATTATAATATATTTTTGGAATGGTCTCGACGAGACGGTCAAGACCAGTCGCTTCACCACTGCCTATAATGGATTTTACCGGTTTGAGGTCGTTCGTCTCTTTAGCTTAAAATGACGATCATTAATTTTTTTTTCAAAACAGTATCACAAATCCTCTAAAACAGTATCACGGATAAATGTACATCCTTTTACTGCAAATTAAAGCTCTTCCAAGGTATCTGAGTCCCTTAAAAGCAAACACATACTTTAGAGCAATGCTAAAATAAAGAAAGAAGAACTGCTAGTCATTCTCAAGTTAATGGGAAGTTATGCAAAGGGTTCTCATCTAAAACTATAAACAATGTTTCTAATTCTTCCCTTGAATTAGAACATATTTGAGATTCAATTAGGACATAGATTCCCATTGAATACATATGTATAAATATATTAGGTGTTTAATGGTAGGTAGACGAATTAATCAATAGAGAATAAACAAGAGAATAATATTGTTCTTAAAATGTTTCATTAGTAGTACAAAATCACCACAAAACAGTATCATCACAAAACAGTATCACAGTTAGCGTTTTTTTTTTTACAATTAAGGGTATGTTGGTCTTTTAGCTCTAAAATATGACTTTAATTGAATTAAGTTTTAAGCATATGACTTTAGAGCCCATAAGTGCCCAAACAGTGACCGGCCCTGAATTTACCCATTTTTTTTAATTTAAAAATGTAGGCTTAAACAGTCCAAGCCCACATTCAATTTTAAAAACTACTCAATTAAAAAATTCACTCAATTACACAATTAAACCCACCCAACCAAAAAAACTCCATTAAAATTCAATCCCAAAACCTCCATCAACCAACAAACTTTGAAGAGGCAATCAACGGCAAGAAGGAAATCCATAGAATGATAAAAAAATATACAATAAAAGATTTTGCTGCTTACAAAATTTTGTTAACCATACCAGTTGCAGTTGCATCTGCAGAAATAAGTTTCTTCAAGTTGAAGTTGATCAAGAATTATCTCCAATCAACTATGTTACAAGAAAGATTGAACGGATTAACTATGTTATCAATTGAGAAAAAAATATTTGAATAACTTGATTATGCAAACTTAATTGATACTTTTGCCTCCAAAACTGTAAGGCGGGTAGCATTTAAGTGATTATTTGAAACATTTTCAATCTTATTATATGATTATAATATAATATTTTGTGTATTAAAATTAATTTTTCATTTTATTATTGTGTTTTGAGTATATTGATTTAATTTTGAAAAAATCTTATAAATAATTTTTTTTTGAATACGCACTACAAATTTGAGGGTCTAATTTTTAAAGTTCGACTCAGGTCTAATAAAACTAAAGTCCAGCCCTGGCCATAATCACCAAGAAACTGAAGGGGGCGGCCTAATCTCTCCCAGTTGCAAATATATTGTTTGCTTTTCTCACAATAGTTTCTTTTTCATTAAAAAATCTATATATTATTTTCTGATTGCATATGTAATTCTTGCTATGCTTCTGTCAATGTTAAAGGTTTGTCCTTCCTTCAGATTTTAGTATTGTTAACGTGATTATCTAGATTAAATTGATTAATTGTAAGCCAGTATTGCATTATTATCGTGTTTATGGCTTGTCTCTTGTGACACATATAGCATATAGTTTTGTGACTTGCTATGCTTCTGTCAATGATATAGTTTTGTAACTAAAAAAATAGGGTAAATAGTACCAAGGGTCCCGAACTTTTGAACATTGTAATGTTGGGGTCTTGAACCTTTGTTTACTAGTAGTTGGAGTCCCAAACCTTTCAAACGTACACACCTGGAGTTTTTTTTATGGAAAAAATCAAAAAAGCTGTTAAGCCATCACACGTGCCAGATATTATCACTTTCTGAAGGACAAAACTGTCCAACTTAACTTAAAACAGAAGGGGAAAAAAAAAAAAGAAAATTAGGAAAAATTAAGGGTGAAGATTCCTAAAATATTCTTGACCTCCCCTTCAATAAAGAATCAACCTTCCTTTTCTTTTCTAGTTTTTCTCTTCAGTGAAACTAAAATCTCTCATGGAGTTGGGTTTGAGTTTAGGTTTTTCTCTTCAGTGAAACAAGAAAATCTCTCGTGAAGATGAAATCAAGAAGAAAAAAACAATAAATGATGGTAAAATAAAAGGGTCTTCATCATATCTACACCTCCATCTTGATCTTCTGCCATTCTCTCTTGTTCAGTGAAACAAGAAAACCTCTCGTGAAGATGAAATCAAGAAGAAAGAAACAAGAAATGATGGTGAAAGAAAAGGGTCTTTATAAGATCTACTCCTCTAGCTTGATCTTCTACCTTTCTCTCTTGTTCCACGCAGTCAAACTAAATCAAATCTTCGTTTCCCTTGGCTCACTCAAAACTGTAATACCATTTTTTTTAATACTATGTGTCTTATATTCAAATTTTGAATTCTTCCACTTTGTTTTTTAGTGTTTTTTTTACCACTCACAAAATGATTTTGAGATTTCATTTACAGTTACTAATCAGAAAAAACAATCTTGATTAGGGGGGGCTCAAGAACAATTTAGGGTTCTTTGCCCTTAATTTTTCTTAATTTTCTTTTTCTCCTTCGATTTTTAAATTAAGTTGGATAGTTTTTCCCTTCAGAAAGTGATAACATCTTGCGCGCGTGATGACTTAACAACTTTTTTGACTTTTTCCGTCCAAAAAGGACCCCAGGTGTGTACATTTGAAAGGTTTTGGATTCTGGCTGCTAGTACACAAAGGTTCAGGACCCTATCATTACAACGTATAAAGATTCAGGACCCCTGGTGCTATTTACCCTTTCAAGATTCACCAACTTCAAAATTTATATAACCACAAAGATAGGCTCGTTTTTCTTATGTATCTGTCCTAAATTATAGGTCACTTACTTTATAAAGGGTGTATTAAAGTTTTCTTTTTTCTAATATACCTTTATTTAATTTACATTGTTATCAACCCAAATAAACTTAACATATTCCAATTATAATGGAAAAATACATAAATTTATTCACATATTTACTCAAGTAGGCAACCAATAAATTCCACTTTGCCTAAAACACACATCCCCCAATAACAAAGTCAACAATTAAATTTTATTATTGTTTCAATGTAATGCAATTCAATTTCACTTGCATTCCAATTGTAATTTAATGAGCATTTAAATTTATTAGATTCATGAATAACTAATACTAAATTGGGGTATAATAGGAAAAGTGTGTGAAAAATTTATAATTTCAATTACATTAAATGAGATTTCTTAATATGTGTGAAAAAAGAAATGAGTCTATCTTTATGGGGCGGATGGAGTATTTAATACTATATTAACATTAAACTATTAAAATTTTTTAAATAATCAAATTTTTTGAATAAAATATTATTAAAAAATTTCAAAAATTCAAAGTAAACACGTTTTTCAAATTTCTGTTTTGAAAAACAGTTTTTAGAATGACAAAAAAAACGTAATTTCAACAATTTCAAAACAGACACTCAAAACACAAAACTGAAAATGAATTCAAAAACTCAAAACTAAAACACAGATAATGGCTCCTAATATTTTCATGTCCTCAGTCTCCATTGTTATGTTGTTTTCAAAGCTACATTATGTATGTTATTTGTGAAATATGACCACACAGATGAACTCAAAACGTCGAATTTAAGGGAAAAAACCCCCCCAAGTAGAGGTAGGAAATTGCCCATAAGGAGGGGTGTGGGTTACACGCGCTGCGTTCCGAAAGTGGGCAAATATTT
The DNA here is from genome assembly GCA_030279155.1 of Forsythia viridissima. Taxonomy (NCBI): domain Eukaryota; kingdom Viridiplantae; phylum Streptophyta; class Magnoliopsida; order Lamiales; family Oleaceae; genus Forsythia; species Forsythia viridissima. The sequence goes on along the minus strand of CM059043.1, from coordinate 20,262,118 downwards.
TTTTAAAAAAAATTAAATATTTGCAGCAACATTATTAGGTGCCTAGGGTTCTTTTGGAAATTTTTGAAAACTGCAAATTGCACCTTAATATTCTGGTATTTCTAATTTGATCTTCAAATTTTTTTTGAATTAAAAAAAAAGGGGGGCAAATTTTTTGTTTTGGTGCGTGAGAGTGAGTGAGAGACCTTTCCGCAATTTTGAAAATTTGAGAATGGTTCCCATAATATTCTGGATGTATTATTTGAGTTTAATATAAATTTTCTTATGAAAATATTTTTTATACATTTATGTTTAAAGAAAATTTATTTATAAATACATAATAGAAATTTTCTAAGTGAGTTAAAATTCTGAAAATTTTATATTAATTCCAAAATATTTGGCTGAGGTTCTGTTTTCTAGTGGAAGTTTTTTTTTTATGCTTCTATATTATTTTTAAATTGTATTTTTCGCTATAGTAGGCATTGTAAATTGGATTTAAGTCAGAAAATTATAATTTTGGTGTCAAATTTTTTTCTTATTTTAAATAAAATAATATTGCGCGTTTATGAGTAATGTGAATTTTAATTTGGTTATGTGATCCATTTAATCCGTTCCAGTCTTCCCGTGCTTAATTAGATATGTTTGAATTTACGCTCACTTTTAGCATCTTTAGAAGAAATGCTAAAAGATTACGGGTTAAAGAACGTGTTGAAAAGCTACGAGCTCATCGAAATTGTGAAATAAATTCATGACATGACCTAATACAACACATAAAGTATCTCAAAGCAATGCGCCTAGAAATAGTGTATCTGGGACAATATATTTGTGAGGAGAAGAAAATGTATCAACTAAAGAGTCATCTTTCAACGCCTAGTGGTTATATTTAGAATAATTAGATATAATCGCATGTATAAATATGACTTTTATTATGTTTTAGTGCATATGATCAAAAAGTCTTATTTACATTATACATGTTTAATTGATTTATTCAGTAGAACTTCTAAGGTTGGAAGAGTTTATATAATTCTAACCTAGAACTTATTGTTTTGTGCTATGAAATTAATTTTTGTAATAATAAAATATTAGGATAATAGATGATGATTGAAACTTAGTGAACTTTTGACTCTATGCCTAGTGTTAAATTACATAAAATTTAATTTGTATTAATGTAAAACGACATGTGTGTATAAATAGATATTTATATGATTGTCTCTAAAATTTTGACAGACCATGGCATTTAAGAATATCATTACTGACATAAATAAGGATGGCAAATTGAATGGCGATAACTATAACACTTGGTGCCATAAAATTTTGTATGTGCTAGACGAACAGAATTGCCTAGAAAACATTAACCACATGATGGAAGACCCAAGTGTGGTTAGACTGCTCAACAGGGAAAGGTTCATGAAACTTACCAAGTATGGAAAAAGAAAGATTCTACTGCACGTGGAATTTTAGTAAGTTCTGTTGTAGATTATCTCATTCACGAGTGTGAGCAATTTCCAACTGCTCATGATATATGGATGTCCCTTAGAGAGAAATATGGTGGTACTAGTGTAACTAAGCTCAGACAGTTGACTATTGAGTTTGACACTTATAAAAAGTCTTATGATCACAATATCACACATCATGTGAAAATTATGTCTAATATGATCAGGGAGCTGAAGTCGGCTGGTCATATTCTCTCTGATGAGTAGCAAGTTTAGGCTTTGATCTGCTCTCTTTCTGATAACTGGGAACATCTGAAAGTCAACTTGACTCATAATGATAACATCAAAACTTTTGCTGATGATGCCCGCCATGTTGAACTAGAGGATGAGCAGCTTGGAGTAGCTAAATCTCTAGGATGTGCTTTTGTAGTTGAGTCTAATTCTAGTAAAGCTTCAAGCTTTAAGCGTAAGAAGAAATGGAACAAAGGTAGGAAAAAAAAAGGAAAAGAGACTAGACAGGACCTAAACAGAATAAGCACAAATGTAACAAAAAGAGAAAATCAAATTGATAAAAAAAAGTAAAAGCCTTAAGAACTGACCGAGGGCGTGTATATCTATCCGATGAGTTCAAAGAACTATGTAACGATAAAGGAATTATTAGGCAGTTAATTATTCCTAATACACCACAACAAAATGGTATTGCTGAGAGAATGAATATGACATTGCTAGAAATGGTGAGGTCCATGATGGCACTAGCTAACTTACCTATTTCCTTTTGGGGAGATGCTTTGTTAACTGCGACTTACATTCTTAATAGAGTTCTTTTAAAATGGGTACCTATAACACCGTATCAGCTTTAGACAGGTAGATCACCTGATTTAAGTTATCTTAGACCTTAGGATTAGCTAGATATATTCATGATTCCTCTAGCAAATTTGGAAAGTTGGGTCCAAGAGCAAGAAGTATATTTTTATAAGATACTCAGACCAGTCCAAAGGATATGTGTTTGTAGGTAAAAATCAGGATGGGACTATAACTGAGATAGAGTTACGCAAAGTAACATTCCTTGAGAACGATTTACCTAGCATGAGAAAAATTAAAAAAGAGAACCTTTATTTGAATTAGATGATAGGCTATCTTCAATAAATCATTTGATGTGCAAGAAAATGCACTTCCAACTTTTGATCCAAATGGGAGCAAATTGTCTCCAAATGACAAGGACACTACGGAGCTTCTACATCGTAAGAGTAATAGGAAAAGTATACATAAACGTCATTTCAAAATTGAAGTGCAAGCTTTTCTAGTATCTTCAGAAGACGATGAAGAGCCTAAATCTATTCATGAAGCTCTATCAAGCCTTACAAATGAAAAGTGGAAAAAAGCAATAGACGAAGAGATTGAGTCTATGAAATCTAATCAAGTATAAGGTTTGGTTGATCTTCCGTCTGGTCAGAAATCTATTGGGAACAAATGGGTTTTCAAGATCAAGCGAATGGCTGATGGGTCCATAGAGAGGTATAAGGCTCACTTGGTGACAAAAGGTTATTCCCAACAAGAGAGTATAGATTATAAAGAAAGTGAGATTTACTTCTGTTCGCCTACTCTTAGTCGTAGTGGCACGTTTAGATTTAGAATTATATCAAATAGACGTAAAGACTGCTTTTCTAAATGGAAAATTGGATTAAGAAATCTATATACAACAACTAATAGAATTCGTTAAAAAAAAAAGTCAAGAGAATAAAATTTGTAAATTGTAAAGATCAATATATGGCCTAAAATAGTCTTCGAGACAGTGGTAATTGAGATTTGACAAAGTTGTAATCTCATATAACTTCGTTATGATGGACGAAAATCATTGTATTTATGTGAAAAAGTCCAATGGAAATTTTATAATTTTATCTCTTTACGTAGATGATATCTTATTGGTTGGGAATGACAATGAGTATCTTGAGACTGTTAAGAAATAGTTGTCTTCAAATTTTGAAATGAAAGACATAGGTGAAGCAGATTACATACTTAGTGTAAAATTCATAAAGATCGTTCTAAGAGACTTCTTTCTCTGTCACAAGAGTCATACATAAGGAAGGTTCTTGACCGTTTCAAAATAGAGAATTTCTACCCAATTGATACTCATATATCTAAAGGCGAAATCCTACGCATGTGCCCTAAGACTTCTGAAGAAAAAGAAGAAATGTCCAGAGTACCGTACTCCAGTGCGGTTTGGAGTTTGATGTGCACTATGATGTGTACTCGTCCCGATATTTGATACGCGCGTTGGTTTGGTGAACATGTATCAGTCTAATCTTTGAAGAGGACACTGAAAAGTAGCCAATGGGATATTGAGATACGTGAAAGAACTACTGATATTTGATACGCGCGTTGATACATAGATGCTGACTGGGGTGGAGACCTAAATGAGAGCAAGTCAACTTCTGGATATGCATTCTTGCTTAATAATGGCGCCATCTTTTGGAGTAGCAAGAAACAAACATGCTTCTACAATGGAGGCAAAATTTGTGGCTTGTGCTTCAGAAGTTCAGGAGTACAAGAAGTTGTTTGGTTAAAAATATTCTTTCAACATCTAAGAGTCCTTAATGGTAATATGGGACCTACATTGATTTATTGTAATAGTTAGGCTGCTATTGCATATACGATGGATCCCAAGTATTATAGCAGAACCAAACATATTGATACAAAATATAATTTTTTAATAGACATTATAGTAAAGAAAGAAGTGACTTTGCAGTACATTTCTACGTATAATATATAGCTGATCTATTTACCAAACCAATACCTAGAGTTGTCTTTATGACTCATGTTAAATCTCTAGGATTGCATAGAATTAAATTATGTGTATTGTAAACTCTTGAATGTCCATTAATGAACAATGCTTTGAGTTCATATATTATGTGTAATCTATTATTGTGATTAATAGATGATTAATTTATATGCACACAGAATGTATGTCGAACAGGTTAAGATTGGCTCACTCACATGAGCAATCGCCTCAGACAAGTTTAGATTGTACTGGGATGAGACGAAGTGATCATGTTTTGTACATGATCTGGTCACCTTGATGAGGTATTGATATGAGATTACTATAAGTAATCAAAATGGATTCAACTATCCGTTAGACCTATTTAGTAGCTAAATTGAGTTCTCGATTGAGTTTGCTTTGAGGAATGAATATAAGAAGAATTCAAGTTAGGTATCAAGGATACCTGAACTAAAATCTGTACGGCTTGTTTTAATTTATAGAATATGACAAACGACCTGATAAGGAAAAGAACATTGTAGCACGTGTTTCATACCGCGTGTACTTTTACGACCAATATGTGGTAAATGAGTGAATGGATCCATGTTTCCTCATTGTGTGAGACCCCGTGATTTACATAACCTTATATATACCCTTCTAACTTTTAACCGTTTCTCAATATTTTATTTCAGTGTTGCCACTTTAGCATTTTGTCAATAACTATGATTGATTCGGTTTTATGGGGCATGTCTAAGAAAGTAATTGATTTAAAGTTGAAGGATTTGTGTAGGAAAGGAAAATCACTTTGACCAACATTTCTATTTGTATTCACCAGTCGGACAATTGTGTTAACCATGTAGGGTTTAGATCACAATTATGAATATAAGAATTAAGTATAGAGTTCAAGTAGAGGTGTCAAGACGGGCGGGCCAACCAAACTCATATTGGCCCACCCGTCTCGACCCAGAACCGCGAGCCGACTCATGAGCCGGGCAAGCCATTCACGGGTTGAAGAGGCCGAACCACGGGCCGTTCACGGGCTGAAGATGCCGAACCCATAAACCGGACTGACTGTTCACTACTCGGGCGGTTCTGCCTTTAACCGCTGGCTTATTTTGATTTTTTTTTTATAAATGGTAGAGAGTCGTTTAAAGTGAAAGATGTGACATATGCATGATGTTTTAGTTTTTAAATATATAAAAAAAATAGAAATTGAATTAAAAAATTAACAAATGTGAATTTTTCATTGTTATTTATTTTTATTTTGTAATTTAACACATATTTTGCAATATATGTAAATATTTTTTTTATAATTACAATAAGTAACTAAATTTTTTTATTCATACAGGCCGAACCGGGTTGAACCGAGGGCCCACATGAGCTCGACCCTGGATGGACCAACGGGTAGGTCGGGCTTGTGTTCAATTTTTGTGGGCTGAATTGACCCGGCCCGCAACCCGCTGTGGCGCAGATTTTTTCTAATGCGGGCCGTCACCAGGCTTTATCGGGGGGATTGACACCTCTAAGTTCAAATATATTCTACAAATATTTGAAGGATCGGAAATACTTAAATTAGTGTTGGAAAATGATTTTGGGTATAACGAGAAATGTATTTCATCTGGTAGAGCTAATATATATCCCTAATGGGTGTATGCTCTTAAATAAACTCGCTAGTCGCACGATCTATTTACCTATATGAACTTGGAGATATTGAGATAAATTTAATTGATTTTATATTATATTCAGGTCAATCCTATCATGTGCGAGTGGAAGATGTTGGAATAAAACGGACTGTCCATGTGGGTTGACCCGATCCAAGTTATATAGAAATGGGTTTGGAGAGAGGAGTTAAGGTTTAAATTTAAAATTTAAGTCTCCATCACATATAACTTCCATGCAACTCCCACGACTATATAATCATGAGAATGAAAGTTAAATTCGGAAATGTAGATGTGTAATAAAATACATAAAGTTGGTATCTTGAAAAATATCTCATATTCAGTTCTTTGATTGTAAATATTAAACTCTTTCCATTATGATTGAATTTCTGAATCAAAGAGTAGTATTTTAATTGAATAGTAAACAAGTAAATATAACAAATTATTCAACTTCTTAATCTTAAATTTTCGATAAAAGCGTGTTTTAGATTATTACAAAAGTAAACAATTAAATATGGTAAATTCTACCACATTTGTGTTCAATAGAAGCATGTTTTAAGTTATTACAAAAGCATTTGAGAAATTTAGTTCAAAATGATTGTGCATTTTCAGTCTCCATAATGTCAGTATTTTAGAATTAGAAGTGTTTAGCAATAGTGAAAAAGACTAAAGAAAGAGCAGTATATATTGTGAGAAGTTGTTTAGTGTGTGCTAGTCTCACATTTCGGTAAAATGTTAAATATGAGCTCTATCAATAAAAACTATATATCATTAATAACGATGTCATATGTGGATATGTGTTTTTTCAAATGAGAAATAAGTTACATAAAATGGAAGGATCTCACAATGAACACTAGAAAATACACACAAGCTTCTCCTGAAAAGAAAAGGATAAGCATATGAAAGTACAAGTCTTTTTGTCTTAACAAAAACCAAGAAAATGCAAATCGAAAATATGTATTATGGTTGTTAGAAATGTATCCTACTAGGTTGTGCCTTTTCCATTCGAGTCTCACCAAAGTCTTCATCGTTGTCCATCCGTTTGTTGTGCCTAAATGCCGCGCAGGCTATAACGTATAGGATAACTAGCAGGATTAATATAACTATGTTGATCACAGACACTTTCCTCCAACTCTTCTTCAGGCTAGCCAATACACCGGCTTTACATGAGTTACAGCTGTAACACAGTTGCTCTTGATCATTGTTCCATCGGGCACAATCTGGATCAGATCCAACTAGCCCTCCTCCTGGGCTCCAAAATGTCTCGTTCATGTACACATACCCACATGATGTAGGCGGCTTGCAACATCCGGACTACATTAACAAGGGCAACGGTAAGTTAGTCTGCAAAGAGGAATTCTAGCTACCGGTAAATCACCGTCAACAATATATGGTAACTGCATACAAGCAGCTATATGTTAATGTTTCATGCTAGCACCTCATTTCTTTCTTTTCCTCGAGCGTACGTCAAATGAAAAGACAAAAAATAACATGTTACGGACATGAATACTCTTAGTATAGTATGTTCCACATCGCCAAAGAATGAATTCAGATGTGCAACATACATTATAAGCCAAGTGTTGAGTTAGAACCATAGACTATATCATAGGTATCAGAACGGGTGTATGTCAATTATGGGTTGAGTTTGTTTCTCCAATTTAATGCTGAGGGAAAATGTTAGAATGTCCCACATCACGGACATCACTTAGGTGTAATTCAGATGTGTAAAACAAACCTCAAATCATAAACTGGTTTAATAGCAATAAGTCGTGTCTATAGATATTATAAAAAACAGGTCAAAAATATCAGGAAAATTACGAAGATAGTAAGTAGAGTGCAAAGCATTCCATAAATATCAACCAAATGTTGACAAGGAGACACTATTTTGTGGAGCTGAGTACCGCTGGACAAGTTTGTGCTAGAGACTAATTAAAATCAATCAAAGTTAAAGGAGGGGCCCCTAAGCATGTATCTTGAACTAAACCCATGATGACAGACAACAATCCAACCCCACAAAGTTTAATGATCCTACATAGTGGTATCAATAGTCCATTGTTCAAATTGTCTTCTTATGATATTTTTAATAATCGAAAAGCTTAAGCATGATATTAATAATCCACACGTGAAAAGAACGTATATCATACAAAATCATGATGGGATCTTTTGAAACCCTGAAAAAAGCAAGACAAGGATCTCATCAATCTCTATCCTACAACCACTGCCCTTAATCACATCCATCACCTATTTCATTCCTTATCAAACCAAATACTGTACATGTCTTGCCTCAAAGAAAAGTACCTTTTTTTTTTTTTCTTCCTTTGATGATGCCAATAGAGCCACAAATTAATATAATATTTGCCCATCAAAACGCCTCTACATTTAAAATATTTTTGTGCAGGCACTGACAGCTTGTTCCCATCTCATTTATTGTAAAATAATGGTAGATGATCCGATATAAATCTAGTGGAAGAACCCATCTGGGGGTTTTTTTTTTCTTTTTTTTCTATTTTCTTTTTATGAGAACCCATCTGGTTTTTAGTCAGACCATGTGAAGAAGTATGGGGCACGTTACTGGCAATTAATCCCTCATTTTGTGCTTGAAAACATGCCTATATCATGGAAATTTTATTGGTGAAGTAAAGATAGATTACAAGCTGCAACATACTTAGAGAAAAGAGAAACTCCTTAAGAATAGACAAATAAAATAACATCACATTGGTAGCCCGTGCTTAAAATTATTTTACTTTTTCAGGGGGTGCACGACTTTTAAAAACGGCTATAAACAGTCTTATAGACTACAGAGAAGAGGAAGAAAAAGAAAATCTGCAAGTTTCAAGAAAAATGTAATAATTAATGAGTTGTTGAGAAAGCTTTTTTTAGGGCCTGTTTGGTAGAGTTTTTTTTGGAGAAAAAATGGGTTTTTTTTTTGTTATTTTTTGATTTTTTGACTTTTTTTTAGTGTAAAAATGGTTGAAAAGTCAAAAATTGTAGGCAAAAAAATGAATTTTTTGGAAAAAAAACTCTACCAAAGATGGTCTAGCTCGTTATGATAAAGAGTTGATGAAATGTTTAATTAAAAATTTAATAAAAGTTGTGGATCAAAATTGATAAAAATTATGGATCAAATTAGATTTGCAGTTAAAATTAATTGTTAAGCTTTTTAACAACTTTTAAGCTTTACCAAACAAAGGCTAAGAATGAAGCTGGTAAAACCTATCAAAGATGATTAATATCTTCCCTTTTGCACCGGAAGTCGGAAAAATATTGATAAAATACTTTTTTCTCTCCGAACTTATAAGTAAAATAACCTAAACATTCAATTTCATCTCTTACATGATAATCTCAATAATGAAGAGAAGTTACCTCGATTGGATTGAGTTTTCTGAGATAAAACAAGTCGGGTGACTCAGGAAGCCCCCCAACAGTTCTTCCCATCTTGTTACACACATGGGAGTCTCTGATACAAGAACTGATTTTACTCCAGTAACTCTGACTCTTCACGCGCTCCTCTAGCCAACCCGAATAGTCCTGAAGGTAATACTCTAGGTAAACCCGGTTCATAACGGGCCGGCCTGACCCTTTATCCGTTACGGCATAAGCAAAGATTATGAAGCCAACAAGTGTGGCTATGATGACGAACATAGCCCACAAGTAGAGGTACATGAGGAAGGTGTTTCGGTAGCACGCGCCGGCGAATCCCGCGAGTGAAACTATCATGATGGAGACGCCTATGACTATGAGAGGCCACTGGAGGAATTTCAAGCAGTCGGTGTTGTTGGCTCGGCTGCTCAGCCATATTCCGCCGCCCAGTATGGGGATGGAGAGGAGGAAGGTGAGGAAGTTGAGGAAACCTATTAGGTGGTTGCCTGTTCTCATTCTACGAAAACTCTTTGGTTGTTAGTGGCGGTGGCGGTGGCGGTGTAGAGAGGGGACAGGGGGTGTGGGGGGTTTCTTGCAGAGTTCAACAAGTGAATGGAAGAGTGTTATGTATAAAAATGTATGAGCTGGGGAGAGAGATACTGGCTTAAGAAACGGACAAGTGTTATTGAGTTGTAATTGATAATTCTTTTTTAGATTATGAATATTTTATTTATTTGTAATTGATAATTACTGAATGAACTAAAATAAACTATAGAAAGACTTGAATTATTTACGATGAGTCAATGAATGTTTCTTTCTTCTTCTTTGTTTTTATGTTCTTTTTTTTTTTTTTTTTTTTGATCGAATTGTTTTTATGTTCTTTTATCGCCTAGGAGATAATCATTGACTGTTTTCGAAATATTATATTAGAGATTAAATTGTGTTGAGCAATTCAATTTATAAATTTTATTTTCAATAGATCCCAATAAATATAAGGGTGCGTTTGATTGGCAAAATTTGCCATGGAAAATCCATATTTTCCACCCATTTTCCATCTTTTGCACTGTTTGATTGGTAAAATTTGCCATGGAAAATTTTTTCCATTTTCCTTGCACGTGAGGTGTTTTCCATGAAAAGTGGGAAAACATTTGCTTGGTTAGGGAGGAGAATCAATTTTCTTGGCCAAATCATTTCCAAAGCAAGAAACCAAATATTAAGTTGCTCCAAATCAATTTAAATTTATTAATGATTTAGAGCAAAATTATTACTTATTAATTTTAAAGCAAATTATTAAATTTGCTTAAAATTTATAATTTTAAGCAAAATTATTAATTTTTAAGTTGGCAAAATTATTAATTGTCAATAGTAAACTTTCAATTTTTCTCTCCAATATTTTAGTCATGGAAAATGTGATAATTTCCCTAGAAAATAGTTGCTATCAAATAACAAAAGTTGAAAAATAATACATTTTCCATGGAAAATAAAGACAATCAAACACCAAAAGTTGGAAAATTACAACATTTTCTAGGATGAATTTTCATCCAATCAAACGCACTACATTTACAATTCCCTGGAAAATATTTTCTTGGTAAATCATTTCCCTGGAAAACATTTTCTTTCCACCCATTTTCCATGCTTCCAATCAAACACAGCCTAAATGAAAATCATATTTTCATGGAAATTTGCAGCAAGTCATCTTTAATATTTGCCATCAGTATAGAAATAACTTCTAATATTTATTTTTTGACATAGAAATCTATAATCTTTGTGTTTTAGTATGCAATTTGTCCTTATTTGATAAAAAAGACGAATATACCATTAGTTTTAACTTTTAATTATAGAAAATTGCATTTGAATTCCTAACTTTTACAAAATGTACAAATATATGTTGCAAAGTTATTAAATAATAATTAATTTTATATGCTAAATATATCATTTATTAAATAATATTTGTAGTTAATAAACATGTAGTTCAATTAAGTAAAATTATTTGAGCATCGAATTTGTGACAAAATTATATATTTTTTGTTATAATGATAAAAAAAAAAATTAATTTTAAATAATATAATTACTTAATAATAAAAATAATAATTTTATTTGACATGTTTATTAATAATTATGAGCTTAAATTTTAGTTATTTTATAATAGTTAATCAAATATATAAAATAATTTAGTATATTATTAATTTGGTCAATAAAATTTTAATTAAAAAAATTCGTTAGCTTTCTTTAACTTTTTATTAAAAAATAAAAATATCGAACTCATTTGCACTTTTTTTAAAGGTTAGTAACTCAACTTCAATTTTCTCTTATTAAAATTAAGGGTATATTAATCTTTTTCATCAAATAATGACCAATTATTCTTCAAAATACATAGGTAAGAGATTTTTGTGTCAAAATATATATATATTATAGACCATTTTTCACATTGATGCAAAGATGAAGGACTATTTGTGCCAAAATCCCTATTTTCGTTGAAAACTTTATGTGTAAATTATGTGTGGACAGAAAAAAGAAACTATTTCAAAATATCTATTACTTTCATGTCGATCAGCAAAGGTTGTCTGGTAAATTATCCACTTAATTCTCATTTTTTTTTGATTTGTAATAATTTTGTCATCATTCAATTTTATTTGTACATATTATTCTCCCTCTTTCAATAATTCGTACTAGTAGTCTCTAGATGGTCTATTTTACCGATTTTACCTCTAACTTAAATAAACTAAAATAGTCAAAATAAAAGAAATAAAATAAAAAATTATAATTGAAGTCCTTAATCTTTTTAAAAGTGCAAAACAATCTATTCATGTTCAATTTTTCAAACAATTAAAACAAGAAACAAAAATAAATGAAAAAATTAAGAAAAATGAAAAAATTATATTCTTCACCCCCACAGCCATCCCACTAACCACACCTCCACATCCACCTCCACTTCCTCCTATGACAAACTAGGGGGATTTCTCTCCTAATTCGGTTCTTAATTTTTGTTTTTTTAATTATTTGAAATGATTAAATGTAAAGAGGTCATTTTACATTTTTTGAAAATATTAGAAATCCAACTACAATTTTTTTATTTTACTTTTTTTTTTATTACTATTTTAGTTTATTTAAGGGGATTTTAGCGTAAATGGTCTCTAATGTATGTATTTAGTGTGTTTTTGGTCCCTAACTTTTTGTTTTTGGTTAGGAAGTCTCTAACTTATGCTATTGGGTGCAAAAGTGGTCCCTATAGACGGATTCCGTCCAAATGTGCCGTTAATTGGGTGAGTGTAGTTCAATCTCCTTTATTTTGTCTTTACCTGGGCAAAATCGTCAAATCACGTTTTTTTTCCCCCCCTCTTTTACTCTTCATATTACCCACTTCAATTCCATGTTTTGAAAAAATAAATAAATAAATAAAACCATCAACACACATAAAGCTTCCACTTCCATTTCCACTTCCATTCATAATTTTTGAAGTTTATTTTGCCAAAGAAGATGGATGATTCTTGGAAGATTTGATTTTTAGGTTTTATGTGCAGAGTTGGAATATTTGGTTTTTGGATTTTTGGGTTCTTGGAAGATTTGATTTTTTGGTTTTATGTGCGGAGTTGGAAGATTTGGTTTTTGGGTTTTTGGAAGATTTAGGTTTGGAGTTTTATGTGGGGAATTGTAAAATTTGGTTTTTGGATATTTTGGGTTCTCTAGTAATATGTTGTAATGTGTATTGTAGTTGTTGGATGAATGAATGAAAATTGTTGGAGATGGTGCATAGATAATCTCTAACCTTTTTAGTAAAGATGTGTGAATGGTCTATAACGTTTCAGATGTATATGTGGTTCCTAACATTTTCAGTAAATGTATGTATGTGGTCCTTAACCTTTTCATTAAATATGCACAACTGGTCCCTAACGTATGTAAAATGGTGCAATATTAGTACTAAACCTATTGAAAAAGTTGCACGAATATTCCCTCAAACAACATTTGCAGAGAATTTTTCAATTAACTGGTGCCATTTACACATTTGCAAAACCAGAAACATTCTATATGCACACCAGTCCTCATCCAACACAATATGTTTTTCTTTTCCTTGGGTTCAATTTAAGATTTTACAACAATTGAATTAGGATTTTCTTGCGTTTCAGTGTAGTAATAGTTTTTTTTTTTTTTAAATTCTCAAACCATTGTTAGGTAATATAAAGAGTAAAAAAGAAAAAAAAAGTGATTTGATGATTTTTCCCATTTAGGTAAAGACAAAATAAATGAGATTGCACTATGATAAGTGCATTTTGTGCACTTATTTAGGCCTTTAAACTAAATTTTTATTCCGTCATTTTATTGAATTTATACTTAATTTGGTGTTTTATTCTTCATATTTCAGTTTTGAACCTGTTTAATAATAATTTGAGAAGAATAGATGAAAAGAGTAATATATTGGATGATATTTCAAAAGTATGAGTATCAAATTATATTCAATTGAAGCTTGAAGGACTATTTTGAAAGTTATTAAAAATATTGAGGACAAAAGAAGACAAAATGGGAAGATGAAGGACTGAAAGCACAATTTTAATTTCATCAAGCTGGGCGATCGCCCAGATTAATGCTGAACGATCGCCCAGCCACAGCAAACGGAAGGAGAGAGCAATTTCCCATAACTGGGCGATCAATGGCCTGGGCGATCGCTAAGGCTATTTTTCTGTGCGGGTTATTTTGTTTCCTTTTTGAGTTCTAAAGCAATTAAGAAACTTTTGGCCCACGAATTTTAAGGATTTTTAAGATCTTTTAGGGCACAATTAAGTAACTATAAATATAAGTTATTAACTCATAACAAAGGGGAATCGTTTTTGGTGAAGTTTTGGAGAGAAGAATAGGAGACAAATCAAGAACGAAGATCAAGTTCAATATTTTATCTCCCAATTATTTTCTTCATATCCGGGTGATGACTTCTATGTTTTCTTTTTCTTTTTATTTTCTTCTTCTTAGTATGTTAGATTAATTCTTTTAGTGCTAGGATCATGATGAAACTTGTATCATGATCCTTTAATTGTTTGAACCTAGTTTTTGATAATTAAGCACGTTTTTAATTTTGAATAATTGATATTGATTTCTCTTCATCTATAATTATGTGCGCAATAGTTATATGAGTCTTGTAGCTTATTTTACCTTCGAGAGATGGAAAATATGTTATACATATATCAATTATCGTAGAGTCCGATAAGGGATAGAGATATGCCGATATGCTTTACGTGATCTTTAAGTATTCACAAATTCTAATGCATTCTTGTATGTTCACATCCGTCATAGAGATATAGTCAGGTCATATATAGGAATATGTTTAATTTTATTCAAGAGAGATTGTTAAACAAATTAAGAATATTGATCTTCATAATTAAATCATGTTATCAAATTCAATGGTTCAGTTAAAAGAAATTGGTATAAGTGGATTCGGTATCCTAGTACGCTTTTCTTTTTCTTTTATTTTCTAATTTTAAAAGTATTATTATCTAATTTAATTTCTTATTTTCTTGAATTATAATTATTTATTATTTTTAGTTAATTCTTTCATTAGTTTAAGAAACAAAATTTTCAAAGTTCATTAGATTCGGTTAAGGTTAATTTAATTGAATTGAACTATCTAAATCTATATAGGTTCGATACTTGGACTCAATATCCATTTTATTACTTGAGATATCTATACACTTGTGGAATATTATTAATAAACATAAATCGCTGACAAGTTTTTAGCACCATTGCCGGAGATTTAGTTTTAGTTCTTTTTCAAGTATTTTAATACTAATTCGAACCTTATTTATTTAAATCTTTATTATTATTATTATTTTTAGTTTATTTCAGTGTTCGCTTCTTATTTTTCAGACCACAACACAAGATGGAAGATCATGAGAATGATGAAAACGATATGCTTGTTGGAGATTTTTTGACTCCACAGAGCCAATCTAGCATTGATGAGAACAACATACTTGTCAGAGATTTCTTCGCAATGCACCAGGCTAATACAGCAAGATATGATGCAATTTTTGAGATTAATGAAGAAGTAGACAAGATCACGGTGTTATTTGTAAAAATAGATTCTTTGATACACAAAGTGGAAAGCATGTCACAATCAGTCTATGTGATGCAAATAAAGAAATCAACTTGTGAAGAGTGTGGAGGCAAATCATAGCATATCAGAATGTCCCATTCTATCACATCAACCCGTGCAAGTCGAATATCTTCAAAGTGTTAATCACAAGTCGAATATCAGAATTTTTATCACTTTATTTGAAAAAATATTGTGTTAATCAGTAGAAACCAAATTTACTATAACACTTCGAGATTGGAGAGAAAAGTATTAGAAGTGTGATAAATTTACGAGATATGTAAGAAATAAAATACTACAAAGGGTTCGGGATTATGAAAATATCAACAACACAATATTGGTTGTGGTCTAATAAAAGTGTAAGTTTAATATCTGGCTATTCACACACTTACAAAATGTTGAGTATTGGATAAGTAAAAATTTAATTGTTGTGTTGTTTAATATATTTCTAAAAGTGTTGTTTTATTTTCGAACTTGGGGCATATGGTAAGAAATTTAACATTAACTATACTTATAATTATTTTTTAGCTTAGTTAAAATTTGTAGTTTATTTTTATTTTTGTTCGAGGACGAACAAATGTTTAGTTTGGGGGTATTTGATAAGTGCATTTTGTGCACTTATTTGATTTAAACTAAGCTTTTATTTCGTCATTTTATTGAATTTATACTTAATTTGGTATTTTATTCTTCGTATTTCAGTTTTGGACATGTTTAATAGCAATTGGAGAATAATAGATTAAAAGAGCAATAAATTGGAAGATATTTCGAAAGTATGAGGATCAAATTATGTTCAATTGAAGCTTAAATGACCATTTTGGAAGTTATTAAAAGTGTTGAGGACAAAAGAAGACAAAATGGAAAGATGGAGGACTGAAAGCGCAATTTTAATTTCATCAAGCTGGGCGATCTCCCAGATTAATGCTGGGCGAGCGCCCAGCCGCAACAAACGGAAGCAGAGAGCAATTTTCTATAACTGGGCGATCGCCCAAACTATTTTTCTGTGCGGGTTATTTTGTTTCCTTATTGAGTTCTAAAGCAATTAAGAAATTTTTGGCCTATGTATTTTAAGGATTTTTGGGATCTTTTAGGGCACAATTAAGTAATTATAAATATTAGTTATTAACTTATAACAAAGAGGAGTCGTTTTTGGTGAAGTTTTGGAGAGAAGAACGGGAGACAAATCAAGAACGAAGATCAAAATTCATCATTTTAAGATTAAAACAAAGATCAAGTTCAAAGTTTTATCTCCCAATTATTTTCTTCATATCCGAGTGATGGCTTCTATGTTTTCTTTTTCTTTTTATTTTCTTTTTCTTAGTATGTTAGGTTAATTCTTTTAGTGCTAGGATCATGATAAAACTTGTATCATGATATTTTAATTGTTTGAACCTAATTTTTGATATTTAAACACGTTTTTAATTTTGAATAATTAATATTGATTTCTCTTCATCTACAATTATGGGCGCAATAGTTGTATAAGTCTTGTGGCTTATTTTACCTTCAAGAGATGGAAAATATGTTATACATACATCAATTATCGTAGAGTTCGATAGGGGATAGAGATATGCCACTATATTTTACGTGATCTTTAAATATTCACAAATTCTAATGCATTCTTGTATGTTCGCATCCGTCATAAAGATATAGTCGGGGTCATATATAGGAATATGTTTAATTCTACTCGAGAGAGATTGTCAAACAAATTAGGAATATTGATATTTATAATTAAATCATGTTATCAAATTCAATGGTTCTGTTAAAGAAAATTGGTATAAGTGGATTCGGGATCCTAGTACGCTTTTCTTTTTCTTTTATTTTCTAATTTTAAAAGTATTATTATCTAATTTAATTTCTTATTTTCTTGAATTATAATTATTTATTAATTTTAGTTAATTCTTTCATTAGTTTAAGAAAAAAAAAATTTCAAAGTTTATTAGATTCGGTTAAGGTTAATTTAATTGAATTGAACTATCTAAATCTCTGTGGGTTCGATACTTGGACTCAAAATCCATTTTATTACTTGAGCGATCAATACACTTGTGGAATATTATTAATAAACATAAAATCGCTGACCACTCATCAAATTAACGGCATAATTGGATGAAATCTGTCTATAGTTACCAGTTTTGCAACTAAAGGTGTAGGTTAGAGACCTCCTAACAAAAAATGAAAGATTAGGAGACCAAAAACGCACTAAAAACATACGTTACAGACTATTTGTGTCAAAATTCCTTATTTAAGTTATGAACAAAATCGTTAAAATGGATATCTAGAGATTATCTGTGCAAATTACTAAAAAATTGGAGATGATAAATATGAATAAAATTAAATAGAGTCGAAATTGTTAAATTTAAAAAAATGGACATAATATATATTTATTAACTTAGTGCCCGTTTAATAGAGATTATAAACTGGTTTATTTTACCAATATTAGTTTTTTTGAGTTGAAATTGTTAACTTTTTATGTTAAAAGTGGGTTGAAAAGTCAAAAATCACGACTGAAAAAAATCAATATGAGTTTATAATGCCAATCAAACAAAGCCTTAACAAGGAAGAAACTATTTCAAAATATCTATTATGTTTGGTGGCCAATCAGCAAAAGGCTGTGGGGGCGCACACCTTATTTTGTCGTGGCACTAAATGTCTGCTTTCGATCAAATTAGTCTATGGTAGGTGGTCCAGTGGACTAGCCATTAATTCAATTTGATTCGTCCCGTATGAACACAATTTAGATACAACCAAATTGGATCCAAAAGTTGAAGAGATAATTACTCTTATGACTTATCTGATTCCCACTTTACAGTAACGGATTCCATTTTGATACTATCAACCACAATTTTATTACGTAATATTTGAAATGTTTATTATGATACTTCTACGTTAAATATTTGACTCAGATTATTTTAAGATAAATATAATTTGTTTAGTGGCGTAAGAGAAAAGAAGAAGACAAAGTTTAAGTTTTTGACCATTTTTAAATATCAACAAGAGCTAGTTAGTTAATCATAAATGACACGTGGTGGTCACGTAATTGTTTCAATTTTATATTTTTGTACTCTCTCCATTGTATTAAAAAGAGACTTATTTTCTTTTTTCATTTGTTCTAAATTATCAACCACTTTCTTGTGAATAGAATAATTGATTTTTTATTTTTCTAATAATCCATGTTTAATGCCAATATATCAACAAATATAAATTATTATTATATTAATTGTAGGAGTATATTATGAAAAAATAAGTAAAATTTATGTTATAATTATAATAACTATATTTTCTTTCTTAATATGTATGAAAATATAAATAAGTTTATCTTTTTGGGATGGACGAAGTATATTTTTTTGATCATTTTTATTATAATTCTTTAAGCAATGAGTTAGAAATATATAATTAATTTTGATCATTTTTATTATAATTAAATGCTTCAAGTAATGAGCATTTTTTAAAATTCATTTTCAACTACAAATGTTATAGTACCTACAATTTTTATTAACTTTTCAACTACACATCTCACAAAATTTTTTCAAAATTTCTTAAAATACTACTTTTAAATTCCACCAAACAAACACTAAACATGATACACAAATAGGTGATTTAAGGGGTTGGGATCTGACTATACCAAGAAAAAAATTGTTTTTTATAATATAAAAAAATATTTTTAATAATAGTTTAGTCTTGAAATATAATTTATTTTTATTTTTTTCTCAGTAACAATATGTTTTCTAAAAATTTCTAGTTCCAACTTCCACCCTTGAATGCACATGCATCATTCTTAGTCAGAGATGGTGTGAAACATGATAGCATGAGTGAACTTAGATGCATTGATCATTCTAGGCCCGACTGGCATTAGAATGCTGATTTTTGAAGATAAGCCCAAATCATCCAACAATCAAAATTTGATTGTTCAGCCGACTCTTTAGTTCAAAAACTACAAAAGTGATTTGGCCTCGCTAAGGCATGGATTCATCTTTCATATATCAAGTATACTCCTTTAACTTTGCTTATAATGATTCTAACCTACAAAACTTTAATAATTAAATAAATAATCTATTTATAACTATACATATATCAAATAAAGCCTTTACGAGCTATGATGTAAATATTTAATTAATGTTCAACAAACAATTTCTCTTACATATCAAGCCGAGATGGATGAATTATCGAAAGTAAAAAGTCAATCAACCTCAAGTCAATATTAATCGAATTATTAACAAATTAATCTTCAAATGAATTTAAGTAATTGTCTTTTAAGAAAATATGAACCGGTTACAAGTCACAATCCAGTGAAATTAGGCTCTTTTGCGCCTAATAGAAATGTTCCAAGTGGTCAGGGAAATTGATACAAATATACTAAATTTGACCATGTAGCATTTATTAATATTAAAATACTTTGGTTTCTTCCATGAAAATACACCATATTTTGTTGTTCTCTCCTTTTTATTTTTATAATTTTTTAGTAGCAATCCCTGTTATGAAAATCTTTTATTACAAATTGTAATGGCCGAATTAGGTGTTTATTTAATTTTTTTTTTTAAATGGCCAAATATATGTATTGATTTTAGTGTCGATCTACTATTATACTATGTTAGTGTTATGCTTGATGTTAGAAATAATTGTTACAATTTGGAAACAAGGTAAGTTTGATGATATTATTTATGATAATAATAATAATAATAATAATAATACAAAAGAATATTATTATAAGCAATATTTATTTTATTAATTTTATATAGTCACAGCAATAAATCATTTTTATTTTCCAAACGCTCAATGTTGATTTTCAAACATACAACAATTTTGAAACAAGAGTTTACCAAACACTTATCCGATTCTTCCTATAACTGATTCTTTATCCAGCACAATTAAAATTGATTATCTTAAAAATACAATAATATCAAATCTAGCATTAATAATTTTTAGGGTAAATAGCACTAGGGGTCTCTAACCTTTGGACCTTGTAACAACGGGGTCCCTAACCTTCTATTTTGAACACCCGGGGTCCTTAACCTATGAAACGTTAGCACCTGAAGTCCTTTTTTGACCAAAACTATTAGTTTGACCGTTAAATGGTCAAAATTTTGTTGAATAGACCAAATTACCCTTAAATTAAATGATAAAAAAAGAAAAGAAAAAGAATAATAAAATAAAAATTGCAACTATACCCCAATCAATAAAATAAAAAATTACAACTAAACCCCCAAATCTTTTCCAAAATACCGCCACCAACCACAACCAACCGAAAATATTTTTGAGCAACCGTCGCCAACCACCGCCAACCACTTCCCACCGGTGAAAACTCCAGCTGAGACCCATTGGAGCAATTGGAGCAGGAGATCATGTGAAAACTGTGAGTTTATGCAAAAAAAAAAAAAAACCCCCATGAGCAATTCTTTCAATTCGGCCCCAATTGGCCATGACCTGATCCCTCTTTCGCCAGACCCGGACTCCAATGAGGGCGGACCACCCTCACCACCATCCTTATCGGAAACAACCCAACAGCCACCACCACCACCACCACCAACGTGCAACAGCCACTGCCACCGCCACTGTGCAACAACCCAACTTCCACACAGCCACCACCATCACGCAACAACCCAACAGCCACCATCACCACCACACAATAGCCCAACTTCCACACAGCCACCACCGCGCAATAGCCCAACTTCCTCAACCGCTAAATCAGCCATCGTGAAAACCCATGGAATTGAACCAACCAACCACCGCCAAATCATGGAATTGAACCAGCTAACCACCGCCAAATCAGCCACCATGAAATAATTGGCAAAAGAGAGGAGCAAACCGCTGTTTACGAAACACCCCATCTCAGATCTTCAAATAGAACAGGCAAAGAGAGTGAGACGCTGCCATGGCTGCAAAAACCCAGTTTCAGATTGCGCGGTGGCAGTGGCAATGGAAATAATCTTGAAGATGTAATTTATACCCAGAAGTTGGAAAAGATGATAGTAGACAAGCCCACTGCGGGATTGGACTCAACGACCGCGTTCCGGCTGGTGGAGACGTTGGTGGCGAAGAATGAGAAGACGGGTGCTGATGTTTGATAAAAGGGAAGACAGTGGCTGGTTTTTTCGGATCTAGTGCTGGTCTTTTCAGATCTGGTCCTGATCTTTGAGAAGGGGAAGACGGTGAGTGATTTTTGATCTGGTGCTGGTTTTGTCGAATGAGAGGTGGGTGGTGTTTGATCTGGTGTTGGTTTTTTCTGACGAGTGGTGGGTTGTGGCCGATAGCGATTTTGGAGAAGATGAAATTTTTGGATAGGAGGTTGATTGCAATTTGTTTTTAGTTGGTTGGGGGCTTGGTTGGAGAAGAAGAAAGTGAATGAGGAGTTTGTTGTAATTTTTGTTTTTTATGTTTTTTTTATTTTAATTTATAAAGGGTATATTGGTCATTTTAAGTAAATTTTGACCATTTAACAGTTAAACTAACGATTTTGGTCAAAAAAAGACTTCAAGTGCTAACGTTTCATAGGTCAAGGACCCGGGAGTTCAAAATAGAAGGTTAGGGACCCCATTGTTACAAGGTCCAAAGGTTAGGGACCCCTAGTGATATTTATCCTAATTTTTACATTAATAAATTTTTAAATAAAAAACTAAAAAGTAATAAGAAGTCCATTTTGAAAATTTTGTCCATATGTTTACATGTTAATTCTATTTGCAGCCTATACTTTGACCTACTTCTAATTAGATTATTATACTTTAATTTGTGTCAATTAAATCATTATACTTTAATTTTGTGTCATTTGAATCGCTACACTTTTATTTTGTCTTAATTTAGGCTACTTCTTTAATTTCAATCATATTGTCTAACGTCAAATATTGACATGATCATTACATACTAACGAGCATCTTACATGTATAAAACTTGTTATTCAACCATAAAATGTTGGGTAAATAGTATTGGAAGTCCCGAACTTTTGAACATTGTGACGATGGGGTCCTAAACTTCAATTTATAGCACTTCAAGTCCATAATCTTTAAAAAACGAGCGAGCAAAATCCTTCTTTTAAAAAGATCCCCAACCTGTAAAAAGTGTGTGAACGTCATTCCCAATTGACCATAAACGTTATTTAAGTTGTTAAATTAGCACGTGTCTCCTAAATAGTAGAAGTGGGCATTTTAACCGGAACTGAACCTCAACTCCCGAACCGGATTGTGGTTCAGTTCTAAAAAAATAATATTAGGAACAAGAACTGAGAACCAAGAACTGATCGGGTCCGGGTCAGTTCTTAGTTCTTGAACTAGAACCGTGGGTACCCGATTGGAACCGAATTTTTCATTTTTTATAAATTTTTTATTTTTTACAAATTTACCCAATGACCCACAACCTAATATCATGGTACCAGAAACAAGAATCCAACTGTTCAAGACCCAAACTAAAAGTACAAAACCGACCACTCTTAAACCTAAACTCAATTAGCTCAATTCTAATTACCAAAATCTCAATTTCTCGATACATAATGATACATCAAATGCGAAACGGGCGAAGCTTCTCTATAACCGAAACGAATCCTCAATTTTGAGAGACATCTTTCTTTTTTCTAACTCTAATTTATGAGTTTGTAATTTTGGTATCTATTCTTCCAGTTAATATTTATATTTTTCAGAAATTGTTTTAATATCTAAAGTACTTTATTGTTAACGGATTTGTAATTTGTAATTTTTTTCAAAACATATTGTCAATTCACAATTTTTAAAGAAAAATGTTATGGATAGAACCGAACTTGAACTGGAAATTACAGTTCCGATTCGAGTTTAGTTCCAATAATTACGTAGTCTAAATAGTTCTATTTATGAAATACTCGAACGGTAACAGTTAGTTCTGATTATTAAAATAATGAGACCGACCCACCTAATGCACATGCTTACTAAATAGTAAAAATGTCGAAATTCATTTTTTTGTTTGTTAAATCTCTAATGAGCAAATTACTTAGTATATTTTTATCGTTTTAGGAAACATCACACGTGCGTAACATGCTGATTTAACGGGATGTTTCAGGTATCATGTCTGCACAGTTTTAATAGGTTGGGGATCTTGATGTCACAAGTGGAAGGTTGAGGAATTGACCCCCAAAAACAAATTCTCTCTCATTGATAATGGACGTTTTGGGGTTGGGGGTTATCAATCTTTTACGATCAAAAAAAAAAAAAAAAAAAGTAGGATAATATTTGTTTAATACACTAAGTCACCTACGCGCTCATGTAGAACAGAGCTCTTCTCTTTGTTCGAGGACGAACAAAGGTTTACTTGTTACCCTTCTCTCTATTAAGATTCCAAATCCAACACAGTCTCACATTAGTAGCCCTAGTCATTTTCCAATAATTTCTTGGTAAGAGCCACTTACATCTTTGAAAATGTTTGCCCGTGCTTATATTCGACTTTTTTTAACTGTGTTTTCCGAAAATAACAAGAAACTTGTTTTTAAGCACGACTCGAGACTACTGAAGTAAATATGCTGCTGCATTTTTTGTTTTATTTTGTGGGTTAGAACTATTACTGTATATTTCTTTTTCGTTTTGAGTCTTATATGGGATCACTATCACTGGCTGGATGATAAAATGTAATGCTTTTTAAGTTTCTTTTACCTTTATTCTTTTTTTTTCTTTTTTCCTTTTTTTAATGTAAAAGGCAACAATGCAGTACAAGACATTCTTGTGCAATAATTATCCTTTTCGTTTTTTGTCGCAAAATCCTTTCATAGCACCATTGATCCCGGCGAAAATGGAGTGATTTTTTAATTGTCAATAGTACATTTGATTGGTTGACCAATTTTGTGAGTGGCCCATTTGGCTAATTTCTTGATTAGATATCACACCATCCCCATCAAAAGTGGTTAGACTTGTGCAATTGGTATGTACCTCTTGATTAAAATATTAATGGATATCAAGACATTCACCTCTGAGATTTTTGAGCATTTAGTGCTGCAAAAACTAAAGATTGTTGATCAATGCAGTGTTTTTTATTAGGCAGTGGAAGCATTTAATACTTCTATTAAGGGGAAAGTCTCGAAGGCGAAATTTTTATTTGTGTCAGAGGTTTCTTGACCAGACAGGTTGTAAATCGAGGAATGTGAACGAGTGGTAGGACCTGAGGGAGAGAGCCAACAGGCCAACCCCCAAAACAGACCTCCACAATATTTCAGTAAAAATCTGCCCTATACGAGAATCGAACCTGCGCGTTGCCAGAAGATTTCTCCCCACGTCACCTCAAGTCTTACTTGTATTCTCTTTAAGTAGCTTTAGAGCATGTTTTAGTATGCAATAATGGACAAGATTCGAAGAAATAATGAACAACACTGTACATGAGCAAACATGCCATTAATGTTTTCATTTGAGCTATATGACTCAATATGTGTTGTTTTGACTTCATTATCCACTGGATTGTTCTTGTGCATTTATTTACATTGGATTCCCCACTTTTTGGTATCACTGTTCTTACCCTTGTTGTGATATTTCTGCAGTTTTACATGCCTTGTGGGGCAGGAAGATTGAAGTACTAAATCTTTACAACTCCTATTAACTTTTGTGGTGCTTAAGATATGCAGAGTGCTAAAGCAAGGTAACTTTCAACTTTTATTGATGTTTGTTGCCTCAAGTTAAAAGTTCATCAGGCAAGTTTCATATCTGTGATTATGGATTTGGTCTTTTGGCCTTTTTCTAGTTGTTATTTCTTGAAATAGATAATTTTTTTTCTTGGATAAGAGAATTTGATTATGTTGAAACACGAAAGATATGTTAATTCCTTCCAAATTTTACAATATCTGTCTCCAAATGTTGTTTGCATGTTGTTCCATTGCAGAAACATTTCGTCTGGAGAGCGTCAAAAGATCTCTCCCCGATCCATTAATTCCTCCGACGTGCCTCATAAGACTTCTCCTCGAATTGTGCGCCAACTCAAGATAGCTGCACAAGATTCAGACTCCACTGCATCGTCTTCTAACCGAGCAAGTAGGACTCCGAAAGTGAGAAGTCCTAAAGTTGCCGATCGGAGGTCACTTGGAAGCCCATTGTCTGAGGTGTTTGCCTACTTGTATCTCTGGATCCCCTAGTATCAACTTTCAATTGATTTGTGCTATGATAATCCATTACGACAGTATATACTGCTATCTGCTATTGCATAAATTCCTAAATAATATGTTTCTTGCAACTTACAGAAGAAGCATCCATGTAGGGTTGTGGAACTAGAACATCAGATTTCTCAGCTTGAGAATGATCTGACTAATGTGAAGAATAGATTATGCTCTTCAGAAGCATCAAAGAAGCAAGCCCAAAAAGATGAAGCTAATCAACAGCTCTTAGCCCTTTCGTCAAACCTTGAAGAGTACCGAAAGAAAACTTTGGATATCCATATAGTAGAGCGTTGTAAGGAAACTGAAGAACAGGATCAGACGTTGCAATCTGAACTTGCAGATATCCAAGAGCAGCACTCGGTGAATTCAGATGCGTTAGCTTCTGCCTTAAGTGAAATCAAGCAACTGAAAGTCCAGCTTGAAATGGTAGCTAAGTCTGAAGCTATCCAGACTGAACACTCAGAATTGGTACAAAGTGAGCTACATACACTCAGAGAAAACCTGGAGGAAACTCTTACACTTGTGGAAGACATGAAAAACCAGCTAAGAGACTGCGAAGAATCAGAAGCTCGGGACCAAGCGCTTGTTGGAGAAACTCTGATGCAACTGGAAACGGCAAAACAGACTGTGGAGGCCCTCAAGTCAGATGGATTTAAAGCAATGGAAGCATATGATGCCATATCTTCCAAACTGAACCAGTCAAATGCTCGCATTAACATTTTGGAAGAACTTGTTAGCAAACTCAAGGCTGATGTCAGTTGTGTTGGTGGAAAAGATTCTCAAGATGAAGGTGATTGTAAAACTGAGCTTACTTTTCTCAAACTTGAAGTTGAACGGTTACAATCTGCTTTAGAGGCCGCTGAGACAAGATACAATGAAGAACAAGCTCGAAATGCAGAAGAGATGAGAAATGCTTATGAATTGGTGGAACAGATAAAGTCTACAACAAGTCAGAGAGAAGCTGGGATGGAGTCGGAGGTACAGAAAGCGAAAGAAAAAATTGAGGAATTGAAGGCAAACCTGATGGATAAGGAAACCGAACTGCAATGTATATGTGAGGAGAACGAGGGGCTGATGATGAGACTAGAAAATACCCTGTTGGGCCAGGGAGAATGTGAACAGGAAATGGGGCTCCAGAGATCGAATGCAGACGTAGAAGAATTGAGAAAAAAATTGATGGACAAGGAAACAGAGTTGCAGAATTTATCCGAGGAAAACGAAACACTGAGAATGAGGATCAAGGATAACAACTGGAGCAAAACAATTGATGATGAACTAGAAATTGCGAGGGCTGCAGAGAAGGAGGCTCTTGAGAAGGTTAATTACATGGCAGAGGAAGTTAATAAAAGTAACGGGAGAGCTGCAAGAGCGGCTGAGCAATTGGAGGCAGCACAGGCATCAAATGCAGAAATGGAGACCGAATTTAGAAGGCTAAAGGTGCAATGTAACCAGTGGAGAAAGGCTGCAGAGACAGCGGCAGCTATGCTTTCAACCGGAAATAATTTGAAAGTGATGGATAGAACAGGATCACTGGACAGCAACTATAGCCCGGGGACGGGAAACATAAGTTCGCCTTTTGCAGAGAATGTGGATGAAGATTTGATAAAGAAGAAAAACACTAACATGCTTAGAAGATTTGGGGTCATGTGGAAGAAGCAACAAAAGTAGAAGCTATGTGTGACAGTAATTCATCCTATGACATGAAATTCAAAAGTGTATTGTTGCAAAAATTGATATATTTCGATAATCAGAATCTCAAGTTTGATCACTTCTATAATTAATCAATGGTAATTCCAGTCATACTTGTCCTTAATTAGAAATACCATTTCGCCTAGTTGCAGGCAATTTCAATAATTTCGAATGCCATTTTCCGTGTCGTGGTCTCATTTATTTAACTTTTTTTGGGGTCACATGGGTCACGGTAAGCCAAATTTATCCCTGTGTCCACCTAGATATAGGGGTGGGCGTGGATTGGGTCGGATTGGTTTTGGGTCAAACTCGACCCCAACCTAACATATTCGATTTGACAAAAAATCAAATTGAACCAATCCGACTCTATCCAAACTGACCAAGATTGGGTTGGGTTGGGTTGATCTGTTTGGGATTTGGGCCAATTCACGGTGAGATAAATTTCTTTGAGCCCAACTACACTTTGGGGCTTTTTGTTGATTCTGTTGAAAATATTTTTAAGTAAAAGTTACACAAACTACTTACATTTTTTAAAATAATTTTTTCGTTACAAACTTAATTTTTTTATTTTAAAAATACGGTCTATAATTTATTTTTTTAATAAATAAAATAAAAGCAAAATTCATATTTTTAGACAACTGTTTATAAACAACTATCCTTAAAAATTGCACACAATAAGAAAAGAACTCCTAAATTGCAGGCGAAATATTTGATTTCTAAATTTATCAACATCTTCCATTTTCAAATTCTTCTCCAACAATCTTAACCATACTTTAAAAACAAAAATGCTAATCACCTAAACTAATCATCTTACTTCAGTGTAATCTTCATAATTTTGGAGTAGGTTGAAGAATTTAACAACGGACAATCCAAACTGAAACCCAAGTAGTTTGAACCATTCAAAATATGTGATTTTTGTAATTAATTTTTTCATTTATAACTTATCATGAGTTCTACTTGTAGATTGTTACAATTGTTTTCGACACAAATTATATATATATATATATATATATATATATATATATATATATATATATATATATATATATATATATATATATATATATATATATATATATATTGACAGTTTTGTCAACTAATTGTTACATGTGATTGTCACATTTATTTATTTTTACACAAATGATATATATTTGACAATTCTGTCAAACTAAGTGTTACATTTGATTAGTTACACGAAGTGTTATTCGACGTTTGCAATTAAAGTTACATGTTATTAATTGATGTTATTAATTGACTTGTTAACATCATGTAACATGTAATGAAAAAAATATGAGAATGTATACGGGTAATCCATTCGAAATAATGTTCTGATTTTGCCTTCATGTCATTTGTATCACAGATTGTGTACTAATGTCACATTTCATTATATCATAAGTTTTATGTGTGAAAGTTGATCCTACCTGTTATATCTATGGTCATATCTTTTTTTGAGAGATTTTTTTGGCTAACAAAATATTAGGAATTAATCAGCTGTATTTTTTTTGCTAACGGATTACAATTAAACATTCTGTAATTTATTGATTACAATCAGCTGCGAAATTAAGGAATCAGTTACTGTATTTCATGTAATAAAATATTAATAAATAAAATAATTATCAAGAAGTGGTATTTTTAAAATATATGTAATATAAATAGGTTTTTGTAATTATTTTCAGAAAGTAGTTTATATGTGTAAAAATCCTCTTTTTAAATTTTGAACCAAATTCAAATTGGGCCAATTTCAATTACATTAAAGAGAAAATTGTCTATAAGTCACCCACATGTGATTTGTTTAAAATTAGGTCAAAACACTTTTCAAAATTGTTATTAAGTCACACTCTTCCGTCATATTTCATATTATTCCCAAAATTACCCCAGTGCTCCATATATTACCACACCCATTTTCCTCGGCACTGCTCCTACCATCTCCTCAAACATCACCACATCTATCATCTCCTTCTGCCCCACCTCCAGTTGCCAGTTCATCGTCACCTCCAATTATGTGCCGTCCGTCACCATTAGTGGGTTCCTCTCCCAAATAATCTCCTGCTCCTCACAAGACACCGCATCCTCCTCCTCCATTTGTTGCTCCCTCTCCACACCCACTAGCAATAATTTGTGAGGACTAACTATATTACAGTGCTTCATGTTAGCAAGATGCCCGTATTTTTCATTATGGGATTATGTATAGACTAGGATTTGGTAGACACATAAATGTCAATTTTTCCCCAAGTATCTTTAGTTCCAAGCACTTGGTATCATGATACTATAAAGCTACTTTTCATTTCAAGATCTGTTAATCATGACAAATATATCATTTGCCTGGGATGGTCAACTCTTTCTACTTTTCTATATATCCAGATTCATCGCTCCTAAGGCCCCAGTATTCAGCTCAACTAGTCGGAAGTGCTTCGACAAACAATTTCATTTACTTACTGGAGCATGGTGGCATAGAGGTCATGGTTCACATATGATGAACTAGCTGGGACAACAAATGGGTTTTTAGCAAATAATCCTCTGGAGAAGGTAGGTTTGGTTGTGTTTATAAAGGAGTTCTGACATATGGATAAGAAGTTTCTGTTAAACAATTGAAGAGAAGTTGTTACACACACTAAAAATAGAAAATTTCAACCCAACAAAAAATAGTATCATAATAAAATTATCTTAATAAAACAGTATCATAGAAGCTTGCTATTGTTATCAGATAATGATGATTCTTCTGAGAAGTGTTGGATAGTCTCTGGATTGCAAAATTTTGGAAACAATTGTTTTTTGAATGTTATTTTGTAGGTGGATTCAGTTTTTATAAATAATTTTCTTCTTATTTTTCTTGAATTATATTGTTTTTGTTGGAGATATTATTTTTTAGTATAGGAACACAGTTGTTTTATAATTATTTTTTGGTCGAATAAAAGAAAAGAACATTTGTTTCACATATGTCAATATTTTTTGTGTTTTGGAATGTTACTGTCACACACTCATGTGTTGTTTGATATTGTATCATAGAAAACAGTATCTTAATAAAACACTATCAGAAACACATTATTATCAATATTGTATCATAGAAGTACATTTGTATCAATATCATAATAACAGTATCATAGATAACAGTATTGTATGGTTACAAATAGCAAATATATAAGCATATTATTATCAAGCATATGCTTATGTGAGCATAAAGTTGTGTTTTAACATTAACCATATCACAGTATCTAAATAAAACAATATTTTAATAAAACAATATCATAGATAAATATATTTTAATATATCAATAACATAAATGAAAGTATTTTAATAAAACAGTATAATATGCACAAACTACAACCCAATATAAGAATAGTTTGATTTTTGAGCACTGCAACACAGTGTTGATGCAAAGATTGACGGGTTTTCAATGAGTTAAGGTAAACATTGTTGGGAAAGTCACATGTGGTAGATTCTGGAACTTAGCTAGTCCATCTCATAACGATGTGGGATCATTGAAGATGAAGGTACTTGGAATAAATTATTTGTTTACCATATGGTGAAAATATTTGTTTATTTATGTTCATGGGTGTTGAACTTTGTACACGTAAAATTGATGTTCTCCTTTGAATCAATCATAACGAAGGGCCATTGAAGGATGGATGCAAGTTCAACAGTAAGTACAATAATCCTTCTTTTGACATTGTGATTGATTTTAGCAACCACAATGCCGCCCTCCAAGTTCTTGATAACTGATTCTTTAATAAAGAACTTCTTAAATCAGATTGATGAAGTTATCAAAAGTGCAAACAATGCAAAAGAAAATTTCTCAATGCAGGTATACTTTACAATGGGACGTTGCCATTTTTTTTTTGTTTGATTTGTCTAGTACGATATCACGTTTTTGGAGCTACGTTTTTGTTTATTATGCTTCATCATGATGTAACAGCCCGAATTTTCTCATCCCGGATGGTCACTAAAATAATCTCTAAAATATATTTGACGACTCCAAAAATTATTTCCTGTGCCTTTGAATGATTTTAAAAATAAGATTTTGTGGAAAAATAATAAGTGTGCAAGGAAAGAAGAATTTTCTTCATAATTTCATAGTTTTTACTATATTACGATTGGTGTCGCCATAATTTATTTGACTAATCAAACGAATTCAAAAAATTACGAAACTTTAACTGTAGATACTTGGGACTACAGACTACAACAAATTAAAATTTTAAACCTTTACTACGTCGTTTGATAGGTGAAAAAGATAGCCAAAATTGCTTGAAAACTGTCACTGGTGCCTTAAGGCAGCTCGTTTAAACGTACATAATAAATTCATACGATGGAATTTTTTAGTGATTCCAATTTTTGTTATTAGACCACATATAGAGATTTCCATAGTCATTGATTTCACTCAAAACTCTAACCATAAAAAAAGTTATGATTTTTCAAAAAGAGGACAGTAAACTAAAAATTCTGAAAAATGAAACTAGGTAAATTCCTAATTTAAAACTTTGAACGACAAATAAACCAATCTCTTGTTTTCGTACATTTTACATAATTAATTACTGAATAAAATACTTATAATATAATAATTAAATCATAACTGACTCGATCATTTCGACGTCAAAACATAAACTAAATAAAACTTTCCATGACAAGCTCGTTAGCCTACCGCCATCGCATCAACGCCGATCAGTTCAATCTAAATATTTGTTCAATTTGGGGGTGAGTATTTCATAAGAAACACTTAGTAGCAATACTTATAACACGTGGAAAATTTTACTTAAACATGAATTTAACATGCTATGATTTTTGAAACGTACATAATATCATAAATATTGGTAGCCGGCACCACATAACGTCATACGTGATTACCTTCAATCACAAACATGTTAAAGTGATTACCTTCAATCACTATCATAAGTTCCTTTGTAATTAAGTTTGCATGGCATTCATATAACATCATAATTTTTCCAAATCTTCATTTAAAAATCGCAGTAAAAACATTAAGTAAAACTACCTCAAAAATGGTTTTCAATTTGGCATTCATATAACATTATAATTTTTCCAAATCTTCATTTAAAAATCGCAGTAAAAACAATAAATAAAACTACCTCAAAAATGGTTCTCGATTGAAGTTGTTATGGACGAAACTTGATATCTGCAGCTTCCAAAAACAAGACCCGTGCACTATATATATAGATGTATATATATAAGGGAATTTTGTGAATTAAAAGGCAGGGTTAACAATTTCACTGCTGGCCTAAAATTGAAGGAAAAGTGAAGGAAAAGTGCTAGGAATTTGTGACTGCAATTGCCGAAATTTGAAGAAAGGATATAGGAGTTTTTGCTAAGTCTTTTAGTGCCAAATTTTGGGAGATGAATGGGGGCAATGTTGCTGGAAATAAGATGAAAAAAAACAATAAATGGCTGGAGTTTAAGGCCGAATTTTGAAGAATGAAGAAAAAAAAGGAGTTTTGTGAATTATTTTGCTTAACTTAGGAACTAATTTTTCTGGGTTGCTGTGTGTACGAATTTGGGGTGTATTTGGAGGGAAAAATAGGTTGTATTGAGGGCTGAAAAAGTGAGGGAAAGTGGGGGAAAGAAAGTAGGAAGTATGGAGCAGTTAGATGATCATGGAGGCTGCTGGTTTTGGTTGAAATCTGGGGGGAAATATCCACACTATAGAGGCATTTTTTTTTTTCTGATTTGGGGAGAAAAGAGTGACCTTGTGGTAGGTTAATGAGGTGGAAAAATTTAGTTACTTGGTGATGGGAGAGTGAGGGAAGAAATAGAATGAACATGGTTGCAAATTGGGCTGCTGGACGGTTTCTTCACTGTCATGGGAGGCAGTTTTATTTTGCTTATGTATAGGCTCTTTGTTTGATGGAAAATAGCATAATTTAAGGGGCTGTTTGGCTATGTATTTTTGGTGGTTTTTAGGGTGTTGTTTGGGTAGGGTTTTCGGCTAAATTTTGGAGTCGAAAAGTGAATCGACTTTGGCTAAGAAAGCGAAAGCAAATGGCCGGAATTTTTAGACAGAACCGAACAATAAGTTTTAAAATTTAACTAACTATAAATTATTTCATTCAACTTGAAATTAAAAACTTACCAAATAAAATAGAATAAGGTTTGTTTGCAAATTAATTCCGTCGACTAAAAAAATTGAAACGAACACGCGAAAAATTTTAATGTGACCAATAAATCATGGGGTACGAAGCAACGTCGAAAGTAAGAAATTTTATTTACTTGAAATTAAAAATGTGAAAAAAAAAATCGGTTGTTACAATGATACCTTTATTAATGTACAAAATGATGGTTCAACCACCACTATTGATAGATGACAATACAACATAAATGAACCCGGATCAGCTCCTGCTCTGTCCTAGCCAAGTTGTCAAGGCCACAAGAAATTCCAACAAAAATATTGGTATAGATGTATATTTACGTTACATCCTGTTCCATGCACAATATATATATTCAATGAAACTATACATATCCATTTCTCTAGAAAACTCGTGTATCATCGTGGTATATTTATATTTGTGTAGTTTTGAAGAGGAAAATGTACAAATTACTCACAATAAAATTACACCAGGAATGCCTCAAAGAAGGTAATATAAATAGATTTTCATAGATCACCACTTCTGAGAGATTTTGATTCTACGTCAGGTTCCAACCAAATAATCTGTACTACATATATGCATTTAAGGATATAGAACGGACCCCCGTACGATGATGACGTCGGAACACTTGAGGAATGGTTGCAGGATGGATACAAGTAAAGTCAAGTGTAAGTTGCTGCACTCAAATTTTATGTAGAACAAGGAAGTTCCAATTGAAAAAGACAATATATAGCCCTACTTGAATTTGGATTGTACATAATAGACAACAAAACATGGTAGAGAAGACGAATTGGTGCAAAGGCACCATATTTATTTCAGTAGATGCATAGCCAGCCTGCTGACCTGCAGCATGTGGGGAGAAAAACTCAATCGCGAGCGAGAGCGGAGACCTTCAAGTCAAGTCAATGACAACTTTTTAGCAAAAAATAAAAACATGGCCACCTATCTGAGGCATGTCACTGACCTATTGCCCAACTTTGATAAATTTGAGATCCTCCAAATCTCTCTCATGGAGAACAACAATGCTGACGCTCTGTCCAAGTTGGCAAGCAGCAAGGATTCAGAATTATTGAGGTGATTCTGATTGAATTCCTAGCATAATTGTCAACTAAAACCAAGGAAAAGGTGAAAGTCATTAGTCAGTAGCCTAATTGGATAAAAGACCTATCTGATTATTTGACCAACCAGACACTCATATCCAATAAAGCCGAGGCTAAGAAGCTATGGCTAAAAGCCACTTGGTTTATCCTCAGGGACGGACTCTTGTACAAAAGAGGTTTCTCCACTTCTCTACTGCGGTGTGTTAGGCCAGATGAAGCCATATCATGCACGAAGTCTATGAAGGTGTATGCGGCAATCACAAAGTTGGTATGTCAATAGCTCAAACGATCATTGAAGCCAGAGTTTTATTGGCCAAACTTTAAGAAAGATTCTATGAAATATGCCAGGCGCTCTGAAAAGTGCTAAAGGTTCGCCAACATACCTCACCTATACCCACAAGAGTTGAAGACCATGAGCATGACCTTTCGCCAAATTGAAAATCGAACTAGTAGGCTCCCTACCCAATGGGCGGGCTCGAGCATATGTTCGTGGTAGTTGCCATCGATTACTTCATAAAATAGGTAGAGGCAGAGTCAATGGCAAAGAGAACTGAGGCCAATACAATAAAGTTCATTTGGAAATACATAGTTGTAGGTTTGGTGCTTCATACTATTTAGTTTCAGATAATGGTAGACAGTTTGACAACAAAATGTTGCAGAAGTTGTGTGATGACCCCAGAATTCTAAGAGAGTTTTTCAGCCCTTATCATCCTCAAGCCAATGGTTAGGCCGAGGCTGTCAACAAAACGATCAAATAAGCTTCGAAAAATAAGCTTGATGCCATGAAGAGGACATGGATAGATGAGTTTCACAACATCTTGTGGGCTTATCGTATTACCAATCGAATGTTTACAGGTGAAATCCCTTTCTCCCTGACCTATGCCACTTATGATATAGTACAGGTTGAGGTTGGACTCTCTTCACCATGACTAGTCTTATATAATGAAGTATCCAATGATGAGTCAAGACGAATAGAGTTGGACCTTCTTGACGAGTCTATAGATCACTCCAAGACAAAGTTTGCAACCTATCGAAGGAAAATAGCCTAGTACTATAACTCCATAAGTGAAGAGAATGTCATCCAGAGTCGACGATCTCATGCCATAAAGGTCTTCTCGACATCCAGATGAGCTGATTCGGGAGCCTTCGATCCCAAATAGAATAGCCTTTGAGTTTGACCTAGAACCTACACAATCGAATGCTTAGAAGGTTGTGAATAATCCCACCCTAAGAATACCGACAACCTGAGCAGGTATTATTAGCGAAGTGTAGTAATGACCCGATGGTCAGTTGTAATTGTTCATTTTTAAGTTATAATTGTGATCCGGACAGGCTAAATGATAAAGTTATTGTGATGGAAAACATTGTCGATCAAAGTTTATCGTGAGTGACAATGGAAGAAATTTCATTCTTCATTGACAAAAGTACAAGATTACACTCTTAAAAAAGTCCACGTCGCTACTCCGTATGGGCCGACACAAGAAGGGACAATTGATGTCAAATTTTAATTAACTCGCAAGTGTACGAATCTATTGGAATATAGATAAGTAAAAACGAGGTCGATCCCACAGAGACTGCTATGAGGAAGGTGTAACTTAATCCAAATTAACTGTTATTCTAATCTAGTTGAGTCGAAAAGATTTGTTGTTGAAATTGTTTAACTAAAAGACTAAAGAAATAAAATAAAGAGATGAATTGATAATTCAAGTTGTGTAAAACACCAAGGTTTCAGAATCCACCATTGTCTAATTTAGCAATTATCCAATCATTCATTAATCCCCAAAAAAAAAACACATACGACAACCCGAAATCAATCTATTGTCGTCCCTAAAGATTTATCAATTAAGTCCAGAAGAAGAAGAAGAAGATCAAATATAGGCTCCCCTTAAGCTTCAAACATAAACTACTTAAGCGTTTTTCGTATCAAGCTCAATTGAAAGACAACAAAGAATCAAAGAAGTTCTAAGCATTCTATGTATCCCAATTCGAATAGAAGATGACGAAAAATCAAAAGCAATTAATAGATCATATTGTATCACCAAGCATGGATTAATTCAATCAACATCTAACTATCAAAAATACATGATATTTAAGATGAAAGAAAATCATATTCAATTATTCTAATTAAGAACAAGCCATGAACGTTAAAGCTCTTGAGAAGGAATTAAACGAATAACGGAATAATCACTGAATTAAAACAAGGTTTCATCGTCTACCTTGGCTAAAGAAAATTAGAAGAACATGATGAAATTAAAAATACAAGAATTGATAGAACCCGGCATAGATTGAAGGACAAGAAATCTTCAAAAACTCTTGATTGTCAGTCAGTTGCCTTCTCTTGTTTTCTTCCGTCTTCCCTTGATTCGGCTCCCAAAAATCCTACACTTTGATATGAGTTAATAACTCATATATATACTTACCTAATTGTCCCACAAAATATCCCAAGAAAACCTAAAAATTCGTTCAAAACGTTTCCTAGTTGAATTGGGATTCAAAAAAGGAAATAAAATTATGTTTCTGCCGAAAATACACTGGGAGATCGCCCAGTGCAAACCCGGGCGATCGCCCAGGCCAAGGAAAAGCTTTCTGCTGTTGAAAAATAGGGTTGGGCGAACGCCCAAATTTAAGCCTGGGCGATCACCCAGGCTACGCTGTTTCTTCTGCGGCGGCTGTTTTTCAAATGGCCATAACTTCTTGTAGGAAACTCCAAATTGAGATCCGTAAAAAGTGTTGGACTCGTAATTCAATTATCTTTCCAATGGTGTATCATTTGCCTTGTGGATATTTTAATATCAAAAGTTGTACTCTAATCTCTCCACATGCTTCGGTAGGTAGTTTCCCAATTCGGTTCTTTGGCTTTCCGGTGTTTGATCCATTTGATTAAACTCTTCGTTGTCACTCTAAAACACCTTAAACTTATTGATTTTCTTTTCTTCCTCATCCTCAAATGTTTGGCTCTTGATATTCACTTCAAAAACTCAACTTACTCGTCGATTTCGCCAAATTATTGCTCTTTTCGTCCATTCTTCTCCAATTGTTTACAAACGCGTCCAAAACTGAAATAGAACAATAATATACTAGATAAGTAGAAAATCAACTATATGACGACGTAAAAGATTAATTCAAATGCCAAAATAAGTGCATAAAACGCACTTATCAACAATCTAGAATAAATACAAGAAACGAAATTAAGCGCGGGCCTAGACCTCAGGAGCTGGGGTATCCGTCGTGGTTGGAGGGTCAGAAACAGGCAGATGTGGCTAAGTTGAGGTTGGATCGGTGGTAGAATGGGCCTCCGTCAGCAGCACAACGTCGACATCACGTACTCTAGATACGTTATCGCTTAAGCCTTCAAGGGACTATAAAGATTTGAAGCCGCAGGTTTGGACTCAGCATCCAAGTTCTCCACTCCAAGTTTTGTAAAGAATTGGAGATCCAACTCTGGGTCCTTTTCCCGCACAATCCTCCTAACCTCTTTTACCGCTTTAGACCAGAAGTATTCTTCCATGACGGCATAATCTTTGGTCTTGTGGAAAGGGGTTCGATATGTATCCATCACCCTGTCACCAGCTTGTTAAGCCTCACTCTCAACCTCATCCAATGTAAGCTTCAGCCTAATAATATTGGAGGTGAGATTGTAAGCCTTATCCATCCTAGCCTCCAGATCATCCAACATTTTCTTTCTCTACCCCTCAGCCGCCCTTCGGGCCTCGAGAAACTACTCACCCATTCACCTGCACAACTCGTCCAACTCTTTAAGCTTTGCGTCCTTGATTGCCGTATTTTATTTCATCTTCTCAGCCTCGGCCTTTGCCACCTCTACTCAAGAATTGGCATTCTTAATCTCAGACTTGAGGCCAACCACCTATTTTTTAAGTGCCTAACCTGCAGCCGTTCTCTCTTCGGCCTTCCTCTTCCTCTTGTACTACTCCATTAAGACCATCTCAACTAAGAACTTATCATTGCACATGGAGGTCTGCTTCTGCCACTCCTTAGTCCAAGCCTTTATACTTGTGGCTGCTATAATAGATTGAGTGACACGCATCACATCCAAAAGCTCCGGGTCAAGTTTCTCTAAAAAATTCTTTAAAAAGCCCTTGAGCCGTATCTGAAGTCAGAGAGGAGCGGGATTTTATTGAAGGAGTCTGACTGCTAGTTGCCGCCACTTTTCTCTTGCTGGCACTCGCAGACTCTGAATTCCTCAACATAGAGGTAGACGAAGATGGTACCCTAGAAGATTCATTCGTCGTAGTCTTAGAAAGAGGGGCCCTAGGAGAAGGTGCATTGGTCAGCACCACCTTCACCTTTCCATTTGGGTCAGCAGTACCGGGCTCAGAATCCAAGGTAAAAGTAAATGAGGATGGAGCCTGAACAGAGGTATGCGGTGGCGTATGAGTTACTACTCGTGCAGAGACCTCGGTGTGAGTTGAAGTAGACTGTTCATCTCCTCTAGCCCATGTTTTCTTATCCCGAAAGGAGGATAGGCTGGGGTACTTAGGTTTTGTATTCTTGAAAGAATCTATGAATGGAGAACTGAATTAGTTTCTACCCTACAATAAGCAAAGGCCAACGTAAGCAAAATCATCGTCATACCATGACTCGCCATCAGATCGAGTCTAGACAAATATTTGTCTCAATTGACCAGTTTCTTGATAGTCTGCTCTTCCTCATGTACACTGAAGAGCTTGGAAACATGTTCTTGCTCAGCCTCGGTCAACGTTGGTTTGCGGCTCAAACCTACACAACTGTAAAGAAGTGATCAGAGAAAGGTTTGATGGAAGAAAAAAAAGTAGTAGACACCAACATTATCCTCTCCACTCACTTAAATGGCCATATTCCTTGGGGGACCCTGACCTACGACCTTGGTTTGTTGTGAAAGAACTCCCAATTGCCTTGGATGAAGAAAAAAGAGTTATTCATTCCCACAACCTTCGACCTGATGAATGTCACCAGTGGAGGCTCTCCAACAGAAGGGCCTCCATTACACAGCCCACTCGTTAGGCAATAAGAATTGATTTGAAATGAAGCACTTCGTCTATGGGCATTGTAGAAAGTATAGAATATGACTCTAATCGTTCATCTCAAATCACTCTAGTATGATGGAAAGGACTGGGCCCACTAGAG
Organism: Forsythia viridissima; assembly: GCA_030279155.1. Lineage (NCBI taxonomy): Eukaryota > Viridiplantae > Streptophyta > Magnoliopsida > Lamiales > Oleaceae > Forsythia > Forsythia viridissima. The sequence goes on along the minus strand of CM059043.1, from coordinate 20,222,774 downwards.
AAAATACAAGACAATAGAAGAGTTCGCTCTATAGCGTAAGATAGTGGTCGTTGCTAGTCCATAACTACTTAAAACCTCCTGGACAAGTATAGCAAGAGTCTCATGACCGACTCAAACATCATCGTGCAAAAAGCTATGCCTTGAGGAGACAAACAAGTCGCTCGATCTTTTGGTCCCTGCATATCAACTCTACCGATCCTAAACTAATTCATTATGTTTCGCGCAGAAAATGTGTCATTTGCTAACAATTAAAGGATTCAGACGATGTGTAAGGGACGCCAAACCTTTTGAGACAAAGTCCCAACAAGGGGTGTTTGATTTATGAAGATTACAATAGTGACAAAGGATGAAAGAACAAAACGAAATGCCTCCAAGGGGCACAAGCACAATAGAATTCGCTGTAAATAAATATTTAAGACTAAAATGGAATGAAATTACATTTCTCTGTTTTTTGAGAGTTGTCTTCTTGTCTCTGTCATTCAACCTTCTTTCTTTTATACTTTACCAAACGATTTCCTTCAATCTTGCGTCAAAAACTTCTTGTCGCCCAATAACTACCCACTTCCTCCATGATGATTCAACTGCTTGTAACTCCTCCATGATGATTCAACTATTTGTAACTCCTGAAACGTGGGAAAAATGATAAGAGAGGAAGAAAACTGTTCAAGAACGGTTACTCGTATAAAATAATTAATCGTTCTAGTCGCCCAACGCCCTGGGCGTTCTTGATCTGGGCGATATCCATTTTGGGCCCTATCTGGCCTGGATAATTTCTATTGGGCCTATATATAAATTTGCCTGGGCGTCCATTGGGCCTGGACGACACATACTCCTAGGCCTATATGCTTGGGTACTTTCTGTGGGCCTATACGTACAATTTTTCTTAAATCTCTTTCTTAGGCCCTTATTATTTTGTATGTCAATAGTTACCCCCCAATATGGCTGAATTAATATAATCACTTATTAACTAGCCATATTCACTTAGTGGCGTTTCATCTTCTAAAAAGTATGTTTGGCACTTCGATTCAGAAATCCCAAGTGCACGATCTATATAAACCCAAAAAAGGCGCCACTACATTGCACCAATAACCACGTTCGGCCCCCATCACATCACCGTCCATCACGTCGCCGCCCCTTTCTCTCTCTATAAAAGGACACTATTCATCCTCTCCTTGACTTCTCATTTACCTTTTCAAGATGGTTATTACCCTTGCAATCTTCCTTTCAATTTGCTGAAAAAATGGCTACGTCTAAAGTTTCCTCAGAAAATAGCATCACTTTCGAAGATTTCCGGGACCTCCTATCCAAACCTTATGTAAACCCATCGTGTCATTTGCCCTCTAGGCCTAATATGAATGAGTTCTATTTGGGCCCGTCGTTTAGGGACGCAGACTCTATTGGGCGACTGGCTACAGCCCAGTTCTTCCATTGCACCCAAGAACCTCCTTTCTTGGACCCTTTCTCTTTGAAGCCAATCCGCGAGAAGAGCATTCACACTTGGCCTAAAGCAGACCCACTTTCCGCCTCTGGCAGGCGCGCATGATGAAACATGGCCCTACAAAAATGCTCTTTGATCGTGCTAGGATTTTTGACCTTTTGGAAATTGCTACACGTCCCCCACTCTATGACCCTGTTCTTTTTCCAATCGGCCTGAGTTTCTGGTCTTCTGAGTACAACACTTTCATTTTTCCTCTTGGCCCAATGTCGATCACTCTAAAGGGATGTTGGTGCTTTGGTCAATCTTCCTCCTCTGGGCGATACTATTTCTCCTGCTATGCTGATATCCTCCCTTGCTCCAAGGTTTGATAAGAAGTATACGGATTCCTATTTAGGCATGCAGGAGCTTTATGACAACTCTGGCAAAGATCCTACTCATGCAGAGCGTGTAGCTTTCCTTCAGGTTTGGCTGTGTAGGTACATTCTTTGTGTTCCTAGTCTTAAACCGTCTATGGCCTATCTGCCCATCGCCCATGAGTTGGCCCTTGGTAGGTCTTTAAATCTTTGCTCTTTGTTTCTGGACGCTTTCTATAGGGGTATGGCCTACCTTCAACATCAACTTAGGACCAATGCTTCTCCCACTGGAAGTGGGCCTCTTTGGCTCGCTCAATTGTGGTTGAGAGCATATTTTCCACAACTTGGTATTCCTTCAATACCCTCTCGGCCAGTGAGTTGTTACGGTCTGGTTATCAATCAATTAGCTCCTGTTGACATGTCTAACCGAGATGTCTTTACATTCTTTTATAACTTAAATTCAATTCCCTCTTTCTTTCCTTTCTTTGTTCATCAAGTCCCAATCTATGTCCAACCCCCTCTTACTCTGAACGAAGTGAGTGCTGTCCTGCCCGTTTGGGCCCAATACTTGACTGGGCCAGAATTGTTCCATGACATTCTTACGGGTACCAATGCCAAGGCTGGGGTCGAGGTCTATGCTCTCTAGTTCTTTGCCCGACAACTCGGTTTTGGCCAAACTTGGCCCATCTCTCCTTGTTATTCAAAAAGTTTCCAGGAACGCTTCCATACTATCACCAAAGTAGAAGCACAGGCCATAGATGAACGTAATGCTTCTCTGATGAATGGGTTTTCTTTGGCTCCTTTCAATCCCACTCTGGCCGTTCATCCTCTTTTTGAGTAATTTTGGCCTTCTGTGAAACGTAGATTCTTCACTACTAACGTCAACCATGCATTCTATATACTTGAGGGATCAGGGTCTTCCAGAACTTCCATTTCTTCTACTCCGATTCCTATTCCTACTGTGCCCATATCAGTTAAACATCCTGCTCCTTCTTCTTCTCCTTCAAAATCTCCAACAGTGCGTACTAGATGTTCTGTTGTGATTTCCACTCAATCCAGTTCTCCTTCCGCCCAAACTGGAGCTGCAAAAGGTACATCCAGCCGTAAACGACCAACGTTGGATCCATCAGGTCAACCTGATGATGACAGTGATGACGATGATGGTGCTCCTCCTATGACCAGAAGAAAGGTAATATGATTTCTCTTTATTTAAAGAACACTTTAATATGGATATTGATATTCTATTTGTGCTCTAAACCAGAAGGGGGTCACTTTTCCTTTGAAAGATTCTACTTCGCCCGACCCTTCAATTTCTCCATCTTCCGAGCCATCCATCGAAGTGGATTTGCCTGAAAAGGGATTCGAAGACCCAGCCACTTCGATCGCCCAGCCAGTTGGAGAATCTCCATCATTTCAGGGCGTTTCCCCTCCAAGCGTAGAACTGGATGGTAATATGTGCACATAGTTATGATATTTTTTCTAACTTCACCATTTGTCATGGCGTTACTCTTGAAAAACTTATCATTATTCGTCCATTTGCAGAAAGACCAATTGATTTGCCGGTTGTACCAGAGCCAGCACGCTCGGATAAGGATGGATCTTCGCAAGCATTCAAATCGCCCAGTGGCACATTTCCTCATTCCTCTTCCAAAACTGCTGATGAGTCAACCCATGAGGTAGTTTTCTTTCGATTTACTTTACATTGCTTATTGCCATAAAGATGCTAAGTAATCATTTTTACCTTTATAGGACGCTGATACCATCTTGCGCTCTATTCAGGATTTGTTTACGTCATGGGAACAAGTGAAGGCTAGTCAGACCGCTCGTTCATCTTCGGCCAGTCGTCCATCTTCTGCCTCTGCTGCTTTTTCCATAGAAAACATGAACATTCTTAAGTAGGTAGTACTTGAATACACTTCTTTCATGGACATGGATATCTCACACACTAGTGCTGCTAACCAACGAGACAAATTTGAGCGTTTAAGCCACCAAATGGCCCAAGCACTTGAGCTTCCTTCACTCAAACTCTCCACGGACCTCAAGTTATCTTTGAAAATTATCCATCAGGAGATAAGTGCGTTGTTGGCTAAAAATGTGGAACTCAAAGCCAAGAAAACTCAATATGTCAATGCTGTGACCGAAAAGGAATCTCTTCACCAGGAAATCGATCAAGCTAAAAACAATATGAACGAGATTTCTTCTGAGGTTATGGTTGATGATTCTTTGATGATGAGTTTGGCTGCTCAGATAAAAGAAATTCAAGAAAAGATGGACGACTGTAAGGCCAGACTGGCCGCTAAGAAGCGCAATGCTTCTCAAGAAGTTGAACGGGCTAGATCCTTGCTTGAGCGTTATTCAGGTCTAGAAGTGGACGAAGGAATCATGGATGAACTATCCACTGCTTCTGTTGAACAGCGTGATGAATGGGAGAAGCTTAGAGAGCGGATGTGCTCTATTTGGAGAATGCTGTAATCAAGACTTGAACGTTTTAAGGACAATTTCTCTTTTTGTTTCATTCAATTTTCCTTTGTAATGATAGGCAATCATGGCAACCAAATTATCCAATGAAATGAATAGTTTTATTCGTTTATAGAACTGTGTCCTTTAATGTTAAACATCTAATCGAATGTTAAACATCTAATCGTTCAAAATCCCAAACTGATGGAACGTACTTCTTTAAATATTTGCCATTAATAGACCTCACGTGCCTCATACCATCCAAATTTTCTAGATGATATGCTCCATTTGGTAACACCTCCTTAACTCTGTATGGTCCTTCCCAATTTGGCGACCATTTTCCAAACTTTGGACTACTACTATCCAATGGGAGTATTGTCTTCCAGACCAAATCCTTCGTACTAAAATATTTGGCTATAACTTTTTTATTATAATACGAAGCCATTCTTCTTTTTTGAATTTGCAATCTATCTAAGACGCTCAACTTCAATTCGTCTAATTCTAATAAATTTTGAACGAGTAGCTCAGTATGTTCATTGTCATCTACACTATTTTGCAAACGTACTCTGATCGATTGCACATTAATTTCCATAGGCAGCACCGCTTCTTGCCCATAAGTTAACTGGAAAGGAGTCACTTTAGTGCTAGATCGTGGAGAAGTTCTATAAGCCCATAACGCTCTATTCAAACACTCATGCCAGTCTAGCATTTTCGCCTATCATTTTCCTTATGATACTCTTCAAGACTTTATTTGACGATTCCGCTTGGCCATTGGATTGGGCATAATAAGGTGTAGAGTTTGCCAACTTAATTCCAAACTCGCTCAGAAATTCTTTCACATGACTCCCATTAAAAGAAGTTCCATGATCCATCACTAAAGTTTGAGGTATCCCAAATCTATACACGATGTGATCACGAATGAACCCTATGACATTTCCTTGAGAGATTTCTTTTAAAGGTATCGCTTCTACCCATTTAGTGAAAAAATCCGTAGCGACTATTACAAAGGTGTGTTGTTTGGATGATGGGGGGTAAATCTTTCCTATCAGATCTATCGTCCAACACTTGAATGGCCATGGTTTAATAATAGGTACCATTTCCCTTGCTGGCATTCTTTCGATTGGGCCATGTTTTTGACACTCCAAACAACTCTTAGCATACTGAACGCACAAATCGCCCATTTTAGGCCAGTAATACCCACTCCTAATGATCAACCACCTCATCTTTTGGCCAGCTTGATGTGCTCCACACACCCCTTCATGCGCTTCGGCCATAGCCACTTTAGCTTCTTGTAAATTTATGCATCTCAAAAGCATACCATCTGAGCGTTTCTTATATAATTCTCCCTCAACCAGCAAATAGTTCATTGAGCGTAATTTTACCTTCCTATCGCTCTTCTTACCGTGTTCTTCCAAGAATTTTTGTATTTCTTCTATCCAATCTATTGCGTCTCCATCTTGTATACAATGCACATTAAACTCTTTCACCCTTCGTTGAACTACATGCAATATCATTCCATACTCACAAGCAGAATCCTTATTTAACATTTTTGAATAACCCGATGCCATTTGGGCCAGCTCATTTGCCAAATCGTTATATATTCTATTAACGTATTGAAGCTCTACTTGGTCGAATTAGTCCAATAGCTCTTGAGCGATGCCATATTGGCTTATGACAGAATCACTTTGGCATTTGAAATCGCCATTCAATTGATAAATTAGTAATTGAGAATCACCTCTGATAAGCACATTTTTTGTCCCTAAATCAAATAATAGCTCTAAACCCACAATCAATGCTTCGTATTCGGCTTGATTATTAGTACACATTTCAATCAGGGCGAAAGCAAATTTATAACAAATCCCTAATGGGTTTATTAGCACTACCCCTACTCCTGCACCCCCAGTAGTCTTTGAGCCGTCAAAGTATAAAATCCAGGGTTTCAACTCGAGCAAATTGACTTTTAACTCAATTTCTTTACGCACGTCTAAGCATGGATGATCGACCAAAAAGTCAGCCAACGCTTGATTTTTGACAGCCTTTTGAGGTATGAATCGTATTTCAAATTCTGACAGTGCTAAAGTCCAAAGACCAATCCTTTGATACAAAATAGGACGACAGAACATGTACTTAACTAAATTCACTTTAGAGATTAAGTAAATAGTTACGGGCCGCAAGTAAGCCCTTAATTTAGTACATGTAAAATATAAAGCAAGAGATAATTTTTCAATAGCAGAATAATTACATTCACATGTAGTTAATCGTCTACTAAGGTAATATATCGCCCTCTCTTCTCCAAACTGATCGTCTTGGGCAACTAGTCCAGCTATTGATCCCTGCTCGGCCGATATGTAAACTTTCATTGGCTGTCCTTGGATAGGTGAAACTAACACTGGCGGATTTGATAGATATGTTTTCAGGCTATGAAAAGCCTCTTGATGTTCTTCCTTCCGGATGAAGTCGTCCTAATTTTTCAACTTCAAAAGAGGCGAAAAAGCTTTCGTTCGCCCTGCACAATTAGAGATGAAACGTCGTAAAAAATTCACTTGTCCTAAGAATTTTTGCAATTCTTTTTTGTTCTTAGGTGGTTTAGCCTCTAAAATGGTTTTTGCTTTATTTTTATCAAGTTCAATTTCTCTTTCATCTACTAGAAACCCTAGGAAATTTTCTGCATTAACACCAAATGCACATTTCAACGGGTTCAATTTTAATTTATACTGTCTCATCTGTTCAAATGAACGTTTCAATTGTTGGAAATGGTCTTCTTCTTTCAGCGATTTAACCACTATATCATCAACATAAACTTCAACGAATTCTCCTATCATATCATGAAAAATTAAATTCATTGCCCTTTGATAAGTGGCTCCTGCATTTTTTAAACCAAAAGGCATGACCACCCATTCAAAACATCCTAGAGCACCTGGGCATCTGAATGCAGTTTTATGTACATCTTCTTCAGCTATATAAATTTGGTTGTATCCTGAATATCCATCCATAAAGGAGTACATCACGTGCCCAGCAGTTGAATCCACTAAGGAATCCACTATTGGCATTGGATATTCATCTTTGGGCGTTGCTAAATTCAAATTTCTGAAATCTATGCAAACCCTAATACTACCATTTTTCTTTGATACATGCACAATATTGGATAACCATTCAACATATTTGGCTGTCCTAATAAAACCTGCCTTTAATAATCGTTCTATTTCTTTCTTTACTTCGGGCAATACATTAGGAGCAAAGCGCCTAGGGGGCTGCTTATGGGGTTTAAAATGTGGCTTGGTTGGCAGCCTATGTTCTACCAAATCTTTATCTAACTCGAGCATGTGTTCATATTCCCAAGCAAAACAATCTTTGTATTCTTTTAACAAAGCAATTAACTGGTCACTTACCTCTCTGCTAAGCATTTGACTGACAAATGTTGGGCGATCTTCTCGTTCATCCCCAATATTCACTTTTACCAAGGGATCCTGTGCTTGAGCGTGCCCGGTCTTCATAACTCCTATCACATCATCGTCCAGGTTCCTTGTAGTAATGCCTTCTGCGTCCAAACAATCCACCTTATTAACTTCTCGGTCGATATTCTGCTCTAATTCGAACACTGCTAACTTGTTCTTTAAGATTTTTAAAGCCGTTTCTTTTTTTATTTCTTCTTCGTACCTTTTCTTAAAAGCCATTGACTTGGCTTTGACATCCTGAAAGCTAGCCATCTTCTTCAACATTTATTGACTATCTTTTTTGCCAATTATTGGCTCCTCAAGGGCCACTATGTTTGGCTTCATTTGATCAAACATTTCAGTAAATGCATCTACTGATAATGACTCTTCGCTTTGCGCAATGATTCGAGTTTCTTCTCCATCTTGGACTACCCTCACAGGTCCATAATTTCTCTCATATATGAACTTCTCGATCGAATTCGCCTCTATGACAAAAGGCCTATGATCTGCCTGTACCACCTCTGCTTCACCTTTATCGTTCCAAAAAACTAGACATTGATGGAGCGACGAAGGTATACAATGATTTCCATGAATCCAATCTCTTCCTAACAACACATTGTAGCTAGTCGGCCCGTCTATTACAAAGAATACTGTGGTTTTAGTGATAGTTCCTACCGTCACATCTAACAGCATTACTCATTTGGTCGAAGTCGCCCCTCCATTGAAGCTTGTAAGAATAACTTCAGTACGGATCAAATTACTCTCCGTCTTTGCAAATTTCTTTATCATTCTGGAAGGAATGGTATTTATAGCGGCCCCATTGTCAATGAGAACTTTGGCTACTGGGATGCCATTGACTAAAGCTTTTACATATAATGGTCTTAAATGTTTGGTTAAATTGGCCGTCGGCTTCTTAAAAATGACTTTTTCAGTTGCCTCTATCTCTACCTCTTGCTTCCTATCATCTTTTGGATCAAATTGCTGTGTCAAATTAACGTGCAACATTTTGCACTGATCTTTCGTGCCAGTCTTTTGAGTTTCTATGTCGCTCTCTTTTTGCCAACCTGTAGGGGGTGGCAATATCATTGGAGGCGGTTCATGCTTTTCAGAGCGTGGTACCCTCATTTTTCTCTTAGGCGTCCCGTAAAACACGTAATAATCAAAAGATCGCCCAGATGGTTTGCCCAACAAATCTACTTCTCGGACGCCTTCTTGATATAGCTGCTTTAGTAGATTGTTATATGAAACTCCTCTTTTTCTTCTTTCTGATTCTAGGTCAATCTCTTCTTCAACATCGGTCAAGCCATCATCTTCTTCTTCCTCACATATACCTCTAGAGGTTTGCCCAATTTCTCCCTCACATTCCAACGTACATGCTTCTTCTCCCTCATCTTCTTGTGTCTCCTCATCTCCCTTACTTTTAAACTCATTGGCAAGCAAATAATTATTAGCCAAGACTGGGGGCAAAGAACCAAATTGAATAGTGATGGATTGTCCTGGATCATCTTCATCTTCATCTTTTCCGCGTCTTTCAAATCTCGACCTACCAGAAGAATCTTCTGGCAATTCTTCTGTTGAATCGCCCACATTATTTTCTTTCTCATCTTCGAGATTTTTTCTAACAACTGCCTTGGACAAATCGGGTATTTTGGAACGTATCATCTCCTGTTGCTGCCTCATCATTCGTCTATAATTCCTCTGATGACGTCTTTGTTGCGTCCTGATCATTTGATCAAAGGGTATCATCATTCCTGCACTATATTGGAATGAGTGCCATACATTTGATCGATAGGGCTGTGGCCTGAACGTTCTGCTGTTGAGCATCGGCCTACCATTGTACATCGACCTGCCATCATGCATCAGCCTGCCATCATGCATCGGCCTGATTTGTCTTTCAAAAGGAGGCCTTGGTACATTTCGTCCTTGAATAGGCTGGAAATTTGGGGTCATGTTAGGATGATTGTGACGCCCCCATACTCCCATTTTCTTCTCATCTTCATTTATTTCTCTTTGGGGTCATGTTAGGATGATTGTGACGCCCCCATACTCCCATTTTCTTCTCATCTTCATTTATTTCTCTACTACATCTAGCACACAACATTCTTTCGTTCCTTTCGACTTCTTTGCCTTTGAGACGTTCGAACACACTAGGATGCTGTTCAAGATCCTCGTCTCCATTATCAACTACCAATTTGAATTTAGGTAAACCATTTTTGAAACCGTTATCATATTTACTCCTAGTGGTCGCGGAAAAGGATTCTCATCCACTGCCATCTTCTTTTTAGCTTCAAAAGTGATTCGTCCTGATTCAATGGCATCCTATAATACATGACGAAAAACCAAACAATTATTAGTTGTATGAGACCATGCATTATGCCACTTACAAGATTTCTTATCCTTAATTTGCTCAGGATTTGGCAATTTGTGCTTATCGCTCAGTTTTATTTGTTTGTCTTTATACAATCTGTCAAATATAGTATCAGCTTTGGTTATATCGAACAAAAATGCTCTAGCCTTTTTGCTTGTATCTCTTAGAGGCTCATTTTTTGCCGTCGTCCCTGAGTTAATCACTAAGGGGCATGCATACGCATCTCCTTTAACCAATTCGGCCAGACATATTTTGGTTTGATCATAATATTCATCTACAATATGAATGTCGAAGTTTGGGTCTCTATAGTAAGTCCATTTGCTAGAATTTTTCATTTGTTCTTCTTCCCTTATCAAACGCTCATATCTAATCACGTTGGCCGTTAATTGGAAAAGATCAGGAAACTCCCTATCCTGAAATTTCTTTTTTAAATCGAAACTTAAACAACTCTGAGCGATCTTAACAAATTCCTTTTCAGCCAAGGGCACGAAGCATTTACTCCTAGCAGTTTTAAATCTTTGAAGGAAAACTTTCGCCCATTCAGTTGGCATTTGACGTAAATTCGCCAAATCGGCCAAGGTAACTTTAGATTCGGTTTTATAGAATTGAGCATGGAACAACTGTTCTAATTGTTGCCATGTCTGAACAAAGTTTGCTGGTAAATTAATGAACCATGAAAAGGCTATCCCTGTTAGCGAACTAGGAAACAACCTCATTTTATGATAATCACTTACTTCACCACATTGCAATGTAAATCGCCCTACATGTTCCAATGTTGAGACTTCTCCTAAACCTGTGAATAATAAAAATTCCGGCACTTTATATCCTCTAGGCCATGGATACGCTTGGTCTATCCAATCGGGATATGGCTTCCTATAGGTCGGCCTAATAAAAGGACGCATTCCAAAAGCCATCTGATCTTGCATTATCTCTGCGATTTGGTTTCTCAAGGCCGTGTTAGGATCGTATGGGACTCCTATAGGTTGGTTCACAGGTGGGATCATTTGAGGTCTATTATTTAACCCCGGGTTTGTGGCCAGATTACCATTATTCAAGGTATTATTGCCATTTAACTTGGACATTTGCCCCCTCGCTAAAGCGTGTTGCGTTTTGTCCTATATTTGGGATATTTTCTCTTGCGTTCGGGCTACCCCCCAAGTTGGACGATCCCACATTATGACCACTCAAATTGGCCATGCCGCCTCCCCCTACATTTGACGTTGATGGTATAAAAGGCATTTCTATTCCCTAACTAGGGTTCATAGGGTTCATCGTTTGTGAATTGTGCCCTACGATCGTCCTGGCTTGGAAATGATTCCCTATACTTGGCAAATTTGGTTGACATGTTTGGCCTACTAACTTATTCATAAGTTCATTTAAAGTGCTTAATTGCTTGGCCATGTTATCATAATGCACATTTTCATTTTGAACAAACTTTTCCATATCATGAACATTTTGCAGGCTTACCTGTCCCACGACATCTTGTGTGAGTTCTCCAAACAACGCGCGCATGGTGCGTGGACTCAATTCCGTCATCGGTTCATAACGGCTTTGATTTTGTCCCTCTGTTGCCGGTGTATTTTGCTGTTCTTCATATCGCTCGATCACGGATTGGATTCGCTGGTTTGCTGGCTCCTTATCTGAATTCTTGTGAGGCATATTGTCTTACTTTCTTGTATCTTCTAACACCAAAAGGGTCCACCGGGCGTGCCAAATTGTTTTCTGCAGAAAATGTGTCCTTTGCTAACAATTAAGGAATTCAGACGATGTGTAAGGGACACCAAACCTTTTGAGACAAAGTCCCAATAAGGGGTGTTTGATTTATGAAGATTACAATAGTGACAAAGGATGAAAGAACAAAACGAAATGCCTCCAAGGGACACAAGTACACTAGAATTCGCTGTAAAGAAATATTTAAGACTAAAATGGAATGAAATTACATTTCTCTATTTTTTGAGAGTTGTCTTCTTGTCTCTGTCATTCAACCTTCTTTCTTTTATACTTTACCAAACGGTTTCCTTCAATCTTGCGTCAAAAACTTCTTGTCGTCCAATAACTACCCATTTTCTTTCCTAAATGGCAATAACTACCCACTTCCTCCATGATGATTCAACTGCTTGTAACTCCTCCATGATGATTCAGCTGTTTGTAACTCCTGAAACGTGGAGGAAATGATAAAAGAAGAAGAAAACTGTTCAAGAACGGTTACTCTTATAAAATGATTAATCGTTCTAGTCGCCCAACGCCCTGGGCATTCTTGATCTGGGCGATATCCATTTTGGGCCCTATCTAGTCTGGATAATTTCTATTGGGCCTATATATAAATTTACCTGGGCGTCCATTGGGCCTGGACGACACATACTCCTAGGCCTATATGCTTGGGTACTTTTTATGGACCTATACATACAATTTTTCTTAAGTCTCTTTCTTAGGCCCTTATTATTTTGTATGTCAACACATTAGTTTCAGTAAAGACGCTTCTTCCATGAGCGATGCTATCTCTGAAGCTGGCCAAGTTGGGCCCTATTCTTTAGCATCGCCATTAGTCTCCACATGCCCCTCATCTTCGGCCTAAACTTTAGGCTCATTATCCTTGGTTGCCTCAATCTCAACCTCCTCACTGCCAACACTTTCTCTAGAGTTGGATGCATCTCTGACTGACGTACCCATATCCGTGAGTTCATCTTCAATAGAAACCCGGTTCTCAACCGAGTTCACAAAATCCCTCTCATCCCTTACCATGGTGTCAACTTCCTCCCTGTCCAAGAGCAACCATATGGCATTTAGGCTTTCAAGGGCCAGACTAGGACTTGGGAACCTATGACTTCTACTTAACTATCACTAGTATTTATGGCTTGGTTAACCTCATATACAGGGGTCTCTTGAGTCTAACATTTTTCAGTGTGTGTAAAAGAGAAGAAAATGATTACGATTAGCAGAAAAAAGAAATGAAAGCGTAGCTAAAGTCGCTCTTAAATGAGTTCTCTAATGGCAAATGGCAAGAATGAACGAAAGACACATATTTGCTCTTTGGGATTTAAGGATGGGAACAAATATAAATAATGAAATGGTTATGTTTGTCCCTTTTATTAGACTTTTAAACGAAAACCGCATCAGTTGGATCAAAGAAATCGATCTAAGTCATTTATTCTGTGTCTCAATCTAAGATCTAGAATTTAGAAGGGCACCAAATTCAATTTCAAATGAATGCTCCAAATGGTGCACGTATCCCACACGCGCGTCATCCCTAAGGTGACGTACCCAGGATTGTGGTGATAATCTAAGTCGTTTATTCTGTGTCTCAATCTAGGACCTAGAATTTGGAAGGGCACCAAATTCAATTCCAAATGAATGCTCCAAATGGTGCACGTATCCCACATGCGCGTCATCCCTAAGGTGACGTACCCAGGATTGTGGTGATAATCATTACCAACTTCCACGCCTCATTGTTCACGTACCTGTATTTAATGTGATGGTTGACAGCTAAAAGATGTGCATTTAGTTTATGCCAAGTCTTTTGCATCGTCTGTATTTCTCCAGTTGTTGAGGCAAACTATAAGTCTTTATACGATCAAGTCATGCTCATTTTGCCTCCAATTGTTGAAGTTCTAGGCTCACGCCTGGCCAAGGTAAGATCTTCAAGTGTCATGCCAAGTCTTTTGCCTCGTCTGTATTTTTCTAGTTGTTGAGGTAAGCTATAAGTCATTGTCTGATCGAGGTAGGCTCATTTTGCCTCCAATTGTTAAAGTTATAAGCTCACACACAGCTAAGGTAGGATCTTCAAGTGTCATACCAAGTTTTCATCTCGACTCCATCTTTTTAATTTTTGAGGCAACATATAAGTCCTTGTCCGACTTAGGATGATTGACATTGTCTCCAATATCTGAATCTCTAAGCCCGACCGGACCAAGGTGGGCTCTTCGAGCCTTCAACTATCTAAGTTCAACAGTTTGTTCTGGTCAAGTTCATGTCAACTATGATAAAAACTTTCAAAAAAAGCCTATCATTCCTACTGACATCAATATCATCGAAGCTAGAGAAACGATTTGATCAAGTCATAATCAACTTAACTCATTCTCCCACACTGGTCAACTACAAGTATGTGAATCAGTTAAAATTAGCAAGTTTTGTCAGTTTTGAGTTAGAACATCAACACAATGCAATATGAAAGCAATGCAAAGTCAATATGAAAAGCTCATTTTATTGATAAAGTAGAGTAATACAGCACTGGTACAATATCATGAAAAAATCCCTACCGTTTGACATAGGTCGTCACAAAAAGGAAAAATAGAAGCTAAACTAGTTGTTCGATGATCAATACTGATTGAACTCTTGCTTCGAGAAAATCAAGTAAAAGGGAAATGTCCCTACCGCCTCTAGTAGGGTTTGCACATATAGGGTAACTAAGAGCTTAAATTAGGCAGTAGAGAAGGCACAGTTGTAACTTTTCTTCTAAAAACTGCTAATTGTTTCGTCTGCCAAGGAAAAACCATTTCCTATATTGTTTATCCTTTCTTTTCTTCTTTTCTATGAAGTTCTTGCCAAAGTCAGCCACCCGTAAAGCATGCACCACCTGAGAGAAAGGTCTCTCATCCCAACTACTACCCAACTGATTGATGTCTTTTCTTTGAGAATGCCATCTAAAGCTAGTGTAGCTTCTTTCTGAGAATTTTCTTCATTTTCAAGGCACCTTCAACAAGGCTTCCATTGTTGGCACACCTTCCATTATATGGGTCTATTTTTCTTAGAAAAACATCTTGATCCGTTTCTATTGAAAGATTAGAGATGGATTGAAGAAAGGAAAATTTTGCTTTTTCCTTGAGCAAATAAGTAAAAATGCAGCGTTTGTGCCTTATAAAATGTGGAGACGGTAAATAAGAATGCTTGTAAATCCATTCTTCCCATTTATAGAAAATGCTTCCCAATTGTCAGTCGTTGGATCCAAATCGCTTTAGATCTTAGTTGTAGATTGAAGATCAAATTTGGGCCTTACAATCTAAAAAGGCACTAGAATCAGTTGAAAACAAACGGTCGAGATGAACACACGTGACATTTGGTTCAAAGGCGCAAGAATAGATGTTATAATTGCGTCTCAAGATGCCAATTGTTGTATACGTTCAACGGGTGTAATCATAACCACTTCGAATAGTAACAGTCCCATCAAACTATTGGATTTTCCCAACTAGCCTACAACACGTGGCATCATAAGATCTTCAAAAGATCTTTTAGAATTTTTTCAAGTCCTCTACCTCAAATGAATATGAGGCTCAGACTTGGAGGACTAATGTTGCAAAATATACGGAGATGAGCACAATGCTGATAAGTCAGTCTCTACTTCGGCAGGATATCTTAGGAGAACAAAGAACGATTCAAGTTCAGGGTTGGTAATAAATCTTCAGAATACAGAAAAGCTACACACTTGCTGGAAATTCTTCTAGCACTTCAGGTTTCATTTTGACAATAAATCCTCAGAATACAAAAAAGCCACATGCTAGAAAAAAGCTTTAGATTTTGCTCCAGCAATTAATTTTGAACACCCAAAGACTGCTTGAGCTTTAGGTTCTGCTTCGGCAATAAAGTCTTGGAATACAAATAAACCACATGCTGTCTCAAGCTTCATGTTCTACTTCAGCAATAAAGCCTTAGAATACGGAGAAGCTGCATATTTGATAATAAACTCAAGCTTCAGGTTCTGCTTCAGCAATAAGGTATCAGAATATGGAAAAAAATGCATACTTGATTATAAATCATGCTTTAGGTTTCATTTTGGCATTTAGGCCTCAGAATACAGAGAAGTCACCCTATTAAGCTTCGAGTTCTGCTTCAACATGGAGCCTTGGAACATAAAGAAGCCAAGAATTTAAGGCATCTCTCGAGCTCTAGTCTCAAGTTCAACATTTCACTAACCGCTTTGGGGCCATCTAGAAACTCCAACAAGTTTGCCACTCATCTAGAAAGAACTTTAGAAATCCTCCACCTCATATGAATATGATGCTAGATTTGAGAGGGGCCAATGTAATATCCAAAAATCACTACATTGCATATGAGTAATACAAGAGTCTTAAAGGACACACAACAAAGGTGATCAACCCTACAAATAAGTCGAATTGAATGTTTATGTCACAGGTCGAGATCAAAAGCCTCTAGCCGATACATGGCCTCAGATTGGATGCAAATGTATAGGTGAAATTAATTAGGAGCGGAATGCATATCCTCATTTTGAGTTTCATCCTCAACCTTGGATTTTATTCCTCCCTTTCAGATGGGACATTCTGACATCTTGGACTTGAACGTTAAATAATCTGTATCTTCGTGAGGCTGACAAGATAATTTGGACAAAATGCTATTGGCCTATGGACATAGACCCCAACAAGGGATAATGTCAAAGCATAAAAAATGAAACATTAAATCATAAAAGTAAAATGAGTAAATTACCCTTTAAGAGTCTTCTACAAAAAGATGACGAAATCTTAAAGGAAAATGTTGCAAATTGCATACTAAGAAATTGCATAGCAAAAGGGTTTTATCGTATAAGTAGGAGATTATATTTTTTCTCCAACAACCCTGTTTGATTTGTCGGAGGACGATAATCCTCTTGCTCCGCTTCCTACCAACTTAACATCCACCTGATAGTTGGATTTAAGAAATACTATATGTTCTCTAAGGTCAGGTCAGTAGAGAGCATTCAATGGCTCGGGGTTAATATCGTTGAAGGGACACTTCAACAAGAAAACGAGTAAGTATGATGTTCCTACATACACCTTAATTTATATAATTTCCAATTTAATTTCAATTTTGTAATATCATATTTCGGGAGTAATTCAATTTTATTTGTGTTGTAGTCCTGACTGTGTTATATTTGTTATCAAGTATTCCATTCTTTTGATAAACCAGAATTTTCAATGCATGGCCGATAATTTTGATGCTAGGCTTGCTTGAATCCATATGGATTCTATGTTGTTCAAGCATGAAATGTGAAAATGCAACGAGATATATGACACAGACCCTGATTGCGCGCCTAAGAAGATTATGCTGGAAAGGAAGGCACAGAATTTGAAGAAAATATAGCAACACATTTAGTTTTATTGGTATCAAGACTATCTTTTAGGATTTACAAAAATTGGCATTTGCATCGTATTCCAAGTCTATTTGATATCTTTCGAAAATTTTACTTAGCTTTTGACGAGTTGTAGCATCTGTGAGCTTTATACTAAAATAAATAGGACAATACTACACCAGAACTCAAGAAGAAATTGATATTGCAGCAAGAAAATAGAAAAGAAAAAGCAGAACAGAGAAAAAATCTGGAACTATTTTTTCCCAGCAAAGGCAGGCAACTACCGGCTGTATTTTTCTTATTTTTTTAATATCTAATATTGGCCTACATATTTTAAACAAAAACTAGAGACAATCCTTGATTTTCATTTAATGCAAGTCTAATTTATGCCCATTACATAGAGGATGATACAAAGACAAAATAGCTGAAATTTGATTACAAAATAGTCATATCAACACACTTTTGCAGTCTCCACATGCCTTGCTACTCTAGAAAATTTGACTTGGAGTTTTGATAAAAAGCTTCAAACTATTTCATTCTCCTCCTTGAAGCTTTTAGATAATACTCCAACTTGATGCTTCAAGTCTTCAAAACGACTTTTTGGCAAAGGCTTTGTGAACAAATCAGCTAACTGCATATCAGATGGACAATATTGGAGATGAACTTTTCCTTCGTTCTCAGATTGTCTAATTGCATGAAACTTTACCTTAATATGCTTAGTTCTCCCATGATTGACTGAGTTTTTGGCCACTGCAATTGCAGATTGGTTATCCACCATGATCGTAGTAGGATTAATCTGAATTTGATGCAAATCATTCAAAATTTTCCTCAACCAAATGGCTTGATTCACAGCTGCTACTACTGCAATATATTCCGCCTTTGCAGTTGATTGAGCCACCACTTCTTGCTTCTTTGAATTCCAACAAAATGCACCTGATCCAAGTGTAAACAAATAACTAGAAGTGCTTTTCATATCATCAATAGAACCAACCCAATCACTGTTTGAATATGCAATCAAATCTGAGCCAACTCCTCCTTCAAAGTTAACCCATGACTGATAGTCCCTTTGATGTATCTAAGGAATCTTTTAGCTACGCCAAAATATGTTTGAGATGGGTTTGTCATAAACCTTGAAAGTAGACTTGCTGCAAACATTAAATCTGGTCTTGTTGCTGTCAAGTACATCAAACTTCCCACAAGGCTTCTGTATTCCTTGTCTTTTGCGGGCTGATCACCATCTTCTCTAGACAACTTGGTGTTCATTGCAACTAGAGTATCAATTGGTTTGCTATGCTGCATGTTAAACCTTTTCAAAATATCTGAAGCATACTTTCGCTGAGAAATAAAAATTCCATCTTCATTTTGATCAATTTCAACACCTAGGAAGTACTTCATTTTCCCCAAATTTGTCATCTCAAATTCTTTTTTTAACTCATGAGCAAAAGATTGAATATGCTCCATGCTACTTCCTGTGATTAGAAAATCATCAACATACAACGAAATGATCAAAATATGAGAGTTCTTATCTGTTCTAACATAGAATGTGTGCTCACTCTCACTCCTCCCAAATCTATTATTACGTAGATAACCATCTATTCTGCTATACTAAGCTCTTGGGGCCTGCTTCAAACCATACAAGGCCTTGTTGAGCTTACACACATAATCAGGATTGGAACTTGTGTAAAAACCTTCAGGTTGTTCAACAAACACATTCTCTTCTAACTCACCTTTGAGAAAAGCTGATTTTACATCTAATTGGTGTATTTTCCATCTTTTTTGAGCTGCTAATGTAAACAACAACCTTATTGTATCATGTCTTGCAACTGGTGCAAATGTTTCAAAGTAATCAACTCCACTTTCTTGAGCAAAACCTCTTGCCAAAAGTCTTTCTTTGTACTTGTAGATTGAGCCATCTAGATTTACTTTAGCTTTGTAAATCCACTTCACTTCAATTACCTTTTGATTTGTTGGTCTTGGCACCAACTCCCAAGTCTGATTTTTGTGAATCATCTCCATTTCATCCTCCATAGCCTCAATCCATTCAAGATATTTTGCTGCTTCTTCATAGCTGTTTGGCTCTATAATTGCCATGTAACACCTCTCATAAACATAATTCAAAGGTATAGTTTCTCTAGGAAGTGGACTAGAACTTGAAGATGTCTCTGATGTACCTACATTTGAGGAACTTGACTCTGAAATAGGTTGCTAAATTTCAAAATCAGAATTTGAAGTGTTCTGATGCATCATAAATGAAAACTGGATAGATTGTTGTTGTGGTTTGGCCTTCTCCAATTCCATTTTGCATTTTCATCAACTTTCACATCTCTAGAAACTACAAATTTCTCTGTTTCTAGATTGTACAATCTATAGCCTTTTGATTGAGAACTAGCCAAGGAAAATTCCTTTCACAGCTTTGTTGTCCAGCTTGCTTCTCTTTTGATCTGGAACATGAATATAGCACAAGGAACCAAACACTTTCAGATCTTTTGCTGTAGGTTTAATCCCCAAACATGCCTCAATTGGTGTCTTGTCCTTCACAGCCTTCGTTGAGAGTCTATTCTACAAATAAACTGAAGTATACACTGCTCCAGCCCAAAATTTATTTGGCAACTCTTCATCAGCTAGCATGCACCTGGTCATCTCCATGATTGATCTATTTTTTCTTTCTGATACTCCATTTTGCTGTGGAGTATAAGGAACAGTGAGCTGATGATGGACTCCATTTTCTTCACAAAATTTATCAAAGTTTCTTGAAGTGTACTCCTTGCCATTGTCTGATCTGAGAGTCTTAATTTTACATCCAGATTGTGCTTCCACAAGAGCTTTATATTTCTTAAAGACATAAAAGACATCTGACTTGTTTCTCATGAAATACACCCAACACATTCTGGTTAAATCATCAATAAAGAGCACAAAATATAAGTTTTGACTGATAGAAGTTGTTTTCATAGGACCACAAATATCTGTATGCACAAGTTGCAATTTTTGTGTTGCTCTCCATGCACCATCTGTAGGAAATGACTCTCTATGCATTTTTCCCAAGTTAAACCTTTCACATACTCCTCCAGGCTCTAAAATTCGAGGCAAGTCTCTTACCATACCATATGAATATAGATACGTTAAGGACTTGTAATTAAAATGACCATATCTTTTATGCCACAAGCTAGACTCATCAAGATCAACTTTTGATACATTTGCAACTACACTTTGCCAATGAATGCTAAAACTTTTGTACTTCATAGCTATGCATGCTATCTCAACATCAAGTGGATCAAACACTTTACATACAGGATTTCTAAAGTACAATGAATAACCCTTTTGAAGCATTTGACCAACACTTAACAGATTTGAACTTAAACCAGGTACTAATAAAACATCATCAATGTACCTCGTTCTTTTCTTTGTCTGGACAGCAATGGTGCCTATTCCTTTGGCTGTGATAACTTCTCCATTTCCCATTTTGATGGTTGCTTTGACATATGAATTTATCTTGCAAAAAATTTTCTTCATGCTGGTCATATGATTTGTACAACAAATGTTAATGAACCAAGCATCTTTATCATTCATATCAGCAATATGAATTGCAACAAACAAGTGATTTCCATCATTTTTTTCACGTGCAAAAGCAGCTTGCTGATTTTGATACCCTCGATGTTGTTGTGGTGTTTGGTTCTGTAATTTATCTCTGCAAAACTTTTCCAAGTAGCCATATTTTTTGCAAAATCTGCATTGCTTGTTTTTCCAGCAATTTTTCTCAGTATGATTGGCTTTGTGGAAAACTCCACAAGGTGGATAGCCTTATCCTATCCATTCTTTGTTTTCTTATTGGCTACTTCATTCTCCTCTCCTTTTCCCATCATATTATTTCTTTTCATCACACCCTCTTCAGTATTTCTGCTTGTGCTTTGCAGCAAAGGCTCCTTCAACTGAAACATCAGATCTTGCAGATTTTCTTTGCTCATAAGCCAATAAAACGCCAGTAAGCTCAATTAAGGAGAGACTTGACAAGTCCTTTGTGTGCTCTATGGCTGTTGTAACTGTATCAAACCTTTCAGGTAGAGTGATTAACACCTTATGAACCACTTTCTTGTCTGATATTTCTTCTCCATTCATCTTGACTTGATTAACAACATCTACAACTCTTGAAGTGTAGTATTTAACCATCTCAGCTTCTTTCATCCTGAGATTTTCAAATTCTCTGCTTAAGGTTTGCAGCCTTATAGCTCTTACTTTCTCTGAGCCTTCGAACTCTTCTTCAAGCTTATCCCAAGCTTCATTTGTTGTAGTCACAGCCACCATTCTGGGAAAAATAGTTTCAGACATAGCTGAGTGTAAAAATGAAAGTCCTTTCATGTTCTTTATGGATTGCTCCTTCTGTTGCTTTAGTTGTGCCACTATATAGTTAACATCAGCTTCTGGTGGTTCATAACTAAGCTCAATCACTTCCCACAGATCATGTGCCATTAAGAAAGCCTTCATTCTAACAGACCAAAACTCATAGTTTTCTCCTCCAAACACAGCTGGTGTTGGAAGTGAGGATAGGTTGGATCCTGCCATTTTGCTTCTTTTCACATGCCTTTAAGATCAATGGAAGCTTTGATACCAAATGTGAGCTTTATACTAAAATAAATAGGATAATATTGCACTAGAACTCAAGAAGAAACTGATATTGCAGCATGAAGATAGAACAGGAAAAAGTAGAACAGAGAAAAAATCTGGAACCTTTATTTTTCTAGCAAAGGCATGCAACTACCGGCTATATTTTTCTTGATTTTTTTATATCTAATATTGGCCTACATATTTTAAACAAAAACTACAGACAGCCCTTGATTTTCATTTAATGCAAGTCTAATTTATGCCTATTACATAGAGGATGCTACAAAGACAAAATAGTTGAAATTTGATTACAAAATAGTCATATCAGCACACTTTTGCAGCCTCCACATGCCTTGCTACTGTAGAAAATTTGACTTGGAGTTTTGATAAAAGCTTCATACTCTTTCAGCATCTGTAAAGACTTGTTATATTTTGTTTTGGGATTTCTTTTATATTTGGTAGAAAATTTATGGCTTGGTCATATAGTTCAATTTGTTGGCTTTTTTATTTTTTGAAGATGTCTTGAAAATATGTCTGATAGATTATTGGTTCATACATGTATCTATTACACCCAACATATACATGTCTTACGTGACAGGCCAAGTAGGCCCAGAAGTATAGGTTGCTAGAAGATTCTAAGGGCTAAGGGCCCACCAGGCTAGTTAGCCAAACTGTTGTGGACATGGCGACACCTATGCAACGTTTTTCCGATGAAATGTTGTAATGAGACAATTCTTTATGCAGCAATGATACACAATCCCTCTTGCAAATATTGAATTAGACGATGGAGATAGAATTACCAAGCAAAGTCATCTAGAGAGAGGACACAGTGACACACCCAAGATTCTACCCAACTGAGGCACCAGGGCAACAACCCAAAATTGTGTTATCAGGACCGAACCACTTTTAAACCTGCTTGATGTGGAAGCAGTACATTTTTCCACCGAGAGCGAGAATGGAGACCTTCTAGGTCTATTAGTGTCTATAGGAGGTTGGAAAGAGCTGGGTATGCCAAAACTGAAGCTACACCCACCATAAAGGAAGAAAATCAAGTAACGCCTTGCGTCCCAACCGAAAGAGCAGGAGATAGATCACATTGCCCATAAGAGTTGGACGCCAATGACAAGTACGCCTAGTTTTCTAGGACTATAAAGGCGATGTGAGAGCCTAATGTGTTCTCTATGCCAAAAATGTAGAAGTACAATGGAAATGGTAACCCCATCGATAATGTTCAGAAATACAACACGCACATGAATTTCTTGAGAGCAAACCTGGCATGCATGTATTGTGGCTTCCATAACGCATTTTCTAGATGAGCCAACAAGTGGTATAGCAAACTGGTTGAGGCAGCATTCACAGATGGCCTGACCTAAAGAACCAGTTAATCTATATGTTTACGGTAGGAACTGAGGCTAAGCCCCAGTAGGTAGGATCCAAGATATAAGACAGGAGTCAGACGTGTACTTGAAAAGTTATCCTAGCTGTTTTACGTAAGAAATGCTGGATGTAGAGAGTATTTCTCAAGATACTATATTCCAGGACCTAATGAATGAATTGAACAAGGACCCCATTTAGGAGAGTCGTTCAAAATATGGGACCCTCATCGTACGATGATTTGGTATATTTGATCAAATAAGAGGTTCGTTGTTACGACCCGTTTCAATTTAGTCAAAGTCAAATTCTTTTTAGTCAAAGTCAATGAAATTTTGGGTCAAGTCAAAGTCAAAAAGTCAAAGTTGGACTTTAATTAAGCAAATAAATTGTTTTGGGCTATTTTATAAATTATGGATATTTAAGGATTTAAATGTCACTTTATGGAAGTTAGGGGCTTAAGTTGTAATTGGGCTGAATTGTAAATAGAATTTGAACCCATTTTCTTGGCAATACACTCACAGACGCAGAGAGAAGAGAACGCGGCCAGAAAGAAAAAGAAAAGGGAAAAAGAGAAGAAAGGAAGAAAGAAAAGGAAAAAAGGAAAGGGAAGGAAGAAGAAGCCGCCGGCCAAATCGATTTTTAAGCTTGGGTTTCCTATTTCTTCTCCATTTCCAAGAGGTAAGCAATAACCCACTTATTTTACAACGAGGTTAAAAATTAGGGTTTTTGCTTATGGGTTTAAATGTGAATGTTATGAACGAATATGAGTGATTTCTAGTGTTATGAACCATATTATATGTTAAATGGAGGAATTAATGGATGACATTTTAGGGTTCTAAACTTAGTAGGCTTATTTGGATATTTAAGCTATTTTAAGGATATTAAGGCTTATGTTGGTTTATCTATGTTATAAGCTTGGATTGATGATTTTAGCAAACCCTAGAATTTCTATTTGGGTCCTTTAAGCAAATGTATTATAAAAGAGATTATTTAAGGGCCTTATGGAAGATTAGAGAATTTTGAGAATGTTAAGGAAAATTACGTGTTATTGAGTTAATAGAAATGAGTTCTAGTTTGGCGACCTTACAAAAAAAGTTAAGAAATTTATTCTTAGTAGTTCTTGAGATGGTTATTTATTGATTCAAGCAAATATATTTTATTTCAGGAGGTGACGAGGAGGTTGGTGCCGTGTACCGACCAACTTAGTTCGAGTCAAAAACTCTGTGAGTGGAAAAATTTATTTTTCAGAAATAAGCATTTTAATTATATTATATCGATTCGTAAAGTTATATGAATTGCCTTGTTATTTCAGTGCTTCTAATAAATTACATAAATTTCAAAAATGAATTATTTTTCAAGTATTGGACAAGCATGATTTTTAGTACAAGTTAACTTTTGTAAATGAGAATTTTAGTAAAGTTTATTTTAAAAACCACCAAAAAGTACCCAGGTGACTTTTACCCGCTCTGCACTGGTGTGAATTCGTTTCTACAGTGTATGACCAGATATGGTGATTTTACCCGCTCTGCACTGGTGTGAATCCGTTTCCACAGTGTATGACCAGATATGGTGATTTACCCGCTCTGTACTGGTGTGAATCTGTTTCCACAATGTATGACCAGATTATTAGGTCTTTGGGACCCACTCTTGTACACATATAGGCTTTGGGTCGTGTACTGGGGTGCTTAGCCCTTTGGGGGCAGCTCTGCGCGCGTATGACCAGATTCAGATTATCAGTTATCCAGAGTACCTTTTTGGTGTGGTATTATATATTTCAGAATAATCAGTATATAGATTTCAGATTTCAGATTATGTAGTTTCAGACTTTAATTACAGCTTACAGTTTAATCAGATTACGCTTTATTTGAAGATTACAGTTATGATAGCAGTTCTCAGTTTCTCTATGCTTGCAGTTATATTATTTATATCAAGTATAAAGAATTCATAACCTTTATTGCTTACAAGTATTATGGAAAAATTCAGAATTTCAGTAAATGTTTCTAAACGGGAAAAAGTATAATCATTTTCAAACTCTCCACTCACTGAGTTATAAACTCACATTTTTGTCACTCTTTTTCTTATTAGGACGCAGTTGAGCCTTTTGAGAAACTTTTGGGAGATTCTGCAACAGCCATAGCCATTTGATCTACTTAATTGTATGATTGCATTTTGTTAAGCAATGCATTATCATTCATTTGTCTCATGTCCACCAGTTTAGCATATTTCATTTTGGTATTATTTGTGGCATGTAGAGGTTAGATGGGCTTGCCGCCTTTTTGATGTAAAGGTTATAAATTTGGGCTGTTTTACAAATGATAGTGGAAATGGTTGAGTTAGTTATACTTTGTTTTTGATTGGTTCATATTTTGGTCAGGTGGACCCAATGGATTTTGTATATATTTTGTGTTTTGAGAATTTGTTGCTTTTCAGGTTTGGTTTTGTTCAATTTACAAAGGAGACTCTGCCAAAATTTTTATAAAAGATTTTTAGTCCAAGAAGAGTCGATAAGTAATAGAAAAGTCTAAGGCCTTAATGGTGGGTCCGGCGTCTAGCTGGCACCCATCATCGGCGCACGGCACGTTCTGGGTCCACTAGGGTGATTCAAGACGGGTCGTGTCAAGTTGGTATCAGAGAATGGTCACATGTGTATAGACTTGCATTGCATGCATCATAAACTTGTTTTAAAACACATATTTTCCATTTCATAGGTCATGGCTCGTGGCGGAAGGACACGCAGACTCCTGAATAGAGTGCCTCACACTCAAAATGCTCCTGATGAGGGAGATAACCGAGAGGCCAGCAGAGCTGATGAGTCAATTCATCAAACTGCTCAAATCCCGATACATAGAGATGAGGCTACAAATGACCCCTATGCTGAGAGACTTGCTGAGACTCTTGATGCCTTATTGCAAAGGCAGCAAAACGCAGACCGGTTCAGTTTTGAGCGAGCAAAGAGGTTGGGTGCGAGAGTTTTTAATGGTAAGGGTGATCCGTTGGATGCAGACAATTGGATGACCCAGCTAGAGAGAGTCTTTGATGTTATGGAGTGCCCAGAGGAGAAGAAGCTACGCTTGGCTACTTTCTTACTGGTGGAAGGAGCGTATGATTGGTGGCGGACGGTTCAGAGTTGATATGCAGACCCCAGCGCCATTACTTGGGCAGATTTTAAGGATGTTTTTAATACATCATACTACCCACAGGCATATAAAGATGCCAAGCAGGATGAGTTCTTACATCTAGTTCAGGGGTCTATGACAGTGATGGATTATCAGAAGAGGTTTATGGAGCTATCAAAATATGCTGCATTGTTGATAGCTAATGAAGCTGACAGATGTAGGAGGTTTGAAGATGGGTTGAGAGGTGAGATTAGAATAGGGGTGACAGGTGGAGATTATAAGGATTTTGGCAAACTTGTGGAAGCTGCTTTGAGAGTTGAGCAGTGTATTTTAGATACACGGGGTCACAAAGAGCAGACGACAGCTAGAGGCAGTGGTGGTCAGTCAGGGACATGGACTTCTAGAGGCACGTCGTCTCAGAAGGATAGACGTGGATTTTGGCCTGGTGTTGCCAATACCGGCAGTTTCAAGACCAAGTCTAGAGGGAGCCAGAGTTCAGGGTCCAGCCAGGGTTCAGTCCAGCCATCAGCACATCGCCGCTCTCATACTCAGGGTTCCTTTCAGAGTCCAAGTCAGAGACCAGTTACTTCTGCACAGGGTGGAAGCTCCAGTCACGCTAGATTTCCACAGTGTCAGTTGTGTGGGAGGTTTCATCCGGGTGAGTGCCTTAGAGGAGCTGGTGTTTGCTATCAGTGCGGTCAGGCTGGGCACATGAAGAGAGACTGTCCAGATCGACCTCAGGGAAGTGGTGCACTTCAGGTGCAATCGAGTGTTAATGCTGCTAGGCAGGTTCAGAATCAGAATCAGAATACTGGAGTGAGTAGAGCAGGTGTGGCTAGTGGAGCACAGGCAAACATTGCTAGCAGTAGTGGTGTTCAGCAGAAGGGCCAGGCAGGACGTCCCAGGACCCAGGGGAGAGTTTTTTCAGTGACTCAGCAGGATGCCGAGGAGTCACCAGATGTAGTCATGGGTACGTTGTCTATTTTTGGCAGAAATGCTCGTTGTTTAATTGATTCAGGTGCTACACATTCATTTATTTCTTATGCACTTGCTATTTATGCGGATTGTAAGCTGGAATCGTTAGACAGTGATTTAGTTGTGGCGACCCCAGTAGGAGATTCACTTTTAGCTAACAGTGTGTATAAAGACTGTGTGATTAAAGTGAATGATCAAGAGTTGAAGGCTAATCTGATTCCTCTCGATATTCATGACTTTGATGTTATTTTGGGCATGGACTTCTTAGCTGCAAATCGCGCTTCAGTTGATTGCTTTCGCAAAGAAGTTGTGTTCCGAAGGCCAGGAGAGCCTGAAATTGTTCTTAGTGGTGAACGGAGAATTTTACCGTCTTGTTTAATATCTGCACTTGATGTTAGGAAATTCCTTAAAAAGGGGTGTCAGGCATATTTGGCTTATGTGATTGACAGTCAGATTACTAAGCTGAAATTGTATGATATTCCTATTGTGCGGGATTTTCCTGATGTATTTCCAGAAGATCTTCCGGGATTACCGCCAGATAGAGAAATCGAGTTCACTATTGATTTGATTCCAGGGACAACTCCCATTTCTCAGGCACCTTACAGAATGGCTCCAGTAGAGTTGAAAGAATTGAAAGTGCAGTTGCAAGAACTAGTCGATAAGGGTTTTATTAGACCCAGTGTATCCCCGTGGGGAGCACCAGTCTTGTTTGTGAAGAAGAAAGATGGCACAATGAGATTATGTATCGACTACAGGCAGTTGAACAAGGTGACAATTCGCAATAAGTACCCTCTACCTCGCATTGATGACTTGTTTGATCAACTTCGGGGTGCTACTGTATTTTCTAAGATCGACTTGCGTTCAGGGTATCATCAGCTTAAAATCAGGGATGTCGATATACCAAAGACTGCTTTCAGGTCTCGGTATGGACATTATGAGTTCCTCGTGATGCCATTTGGGTTAACTAATGCCCCAGCAGCATTTATGGATTTAATGAACAGGGTACTTCATCCATACTTGGATAGATTTGTGATTGTCTTTATTGATGATATTTTAGTTTATTCTCGCAGTCGTGAGGAGCATGTCGAGCATTTGAAGACTATTTTGCAGACTTTGCGAGATAGACAATTGTATGCTAAGTTCAGCAAATGTGAATTCTGGCTTGACAAAGTGGTATTTCTGGGCCATGTCATCTCAGCAGAAGGCATTTATGTAGATCCCATCAAGACCGAGGCAGTGATGAAATGGGAACGCCCTACAAATGTGACAGAAGTTCGGAGTTTTCTTGGACTGGCAGGTTATTATCGTCGGTTCGTGGAAGGATTCTCCAGAATTGCTCTTCCTTTGACTAGTCTGACTCGAAAGAATTCTAAATTCGTGTGGAGTGAAGAATGTGATAAGAGCTTCCGAGAGTTGAAGAACAGACTAGTTTCTGCTCCCATACTTACTCTTCCATCTCCAGGTGAAGAGTTTGTGATTTATAGTGATGCTTCTCGACAGGGCTTGGGTTGTGTTTTGATGCAGAATGGAAAGGTTATAGCTTATGCTTCTAGACAATTGAAGAAGCATGAGTTAAACTACCCAACACATGACTTAGAGTTGGCTGCAGTGGTGTTGGCTTTGAAGATTTGGAGGCATTACCTATATGGTGAGAAATGCCAAATATTCACAGATCACAAAAGTTTGAAGTACATTTTCGATCAGAAGGAACTGAATTTGAGGCAAAGGAGATGGTTAGAATTGATAAAGGATTATGATTGCAGAATTGATTATCATCCAGGGAAAGCTAATGTAGTTGCTGATGCTCTAAGTAGAAAGACTAGCAGTTCTTCATCTCAATCCAGTGCAGTATGTGCTTCTTTGTTTTGTGAGTTCAGAAAGTTGCATGCCCAGTTGTCAGCTACTACTTCTGGAGCGATTTTAGCTCATTTTCAGGTGAGACCTACTTTGATTGACAGGGTTAGAGAAGCCCAATCTCGAGATCTGACACTTAGATTACTAAAAGAAGAAGTTAATGCTGGTTTGCGAACAGATTATGCAATTAGAGATGATGGTGCTTTGGTTATGGGAAGTCGTTTGTGTGTTCCTGACGTTTCAGAGTTGAAGAAAGAAATTTTAGAAGAGGCATACAGTTCAGCCTATGCGATGCACCCAGGCAGTACTAAAATGTATCACATATTGAAGGAGCATTACTGGTGGCCTGGTATGAAGAGGGAAATAGCGGAGTTCGTTTCAAAATGTCTCATTTGTCAGCAGGTAAAGCCAGTTCGTCAGAAAGCAGCTGGACTTTTGCAACCATTGCCTATTCCAGAATGGAAGTGGGAGCATATTACTATGGACTTCTTGTTCGGTCTTCCTCGTACTCAGAATGGTCATGATGGTGTTTGGGTTATTGTGGATCGTTTGACCAAGGTTACGAGATTCTTGCCGATCAAAGCTACTTACACTTTAAACAAGTTGGCAAAGTTGTATGTAGATGAGATAGTCAGCTTATATGGTGCTCCAGTATCTATTGTGTCAGATAGAGATCCGCGGTTTACATCTAAATTTTGGCCTAGTTTGCAGGCAGCTATGGGCACTAAGCTACATTTCAGC
This sequence comes from Forsythia viridissima, assembly GCA_030279155.1. NCBI lineage: Eukaryota > Viridiplantae > Streptophyta > Magnoliopsida > Lamiales > Oleaceae > Forsythia > Forsythia viridissima. The sequence continues at coordinate 20,193,011 of CM059043.1, read as the reverse complement.
ACAGCTTTTCACCCTCAGACAGATGGTCAATCAGAGAGAACCATACAGACTCTAGAGGATATGTTGCGAGCTTGTGTTCTACAGTTCAAAGGTAACTGGGATACTCATTTGTCTTTGATGGAGTTTGCTTATAATAACAGTTACCACTCTAGCATTGAGATGGCACCTTTTGAAGCACTATACGGCAGAAAATGCAGAATGCCAGTTTGTTGGAATGAGGTTGGAGAAAGGAAGTTAGTAGGTCCTGAAATGGTTCAAATTACGTCAGAGAATGTAAAAGTGATTAGAGAAAAATTGGAGGTAGCACGAGATAGACAGAAGAGCTATGCAGACAAGAGGAGAAGAGATCTTGAATTTAAAGTTGGGGATAAAGTTTTCCTAAAATTATCTCCATGGAAGGGTGTGTTGAGATTTGGCAAGCGGGGAAAGTTGAGTCCACGGTATATTGGGCCTTATGAGATTATTGAGCGGATTGGGCCAGTGGCTTATCGATTAGCTTTGCCAGTTGAGTTGTCTAGAATTCATGATGTATTCCATGTCTCTATGCTTCGAAAGTATATTTCAGATCCTTCACATATTTTGGAATCCCAGCCGGTGGAATTGAAGGAAAACTTGACCTATGAAGAAGAACCAGTTCAGATCTTAGATAGAAAGGATCAAGTTCAGCGAAACAAGATCATTTCGCTAGTTAAGGTCCTTTGGAAGAATCATTCTATAGAGGAGGCTACATGGGAGAATGAGGATCAGATGCGTGCTCAATTTCCTCAATTATTTCAAGCCTAGCCGATCGAATTTCGAGGACGAAATTCTTTGAAGGAGGTAAGATTGTTACGACCCGTTTCAATTTAGTCAAAGTCAAATTCTTTTTAGTCAAAGTCAATGAAATTTTGGGTCAAGTCAAAGTCAAAAAGTCAAAGTTGGACTTTAATTAAGCAAATAAATTGTTTTGGGCTATTTTATAAATTATGGATATTTAAGGATTTAAATGTCACTTTATGGAAGTTAGGGGCTTAAGTTGCAATTGGGCTGAATTGTAAATAGAATTTGAACCCATTTTCTTGGCAATACACTCACAGACGCAGAGAGAAGAGAACGCGGCCAGAAAGAAAAAGAAAAGGGAAAAAGAGAAGAAAGGAAGAAAGAAAAGGAAAAAAGGAAAGGGAAGGAAGAAGAAGCCGCCGGCCAAATCGATTTTTAAGCTTGGGTTTCCTATTTCTTCTCCATTTCCAAGAGGTAAGCAATAACCCACTTATTTTACAACGAGGTTAAAAATTAGGGTTTTTGCTTATGGGTTTAAATGTGAATGTTATGAACGAATATGAGTGATTTCTAGTGTTATGAACCATATTATATGTTAAATGGAGGAATTAATGGATGACATTTTAGGGTTCTAAACTTAGTAGGCTTATTTGGATATTTAAGCTATTTTAAGGATATTAAGGCTTATGTTGGTTTATCTATGTTATAAGCTTGGATTGATGATTTTAGCAAACCCTAGAATTTCTATTTGGGTCCTTTAAGCAAATGTATTATAAAAGAGATTATTTAAGGGCCTTATGGAAGATTAGAGAATTTTGAGAATGTTAAGGAAAATTACATGTTATTGAGTTAATAGAAATGAGTTCTAGTTTGGCGACCTTACAAAAAAAGTTAAGAAATTTATTCTTAGTAGTTCTTGAGATGGTTATTTATTGATTCAAGTAAATATATTTTATTTCAGGAGGTGACGAGGAGGTTGGTGCCGTGTACCGACCAACTTAGTTCGAGTCAAAAACTCTGTGAGTGGAAAAATTTATTTTTCAGAAATAAGCATTTTAATTATATTATATCGATTCGTAAAGTTATATGAATTGCCTTGTTATTTCAGTGCTTCTAATAAATTACATAAATTTCAAAAATGAATTATTTTTCAAGTATTGGACAAGCATGATTTTTAGTACAAGTTAACTTTTGTAAATGAGAATTTTAGTAAAGTTTATTTTAAAAACCACCAAAAAGTACCCAGGTGACTTTTACCCGCTCTGCACTGGTGTGAATTCGTTTCTACAGTGTATGACCAGATATGGTGATTTTACCCGCTCTGCACTGGTGTGAATCCGTTTCCACAGTGTATGACCAGATATGGTGATTTACCCGCTCTGTACTGGTGTGAATCTGTTTCCACAATGTATGACCAGATTATTAGGTCTTTGGGACCCACTCTTGTACACATATAGGCTTTGGGCTGTGTACTGGGGTGCTTAGCCCTTTGGGGGCAGCTCTGCGCGCATATGACCAGATTCAGATTATCAGTTATCCAGAGTACCTTTTTGGTGTGGTATTATATATTTCAGAATAATCAGTATATAGATTTCAGATTTCAGATTATGTAGTTTCAGACTTTAATTACAGCTTACAGTTTAATCAGATTACGCTTTATTTGAAGATTACAGTTATGATAGCAGTTCTCAGTTTCTCTATGCTTGCAGTTATATTATTTATATCAAGTATAAAGAATTCATAACCTTTATTGCTTACAAGTATTATGGAAAAATTCAGAATTTCAGTAAATGTTTCTAAACGGGAAAAAGTATAATCATTTTCAAACTCTCCACTCACTGAGTTATAAACTCACATTTTTGTCACTCTTTTTCTTATTAGGACGCAGTTGAGCCTTTTGAGAAACTTTTGGGAGATTCTGCAACAGCCATAGCCATTTGATCTACTTAATTGTATGATTGCATTTTGTTAAGCAATGCATTATCATTCATTTGTCTCATGTCCACCAGTTTAGCATATTTCATTTTGGTATTATTTGTGGCATGTAGAGGTTAGATGGGCTTGCCGCCTTTTTGATGTAAAGGTTATAAATTTGGGCTGTTTTACAAATGATAGTGGAAATGGTTGAGTTAGTTATACTTTGTTTTTGATTGGTTCATATTTTGGTCAGGTGGACCCAATGGATTTTGTATATATTTTGTGTTTTGAGAATTTGTTGCTTTTCAGGTTTGGTTTTGTTCAATTTACAAAGGAGACTCTGCCAAAATTTTTATAAAAGATTTTTAGTCCAAGAAGAGTCGATAAGTAATAGAAAAGTCTAAGGCCTTAATGATGGGTCCGGCGTCTAGCTGGCACCCATCATCGGCGCACGGCACGTTCTGGGTCCACTAGGGTGATTCAGGACGGGTCGTGTCATTCGTACTCAAGAAATGATCTGTCCAAAATATATCCAGGCAAGGTAAGGCTATCATTTGGATAAAGAAAAGGCCCCAATGCCCTACTAAAGGTTACCAAGAACTCTTCCGGCCAATGTATAATTACCGAGACTCCAAGGTGAACGATGTCACCCTAGGAGTACTATACGAATCTAGAGGTTCAAACCAGTATGTTAAAGATATGACTCTATCTCTGGCTAAGTATTGCCAATACCATAACACACATGACTATGACACTGACGAGTGCATGGACGTAAAAGTTGTAGTAGACAATCTTATTACTAAAAGAGATCAGTCAGTCGAGGCTAGACAGTCTGGGAAGATGTATATTGTCCCTATACCGCAAGAGGATGACCTACTAATTTGAGGCATTAGCAACCACGACAGAATCTTTCCTACCAATGAGACGATCATATGAGGTTAAACCTTTGCAAAAATTGAGATGGTTAAGGACACGTATGAGAAATCTAAATTTTTTTTAAGACGCCACATTGAATGTCTCGATGAACACCCAGCGGAGTTGCTCTTGGAAAGTAAAGGATCCATCGAAGATGAGCTACTTGGTGTAGAATGAAAGGCACTAGAAGGCGATGATGATAAGGTCAGAACTTATAGGTTCCACAGACGAGGATAAGTAATAAATACATTATCCTAATTGTAGTGCTATCGTCATCAGGGTTAGCGAGGAATAGAAGAATATTGATATAAAATAGAAGTCTTGTTAATATTATCTTTGGATCTACCTTAGATCAAATGGAGGTGGACCATCAACTCATCTTGTCACGGACACCTTTTTCGGGTTCACAAGTAAATGCACTATCACAATGGGAAAAATTACATTGTTTGTCATTCTGGGAGAAGCTCCAAGTTCAACCCACGTGTTTATTGACTTCCTAGTCGTCGACGGTAAATCAAGCCACAATGCGGTTTTTGGACGATCGACTTTAAAAGAGTTGAAGGTTGTCACCTCCATCCACCATCTTACTATGAAATTTCCCACTTAGGCCGGGGTAGCCACTATTAAAGAGGATCAATGAGGGTTAGAATGTTATTTGAACACCATAGGCAAGGCTACCTCCATGTCGAGTCCAACCACAACATGATAGTGGATACTAAGATGGGCAAGGCAACAGTAGATATTGAGATGACCAAGGTCCCTACGCTTGATGTGGAAATGCCAAACCTGAATGGTGAGACAGTGTTCGACAATGACATTGACCTAAGGATCATTGAATTTGAGTCCCAAGCCTCGCGAGTGGAAAAGCTAAAAACCTTTCCTGTCTGTCTCGATGGTACCAATGTACTCCAGATCGGCAACAATCTCTCCAAAGATATGTATATAGAGCTAGAAGAATTCTTGAAGAGAAATTTGAATTTTTTCACGTGGATGGACATAGACATGATGGGAACTGACGTAATAATGTCGTGCCATTTTTTGAAAGTTGATCTCAAGGTACGCTCTCACAAATAGAAGATGGGGTCCCTCAACGTGTAAAGATATTCAGCTTTAAAGGTAGAAGTGGACAAGTTGATAGCCATTAACTTCGTCTGCGAGGCCCATTATCCCGGATAGGTTGCCTACACCATTATCATTTGCAAGAGTAATCATAAATGGCATATATGCAACGAATTTTTGGATATTAACAAAGCCTACCCAAAGGATAGTTTCTTTTTATCTCGTATCTCGTATTGATCAACTTGTCGATTCTACAATTGGGCATGTTTTATTAAGCTTCATGGATTCTTACTCTAGGTACAATTAGATTCTATGTACAAGCCGGACGAAGAACACACTTCCTTCATCACCGGTTGATGCTTATATTATTACAAAGTAATACCATTCCGCCTGAAGAATGCTGGTGCCACGTATAAGCTATTAGTGAATAGGATTTTTGCTGAGAATATTGGTAAATGATAGAAGTATACGTAGATGATGTGTTGGTGAAGAGTTGGACGATAAAAGATAATGTGTGCCACCTCGATAGCACATTCAACATTCTGTCACTATCTAAAGAAGCTTAATCCAGCTGAAATGTGCATTTAGGGTTGCCTTTGGAAATCTCTTAGGCTACATGATAAATGAAAGGAGAATTGAGGTGAATCCCCGAAAAGATCAAAACCGTTCCTAACATGAAATTGCTTTAAAAACTAAAAGAAGTGCAGAGCCTAATGGGTCAGATAGCGGCCTTCTACTGATTTATTTAGAAGTCCAAGTATAAATGATTCAAAATTCTAAAATGTGGAAAGAAGTTTGAATGGACCTAGAATGTGATGAAGATTTTTTGGTCCTAAATGATCATCTTGGAAAGGCTCTGGAGAAACAATGCAAGTCTACATAGCTGTCTCATACGGGGCTACCAACAAAATTTTGGTACAATTTGAAGAGACACAACAGCTTCCCATCTACTATACGGCAAGGCCCTCCATGATGTCGAAACAAGGTATCTGGATATGGAAAAGCTGGCTCTTGCACTGATAATGGCCTCCAAAATTTTATGACCATATTTCCAAGCCCATACTATTGACTATTGAGGTACTCACCAATTATCTCTTCAGATAGTTTCTTCAGGCTACTAATGGATAGCTTCAACCAACTTCTATTTCAAACTTCGGTTCCTGTTCAGCATAAGTGCCTCAAAAGAAAGAAAAACTTAGTTTCACCTTCAGCTTCATCTTCTTTCTACTCGATATGATACATTGGAACTCTAAGAAGCTAGAGAGCTAAATTCAACGTTCAACTTCAACTTCAGCCTCTGCTCAGCATAACGCCTCAAAGAAAAGTGGAAGCCCTACCAAACTTTTAAACTCTAAATTTCACTCAGTATATTGCATCGGAATAAAGAAAAGTTTCTAACAAGACAAATGGTCAGACATAACTCGGCTTTGGCTCTACTCAACATTATGCCTCGAACACAAGAAAATCTTGAAAGAATTGGTTTGTAATGGATAGCATGTCTCGGTATGGATATAGATCTAAATAGAATCAACTTCAACTACAAGAGATTTTGATAGTCTTGATTCCAAATCAACCACTTACAAATATTCTCTACCTTATATAAATATATGGCTCGAAATTGGAGGGATAATGTTACACCCAAAAAATACATGTCTTACGTGGTAGGACATGTAGGTTTAAAAGTACAGCTCGTTGAAAGATTCTAATGGCTAAAGGTCCACTAGGCTAGTAAGCCAAATGCCCATGTGTTGAAGGATCGAGGCACACCTATCACAATTGAAGTTTCAGTAATCGAAGTATATTTTGTCCCTTGGTCAAGCCAGAAGGATTATATAACAATACCTTTTAAACAAAATTATAACAGGCTCAACCCAGCCTCGACAAAACTTTAGCTTGGAAGAGGTTTCATTGATGACAGTTTTGACAAGTTCAACCTTGGTTCTAGCACGTTGTTCCTTGGTATGTCCAATAGGACACCCATGTCAAGATGTCACATCTGTCACCTAGTGATAAGTACAAATTTGTACTTATCTAGGCCTACGAAAAGAAACGATTATGAGTTATATTATTTGTTTTCAATTTAATGGTACGTTATTTTCTTATTATATTAGGAAATAGTCAAATTGAAGTGTCAATCTGACGAAAGGACGAAAAGAGAGCAAATACAAGAAGAATGGATTTAATTGAATAGACAAAGAGACTTAAGGGACTTGGCATGCAAACAACATAGGAATAACCACATGAATTCACAAAACTAACCATGCGATCCTATGGTTAGTATTTTCTGCGATCGCAAGGAAAGAAAATAAATTGCAGAACGTAAATTGATTGAACATGCGATCGCATGGCTTCTTGCAATAGCAACTTGGCAGTTTCCTAATTGGATTGCAACTCTACCAAGTCCAAATTAATTCAACTACATAAGCCACATTTTGGGGGAGAAAAAGGAGGAGTATAAAGCTAGAGAATAGACAAATTGCAGGAGACGAATTTTGGGAACATGATAGAAAGGAAGAATCGAAGATCAATGAACAAGATTGAAGGATTCTTAAGCCGAGATCATAGGTTTTATTTATTTTTTCTTCTTTTTCTTTTTCTACCGGAATATGATTGATACAATTCTTGTGTTAATTAACGAAATTATGTCCATCTAATTTACTTATTGCTAGGATGAATGATGAAACTTGATGTTTTTAATTAATTAGATGTTTTATGTTTTAGTAATTAATTGCTTCTTGATTGATTATTCTTTATTCATTTTTTCTAATGTTTTAATGCTTGATCACCATTAGAATATTTTGTGATCTATATTGAAGTCGAGAGATTCAATATAGATTTAGCACGCGATATTGAATAACATAGGGTCCAATAATAGATAAAAATTAATGTTATGCTTTATGAAATCTGGTTAGGTGTCCTTGTAATTTAAATTATTCTTATGTTCGAAATCTAATTAGAGATAATTAGGTTCACATATACATATAGTATTGATTGACCATCGAGAGAGGCTTTTGATTATTATAGGATCACCGATTTTTATTCTTGAGTATTTAAGAGCTAAAGCGATTAAAGAATAATTGATTAAGGAATGTGTAGGTGGATTCGTAAATCCTAGTGTTAGTAAAAACTCGAATTCGTTCTCACCAATTTAATTTGATTATTGATATTTTAGATTTAAGTAAAACAATTTAGAATTGAAACCAAAACAATCTGTGTTCTTCACATTGTTAAAACGTAAGTTATAAATTAATACGTTAAATTGATTACTAGTACTCAGGGTTCGACACTCTACACATCATTATATTACTTGTTAACGATCCGTTCACTTGCGGGATTGAAATCGCGCAACAAATTTTTGGCGCCGTTACCGGAGACTAGTTTTATCAATTAATAAGTTAATTGATAATTTAATTTTTAACAATTCTTTTTATTGTTATTTATTTTATTTTTATTTTTATATTTATTCTCAATTCTTTGTGTTACTGTTGAATTCCAACTATTTTTTAAAGTTTCAGGTGTTAAGTATGTATGCGCCGTACAAGGATTTTGATCTATTTGATTTAGACTCAGAAATCGAACGGAGGTTTCACCAACGACAACATGAACGAAAAGAAAAGAAAAAAAATAGTAAAAAGACACAATGGAAGACAACTGAATTTAGAATCTATTACATGCAGATGTGAGAAATAATCTTGCACCAATAGCTCAACCAGTTGAAGTTAATGAACGAGATATCCTTATGGGTGAGTATATGATGCCACCTATTGTTGAAAATCGGTCCAGTATAATCTATCTGCCTTATGGACACGACAACTTCTCGTTGAGGTCAAATGTGATTAATTTGTTCTCAAACAATCTGTCGTTCTATAAGATGATAGATGAAAATCCTCATTACCATATTTCTCGCTTCGATGAATACTGTGGAAATTTCAAATAACACAGTGGTAATGAAGAGGCACTTAAGATGAGGCTATTTCCATACACATTAAAGGATAAAGCTAGAGAATGGTTAGATTCTCTACTGCCTGGGAGCATCACTACTTGGGTAGATCATATCCAGAAATTTACACTAAAATATTTCCCTCCAGCTAGAGTAAACAGACTAAAGTACAAGATTTCCAATTTTCAACAATCTGAGTTGAAAAACTTTCACGAGGCATGGGAAAGATTCAAACAACTGCTTAGAAAGTGTCCAAGTCACAGTTTTCCTTTAGCAGCTCAGAATCAATTTTTCTACTCTTGTTTAGTTCCAAACAATCGTTCTTCAGTCGATTTTTTAGTAGGTAGCTCTATCCAAAATAGATCTATCGGCGACCTCCATGATTTGTATGAAACAATGAGTGAAAAGTTTATTATGTGGCCAAACAGAGGGTTGTAGAAGAAAGCAACAGGGATGCATGAAATAGACACCAATTCACTTGTACTGACGAAAATCGATGCATTGGCAAAGCAGATGGAAGCAATGAAATATTCTCACTCGGCCAATATGGTTCAAATGTCTCCACCAATATGTGCAAGATGCGGGGCAAACAATCAATCATCAGAATGTCCCTTGACCAAAGTTAATATGTCATCACCTGAACAAATTGCATATGCTCAGAACTTTCAGCGACATCAGAATAATCCATACTCACATACTTTTAATCCAAGATGGAGAGATCGTCCAAACTTCTCTTATGGTAATACCCAAAATATTCAAAATCTGCCAAATAAAGGGAGACCACATAAGAGAAAAGAAGGATTGGAAGAAACTGTCACTCGCATGGAATCTGAATTAAAGGAGATGCAGAATAGACAAGATGTTGCGATAAAGAATATAAAAAATCAGATTGGACAATTGGCTAAACTATTGACTGAACGACAACTAGGCACATGGCCAAGAAATACTAAAGTTAATCTGAAAGAGCAAGTCAATACAATCACCACGAGAAGTGGAGTTGAGTTGCTAGAGATTCATGTGAAAAGACCGGGTGTTGAAAAGGAAACTGCATTAAGTAAAGAGAGAGAAAACAAATCAGAGTCATAAGTTGATCAAGAAAAAGAAAGCTCTCCACCAGATTATATTCCTCCACCGGTCAAAGCTTATGTTCATCCAATTTTATTCCCTCAAAGGCTACGAAAATATAAGCTAGACAAGAAATTCGAAAAATTCCTCGATGTGTTCAAGAAACTCCAAATCAACATACCTTTTGTTGATGCTCTAGCCCAGATGCCGAGCTATGCAAAATTCATAAAAGAAATTCTTTCAAACAAAAAGAAGTTGGAAGAGCACGAAACAGTGATGATTGCCGAGAAATGAAGTGCTATCTTGCAAAACAAGCTACTGTCGAATTAAAAGATTCAGGGAGTTTCTCTATTCCTTGTACTATTGGTAGTTCATATTTCGAGAAAGCATTGTGTGATTTAGGTGCTAGCATTAATTTGATGCCTTATTCTATTTTCAGGAAACTAGGTCTTGGAGAAGTAAAGCCAACCATAATATCACTACAGTTAGCTGATCGATAAGTTAAGCGTCCACGTAGGGTTATTGAAGATATTTTGGTAAAAGTAGACAAGTTCATATTTCCACGACTTCATTATTTTGGATATGGGAGAAGACAGGGATGTACCACTTACCTTGGGACGACCATTCTTGGCTACTGGATGAGGGCTAATTGATGTTCAAAAAGGACAGCTAATGTTGAGATTGAATGAGGAGCAAGTCACTTTCAACGTGTTCAAAGCAATCCAATATCCAAGCTCCTCTGACTCATGCTTTCAGATCGACATAATCGATCACGAGGCAGCTAACACATTTGCTTTGAAAAATCCTTCAAATCCATGGGAATCATGTATTATGCATTCTCAAGAAGAAAATTCTGACTCTCCAGCTCTTAAGGAATGTGCCAGATATTTACAAAGAGCTGAACAGCTGGAAAGAAAAAATAAATACATGGATTTGGGTACCACACCTCCTCAACAGCCACCTTCAATTCAAAAGGCTCTGACTCTCGAGTTAAAGCAATTACCTTCTCACCTTAGGTATGCTTATCTTGGTGAATCATCTATTCTTCTAGTCATTATTGCGAATTCTATAAATCAAGATCAGGAAGATAAATTACTTCGAGTCTTGAAGAATTTCTAATCAACAGTCGATTGGACTATAACAACATCTGAGGTATCAGTCCATCCCTATGCATGTACAAGATTCTAATGGAAGAAGCATACAAACTGACAGTGCAACATCAACGCAGATTAAATCTGCATTTGCAAGAAATAGTTCGAGCCGAAGTTTTAAAACTACTTGATGCCGGTATCATCTATCCTATTTCAGATAGCTCTTGAGTAAGCCCAGTTTAGATAGTGCCTAAAAAAGGAGAGATTATGGTTGAGAAGAATGATAATAACGAGCTCATACTAGTTAGATTGACTCCTGGCTAGCAAGTTTGTATTGACTACAGGAAGTTGAATGATGCTACCTGAAAAGACCATTTTTCTCTACCATTCATTGATCAGATGCTGGAACATTTAGCAGGTCATTTTCATTATTGATTCTTTGATGGGTATTCAAGTACAATCAGATTCATATAGCTCCAGAAGATCAAGAAAAGACGACTTTTTCTTACCCTTACGGCACGTTTGTATATAGGCGTATGCCATTTGGCCTGTTCAATGCTCCTGCCGTATTTCAGTGTTGTATGATGTCTATTTTCTCAGATATGGTCAAAAAATTCATTGAAGTTTTCATGGATGATTTTTTCATTTTTTGGATTATCATTCGACGAATGCCTCAAAAATTTGACCCTGGTACTTCAGCATTGCGAGAAAACGAACTTGGTACTTAACTGAGAAAAATGCCACTTTATGGTCCAAGAAGGCATTGTGTTGGGACACAAGATTTCAGCTAAAGGCATTGAGGTCGACAAAGCACAAATTCAAGTTATAGAGAAACTGTCTCCTCTGTCAACAATTAAGAGAATTTGGTCTTTTCTGGGACATGCAGGGTTCTATAGACGATTTATAAAAGATTTTTCAAAAATAACTAAACTGTTGTGTAGTTTGTTGGTAAAAGAGGTAAAATTTAATTTTTCCATAGGTTGTCTTAAAGCCTTTAACACTCTCAAAGAAAGCCTAATCTCAGCACCAGTAATTGTGGTCCCTGATTGAGATTTACCTTTTGAACTCATGTGCAATGTAAGTGACTTTGCCATCGGGGCAGTTTTGGGGCAGCGCAGAGAAAAAGTCATACAAGTCATGTATTATGCCAGTCGAACCCTCAATGACGCTCAAATGAATTATGCTACTACAGAAAAGGAATTACTAGAAGTGGTATTTGCCTTCAAAAATTTTCGATCATGCCTCATTGGATCGAAAGTGATAGTGCACACAGACCACGCAGCTTTGAAATATCTTTTTGCTAAAAAAGATGCAAAACGAAGGCTGATTCGGTAGATATTACTTATTCAAGAATTTGACTTGGAAATTCGAAATAAAAAGGAGAGCGAGAATGTGGTAGCCGACCAATTGCCAAGAATAGAGTAGTCAGAAGAGAATGCAGAAGGTAAAATAATTGAGAAATTTCCATACGAGCAGATTTTTGGGATTGAGCAGATAGAAAGCGCACCATGGTATGTAGATTATGTGAATTACCTTGCAAACAATATCGTGCCGCCTGATTTTGTTCATCAACGCTGAAAAAAGTTCTTTTCAGAACTTAAATACTATTTTTGAGAAGATCATATTCTCTACAGACGGGGTGCTAACCAAGTAATTCGGAGATGTATACCTGAAGAAGAAATGGAGACTGTCTTGGAACAATGTCATTCTTCACCATACGGAGGTCATTTTGGTGCTACCAAAACAGTAGCCAAAGTCTTACATTTCCAGTTTTATTAGCCGACATTATTCAAGAATGCTTACAGTTTGGTAAAAAAATGTGACAAGTGCCAAAGGACGGGAAACATATCCCGAAAGCAGGAAATGCTCCTTCAAAGCATTTTAAAGGTTGAACTTTTCGATGTATGGGGAATTGATTTTATGGGACCGTTTCCACCATCGTTCTCAAATTCCTACATTTTGGTAGCTGTGGATTACGTTTCAAAATGGGTAGAAGCTGTGGCCTTACCAACTAATGATGGCAGGGTGGTGGTGAATTTACTCAAAAAGAATATTTTCATGCATTTCGGGACTCCTCAAGCAATCATAAGTGACGGAGGTAAATATTTTTGCAACCGGTAGTTTAAAACTCTCTTGGAAAAATACGGTGTGAAGCATCGAGTGGCTACTCTTTACCATCCACAAACTAGTGACCAGGTGAAAATATCCAACCGAGAGTTGAAATGGATCCTAGAGCTGACAGTGAGTACCTCGAGAAAAGATTGGTTGAGTAAACTAGATGATGCCCTTTGGGAATATCGAACTGCATTTAAAACTCTAATTGGAATGTCACCATATCGCCTAGTTTTTGGGAAGGCGTGCCATTTACCGGTTGAGTTGGAGCATCAAGCCTACTGGACATTGAGGAAGTTGAACTTTGACTTGAAAGAAGCCGGTGAAAAACGACTGCTTCAATTGAACGAAATAGATGAATTTAGGTTTGAGGCATATGAAAATGCCAAACTGTACAAAGAGAAAACCAAGAAGTGGCATGACAAAAACATTTAAAAAAGGCAGTTTGAGGCAGGACAAAAAGTTATCCTATTCAATTCACGACTCAAGCTCTTTCCAAGAAAACTACATTCAAGATGGTCCAGGCCATGTACAATAGTGAAAGTCTGTCCACATAGAGCGGTATAAGTAGCTCATGACACAAAGGATAGGTTCAAGGTGAACGGACAAAGGCTAAAGCAGTACTTAGAGGGTGATTTTTCGAAAGATAAGTCTTTCACCGCTTTAAGCAATCCGGAGTTATCACCACGACAAAGTCGAGCTAAAGAATGTAAACAAGCGTTCAATGGGAGGCAACCCATTTTTCTACCCTTTTAGTTAAAATTTCACATCATTTAAGTTCTGGGAGTTAAATTCACATTTTGTACGTTTTTATGTTTTTAGGACATAACGTAGGCACTTTTAATTTTAAGTATTTAGCCACTTTAAATCATCGTCATTTTGCATGAGCACACACTTAATTTTACTTAATTTATATTTAGATTAAGACTAGTTACAATTTGAAAAAAAAATTGAAACAGGGTGCATAACTATGCGATCACATCGTTAAACCCTTTGCGATCGCATAGATTGCCCAGAAATTGGTAGTCCTGCGATCGCAGGATTTCCTGCGATCGCAAGGACTACCAGGACAATTAAAAAAACCGGAGACTTGGCTCATTTTCAAAAACACAATACTTCAAACTTCAAGCCACAAATGGTAGTCCATTAGCATTTGATCTTCAAAAATTCAAACGAGCATCACGGACACCAAACCAGTCACAATCATTCATCCATAAGCATCAACTCCACGAACTAAAAGGTAAGTTCACAATTTTTGGTAAAAAATTTCAGATTTTTGTCATTCTTTTACATAAATTCATGCATTTTGATAAGTGTGGAGTAAAGTGAATTAGATTAGGCTTGAATCGAAAGGGAACCATATTATTGATTGGGTTTTAGATTATTTGGTTTTGATTGAATCCCCCAATTTAGTCAAACCCATGAAGAACAAACCTTGCTTGCAAGGTGTTCGACGAAACACCTCAACCAAAATTTGTCAAATTTGGGGAAAATTTGATCTTAGGAAAACTAGGTTTGGGTACACTTAAATCACCAAAATTCAAGGTCATGATCAATTAGGAAGTACGGCTGCCATGGCAGCCTATATCAAGCCATAGAAGCCTGCCTCCGTTAGCACTTTCGTACCCCGTCCGTTTGGCCCATATGACCTCGAAACCCTATGAAATTTGAATATGTGGTAGACTCATGCACTTCCATGCCATCCTCTTTCGTTTCAATTTTGCACATTTTTAGGCAACTTTCTCATGACACGAAATAGGCTAATCGAGCACAATTTTTTTGAGAAATCTTACCTAAAGTTCGAGATAGTTTGGGGGTGACAACTTAAACCATTTATGTACTTTGTCATATCTAACTTGTTTTCTTACATTTTATAGATCATGGCTCCAAAACGACTCCCAACTGCCGCAGAAAAGGAAAAGAAAAAGGCAACCGGAGGCACATCAAAGAAAGCCCGAGTAGAAATCGCCGACTCCCGCCACTATCTTTCTGAGGAACACGAATAAAGATTCAAAAAGTTCATTAGCCAGTGGACCATATGGGGGGATCAGAGATTACATATGGAGGACTTTCCTCACTCTGAGCTATATAATCGAATCGATGTGTGCAGCTGGTCTAAGATTGCAGAAACACCACACAAGATATACTCTCAGCTCGTCCATGAATTCTACACCAACTTCAACCATGAAATTGATATTCGTGGGACAGAGCACTATGGGCAGACATGAGTACGGGATAAATAGCTCATGTTTATCTCGAGAGTCATTAACAAATACTATGGTATCACTTCTGAAGATATTCACTCGTGGCCCACTATTCAGGAGATGGGTAAGGTGGCCCAGTTTCTATATGGCCGAGATGATGCATGGCCACTACCCTGGAGGGACTTAGAGCACAGTAAATTGATAGACTCCCTACTCATATTGAATGTGTTGGTGAGCCACAATATCGACCTGACCACGTATCGTACAACTATCAATGATGTAAGAGCTCGATTATTATACCATTTCGCTCACGAAAGGAAAATGGATTTGGGAGATTATATCTAGACCCTAATCAGCACTCTGGGTTTCCAAACAGACAAGAGGCACACTGCCATCTTTCCAGATCTGATCACCGGCATTTGTGAAGAAGTGGGGGTTCATATCTTACCAGCAGAGCCAATATTGAAATCCAAAGGACCTATCAACTGCTATGCCTTGGAAAATTCAAGAAGGCACACTGTACGAGTAGTGTGGACAGCCCCAACCGTAGAAGAGTAGCCTCAAAAAGAGCAAGCAATTACACCCCAGCATGCCGTACCTCTTGGAGATATAGCATCGATGCTACGTTGACTACTAGAAGGTCAGGCTGAGTAGACACAGTACATTGTTGCTACACAGACTGAATTGTACATGGTGCATCAGGAGTTGACGATGCTGCAATCTTGAATGGATACAGTCTGACGTACTCAAATGAATATCGAGATCTGTCAGCAACAAGATAACCTGGAGCTGAGTCAGATTCGATCCTACTGTGACCAGGTCAAGAGGCGGTTGGACAGATGTGTGGGCAAGCTGGATGATATTCATGACCAGATTTGTAGGCCGACACCCACGCCAGCCCCTCCACTAGTAGATCATTCCACACTACTTCTCTCGGTACCATCTGATTTACCTCTGAGAAGTCTCAATTTTTATGTGTTATATTTCTTTTGAATTCTTACATTGGGGACAATGTATATTTCAAGTTTGGGGGTGGTGTAAAATGAAAAAAATGAAAAATTTGCTTGATTCGATAATTGAAATGCTTTATTTGATATTTGATATTTGATATTTGATTTTTAACTTATTTTGGTTTTGTCTTGAAAAAAAAAATTCTTGATATTTGCATATTTAAGTGATATGAATAGCCTTGCCGACTAATGATGCAACTTTTTATTTAAATTTAGCTTTAATCACAACTTGTGAACAGATCATTACTTTGTTTAAATGTAAGCCTATTTAACCATGTCTGATATAGTGATGTGTCGGTCAATTTATGATTATTTTTAGCTATGTTGGTGTACCTAAATTAAAAATAATAGGATACTTTTTTGAAACTTAGAATTATATGTATCTCGAACAAGTAACCAATATAATGAGAAAGTGTAGTAGATAAGCTATAATGGTGGCTATCTAGGTTGTGATTGATTCCATATATGTCGAAAAATTATGTGGAGCACTTTAGATCAGTTGGAGGAAGCTAGGTATTGACCAAATGTTAGGAATCTAGTCTCCTAGCATGAACTTATTGCACACAAGGAACAAGGCTATCGTTATTATATAACTCTTTTCGTAGCCTTTTTGACTCGAGTGATAAAGCCCATTGGTTTAAAGCTCGTTACATGAGTCATCTAGAAAGCATAATGGACGAAGTTTCGCACATTATTAATATCTTATAACTATTTTCGTAGCCTATTTGACTTGAGTGAAAAGACCCGTAGGGGTTTCTCAAAACCCGATGCCCTAAGGTTCGAAAGACCTGGAGTCATCGACCTAAAGCTCGTTACATAAGTTATCTAGAAAGCTTAATGAATTGAGTTTTGCACATAAGATTTATATTAAAAAAAAAATTTAAAAATTTAATTCTGCTAAAGCTAGTGAAAAATTCTTTGCAAAGTAAACATGGAGATTAAATAACTAATGTGTTTAACTTACTTAGTAGAAACTTTCTGGTCGAGAGTGCTCAGAAATTAAAGAATCTTCATAAACCTAGGTCTCTTAACTAGCTTCGAACAAGAAAATAATGAATGAACTGTAACATTTGAACCAAAAATCTCAAGAATTGAAAGAGAACTTCATTTTGGGAGAAGTGTAGAAGTGTACCTTACGAGAGGGAAATGAAAAGTCAGCCAAGTGGTTGGACTATCGCCACCAAAGAAATTACGTGGATCAGATTAACAACTCTCACACACATCTCAAGTATGGTTTAAGTAGAATCACGTTTGTAATAGTATCACCTAAACATTCGTCATGAATTATAAGTTTTTCTTTTTGTAAAATATGAAGCAAGAACTACAAGCTATTTATGTTATGAATTGTGTTATAGTTTATTTCATTAATTGCATGATTATCTTTAACTCTTTTATTCGATTCGAGGACGAATAAAAGTTCAAGTTTGAGGGTGTTTGATAAATACAAATTTGCACTTATCTAGGCATACGAAAAGGAACGATTATGAGTTATATTAATTGTTTTTAGTTTAATGGCACGTTATTTTCTTATTATATTAGGAAATAGTCAAATTCAAGTGTCAATCTGACGAAAAGACGAAAAGAGAGCAAATAGAAGACAAATGGATTCAATTGAACAAACAAAGAGACTTGAGGGACTTGGCATGCAAATAACAAAGGAATAACTGTAGGAATTCACAAAGCTAACCATGCGATCGCAAGGTTAGTAATGTCTGTGATCACAAGGAAGGAAAATAAACTGCATAACATAAAGTGATTGAACCATGTGATCGCAAGGTTCTGAACCATGCGATTGCATGGATTCTCGCAGCAGTAACTTGGCAGTTTCTTGATTGGATTACAACTCTACCAAGTCCAAATTAATTCAACTACCTAAGCCACGTTTTGGAAAGAAAAATGAGGAGTATACAAGCCAGAGAATAGACAAATCGCGGGAGACGAATTTTGGGAAAAAAGATAGAAAGGAAGAATCGAAGATCGAGGAACAAGATTGAAGATTCTTAAGCCGAGATCACGGGTTTTATTTATTTTTTCTTCTTTTTCTTTTTCTACCGGAACATGATTGATAGAATTCTTGTGGTAATTAATAAAATCATGTCCGGCTAATTTACTTATTGCTAGAATGAACGATGAAACTTGAAGTTTTTAATTAATTAGACATTTTCTGTTTTAGTAATTAATTGCTTCTTGATTTATTATTCTTTATTCATTTTTCTAATATTTTAATGCTTGATCACCATTAGAATATTTTGTGATCTATATTGAAGTCGAGAGATTCAATATAGATTTAGCACGTGGTATTATGGTCCAATAATAAAAAGAAATTACTGTTATGCTTTATGAAATCTGGTTAGGTGTTCTTGTGATTTAGATGCATATTTTTATGTTCAAAATCTAATTAGAGATAATTAGAATCACATATCAATATAGAATTGATTGACCATCGAGAGAGGCTTTTGATTATTATAGGATCACCAATTTTCAATCTAGAATAATGAAGAGCTAAAACGATTAACGAATAATTTGTTAAGAAACGTGTAGATGGATTCGCATATCCTAGTGTTAGTAAAAACTAGAATTCGTTCTCACCAATTTAATTTGATTATTGATATTTTATATTTAATTAAAACAGTTTAGAATTGAAACCAAAAAAATCTGTGTTCTTCACATTGTTAAAACATAAGCTATAAATTAATAAGTTAAATTGATAACTAGTCCTCGTGGGTTCAACACTCTACATATCATTATATTACTTGTTAACAATCTGTCCACTTGCGGGATTGAAATCGCACAACACCTAGCATCTGTAAAAGGTGATAAAAGCAAAGGACATTGGAAAAGATGGAAGAAATGGCTAGAATACCCCTGGTAATTTGGGTATAAATCGGGCATTTCCATTTGATTAAGGATAATCGAGATTCTTCACCTTTACATTATTATTCCAAAATACATTAAGCTACCTTCCAGTCCATACATATATTTCTCTGGTCCTGACTGTTAGAGTGCCTATGGTTGTTGCACCACTTCCTTGGGTTCGACTGTCGGCAATCTAACGTGTCTTCTTCTAGTCAAAAAGTTGGCATTGTATGGACATTGACATGACTCATTTTTGTTAGCCTCGATGTCTGGCCGAATTTTGAAGTCAATAGTATTTATTGATACAATATTGTTGTTAGTGTTCGATGTTAAAAAAAATTGGTGTTAGCATTCTTTATGTGTTTTGCACGAATTTTGAAGTCAATAGTATCTATTAATACCTCTCTTGTTGCGTGTCTTGCTAAATGGTGTAATATGTTTGAAAACAAAGTTAAATAGGTTTATGATTTTTCTCATTCTACACTTTCGTACTCATAATGCAGCAGGTCTTGTGACATAATGAAATCAATAATTTTGGGATGTAACATTCTAAATCAATAAGATTTAGTTCACTGACATGTTCATGCTCCAATAAGGTTTCAGTTTTACATAGAAGCTATTGATGTCAAAATTACACATTGTGCTATTCAGGTAGAGTTACATGCACACTTGATCATATTGGCCAAGTACACGGGGTAGTGCAGCGGCCATTGTTACTTTGACAATGAAGTTTGGCACGGAATTGTAAGATTCAAAGATGAATAAAGAATTGGCTACAGTTTTTGTATGTATATAGTCTCATGTATTTTTTGAGTACATTCAAATGATAATGAAACCTCATACTTATATGTAAATGGTCAGGGGCATTTCAGTCATTGTTTGGGCTTTTTTAATCATTTAATTTAAGATCAATCTTCCATTCCAATTCTTAAAGTTCCTCAATTTTACCAATTTCGGGAATTTCCAAATAAGGAATTTGACATGTAAGAATGAATGATCTCTATTTTTCATGCAAAGATATGACGCACTAAAATTATAGTGAAATTGTCAAATTTTACACTATGAAGTATCGTCCAGATCCGAGGCTACATTGTATTCGATTATTTCTATGTGCGAGATTTATCCTCTGTCAAACGAGGCTTACTGACATGCCTCAATTGCCGAGGCTGAAATATTAGATGAAAGTGATGCTTCTGTTGACACGTGAGCATTAGGCAGGGTCGTCCAGTAGGTCTCTAACCTCATGCCATGTGTACTTTTGATTTAAGAATCTACATAGGATTATATCTTTGTGTGCAACATCAATTCCCCCAAGTCCAAGTCTCACATTTATGTAAGACGAAGGATTTCTTGAAATGTTTAGCTTATTTTGAAGCTTAGGTAATGTCGGGTTCCACTTATATCTTACCAACTCCTCATATTTCTCCATTTTGAACTTATTTTAAAAATTATTATCATTGTGAGGCTTTATGCCTATTGGAATCTAGAGTTTTGAAGAGTTGGTAAACTTAGCTTCTTTTTTATATGTAGTTTTTGTGCCGAGTAGATCCGAAGCTTAATAGTTGAACGCCTTTTGATCTATACCTTTTATGCCAAGCATATCAAAGGCTCAAATTATGGACTCTGTTTTGTTTTCTCTTCGAGGCATATCATGCTGAATAAATTTGAAAGGCTTTTGAATTTATGACTATTTATTTTAGCTGAATTTGAAAATTTTTTGCGTATATACCATTGGCTCTTTCTTTCTCCATAGAAGAAACATTTAGGTCATGTTCCCCAAGTCCTAGCCTCATATTTATTTGTGTTAAAAGAGTTAGGTGTGGAGAAACTAACATTGCAACACATGTTACACTTAAATTGGAGCACACATTAGTCAAAACACCTGTGTTTTCCTTAGTTGTCATAATAGTTGGAGTTATCTATTTGAGGAGGCACATTTCTTGATGCAATAATTACCGTCGTAATTTGAAACATGAAACCAATGGGATGATGCGCCTGTGAGAAGTGTGGGACATGGGTGACGATGTAGCCTGAGTAATAGAGAGTTTCAGTGAGAGCCACTTTTAGGTACAACTCTTTTTCTGCTTTGCTAAAATTTCTTCATCTTTATTTTCTAATTTTACTTGTAAAAATGTCACCTGAAGAAACCTGCATCTGAGAGGTAGACCATGAGACTGAGAGTAGTGACAATAAGAGAATTACAGTCATTAGGTCTCCAACACTTGTTCAGCCCACGCAAGCCATTTTTCCTTGCATGACAGTCTTAGAATGTAATGGCATATATGTTGTGGTTAGGAGGCACCTGGCATTTAGGATTTGTGCCAATGACCAAGAAGCCACTGGGATGAGCCCAGGGATGAGGAAGATGTAGATGAGGGTATGGACGACCTTAAGACTATGGTAACAAACTAACAGTGGAGATGAAAATGAGGTAGCTAATGTAGAGAATGCCGAGGCTGAGGTAGAGGGGCCACATGCATGGGTTGCGTCTAGAGTAGCCTTGGTCATAACCGATGAGGCTTTGTTGAGGTTGAGAGAGACCTTTAAGTTTCTCTGTACTATAGAGTTAACAGTGCTAGGGCCAGATTATAGGGCGAACCGTCCACTGCTAGATTGTATGGCCTTCATCATGGTACTTCTTTGGCGAAGTTTAAGGTTTTTACTGCATCATTTTGTACGCGGGGCCTTAAGCAAATTCAGACTGGCCCTAACCCAACTTTTGCCAAATGGTTATGCCTACATCTTTGGGATTTTCTTAGTATGAAAAATGACAAAAATTAGGACGACCTTCCATTTTGGATCCTCAAAGCCATATATAATCCTAGGAAGTCTCCTGGCAAAGGCGGCTTTTGCTAGTATTATGATAAGTGCATTTTGTGTACTTATTCAGAGCTTTAAACTAAGCTTTTATCACGTCATTTTATCAATTTTCTACTTAATCTAGTTTTTTATTGCTTCTATGTCAGTATTGGACCCGTCTATAAGAAATTGGAGAAAAATGGATGAAAAAGTGATAAATTGGGAGATATCTCGAAAGTACAAGGATGTAATTGTACTCAATTGAAAGTTGAAGGATTAAATTGGAGCTAATTGAATGTTGAAGGACCAAATTAGGGGCTATTGGATTGACAAGTATAAGATAGAGGAATTAACTAATGTAATTGCTCAAAACCAAGAATCAAGATAGAGGAATTAACAACTATAAGTGGATTCGGGATCCTAGTACTTTTTTTTCTTCAAGTTAGAGTAAATTTCATTAATCTAATTTTTAGTTATTTGAATTATAATTATTTATTTATTTTTAGTTCAGATTTTAATTAGTTTTTAAATATCAAATTTCCAAAGTTCATTAGATTCAGTTAAGGTTAGTGTAATTGAAATCGAACTATCTAAATCTCTGTGGGTTCAATACTTGGACTCAAAAATCTATTTTATTACTTGTGTGATATGTACACTTATGAAATATTAAAGACATAAAATCGCTGACAAGTTTTTGATGTCGTTGTCGGGGATTTAGTTTTAATTCTTTTCAATCATTTTAACAGTAATTCGAACTTTATTTTTTTATTTTAGTATTTTAGTATTATTTTCTTTAGTTATTTCAGTGTTTGAATTGTTTCTCTTCAGATCGTTGCATGTGAAGTGTGAGACACGAGTCTCTAACTCCAATTGAACCAGAGATTGAATGCACTTTTCATCGTAGGTAGAAAAAGGCAAGAAAGACATACCAAAGAGACCAAAAACAACAAAGCCAAATGCAGAACAACGAGATCACTCAAGCAAGACAGGAGATTGATGAAGACAATATGCTAGTTGGAGACTTTTTGACTCCTCAGATCATCCAGAGCCAATCTAGCATTGTTTACCCACCTTTTGGGCAACCAAACTTTCAGTTGAAGACTAAATTCATTCATCTATTTCAGAATGGACATCAATTCTTTGGCAGGACTGATTGGAATCCACACACACATGTTTCACGATTCTTAGAAACTTGTCAACACTTCAAATATCAAGGAATCTCAGACAACGCCATCCAGCTGTGTTTGTTCCCACATACTTTCTAGGACAAAGCTCTTGAGTGGTTGCACTCACTGTCAATAGATAGCATAACCACTTGGAATGATCTAGCCCAAAAGTTCTGCACGAAATTCTTTCCATCAGCTAAGGTTTTGAAGTTGATGTATGATATGTCCATATTTTAGCAGTCAGAAACAAAATCTTTTGATGAAGCGTGGAACAGATTCAAAAATATGCTAAGAAAGTGTCTTCATCATGGTGTTGGCAAGAGACAACAAATTCAGTATTTTTATGTTGGACTACTCCCTTCATTTAAAAGCATGATTGATTCTTCATCTAACGGTTCTTTATCTACCAAAACAATGGTTGAAGCTTTGGATTTGTTTGAAAGATTATTTACCACCATTGCCATATGGCCATCAGACAAAGTCGTACACAACAGAACTGCAGGAGTACATGAGATAGATACTTTCACGGCTTTATCTGCAAAGATAGATTCATTGGTACACAAAGTGAAAAATATGTCATATTCAGCCAATGCAGTGCAAATAAAGAAATCAACATGGGAAGAATGTGGAGCTAGTTATAGTACATCAGAATGTCCTATTCTATTACTACAGCCTGAGCCGGTCAATTATATTCAAGGTGGTCAGCACCAACAAAATAACCCATACTCCAACACATATAACCCAGGTTGGCGAAACCATCTAAATTTCTCTTGGAGAGACAATCAGAATAATACTAGACTACAATTTCAGTAGCAAGAAAAGAGTACATCACACAATCAGTAAATTTATCGAGAAAACCGAATAGTTCATGAACAAGACAGAGACTAATTTTCAAAATCAAGGTACTTCAATAAATAATCTCGAGACACAGATGGGTCAGGTGGCAATTGCTCTATCAGGTAGAGCACTAGGTACTTTGCCAAGTAATACAGATGTAAATCACAAGGAACATGTTAAAGCTATTACTACCAGAAGTGGAGTTCAGTTACTAGAGATCCATGTAAAGAGATAAGTTGCAAATAAAGAAAAGGTACTTTCCACTGATGAGGAACACGTGGAACGGACTAAGCAGATAACATATATTAAAGAGAGTTCAGGCACACCACAGGTTAAGGCAACTGTTCCTATCAAATCGTATGATCCTTCAATCCCATTTCCTCAGAGATTACAAAAGCACAAGTTAGACAAGCAATTCGGAAAATTTCTTGAGATCTTCAAGAAACTACATATCAACATCTCCTTTATAGATACACTTGCTCAGATGCCCAGTTATACAAAGTTCTTGAAAGACATTCTTTCAAATAAATGCAAGATAGAGGAACATGAGACGGTGATGTTGATAGAAGAGTGTAATGCCATTTTGCAAAATAAACTACCTCATAAACTAAAAGATCCATGGAGTTTTACAATACCTTACACAATCGGAGATTTTTTTTTAATAAAGCTTTGTGTGATTTAGGAGCTAGTATTAACTTGATGCCACTTTCTATTTTCAGAAAATTAGGTTTGGGGGAGGCTAAAGCAACTACGGTAACTCTACAACTAGCTAGTTGGTCTATCAAACATCCAAGAGGAGTTGCTGAAGATCTTTTGGTAAAGGTAGACAAATTTGTCTTCCCAGCTGATTTTATCATTCTTGACATATAGGAAGATAAAGATGTTCCACTTCTTCTTGGTCAACCATTTTTAGCCACTGGTAGAGCTCTAATCGACGTACAAAAAGGCCAACTGATTCTGACACTTAGTCAGTAGCATGTCACATTTGATGTCTTCATGGCAATCAAATATCCAACCGAGTTAGATAGCTGCTTCAAAGTTGATGTAGTTGATAATGTAGTTCATGAAAATTTTCAACTCAATAATTGGAGGCCTGTATTGTGCATTCTCAATCCACTCACACTAATTCTGGTGAGGTTGAGATGTGTGCAAGATATCTTGAAGCTAATCTTCCATATATACTCCGACCACGCTTTGAGGAGTTGGGCACGGGTTCTACAAAACATCTACCTTCTGTTCAATAACCTCCAAAAATAGAGCTCAAACAGTTACCATCTCATTTCTGTTATGCCTACTTGGGAGAATCCTCTACTTTGCCTGTGATAATTGCTAATTCTATTAGTGAGCTTGAAGAGGAAAAATTACTCCGAGTGCTCTGAGAACACAAGATAGCTATTGGATGGTCTATTACTGACATAAAGGGCATAAGCCCTACACTTTGCAAGCATAAAATCCTCATGGATGATGAATTTAAACCAAGTATTGATAATTAGAGAAGGCTAAATCCTAATATAAAAGAAGTGGTCAGAGCAGAGATCATGAAGCTAGTAGATGCCAGGATTATCTACCCAATCTCAGACAGTGCTTGAGTGAGTCCAGTTCAAGTAGTACCAAAGAATGGAGGTATCACTGTGGTTTAGAATACAAAGAATGAATTGATTCCAACCAGAACAATCACACGATGGAGAGTTTGCATTGACTACCAAAAACTCAACACTGCTATTAGAAATGATCATTTTTCCCTTCTATTTATTGATCATATGTTGGAAAGACTGGCTG
Organism: Forsythia viridissima; assembly: GCA_030279155.1. Lineage (NCBI taxonomy): Eukaryota > Viridiplantae > Streptophyta > Magnoliopsida > Lamiales > Oleaceae > Forsythia > Forsythia viridissima. The sequence continues at coordinate 20,167,502 of CM059043.1, read as the reverse complement.
GATATTCCAATTACTACTTTTTAGATGGATACTCTGACTATAATCAGATTCTAATAGCACATGAAGATCAAGATAAGACCACATTCAATTGTCTCTATGGTACTTTTGTTTATCGTAGGATGCTTTTCAATTTATGCAATGCTCATGCCACTTTTCAGCATTGTATGATGGCCATCTTCCTGATATGGTGGAGAAATTTATAGAAATATTTATGGATGATTTCTCGGTGTTTGGCTCATCATTTGATGAGTGCTTGGAGCACTTACACCTGGTTTTGCAACGCTGTGATGATACAAATTTAGCTCTTAATTAGAAAAAGTGTCACTTCATAGTTCAAGAGGATATCGTGTTGGGACATCGAATTTCAGCTAAGGAGATTGAAGTCGATAAAGCAAAAATTCAAGTTATTGAGAAATTACCACCACCAACTTCTGTCAAAGGTATTAGAAGTTTTCTTGGTCATGTTGGGTTTTATCATCGTTTCATCAAAGACTTTTTCGAAAATCACAAAGCCTTTGGGTACTCTATTGGTCAAGGATGTACCTTATGTCTTCTCTGAAGAGTGATTATTGGCATTCAACACTATAAAAGAGAAGCTCATTTCAGCACTTGTGATAATTGCACCTAATTGGAGTCTACCATTTGAATTAATGTGTGACGCAAGCGATTATGCAGTTGGAGTAGTGTTGGGGTAGCGAAAAGATAAAACAAATTTATGTGATACACTATGTCAGCAAAACTTTGAATGATGCACAACTCAACTATGCCACTACTGAGAAGGAGCTCCTGGATGTAGTCTATGCCTTTGACAAATTCAGATCATATCTTGTTGGATCAAAGGTGATAGTCTACATTGATCACGCAGCCTTGAAATATTTATTGACAAAGAAAGCTGCAAAATTGAGGCTGATTAGATGGGTGTTACTTCTACAAGAGTTTGATCTGGAGATAAGAGACAAAAAAGGAAGCGAGAATGTAGTAGCTGATCATTTATCCAGATTTGAGCAGAAAGAATAGATCGAGAAGATAGATATCACTGAGGTGTTCCCAGATGAACATATTTTTCACTTGGAAAAAGTACCATGGTTTGCTGATGAAGTAAATTTCTTAGTCAAGTCCATCATCCTGCATGATTATTCAAGTCATCAAAAGAAGAAAATTTTCTCTGACTTAAAGTACTATTTTTTGGAGATCTCATTCTCTATAGACAGGGTCCAAATCAAATAATTAGGTGGTGTATTCCTAAAGAAAAAGTCCATCAGATACTTAAGCATTGCCACTCTTTGACCTACGCTGGACACTTTGGTATCTCTAAAATAGCTGCTAAAGTTCTCCATTCAGGGTTCTAAGGTTCTATTGGCCTTCTCTCTACAAAGATGCACATCTTTTTGTGAAGGGGTGTGATCGGTGCTAGTTATGAGAAATATCTCGAAAAGGAATGAGATGCTTCTAAACAGTATACTTGAGGTAGAGCTTTTTGATGTTTGGGGTATTGATTTCATGGGGTCATTCCCCCCTTCATTCTTGAATCAATACATTTTGGTTACTATCGACTACGTCTCCAAATGGGTTGAAGCAATTGCATTACTTACCAATGATGCACGGGTTGTGATGGATTTCTTAAAAAAATGCATTTTCACGCATTATAGCACACCCCAAGCCATTATTAGTGATGGGGGTAAACATTTTTTGCAATCATCACTTTGAGTCCTTATTGGCTAAATATGGCGTTCGACATCGTATTGTTACTCCTTATCATCCTCAAACCAGTGGGCAAGTTGAAGTCTCCAGCCAGGAGTTGAAGCGGATTCTTGAGGTGACGGTGATTTCATCAAGAAAAGATTGGTCAAAGAAACTAGATGACGCTTTATGGGCCTATCGGACAACTTTCAAAACTCCCATAGACATGTCTCCATATCATTTAGTTTTTGGAAAAGCGTGCCATTTACTGGTAGAGTTGGAACATTGAGCACATTGGACGGTCAAGAAGTTGAACTTTGATTTGAAGGCCGCCGGTAAAAAGAGACTTCTTCAATTGAATGAAATGGATGAGTTCCGTTTGGAGGCTTATGAGAATGCAAAATTGTATAAGGAGCGGACCAAAAAGTAGCACGATATGCATATTCAAAGAAGAAATTTTGAGGTTGGGCAGCAAGTCTTGTTGTATAATTCTTACCTCAAGCTTTTTCCAGGAAAGTTGAGGTCTCGATGGTCGGGTCCTTACACAATCACAATGGTTTATCCATATGGGGCGGTAAAAATCAACCATGAGAGCAAAGGGACTTTTAAAGTCAACGGGCAGTGGTTTATTGGAGCGGTGGATTCTAAAAAAAAAAGTCCACCGTTCATTTTGCACCACCGGAATGATCAACCCGAAAAGTCGAGCCCTAGACTATAAATCGAGTGTTTAATGGGAGACAACCCAATTTTATATCCCTTTATACTTTTTAACGTACTTCTTTAAGTATTGCATGTGGTTAGGGATTTTGCTTTAGCTTTTTTAGCTTTAGGCATTACCATTTTTAGTTTTCAAAAATTTTGCACTTAGGTAAATTTTTGGCATACTTTTGTTCTTTTAATGGTTCATCGTATCCTTATCTAGCACGTATTAAATGTTTAACATGTTAGATTAGCCTATTTCATTTAGTTTCAGTTTGATTTTTTAATAAAATAAAAATAAAAAAATTATGGTAAATCGGGCGATCGCCCTACTGTGATCAAACTGGGCAGAATGCCCATCGTCCAGCCCAGGCGATCGCCTGGGTTTTGCCTAGGAGATCGCCTAGGCTTAGTACTGGGCAGAATGCCCAGCACTTAGTTAAAATACAGGCATTTTTCCCCCAAACAAACTCTCCTCACACACCAACACTAGAAGCCCCAAAATCACCTACACAGTTACATTCACCCTCTAATCGTACATTTCTCACCAATACTCACACAAAATTGATTGTGTTTCCATTGCATTCACATCATAATCCTTGAATTGGGCAAAGCAACGAAAATGTATGATCTTTCTTCATCTACTCTCATTTTTGCTTTTTGGCTTCAATTTTTTTTTTTCGGTTTCATCTTAATTAATTGATGAGGATGGGCTAGGTTAGATGTTGGATTATTGAGTTTATGATTTGAAGTGGAAAATTCTGGGCTAGTTTCAACTTCTTAGTTCATATAAAATCGGCCTCAAGCAAAGTTGCCCTTTAGGTGTTTGATAAAATGACTAAGTGCAAATTCTTGTACAATAAGGGCTCACCTTCGATTGACCATTCTTCGTACGCATTTAAGCTTGCTCATTATGCATACATTCAATAGAATTACATTACACATTGAGCCAAGACACTTGATCCATTTTTTGCAGCAATGGCATGCCATGGCTAAGCACCTGCCCCATTACGACCCACTTTCGTCTCCATCCCGCCCTTGTCATATGACCTCCGTTTTACCTCAATTTTGAACATTATCAAGAACAATCTATGTAAAACCATATGTCCAAAGATGGCTCAAAGAAAATTTCAATATTTCCTCCACTTTCCCGGTGGTGAAAAGTAGTAATCGGCCTAAGTTTAAAATACAAAAATTCTCTATTTATCTTTTCTTTTGGCGTGTTTCAAATATTCTTTCATTCATTATGGTGCTTAATGATATAATTTTTCTTTTTCTTAGGTACCATGGAACCAAAATGAAAAGATCCATTGACAAAAAAGGGGAAAGGAAAGGTCGGTTCTTCATCTAACCGATGCCATCAAGTGGAAGCTCATGTTGATGATGGGGGAATCCCAAGGTTGCAGGGTATTGAAGAAGAACGTATTTACAACAAGTGGTTAATAAAGAAAAATTTATGGGCCGAAAGGGAGGTAATTCTGACAGACTTCTCATACTTTGAGATGGCGAATCTCATCCACTCATGTGGTTGGCAAAAGGTGGCGGGTAAACCTCATTTGGCCTATCCATTCTTGGTCAAAGAATTTCTTGCCAATTTCAATCACGCCATTGAGGATCTTGAGGCAAACCATTGGTACACAACTTGGGTCCTTAGGAAGTGGATTAAGTTCAGCCCAACCATGATAGAAAATTATTATGGGCTGACTGCCAACGATATTTAGCACGTCCCGGCCGATCTTGACATAACACTAGTGACTTAGTTTCTTTATGAAAGAGCAGACGCTTGGCCTCTTATTGGACCAAAATTCCTACACAACCAGTTGACAGAGAGCTTACGTATCTTCCATATTTTTTTGTGTCATAACATCAATCTTACCTCCCACCGCATGGACTTCAATGAATCTCGGGCCCAGTTCTTATATCATCTTGCAAGTGCACACAAAATTGACTTGGAGAATCACATCTTCCAATTCATTGTTGATCTTGCATCACAGTGTCCGTCTGGCCGATCCTCCATGTTTTCTTGTCTCATTAGTACACTTTGCCTAGCAGAAGGAGTGCCATTACTTCCTCATGAGGAGCCCGAGGCTCCCGAACCACCTATTAACAAATGGACATTGGACAACCCTATGGCCAGACGAGCAACGGACAATCTAGCTCCAACACCAGCTTCCGAGACTGATCGCCTCTTGCATCAAATTTTCACCTAGTTATCCGAGCAAGGTTGGATTTTGAGTTCCATTCAGCACACTCAGCTGGCCATGCAGCGCAGTTGACCATATGTGTATTGAAATGGACTCATTGAAGGCGTCCAACACTGCACTCAGAGGGGAGCAATAGACTATCAATTACTTATACGATGATGTCAATCGCCAAATGCTCTATTTTGTGCGATGCATGGATGACATTTATACCATCGTCTCTCAGCCCTCTACCCCGAGCGCTCCTTACCATGGATCTACTTCTGATGGACCATCTGATCAGCCACGACCTTCTTCTCTACCTTTACCTCCGAAAAGTACCTGATCTTTTCCTCATTTCATTTTGTTCTAATTTGCTTTTACATTGGGGACAATGTAAAGTTTTTGTTTGGGGGTGGGTTAAAAAGTATCAGGATACTTAATTGCCTATCACTTGGGTCTGTATAATTGAAATACTTTTGATTTTAAAAAAACTTTTAATAGTTTATTTGTCCAGTTGTTGTTAAATAGCCTACTACGAATGATGATATCTGTTCAAAATCGAGTACATTTTTTGTAGAATATTAGAAAACACTTGAACTCGTGCTTTTATCTGAATACTTATCCATGTTAGACCTGATTAATAAAGCACATAGCCACTATTAACTTATCATTTATTAGGAACATGACTTGGGTGCATGAATTGATATTGTTGACTTAGTATCATTAAGAAAAATTCTGTTCTTAAATCCTTAAGCTAGTAACCAAACTATTTTGAGAACAGTTTGGGGGTGTTAAAGTTACTACTTGTGTTTTGAGAATTTTGATGTTTTAGATTTTCTAGGTCTCATCTTTGGTTGAATATGTTATAGTCAAGGAATCTAAATTGAGCACTACTCACTGTTGATAAAATAAAATAAAATATCTGACTCGAGCAATTAAGCATGTTAGGGTATTTTAAAATCTGATGTCCTATAGTCATCTGATTTGGAAGTCATCGACCCAAAGCTCGCTACAAGGGTCACATAGAAAGTTAGTGAGAGAGAAGTATTGCACATGATGTAAGATCGTTTATATTGGTTAAATAAAATAAAAAGAGTTAAAGTGCTTGGTAAGGATTACTAGGTTAGACCCTCGAAGACTGAAGATGAGAATTTAGAAATCACTCACCATTCTAGTTCTAAGAATACGAGTTCTAATTTTTACCACTTTATTTGAAAAAGGCATTGTATTGATCAATAAGAACCAAATTCACTAGAATACCTTGGGATTGAAGAGAAAAGCTTTAGAAGTGTGATAATCTACGCGAGGTGCAAGAAATAAATGACTACAAAAGATTTAGAATTGTAACAATATTAACAACACAATATTGGTCGTGGTCTAATACAAATGTAAGCTCAATTTTTAGCTAATTACACACTCTAAGCTCAATTTTTAGCTAATTACACACTCACTAAAGGTCGAACATCGGATAAGTGAAAATTATTTGTTGTGTTGTTTAATATCCTTCTAAAAGTGTTCCTTTATTTTTGAACCTGAGGCATATGGTAAGAAATTTAATATAAACTCAATTCCTGTTAATTCATTTAGCTTAGTTTAAATTTATAGTTTATTTTTATTTTTGTTTGAGGACAAACAAAGGTTTAATTTGGAGTTGTTTGATAAGTGCGTTTCGTGCACTTATTCAGACATTAAACCAAAATTTTATCACGACATTTTATCGATTTTCTACTTAATCTAGTTTGTTATTGCTTCTATTTTAGTATTGGACCCGTCTGTAAGAAATTGGAGAATAATGGATGAAAAAAGCGATAAATTGGGAGATATCTCAGAAGTACAGGGATGTAATTGCACTCAAAAGTTGAAGGATTAAATTGGAGCTAATTGAATGTTGAAGGACCAAATTAGAGGCTATTGGAAAGAGTAAGGATTAAAATGACTAAGATCCAAAGTTGAAGAACCAAATAGAAATATTTTGAAAGAAACAAGCTGGGACGATCGCCCAGATTATTACTGGGCGCTCGCCTAGTAACATAAACTTAAAGCAGAATGTATTGTCACTAGCATGGGCGATCGCCTGGCATTGCATTGGGCGATCGCCCATTGTTAATTTTTGTCTACGAAGTTTATTTCCTTTTTGAGTCCTAATCTAGTTAGGTAACTTTTGGCCCGCGACAATTAGGTTTTTTTTGGTATCTCTTGGGGCACAATTAGGAGAGTATATATATGAGTTATTAATTAATAGTCGGGTGTTGAAATTTTGGGAGAAAAACATTACACAAAACATCAACTGGAGATCAAGAATTGCTCTTTCAAGGATCTAACGAAGATCAAGATCAAAACGTCATCCTTTTTGAGTTTTCTTCTTCTCCGGGTGATGAATTCTATATTTTCTTCTCTTTTTTATTTTTTATTATTAGTATGCTAGGCTAGTTTAATTAGTGCTATGATTACGATGAAACTTGTCGTTTAAATTCTTCTATCTAAAAACTTGGTTTTTGACGATTTATTTCAATATAGTTTTAAATAATTAATTTTGATTTATTTGCATCTACAATTATATACGTAGTAATTTTATGGTTATTGTGGTTTGTTTTACCATCGAAAGATCAAAAGCATGCTACACGCTATTTTAATTATCTTAAAGTTCGATAGGGGATAGAACTATACCGATATGCTTTAAGTGATCTTTAATTATCCATAGAAATTTAATGCATTCGTTTGTATTCGCATTCGTCATAGAGATATAGTCGAGTTATACTTATGAATAGATTTAATTTTATTCGAGAGAAACTGTTAAACAATCTAGGGATATTGATCTTCATAACTGATGTAATTTGTCATAACCAAGAGTCAAGATAGGGAAATTAACAAATATAAGTGGATTCGGGATCCTTATACTTTTCTTTCTTCAAGTTAAAGTAATTTTTATTATTCTAATTTTTAGTTATTTGAATTATAATTATTTAATTATTTTTAGTTCAGATTTTAATTAGTTCTTAAACATCAAATTTTCAAAGTTCATTAGATTCGATTAAGGTTAGTATAATTGAAATCGAACTATCTAAATCTCTGTGGGTTTGATACTTGGACTCAAAAATCTATTTTATTACTTGTACGATTTGTACACTCGCGGAATATTAAAAACATAAAAACACTGACATATTACTTGTTGTTATATAATGGAGAGCCTTACTTGGTCGTCGACCTAAGGTATTCAGTCAAAAGTTGGAAGAATTCATTTTTCTTTGTCCAAGATAACTGGGAGCTCCTACCTGATGACCTTCGGTCGAAGAATACGCTCTTCTCCGTGAGTGAAATTAATTAGGCTAGTAGTTGATACTTGTCTAAGTCATTATAAATTTTCCTAACTATTTTTGTTTTGCTTGTGCAAAGCCGAGCAAAAGATCGACCCTTACCGAGGCTGAGAATGAGCTGGTTAACAGGTTGTTTGAAGTGTTGGAAAAAGAGAAGAACTATATGAACCTGATCAACCAGAATTGATACTTCTCCAAGTTCAGTCTTATGGTGACCTGGTTCAAATATTTTTTTACGTCTTTCTTTGTGTCAAGTCTAATAATTTTCCTTTTTACAGATTCCTTAAACAATTTGAAGCCCAACTTTCCCAGCCTCAATGCCATTGTCACTCAGAAATAGAAGAAACAACTGGTCTACTTTCCTAGCCAACCTCTTTCTACCCCAACGTCAGCCCCTTCCATGCCACTGCCAAGCCATGTCCATCTACTGCTGACCCTAAGAGGAAGACCGAGGTTGGTCTCATGGCTCCCACCAACTTCAATTACAAGGGATCCTAGAAAATTCACGTTGATGGATCCTAAAACAATGGCACGTCGACAGGCTACTAACGAGGTAAAAATTAAGGCCTATGATAGCAAATGTGACCCTGTTGTTAAGCGGTCCATTCTAAAACTAAGCTAGAAGGAGATGGCCACATAAATTTTGGAGATGTGCTCAATCTGTTGCTGCCCCTGTTTCTAAGTACTTTTGGACAAAAGAGTGCTAGAATCAAGTGGACAGCTACAATGAATGTACCTGAAAGACAGAGATGGGTGCCGACACCATTATGAGAGTTGCCCACGCTATCTTCAAATTAGGCAGCACTTTGATAGAGCCATCCAAATGGAGACAAGAGGCTAAGACCACTTCTGATGCAGTTGAGGCTTTGAAAAAAAATGAGGTCCTAAAAGCATAAGTGGCCAAATTGAAGGTGCAAGTTGGGTTAGATGTGACCAGTGGTGGAGCTAGGCATTTGAAGTTGGGGAGTCCTCAAACAGGAGAGGGCCGGGAAGGGAAACCCTCTTGGGGGTTGCCCCCGATTTTTTTTTTCAAACCACAATTACTGAATCCATTTTTATGAGAATCTAATGTTTTTTTTATGTCATAATCTTTAAAATGTTTACAAGAAAATATTGAACACAATCGATTCATGCAGTTAGATGTATTCGATACTCACTTCTTGTTTGTTCTAATTGCTTGAAAAGCCTAGTTTGAATACTTTTTTCTTGGTTATTAAATAATTCTAACTTAATCCGAGCTAGGTTAAGTTTTATTTGTTTAGTTCATTCATTGTTGAATTTGGGCTTTAATATTTTTTGTTTTGGTTGATTATTAAGAACAAGAAGTGATCTTAGAAGCATGTCTGATTCTACTATTTTGGAAAAAATTGATTTTTCTCAAACAAATTTTGGGCCCACAATCCATTCAATAAATTTGTAATTTCAATTTTATTCTTCTTGTGTGTATTAAATTATTAAATAGAGGGACATACTGGTAAATTAGTAATAAGTAAAGTAACAAAAAGTCAATATTTGTGGGCTCCAATCTTGCTAAGAATAATCCATTTTTCCTCCAAAATAGTAGAATTAAACACACTTATTTAAAAAAATTAAAAAATTAAAAAAAATTTAGAAAAGTTGGGGGTCCTGGTCTCTCCCAAGACCCCTCCACCTCCACCCCTAGTTGTGACCGTGACTAAGGACTTGAAGGAGAAAATCAAGGCCAATTGCACTGAGTTTGAAGACCTGTTCGAGAGGTATGTGCAAGTCAATGGACAATTGTTGGTGGCCCAGAAAAAGGATGAGGAGTTGGAAAGCATGCTTGCTGAGAGTTAGGGCTAGGAGACTACTTTGGTTGGAGAAATTGTTAGCCATAGAAGTGGCTGGCTTCAACTGAGGCTAAAGTGAGCAGACTGGAAGCTAAGGCTAAATATGTTAGGCCAAGGTAGTAGAAGACTTCAGAGCTAATTTTTATCTATTCTCGAACTATGAAGGCATGGCCGAGTATTTTTTGAAACTCAATTGTTAAAGAGGTTGTTTCCACACGTAAACTTGGAGTGGAGGACCTGGATGCTAAATCTGATTCAGTAGGCTTCAACTCTTTAGAGATTGTTGAGGAGTTAGAGGGAGGTGTGATTGAAGCGCCAATTGTCGTGCATGCCTTCCATGCCAACTTTATCCAATCTGAAGATACTTTTGCTTTGGTCGACCCTTCTACCTCTACTTTCCAACCAGATCCTCCAACTTCTCTGCTCCAACATTCTTTTTGCTCTGGAAGACCCTAGAGGACTTGTCTTTCTATTTACTTTTTTGTTGTTGTGCCGAACCATAGAGGCAACTTTAATTTTGTACTTGTAACTTTCATTTGGAGTATCAATAAAATTTGTCTTCTTTCAATCTCATTCTTGCACTATTTCCACTATCAACATTACATTAAAATCAAGCCTCATACGGATTAAGTAAATAAGGCCTTCAATTAACACAAATTTGCCAAAAACTTGTAAAAGATTAAGTTTAATATTCAACTGTAGATAAACGCATCTTAATTAATTATAAAAGCGGGCTAGCTAAGGACCCAACCTCTGCAAGTAATACTTCCTAAGTGTTTAGTATTCGAGGAATGAAAAGGGCTTATCCTATCCAAATCTTCTATTCGATATGTTCCAGGTCGAACTTCAACAATAATACAATAGGGTCCTTCCCAATTTGGACCTAAAGTTCCTGAGGGACTTTCCTTAGTTGATGGGAATACCTTCATCAACACTAAGTTACCTACCCAAAATACTCTTTTGTTGACTTTGGAATTATAATACTTGGCCATTCTTTTTTTATACATGGCCAGCCTCAACTGAGATCTATCTCTAACCTATCCAACAGGCCAAGTTCAGTCAACCTAGAGTCATCATTAGATAGCTCATTAAAATAGATTTGCCATGGTGAAGAAATCCGACTTCAATCGACATCATAGCATTGTCCACATAAGTTAGGAAAAATTAACTTTTACCAGTAGTCGTTCGAATGAGATCTATCTCTAGCCTCATCCAACAGGCCAAGTTCCATCAACCTAGAGTCATCATTAGATAGCTCATTAAAATAGATTTGCCAAAGTGAAGAAAGCCCGACTTCAACCAACACCATAGCATTGGCCCCATTAGTTAGGAAAAATTAAGTTTCACTAGTGGTCGTTCGACTTGTGGTTCGGTATGCCCAAAGGACATGGTAAAGATCGCCTACCCATGCACATTTCAAGGTGTTCAGCTTCATTTTCAAATGAATTTTGATTACTTTGTTCACACCCTTGACTTGTCCATTTTCTTGAGAATGATAACGAGTAGAGAAATTTTTTGGAATCTTTAAGTCATTACACAACTTCTGCAATTTCTTGCTGTCAAACTGCTTCCCATTGTTTGTAACAAGGGAATGTAGAATTTCGAACCTACAAATAATACTTCTCCAAATGAACTTCGTCTTGTAGGCCTCTATGATAGAAGTTAAGATTTCAGCATCAGCCCATTTCGTAAATAATCAATGGCCACTATCATATGTAGAGCACTAGCTCTATTCTTGGGAAGTGGACCCACAATGTTAGTACCCCAATTTGGCAAAACGCTAAGGACTACTCATGGTTGTCAATTCAGTAGGATGAATAAGAGGTACCGAGTCAAATCTTTTAGCACTTGTCACAACATTTGACATAGCTTAGAGAATCTATCTTCGTGGTAGGCCAATAATACCCCTGTCTGAGCATTTTGTGTGCCATTGATAGTCTTCATTCATGGCTGTCGAAAATTCTTTCGTAAATTTCCCGCATAAGGTAATTAGTCCTTATTGGTTCGACTCAGTAGAGGGGTGAGAGTGGAAACACCTCGCTCATAAAGTATCCTAATTTTTAGGAAAAAGAGTGCAGTTGTTAGTCTTATATTTTTAACCTCGGTTCTATATGTTAAAAGCTTAAGAGTCGTAAGAAAGTCCTTGATTTATGCCATCCACTTAGGCTACATACTGTTCATCATTATTTTATTTTATTTTTAAATCTCAATGGAAGGCCTCTCCAAGTATTCAATGAGAATGATTTTCAATAACTCTGAATCTTTGCTACTGGCCAACTTAGATAGAGAATCGATATTGCTATTTTCCTCTCGAGAGATTTAAAAGATCTCAAATTTGTCAAAGGTAGGTAAGAGATCCATGACACGCTTAAGATAAGTGGTCATTCCCTTGTCCCTTGCGGTGAAGCTGCCATTTACGTAACTCACCACAAGGTGGGAATTAGTGTTGAACGTGAGTGTTTTCACTTTCATCTATTTGGCCAACTTGAGACCTGCTATCAAAGCATTGTATTCTACAACATTGTTTGAAGCAAGAAATTTGAACCTCATGGCATAATTAAGGTGGTGACCCTTGGGCTTATCAATATTATACCGGTACCCGGCCTTATTCTCCAAAAGGCCCGTCAACAAATAAGCTCAATTGGACCTATTCACTAGCCTCATCATCCTCAAAATCCATCAAAATTATAGGTCCTTTTGTGCCACAAAATCTACAAAAGCCTGAGCTTTAATAGAGAATCTTAGACGAAACTGAATATCAAATTTACTCAACTCGATGGCCCACTTTAGCAATCTTCTTGAAGTATTAGGCTTTTTGATCTCCTGCTTTAGTTGGCAATTGGTTAACACTTCGATCGTATGAGGTAGAAAATAGGACCTCAATTTCTTGGAAGCAACCATGACTGCCAGTGCAAGCTTTTCCATGCCTGGATATCATGTCTTAGCATTTTAATAGGCCTTGTTCACATAATAAATTGGCAGTTGCTTATTTTTCTCAGTCCGCACTAGCACCGCAATTGTTGCACATAAAGAAACAATTAAGTAAATATACAATACATCTCCCAAAATTGGTTTAGATAATACAGAGCCCTTTCCTATGGTGATCCTTCAGCCATGCCTCTTCACACTCTGTTGTCCACTCAAACTTCTTCCCTTCGTTTAAAATTTTGAAGAAAGGTGAGTATCTATTAGTTGATTAAATAAAGCGATTTAGGGCAACGACCCTTCGTATCAAACTCTACACTTCCTTGGGTTTTTCTATTGACTTCATTTCCAATAGGGCTCTAAACTTTCCAGATTATCCTCAATTCTTCCCTAATTAACCATAAAGACTAGGAATTTACCCAAAGTTACTCCAAACACGCATATGAGCTAGTTGAGTTTCATTCGATATTGTCGGGAGATGTTGAATGCTCTTCTAATGTGAGCGATGTGATCCTTAACTTCCAGACTTTTGACAAACATATCATGAATACGTACTTCCATCGTTTTGCCGACCTCCTTGGCAAACATTCGATTTACTAATCATTGATAAGTTGCTCTAGCATTTTTAGGCCAAAGAGAATCACTTTCTAAAAATATAAGCCTCGTTCAAAGATAAAGAAAGTATGCTCTTCGTCTAACTCGTAGATAGGAATCTGATTACAACCTGAATAGGCCTCCACGAAGCTTTGCAAGATATTATTTCCTTGTTACACAATGAATTGATCAATGGGAGGCAACGAGAAGTTGACTTTGGGACATGCCTTATTCAAATTCAAAAAATCAATACATATGTACCACTTCCCATTTGGCTTTCTCAAAAGGACTAGGTTTGCAATCCAACTAGGATAGTGTGCCTTAAAGATGAAATCATTATATATCAATTTTTCAACTTCATCCTTCAAGGCTTCATACATGTCTGGGTTGAGAGGTCTTCTTTTCTATTTGTGGAGGCGAAATATAAGATCAACCTTCAAAGCATGACATGATACTTTAGGGTCAACTCCCACCACGTCTTCGTGCCTCCATGCGAAAACATCAAGTTTTATTCAAAAAATCTTCTAGCCTCTTACTCGTTTCCTGTGACAAGTTGTTGCCGACCAGGAGTACTCTACCGTCGTCCTAACTAATGGAAAAGCTCACTAGTTTTTCAACTAAGGAAGACTCAGACTTCATAATATTATGATCAATTCCATCATCAATCTTTTCTTCTAGACCATTCATTTTAGCATCATTTATCAAGTGAACTTCGTTTACCATAGCACCAGTCATAGACTCGTCCATCACTGTTTCTATCATTATGATATTGTAAGGAATGGCCCGGAGATTGGCTTTCCATAAAGAATTCAAATAGCACTCCCGAGATTCTTTTGAATCTTCCATGACCGTTGCTACACCTTCTTTGATCAAGAACTTCATTGACAAATGGTGGATAGAAGTGACTATTTTCAAATATTTTAATGCGGATTTCCAAAGCATGACTTTGTAAGTCGATTTTCTATAGACTATTATAAAGTCTTGAAACTTTCTGAATGACCTTAAGGCTTCGCCAACAATGATTGTCACAGTGATATTTCTCCTAGGTATGATTCTTTCCCTAGTAAATCCATATAATAGGTCTATGATAGGGGTCAACACGTGTTCTACCACCATTTGATTGAAGGTTGGCCCAAAGATAATGTTGACCAAACTTCTATTATTGATCAATAATCTCTTCATCCCATTCATTGCCACTTCAGCCCTAATTACTAGAACATTACAATGAGGATAATGAACTGCTTCCCCGTCCTTTTTAGGGAATCTAATGGGTTCAGAAGTAACTTTTCTTTCCTTGGCGATTATTTCTCATTGCACCATGAGGCTTGTCATAGAAAGGTCTCTTGCCTTTCGGGCAACATTTCTTTGTGCATTTATTGACTAACCTACAATATACAACCTCTAAAGATAGCCTGAATTTCTTTCACTGGCCATTGACTGTCTCGATCGGTGTGGAAATTATGTCTTGGTTTATCGTCTTCTTGTGCAACCTAATCCCAAGGCTTTTACGACCTTTGCTACGAGGGTTTGCCTCAAGATGCATGAAGCTGATATGCCCATCTACCTAATTACCTGGAATCGAAGGATTAATCCCTATCAGTAATAAGTTCTTCCATTGTCACTTTTATGTTAACAGATTTGGTGATATCATGAGTGTCTATGTGGTGATAAGTGCAATATTTTTTGGACGATCGAGTCCTTCTATCTCAAGAATTTGGACTTGGTTCTTTTTGATATTACGTCATTCTAGGATCAACAACATTCACCTCATGAGTTTTATAGTTATACCTGGACGAAGTGGGTGCAACACTTGGTTAGTATGCATCGATGCCTTTCCTTTATCCATGGGTCAGCCTGGCCTTTATTGCACATCAACTAGTCGTACCATTTTTTCTGATCATAAATTTCTTCCTTTATCATGTCCACCAACTCATCATATGAAGCAGGCTTTCAATTATAGACATCACTCTAGAAGGGAGATGATTTGTTTATGTAACAATCCAGAATATCTGCCTGATGTATATGAGTATTATACCAGACACTAGGGGTATGACACCTTACTGTGCAAGACTCATTATGTGTGGATGTGTTATCTGACCATTATGGTATGATACCTTATTACATGGGTATGATGCCCATCTCAATGTGTACGATGCCTATCAAGCAGTGTGCATTTTCTCCAAATTCGGTATATATATATAATGAAATTTTTAGTGGATACGACTCATGAATCTAGTAAGTGCGGAATTTAAATTAGAAGAAGTTGTCTTAACATTTAACCCCATAGTTTGATTTAAGGTGAGATTCGATGAGTAAGTTAACTAAATGAGTTGAGGGGATTACAAATCACTTTTTCTTTAATTGTAAACATGACAAATCATTGCGTCTTGGATTAGAAATACGATACTATAGGATGATTTCATTTAACATAAGTGATTGAGATGTCCTTAAGGATCAACAAAAGTTCGTATGACATAACATGCTAACATCTATTCCATATATACCATCTACTACCAAACAAAATACGGGGTTTGTTAATTGTTCATTACATCACCAAAAGAAACTTAAACATAATATATTCCATGTAAGGTCCCAGAATTTATTCTTCTGAGTTCGGTAGTTGGCCATTTGAGAGACGAGCATTTAAGGCTTGGCCCACATAACTAAAAAAAAGCTCAAATCATAAGTTAATAAAAATCCAATTATTTAAGTTATTCTAAGTTCAAATGACATTTAATTTGATAAGTCAACAAATAATTGGTTTGTTGGCACAATTGTCATCTGTATGGAATTTCATAAAAACAACCTAGGTTCAAATCACCATGAAGATATTTTTCTAAATATTTTATTTTAATCATTTTGAGAGTTTAAAACTCTTCAAATCCCCACTTTAGAGCTTATTTATACAAGATTTATGATTATCATAACTCGCTCATTTAGTTTTTCACTAAAAAGTGAGATTACAAGAAGATGAAAGTCATTTTTTACCTCATCTCTCCTCAAATCCAAATTTTCACCATTTTCTTCACAAATTTGTATTGGTTTCAAGTATATTTGCAACAAAGCGAAAAAAGGGATTTTGTTAATACAAGTTTTGGTTGGAAGGTTTGTGCAAAGGCAACAAAAGAAGAAGAATAGATTTTTCAATTTCATATCAAGAATCGAGATAGGAATTGTGCTTTAATAATTTTTTGTTTTTGAATTATGTTTGTATACATGTATATTATGTGATATTCATGAAGCTATGAACTGAGAGATTATTTTATGGTCATAACTGGTATCTACGAGCATTGGGGTTCTTCAGAACTATAAGGATTTCTTTGAAATCAATGGATTTTGCTTGTAATCGATCTACAGTTATGAATATGGTATGCATTCATGTGTTATATGTATATATACAAACATTTTACCAAAAAAGGTGCACAAATATGATATTCCTACTGACTTTTTATACTCATTCCTTCCAAGTTTTTAATCTATAAATTAAAAGAATTGTGGATGATGAAAGATTGATTGGATGTGGTGGAGACTGGGAAGAGAAAACAAGTCAAGTAAATAAATAAATTTAAGGTTCCAATGTTATGTTTTCATTTTGATGGTTGATAACAAATTGGGGTCAAATTCTTGTAATAAGAAAAAGTGATTTGAAGCGTTTTGAACTTTGATTTTTGACATTCAAGGTAGAAATTCGTATTTGTATTATATACATGATTTGGAATGCTTACATTTACCTCTAGAGAATGGAATGTTAATGTGTACTAAGTACTAAGGTTATGTAGTTCTTTAGCTGTTGCAATTGTATGTGCAAATGTGGAAAGGACTCTGGTAAGCATACAATATATATTTCCATCTTTCTATCTGACTTTGAAATGTCTCCACATTATGAACTCTTCAATTTTTAGACAAGACTAGTGGAGTTAGACAATCTATGAGTTCAATGTCTATAGCACTTGGAATTTTTTCAAACATAGTTTTATAGAGTTAGTTGTAGTGTTTCTTGTATGCTGCATCACCAAGAAAAACATTTCCTAGGTAATTGGTTGAGGTGTTGAATGACTAAATCATTAAATAACTTTACAAAATTTTAGTATGTTTAACCTGAATGAGTTTTGAAGTTCATGTAAAAATTTCATGTAGATCCGAGTTGGTTTGATTGGTCAAACAAGATGTAGTGTAAACCAGCACATCAAAGAAAGCAATAGGGCAGTTATGACCATTAGCTAAAACCGACCAGTTGTTCATGTTACTTTGAGGATAATGAACTTTTAGGATGAGCCAGAGGTATAAGCATTAATATGCGATCCTAATTTAGATATATTAAAAAAACTAAATTTCCCAAATTTCAAGAGGCTAGACCAATCTTGCTTCTGCGACAAAGCTTTAAAGTACAAATTAATGTACTTGTAACAATTCGTATCTTAAGATTTTTACATTACAACATGGTATCAGAGCCCATGTTTAAAAGCTTTTATATAGACTTAACATGCTATGTGTAAAAAAATTGGTTGTGGGCCCCTGCTGCTCAACATATACATGAGATGACCAAAGATTTTTTTCCCTTTTTCTTCTTCTGTTTTGTTTTGTTCTTCTTACTTTCTTCTGAAAAAGGTAATATGTATATTAAGCTATGAGTGAATCTACTTTAATGAACAAGATGTAATTATATTAAAGTAGAACTGTAAAATGAAATTAATTTGATTTCTGTTCGGTAATAAGCATCCATCAATCAATTGCATCCTCAATCCAGATACGCAAAAGGTTATAAAAATGTAATGTTCTACCGTCATGATTCTTAAAGCTATGTTTTCATGCATTTATCTTTGGTGGATAAATGTTTAAGTATTTCTATGCGCAAGAATGAAATGAATTAGAACTATTTTTTAAAAGTATTTATTTGGAATACAATAAATATGGGTAATAGATGACTAGAAGAAACCAACCAGAAAGAATAGGAAAAGATATCATTAGCGCTCGAGAGGCTATGATACGTGCTTATTTGGACTTTGACATGTATTCTTCTCTCAGTTTGGAAGATCAAATCCAAAGTGTATATGAGCATTGGATGTGGACTACAAATTCAGGTTACAAAATAAGTGGTCGGCAATACATAAGGCATCTCCTTGACACCTTATCACCACGCGAAGAGCGTGTTGACAAATGATCTTAAATGAAATGGCAGTAGCTATTCCATTGGGAAATTTCCATGATGTAGAGTTTGTGGACTTTTGCATAGCATTGGGAAGCCTACATTGGAGGTGTAATCTCACAATCTGACTTGGGACACAATGAGGGAGTGCAATAGATAATAAGGTTACTCAACTAATGGGAAACAATGAGGAGAGAAGAAGAAGACCCGGAGGAGAATCCTGATGAAGATTAAGACGAAGATGAAAATAGTCTATAGATAGGCTGATGAGAAAAATAATTCATCTCATGTATTTTTTATTTTCTTTATTTTTTTGTTTAAATTAAGTCACTACAAGGACATGTAATTCTTCGTTTAATTGAGTTTGGTCTGGAGATTACAAATAATTTTGTGCATTCGATTTTTCTTTTTCACATTAGGTTTTGGAGTTGTTGCGTGCATGTCTGATGGATGGAAGACAAGCAAATGGTACAACTAAATCAAAGCGAGTTGATAAGGGATTTGTTACAAGCAGTGCAAGAGCTTAGAAGGTAGAGTCAAGCTATAGATTCACAAGTGAACTCCGTGGCTGCCTCGACTCAAGCTTCGCAGGTAGAGACTTTCAGAAGGCACAAGCCACCTTTTTTCAATGGTGAGTGTGACTTGTTAGCTGTTGAGAAATGGCTACGGAAGCTAGAATGAATCTTTCGGCTTATAGCCTCCACAAATGCACAGAAAGTTCATTGTGTAGAATTTATATTTTCTAGAGTAACAAGTCATTGGTGGAAGTCAATGTCCTGAACTAGGACCAAGGCTCAGCAGCAGGCTTTGACTTGGAATCAGTTTAAGGAGGAGGTAACCGATAAATGTGTTTTACATGTATATCCTCGTGAATAAATTTGATTTATTTCTGTAATTTGAGCAGATTATTAGTTAATTAGGCATGAATATCTTTGTAACAGATGAACACACAGATTGGAAGGTATTTGAAGCAAAAAGGGCAAAACCTAAATGAAAAATTCAAGTGAGGACCAAATCAAAGTACTTCGAAAGATTGGAGACCAAAAAGGTAAAATCTAGGGCTGAGGGCCGTCGTCTAGTTGCAGCAAGCAAGTCGTGGCTTGGCCACGGCAGCCCCTAAAGCGGCTGCTTGCCGCGGTCAGGCTACAACATCTCCAGAAGTGGCTATTTGTCATTGTCCATATGCGACAAGTAAGCATTGGCCTGTCCATGAAAAAAGTGGCAGAAAAGTAATTTATAAGTAGGGGTATTTTTGTCATTTTTGAGAAGACAAATTTCAATGGAGATGAAGAACTATATAATGACCTAATCTAGGTCAAAAGGGGAGGGGGTTGGAGAACGGAGAGATATCTCACAAGATCAAAAGGAGATCTTGGAACGAACACAAGGGAAATCAAGGTTTAAAAGAAGATTTCAAAGGTTTAATATCAAGGCTTTGTGCAAGATTCGATTTTCACTTCTTTCTTCTCTATTTATTGAACTCGGTGATGTATTCTATTAAAATATATTGTTTTTATTTGCATAATGCGTAGCTAAAATTCTCCGTGTTGGGACGAACGATGTAGACATTTTTAATTGTTTGATTCTAGGTTTCAAAAACTTATCTTGTTTTGATTTTCTATCGTGTTTTATGATAGCCCAAGAATAACTAACCAAGAGGGGGGTGAATTGGTTTTCTCAAACTTTTTTGAAAAATATTCTCAAAAATTATATTTAAGAAATAAAAATTAATCCACAAAAATATAAGCACAATATATAAGTAAATAAAAGAGAAGAGAGAATGCAAACGATATTTTTATGGAGGTTCGATCCAACCAATTAACTACGTCTCCCGTTACCAAGCTCTCTAACACGAGCACGGCCTTTCCACTATTTTGATTAACTTATGGTGTAATCCAAACCCTTACAATGTATCCGGTGACTTACAAACAATGAGCATCGATCCTTATACAATATTGAGCTTTCAAGGGACCTCAATATGACCCAAAAATATAAAGAGATTGATTTGAGTATTTCTCTCTAGATGAATGATAAATACAAGTTTAGCTCTAAGAGAGACTAACACTTTAATGAATAGCAATATATGAGGAAAGCTCAAGTGTTAGAAGAAAACTTTGTTGAGGATGATGAATCAAAAGTTTGATTTAATCAATCAAAGTTTTTCAATAAGAGATATTGAAGATATAAATGCAATGAAGCTTTGAATGAAGTTTTTCAATATGATTCTCTCTATAAATGCTCTTGTAAGTGTTGTTGAATGATAATAAATGAAGTGGTATTTATAGAGATGAATTTTCGTATCTTTCTGTTGAAACGGATGATCAAACAGTCGAACGGTCATATTGATCATAACTAGCCGTTGAACTGCAAAAAATCAGAACGGACACTTTTTGAAAAAAGACGTTCAAACGGTCGACCGGATCAACCGATTTACCAAACGGATTGTCCGTTTCCACAGTTTTGAAAAATTGATTTTTGGCTTTGATCAAACTATTTTTATGCAAGTGATAAGAAATATTTTTGAGCTTTCATTCATTTAATTGCTAAGGATTAAAGGGTTAATACCTTTACAATTTTATCTAGAAATCTATTCTTCAATCTTGATCTTCGTATCTTGAATTTCGGATCATGAGATACTTGAACTCTTGTATTGACTTTGACTTGATATTGACGTTGCATGAGAGTTCGATTTGTAGCACTTTGAATATTACTTGAAAATAGATTGTTAGTAAACATAACCAATTTGTTTGTTATAATCAAAACATTAAGGTTTAAAGTTAACCATAGGTCAACAATTTCCCCCTTTTTGATTATAACAAACAATGTGAGAATGTAGAATGTGACAATATAAATTAAAGCAAATATATTTCCCCTTTCTTTTTCAAGAGAACATGGTTTGATAAATTTGTAGTATGATACCTTTTTCATTTTATTTACCAATTTGATCACATATCAAATGTCCAAGTCGATTGTCAAATAATATCAAATTTTCAACACATTTATTTATCATCATATTCACCAAATTATTCATCACAACACATTTATTGCAAAATCATCTCACATCACATATTTTCCCCCTTTTGGCATAAACAAAAAGATATAATCAAAACATTAAGGTAAAAACAAAATGATTGACAAAAGTTGTAATATGCCATTCATTGATAAAATCGAAATCTAAAAACAAGCATAGTTCAAAGATACATGAAGGAAAGCTAGAACAAAAAAAAAAAAAAAACAACAAAGAATGAGGCTAGGTATCCGGTGGCGGATGCGGGGGAAGTACGGCATCAAGACGGGAATGAAGATCTCGGAGCAATGTAGTCATGCAGTCAACCGAATGTTGGAGAGTCTCCACGGTATGGTGTAGACTCTCTACCGGAGAGGAAAGTGAGTCGATCCGTCCATGTAGTAAAGTAAATTGGTCCTCGTTGAGGCTGGAGGTGGAGGACGACGGTCGTTGTGATCTTTGTTGCGGTGGGGACGGAGGAGAAACATCTTCGTCATCGTGTATATCTTCCCCCTCGAAGGGTAGAGTGGAGGGTCCCGACTCATCATCAAACCCTTTTGACTTTGCCACCCATTGACCGTTTTCCTTGACAATTTTCATCTGTTTGAGCGTAAGGATATTGATGGTGTCGGTGGCTTTAGGAAGGAGGGTCACCGAATCACGGAAGGAGATGTCAAAGTGTTGAAATTTTTTGGTAAGAATCATTCCATAGGGAAGCCCCTTATCTCTAGTGCCGCTAAGAATGCAGTGCATATGTTGGATCATGATATATGAAAAGTCAAGCTTACGCCCACAGAGGATAGAGTCGAGAACGAAGACATCAAAATGATTGACTTCATCCAAATGACCCTTTCTAGGAACGATAATATGGGCGATGATGTTATGGAGGACACGACATGGAAGAGTGAGTTGATTTGTGCTAAGACGTGCGGCAGCCTCAAAATGCTTGTCGGTGACGTTACAACACGCTTCGACTGGATCATACTCGATAGTGTGAGGAATTGTTTTGGTGGTATAGAGACGCATACCACCATCCTCAAGATGAAGAATGGAACAAATAAGGTCTTGAGTGATCTTAATTCGTTTATTCCGAAGAAATGACGAAATACCCGACCCCAGAGAAAAAACCATGTTTTTGTAAAATTCCTTGACAATGGGAGGGTAGACATTATCATTTAGGGTAAGAAGAGGAACCCAACCCATACCCATAAAAATATTTTCAATATTGAATGATGGTGCATCGTGTGTGAAAGAAGCAAGGTCGACGTTCTTACCCATGAGGACAGGACATCGATCTATTCGTTTGGATTGAGGGTCCTCTTCGGAGGAGGAGGAAGAGGATGGAGAAGGTTACCTTTCCCTCCTAGGATGTTTGGCAGCCATTTTCATCCGAGGCATGGTGTTGGAAACCAGATTTGGAGGCTAGGGTTAGGTTCGTCCGTTTGGGATGGAATGGGATGATTCCGTGGGTAAAAGTTGGGGATTTTACGGTTTGAAGTGTGGAATTGATATGGGTTTTTTATTTTAATCACAAATTTGAAGAATTTCAGAGAGATTTGATGAATGGGAAGAGATTGGGAGTGAAAAACGTGGGTTCGTACGAAGTTGGAATGAAGAAATTTGAAAAATTTCCAACTTAAAATCCTGATTTCTGCTTAGATGGACGACCGAAAAACTAAGACGGTCGACCGTTTGGACTGAAATTTTGATGTTCAACTCTCTGTTCAAACGGATGAGAAGACGGATGATTTTGCGGTCGTCCATTTAATTCATACGAACATCCATGTACGTGAAACGGTCAACCGTTTAAACTTTTCAATTTTGACAAAAGTCTCTGCTTAGATGGATGATGAACCAGATGATCAGTTGGTTCATCCGTTCAACTTCAAACGGACGTCCGTATTGCATAACGGTCGTCCGGTTGGACAGTTTTTCACAAATTGTACCAAAATCATTGATTTGGTCCTTTGACAAATGTTTTTAAAACATTTTTGTCATATAAAATGCAATCAATTATAGGAAACATAAAGATTTAGCCACATATTTCACATTCATCAATTATACCTAAACTTCGTCGAATGTATGAAAATCTTTCAAGAGCTAATGGTTTTGTGAGAATATCGGCCAATTGTTTTTCGGTGTTTACAAACTCCAAATTTATATCTCCCTTTTGTACATGGTCTCGTAGAAAGTGATGTCTAATCTCGATGTGCTTGGTACGAGAATGCAAAACGGGATTTTTAGATAAGTTGATCTCACTAGTGTTATCACACATAATAGGAACTTTTTCAAAGGAAATGTGATAATCATTTAGAGTTTGCTTCATCCATAGGATTTGAGCACAACAACTAGCGGCGGAGATATACTCGGCTTCGGCGGTTGACAAGGCAACGGAATTTTGTTTCTTATTAAACCATGAAACTAAAGCAAAGCCTAGAAAATGGCACGTTCCACTATTACTTTTATGATCAATTGTGCAACTGGCCCAATCGGCATCCGAATAGCTAAGTAAATCAAAATGAGTTTCTTTGGGATACCAAAGACCTAAAGATCTAGTTCCACTAAGATAACGGAAAATACGTTTTACGGCACTAAGATGGGAATTCTTAGGATTAGATTGATATCTAGCATATAAGCATACACTAAACATAATATTGGGTCTACTAGCGGTTAAATAAAGAAGGGATCCGATCATACCTCGATATTTTGTTATATCAACGGAAGTACCTTGCTCATTTTTATCTAGTTTGATTGATGAGCTCATTGTAGTGTTCATAGGCTTCAATTCTTCCATTTCAAACTTTTTGAGCATATCCAAGATATACTTGGTTTGACTAATGAATATTCCATCATTAGTTTGTTTGATTTGAAGACCTAGAAAGAACTTGAGTTCACCCATCATGCTCATCTCAAATTTCCTACTCATGCACTTAGAAAATTCTTTACATAGGGAAATGTTAGTAGCACCAAAAATGATATCGTCAACATAAATTTGAACAACTATCATATCATTCTTTTTTGTTTTTACAAATAATGTTGTATCCGCTTTACCCATTAAAAAACTATTTGATAAGAGAAATTTATTTAATCTCTCATACCATGCTCTAGGAGCTTGTTTTAAACCGTAAAGGCTTTTCTAAGTTTGAAAACTTTGTCCGGATACTTATGATTTTTAAAACCGGGTAGTTGCTCAACAAAAACTTCTTCTTGAATGACTCCATTAAAAAATGCACTTTTGACATCCATTTGAAAGAGAGTAAAATTCTTATGACAAGCAAAAGCAAAAGCAAGAAGCATATGAATTGACTCTAATCTAGCAACCAGGGCAAAAGTTTCTTCGAAATCAATACCTTCTTCTTGATTGTAACCTTGAGCCACTAATCTAGCTTTGTTACGCATAATTATACCATTTTCATCTCGTTTGTTTCGAAAAACCCATCTTGTGCCAATTACAGTTTGTGAATTTGGTCTAGCAACTAAATCCCAAACATGATTTCTTTCAAATTAATTTAGTTCATCTTGCATAGCTAGAATCCAAAATTCATCAAACTCGACTTCTTTAAAATTCTTTGGTTCGATTTGTGAAAGAAATGTACAATTGTTATGAAAATTTCTAGAAGAATTTCTTGTACTTACCCCTTTTGATGGATCACCAATGATGAGATCTTTTGGGTGAGAGGGGACAAACTTCCATTCTTTTGGTAATGATGAAGTGTTGAGATCTTCATGAGGTTATTCTTCATTTTGTTGCATAATCGTTTCCTCCTCATGTTGTATTTCAATGTTATTTGGATTCCCTTTGTCTTGATTTTGAACACTTAGTTGCTCAAATGGAATTTCCAAATCTTCATCATCAATGACTTTTCTTGTTCAATGGAGTTAGTTTCATCAAAAACAACATGCATAGATTCTTTAACTACTAAAGTTCTTTTGTTAAAAACTCTAAAAGCTTTGTTAGTAGATGAATATCCAAGAAAAATTCCAATATCGGATTTTGGATCAAATTTTCCCAAATTTTCTTTTGTGTTTAAAATAAAGCACTTGCAACCAAAAACTTTAAAATATCCGATTTTGGGAATTCTATTTTTCCAAAGCTCATATGGAGTTTTGGTTTTCTTTCGACTCACCAAAACTCTATTTAAGATATAACATGAAGTGTTTACGGCTTCGGCCCAAAAGTATTTTGGTAAATTGTTTTCATTCAACATGGTTCGAGGCATTTCTTGCAATGTTCAATTCTTCCTTTCTACTACACCATTTGGTTGAGGAGTTCTAGGAGCCGATAAATTATGTTCATATCCATTAGATTTGCAAAACTCATCAAAGGCTATATTTTCAAATTCTCCACTATGATCACTCCTAATTGTGGTAATGGTGTATCCTTTTTCATTTTGGACTCTTTTACAAAAATGTTTAAATGCATTTAAGGCTTCATCTTTTAAATTCAAGAAAATGACCCAAGTAAATCTTGAAAAATCATCAACAATAACAAATGCATAATGTTTTCCACTTAAACTAGCGGTTCTAGAAGGTCCAAATAAGTTCATGTGGAGAAGTTGTAAAGGTCTTTAAGTAGAAGAGTGTTGTTTAAGTTTGAAAGAACTCTTTACTTGTTTTCCAAATTGACAAGCATCACAAATTTTATCTTTTTCAAACTTTATATTTGGCAACCCTTTTACAAAGTTATTTTTGGAGATTTTTGAAAGTAAGTTCATGCTAACATAACCTAATCTCCTATGCCATAACCAAGAATCATCCTTTATACTTGAAAGACATTTTATTTCCTTTTCAAGTTCAAATTCAATAGATATGATGTAAACATCTTTACTTCGGCTCCTCATGAACAATACCTCTTTAGATATAGCATCCTCAATGAGGCAATTGGAAGAATCAAATTTAATGAGATAACCTTTATCACACAATTGACTTATACTAAGTAAGTTATGTTTAAGGTTATCAACTAATAAAATATTTTCAATGGAGGGAGAAGAACGATTACCAATATTTCCAATGCCTATGATTTTTTCTTTAGCATTGTCTCCAAAAGTCACATGACCTCCATCTTTTGTTTTGAAATTTGATAGTAATGAACGATCTCCCGTCATATGTTTCGAACAACCACTATCCAAGAACCAATTGCTCTTGACCTTTTGTGGTACCTACAAAAATAATTTTAATTTTTTATTTTTGGTACCCACATAAGTTTTTTTTTTTTTTTAAACACACCATCACAACCCCAATGTGGTTTTTATGCCTCCATCAGAGAAGGACGGGGGGGTTAAGGAAGCCCCAACCATATATAAAAAGCTCATAATAGTACAAGGGAGGGGGGCATAAAACCTGACCTCCAAGCACAATCGAATGTAAAGAGTAAATGCAAAACAGAAATCAATAAATAAGGAGGTACTATCTCCCATACAAATCTCTAAAAAGAAACTATAAGCCTCTAACAGTAGGAAGTCCAAATCTGTCAATCTGGACTAGACTGCGATGCCGTCGTGGAAGATCCTGAGAGCTGTACTCATAATAGTAGCGTCGATCCCAGCCCTCTGATGCAAGAAGATCAGCAACCTGGTTGCCCTCTCGGAAGATGTGTGTGATAGTATCCCTGTCCAGTGCTAGTAGATGCCTAATGTGCCGTAGAGTAGCCTGAATATGCCAAGGTCCTTCTCCCTTGGTGATGCAGTGGATCGCTAATGTAGAGTCTGACTCCACCCATAGAACTGATAACCCAAGTCTCTGAGCCAGAATGATCCCGTCTAGTATAGCTCGTAGCTCCGCCTCGAGAATGGTGCAGTCGCCATAGAAAGAGAAGAATGCCCGAATGCACTGTCCTGACGAATCTCTGATAATCCCTCCGCCACTAGCAATCCCGTCCTTGACGCATCCATCAGTGTTGATCTTGTAGGATCCCACTGGTGGAGTACGCCAGAAAACTAAAGTGGGAGGAGGAGGGGAGGGGGTGGTAATAATGACACCAAAAATCGGAGCGATGTCCATGTCTCCACGCCAATGGATGTGCCGAAATAAGCGGCCTGTAAGCAGAAGCGAGATGGTGTGGTAAACTCTCCAAATGATCCTCCTCGGCTCCATAGCTATATCTCTGTGCTTCGCATCATTCCTCGCAGTCCATAAAAACCATAATATCAATAGAGGAATGATCGTGCGTATATGTCCCGTGCTGACAAACTGACCCGAGAATCTCCAAGTCTGGAAGCGATACTGGAATCCCTCGAGCAGCCTGAGGGTGATATGAAAGATGTCTGCAAAGTGTCTCCAAACAGTATCTGCTGTCGGACTATCAATGAATAAGTGCTGAATAGTCTCTATAGCCGAACAGCACTGGCACCTCGACGCCATATGACTCCCTATCCGTCTCTGGATTACCACATCCACTGGTATAAGCCCCTGCCACAATCTCCAACAGAAAAAGGAAACCGTGGTCGGAATAATCGAACTCCATATCATACGATATACAGCCTGACTAGTGCTCCCTGTACGAACAAGCTGCCATGCAGACTTGGTAACAAATCTGCCATCTGAAGTATCAGTCCATACAATCTGATCATCCACATGTGGGGTGATAGGGATGCTCCCTATCTGCTCAGCCATGGTAAGTGGAACGATCTGAATGAGTCTGCCAATATTCCATCCAATATCATCAAAGAAATCGTGCACCTGGATGGAAGAATGTGGTAGCTGCGGGAACTGATCAGCCAAAGTAGTATCGCCCATCCAGCAATCATGCCAAAAAAATATGTGACCCCGCCCTAGCTTCCATGCAATGATAGTTAGTGTTTGTGGATTCTTTTATCCACTTGTGTTTCCTTTCAAAGTATAGTTTCTTTTTAGTTAAACAATTATAAGCAACATGACCATCTTTCTTGCAAAAACTACATGTGATATGTTGTTGAGAAAATTGGATGATTTTACAAAAATGGTTTCAAGGGATTTTTGTTTCAAGAGAGGTTTATATCCAATTCCCCCTTTGTTAAACACACATTTTTGCTCACCAAGCATTAATTCAAAATTTTTCTTTCCTTGGGTAAATTTGTGAACAATACTTGTTAAATCAACCACTTTTTCTTTCAATAAAACATTTTCTTTAATTAAGGACTTATGATCATCTTTCTCTTTTTCAAAGTCCTTTTGTACAATAAAAAGCTTCTTGACTACATTTTTCAACAAAGAGTGTTTATTGTTAAGAATAGAGTATTTTGACATAAGTTTCTCAAATTCTTCAAATATTTCATCATAAGATGTAGATAAGTCAATGTAAGAGTCATTGTTGTTTGTACTTACCTCATCTTCAATAGCCATGAAGCACATATTAGTAATTTCTTCTTGATCATCTTCATCACTATCATCCCATGTAGCTTGAAGTGCTTTCTTTTTAATGGACTTCTTCTTGTTTGGGCATTCGGTCCTCTTGTGACTGGGTTTGTCACAATCATAGCATATGATCTTTTTGTTATTCTCTTCACTTTTGTCTTCTTTCTTTCGAAATCGCCTATTGTTTCGAAATCCTCTCCATTTCTTGACAAGAAGAACTAAGTCATCAAGTTCTTCATCACTCATGTTTGTGTTGGAGGATCCTTCATCATTTATTGATTTCAAAGCAATTTGCTTCTTGGGAAGCTCATTCATCTCTTCTTTGCTTCTCCTTGTTTTTTCCTTTGTTTCGGCATTGTTGAGCTCATACATCATCAATGTTCCATATAGCTCATCCAATAGATAAGTGTTGATATCTTTTGTATTCTCTAACAACATCCTCAAGGATTTCCAATCTTCCGATAAAGACCTAAGCATTTTGTTCACAAGTTCACCGTTAGTAAACTTTCGATCAAAGCCCTTAAGGCCATTAATAATATCGGTAAAGCGAGTAATCATATCAACAATAGGTTCATCTTGTTTCATAAAAAAAATTTCGAAATCTTTTGTCAAAAGATTTATTTTGGTTTCTTTAACCTTGTTGGTACCTAAGTGAGTTATCTCTAATGCATGCCAAATATCATATACGGAATTACATGTGCTAAAACGATTAAACTCATTTTTGTCTAAAGCACAATAAAGTAAATTTTTGGCTCTAGCATTCAAAGATGATTTTCTTTTATCCTCTTCATCATATTCTTCTCTAGGCTTAGAAATAGTTTGGTCCGGTTTATCATCAACTTTGATAATTTTTGTAGGCACATATGGACCAAACTTGATGACTTCCCAAATGTTATATTCCATTGATTGAATGTAAATCATCATTCTAGTTTTCCAATAATTGTAATGGGTGCCTTTAAAGAAGGGAGGACGATTTGTAGAGTGGCCCTCAATGTTTTGAAAATTTTGGTTAGCCATTACTCAAGATTGTATAATAAAAAAAATGAGCACCTAGCTCTGATACCAATTGATAGCCCAAGAATAACTAACCAAGAGGTGGGTGAATTGGTTTTCTCAAACTTTTTCGAAAAATATTCTCAAAAATTATATTTAAGAAATGAAAATTAATCCACAAAAATATAAGCACTATATAAGTAAATAAAAGAGAAAAGAGAGTGCAAATGATATTTTTATGGAGGTTCGATCTAACCAATGATCTACGTCCCCCGTTACCAAGCTCTCCAACACAAGCACGGTCTTTCCACTATTTTGATTGACTCATGGTGCAATCCAAATCCTTACAATGTATCCGGTGACATACAAACAATGAACACCGATCCTTATACAATATTGAGCTTTCAAGGGACCTCAATATGACCCAAAAATATAAAGAGATTGATTTGAGTATTTCTCTCTAGATGAAAGATAAATACAAGGTTAGCTCTAAGAGAGACTAACACTTTAATGAATAGCAATAGATGAGGAAAGCTCAAGTGTTAGAAGAAAACTTTGTTGAGGATGATGAATCAAAAGTTTAATTTAATCAATCAAAGTTTTTCAATAAGAGATATTGAAGATATAAATGCAACGAAGCTTTGAATGAAGTTTTTCAATATGATTCTCTCTATAAATGCTCTTGTAAGTGTTGTTGAATGATAATAAATGAAGTGGTATTTATAGATATGAATATTCGTATCTTTCTGTTGAAACAGATGACCAAAGGTCTACCGGTCAGAACTAGCCGTTGAACTGCAAAAAATTAGAACAGACACTTTTTGAAAAAAGACGTTCAAACGGTCGACCGGTTCAGTTCAAAAGGTCAACCGGATCAACCGGTTTACCAAACGGATTGTCCGTTTCCACAGTTTTGAAAAATTAATTTTTGGCTTTGATCAAACCATTTTTATGCAAGTGATGAGAAATGTTTTTGAGCTTTCGTTCATTTAATTGCTAAGGATTAAATGGTTAATACATTTACAATTTTATCTAGAAATCTATTCTTCATTCTTGATATTCGTATCTTGAATTTCGGATCTTGAGATACTTGAACTCTTGTATTGACTTTGACTTGATCTTGAAATTGCATGAGAGTTCGATTTGTAGCACTTTGAATATTACTTGAAAATAGATTGTTAGTAAACATAACCAATTTGTTTGTTATAATCAAAACATTAAGGTTTAAAGTTAACCATAGGTCAACATTTTATTTTGTCTTTTCATGAATCTGGCCAATTTATTATTATGTTAGCGAATTTGTGTTGAAACTGAGAAGTAATTCACTAATTAAGCACTGCGATAGGAAACAGAATTTACATAAGAAATCAAGATATGTTCTTATATATTGTGCAATTGTGTATAATTGAATTGGTCTTAATGCGCTCGGTTAGGTTAAAATTTACATAGAGATATAGCGTGTTTACTTAATTGGGTAGGTTTGGTATTGTTTGAGGACGAATATCAAATGGCATTGTGATTTTTAATTGTTAAAACAAGGTAAATAGATGATCATGACTTGGTTGTTGGAATTGAACTTGATAGCTATTATTGAGTCGTGAGTCCCGACATCCATTTAATCAATCAATTTTATAAGACAAAATAGTTCTTTCTCTCATGAACAACCATAATTAGGATTTAGATTATAAGTAATTTAGCTTTTAAATACCCTTAAACTACACTTTTATTTGGTTTAGTTTGATTTTTAATTCATGTAGCAATCAATTAATTGAAAGTAAAGTGGTATCTAGTACTCATGGGATCGACATTTTGAACTCATAAAGTCTGCTTTACTACTTGTTTGATGACATCATATACTTGCGATTATTTTCAAAATAATTTTTTTTATGTCGTTGCCATGACTGTGTTATTTACTTTGATTTTAGTTAATTATATTTTTATTTGAATTTTCATTTTCTCTATTAGGTTCTCCTTATCAGTGTATGACACGATTGAATCCTGTGAATTTGGTTGTTGCTGTTTCGGAGATCGATCGTACTTTTACTAGAAGATAGCGAGTAAAGAGAGATAATAACATAGCACAACAAATCACAATGGCCGATTCACTACGGAATGGAAACAATTTGGACAATGGTAGATCCAGAAATTCATCTTGGGATTGAACTTCTAACGGTAGTAGGTGTTCCACTGATACAAATAATTAATTTATATGATCGATGATTTCGAGAACTCATAGGTCCTACTGCACCCTTGCAGTCAGTCCAGATAGCACCTCCCGTATTTGGACGGGAAAATTTTCAGCTTAGACCAGATGTTATATATATGATGAGGAACATGTGTGTGTTCAATGGGATAGCAGATGAAGATGTACATGCACACGTGTTAGAGTGGTATCTAATCCTCGTGGGGTCGACATTTCGAACTCCTAAACTCTGCTTTACTACTTGTTTGACGACATCGTATACTTGCAATTATTTTCACAGCAAGTTTTCGGCACCATTGCCGGGGACTATGTTACTTACTTTGATTTTAGTTAATTATATTGCTATTTGAATTGTCATTTTCTCTTTAAGGTTCTCCTATTTGGTGTATGACATGATCGAACCTTGCGGATTAAGTTGTTGCTCATCCAGAGATCTATCGTACTTTTCATAGAAGACAACAAGAAAAGAACGAGAACAACATAGTACAACAAATCACAATGGCCGATCCACCACGGTACGAAAACAATCTGGACAATGAAGGGCAAGCAGATCCATAAATTCAGCTTGGGATTGAACTTCCAACAGTAGTGGGTGTTGTATCGGTACAAGTAATTAATGTTTATGATTGTCCATTTGGAAAACTCATGGTCCTACCACACCCATGTAGCCAGTCCAGCATAGTATCCCCGCATTTGGACGAGAAATTTTTGACCTCAGACCAAATGTTATATGTATGATGAGGAACATATGTGTGTTCAATGGGACAGCAGATGAAGATCCATATGCACACATGTCATTGTTTTTAGAATTATGTGATTTTGCTTCATACCAGAGAGTGTCAGGCAATGCAGTAAATAAGATGTTGTTTATACATACTCTGAAGGGAGCAACTCATGACTGGTTGTTATCATTTCCAACCAGAAGCATTACTATTTAGGATGATTTGGTTCAAAAATTTCTTAACAAGTATTATCTACTAGCAAAAGCTACAAGATTACTACAAGATATCACAACTTTTGCCCAATATGATGGACAAAATCTCTATGAGGCATAGGAAAGGTTCAAGGGTCTCCTACGAAGGTGTCCAACATATGGCTTGAATAAGTTCTATCAAATAAAGTAATTTTATGGTGGGTTAACTCCACCGAGCAGGTTTATTCTAGATACAGCTGCAAACGGTTCCATAACAACCAAAACCTCAAGTAAAACTTACGAAATGTTTGAAAGGTTGTCGTCTACCAGCGCTCTATTCCCATTAGCCAGTTGAGTGGTCTACAAGAAAGCAGCATGAGTTCGTAAACTTGATGTGGTCACATCTTTATTAGCTTAATTGGCTGCTATGACCAAGAAAATTGAAGAGTTCATGACATGCCAGACATTTAAGGCAGTATAGGCTCAAAGCACAGTTAGTGAAAATTGTGGAACTAATCACCACACTTCTGAATGTCCTATTGCACGGGCAGAAGATCCTTCGATGGAACACGTGAATTATGTGTAAATCCCTCCAAGAGAGCAGCATAACCCTTACTCCTCTACTTACAACCCATGCTGGAAGAATCATCCTAACTTTACGTGGGGGTAGAAACCAACAATATGCCCCAAGACCACCACTCTAACAACAACAAGAAAATAAATCCTCACTTGGTAAAGAGAAATGTATAGTATGTCAATAAGTCAGATGCTTTCATGGACAAAATCGAGATATTTATGACAAAAACAAAAACTTTTATGCAAAGGTACAAAATAGATCATCAGATCACACAAGCTACAGTGAGCATGCTTGAGAAATAGGTCAGATAGTTGGCTAGAATGATGCAAGAAAGACCATATGGAACCTTACCAAGTGATACTGAAATCAATCTGAATGAGAAAGTAAAGGCAATAGCAACAAGAAGTGGGTTGACACTACTAGAAATATATGTTAAAAGACCTAGTTCAAAAGAATGAAGGGACGGGTTTAGCTGCAAAAGAATAAGAATAAATGACACTTGGGATACAAAACAAAAATGAGAAAAATACAGATAGTCAAAAAGCACAGGCACCAACTCTTGTGAAGACTTATGTACATTCTATTCCATTCCCATAGAGGCTACACAAGCACAAACTGGATAAGAAATTTATGAAGGTTTTGGAGGTATTCAATAAGCTCCATATCAATATACAATTCACAGATGTTCTGGCTTAGATGCCCAGCTACGCCAAATTTATGAAGGACATTCTGTCCAACAAAAGAAAGCTGGAAAAGAATGAGACAGTTATGCTAACAGAGGAATGCATTGCAATACTACAAAATAAGCTGCCACCTAAATTAAAAGACCTGTGGAGTTTCACTATACCTTGTACTGTTGGTGATTTTATGTTTAATAGGGTACTGTGTGCCCTCGATGCAAGTATAAATCTAATGCATTTGTCTCTATTCAGAAAACTTGGATTGGGAGAAGCGATGGCCACTACCGTGTCATTACAACTTGCTGATAGGTCCATTAAGTATCTAAATGGAGTCATTGAAGATGTATTGGTAAAGGTGGATAAATTTAATTTTCAAGCTGAGTTCATCGTGCTAGACATAGAAGAAGATGCAACATACCATTAACATTGGGACGACCATTTCTAGCTACAGAAATGGCACTTATAGATGTTTATCAGAGACAACTGATTCTGCGAGTTGAGGATGAACATGTCAAATTTTATGTATTCAGGGCACTCAAGTATCAAGGAGAATCAAGCACTTGTTTCCAGATAGACACTGTCAATGAAATGGTAGTCCACACATTTGGATCCCAACATCCATCTGAGCCTCTCGATGCTTGTTTAGTTCACTTTTTTTTTACAAAATCTGAAGATTCTAAGATTGCGATTTGTGCACATCATCTCGAGGCCACTACATCCATGTATCCTAACAGGAAAAGAGTTTTTGAGAAAATTAGTAAACTCACATCAAAACCATTACCACCAGTTCAGTATCCTGCAACACTAGAGCTTAACCAATTACCATCTCGCCTGAAATATCTTATTTGGATAAGGCCTCTACACTTCCAATAATTATTTCAAGTAATTTATCTGATTTGGAGGAAGCAAAGTTGTTCAGAGTGCTTCACGAGTACAAATCATCGTTGGGATGGTCTATTGCTAATATTAAAGGCATTAGTCTATCAATGTGCATGCATAAAATACTTATGGAAGATGACTACCGGCCATCCATCGAGCACCAGTATAGGTTGAATTTGAATTTGAAAGATGTTGCAAAAGTATAATCACAGTCAAAAAAATTGATAACAACGAGTTGATTCCAACAAGGAAGGTCAAATGATGGAGAGTGTGTATCGACTATCATAAGCTCAACACTGGAACTAGGAAAAATTACTTTCTCCTTCCAGTCATTGATCAGATACTTGAGGCCAGACATGTCTATTATTTCTTTCTTGATGGGTATTCAAGTTATAATTAAATACCCATTGCACCATAGGATTAGGAAAAGACTACATTCACTTGTCCATATGGTACTTTTGCATTTAAAAAAAAATGTCATTTGGGTTATGCAATGCCCCAACTATTTTTGAACATTGCATGATGTCGATATTCTTAGAAATGGTGGAGAAGTTTATTGAAGTCTTCATGGATGATTTTTCAGTATTTGGGTTAACCTATGATAATTGCTTGACACATTTGGGTTTAGTTTTGAAAAGGTGTGAAGAAACAAATCTCGTGCTCAACTAGGAGAAATGTCACTTTATGGTGAATAAGGAAATTTTTTTAGGGCATTGAATCTCAGTCAAATGAATAGAGGTCGGCAAAGCTAAAATTCAAGTGATCAAGAAGTTACCTCCACCTACATCAACGAAAGGCATACTGAGTTTTTTAAGACATGTCGGTTTCTATTGGAGATTTATTAATAACTTCTCAAAAAGTACGAAGCCCTTATGCAATTTGTTAAAAAGTGATGTGTTTTTAATTTTACTGAAGAGTATGTGACTTCTTTCAACACTCTGAAGGATAAGTTAATTTCAACATTTATTATTGTTGCACTGGACTGGAGTTTACCTTTTGAATTTATGTGTGATGCTAGGGATTATTCAGTGGGAGCAGTACTGGGTAAGTATAGAGATAAAGCCTTTCATGCGATTTATTATGCCAACAAAACCTTGATAGATGCTCAGATCTTCTATGCCACTAAAAAAAATGTTGGCTATAGTTTTGTCCTTTGATAAATTCTGGTCATACTTAATTGGAACAAAGGTAATAGTCTACACATACCATTCTGCACTAAAATTTTTGTTTAACCAAGGTTGATCCGTTGGATATTGTTACTGCAAAAGTTCGACTTGGAAATCTGAGACAAAAAGAAAACAAATAATCGGCTATCATATCATATGTCTAGACATGAGTAGAATGAGCAAGCCGATAATGCAGAAATTCGAGAATTTTTTCCAGATGATGCAACAAGTGACTGCCCTTTGGTATGCCAACTTTGTTAATTATTTGGTCATTCAAGTTATCCCACTAGATTACACTTATCAGTAGCGTAAAAAGTTTCTACATGACGTGAGATTCCACCTAAGGGATGAACCATTCTTGTATCAGAGAGGACATGATCAAATTATTCGACGGTGTGTGCTGGAAGATGAAATGAGACAAATAATTCAGCAAGTCTATTTGGGACCTTATAGATGCCATTTTGGAGTGCAGAACACAGTTACAAAGGTAATGTAGAGTGGGTTCTATTGCCCTACGTTGTTTCACAATGCCTTCACATTCGTGCAGTGTTGTAAACAATGTCAGTGAAGAGCTTTGATCTTAGCCCGACATGAAATGCCCTTGAATAACATCCTTGAGGTAGAATTATTTGATGTATGAAGAATTGACTTTATGGGACTTTTTCCACTCTCATACTCTAATAAGTATATCTTGGTGGTTGTAGATTATGTGTCCAAATGGGTGGAGGCTAAGGTATTATAGACTAATGATGCCAAAATGGTGGTACAATTTGTGAAAAAACATATATTTAGCTAGTAAGTTATAATGGAACTCACTTTTGTAATAGGCTATTCAAAGCCCTTTTGGCTAAATGTGGTGTCCATCACAAAATTGCAATAGCTTATCATCTTTAGACAAGTGGAAAAGTTGAAACCTCTAATAGACAGTTGAAGAGAATATTGGAAGTCACTGTGAATTCATCATGCAAAGATTGGGCTAAAAAGTTAGATGATACATTGTAGGCGTACCGAACAACTTTTAAGGCACCTATTGGGATGTTTCTGTACCAATTAATGTTCGAAAAAGCTTGTCATATACCGGTAGAAGTAGAGCACAAAGGACAGTAGACAGTCAAGGCAATAAATTGTGATATAGTTGCGACTGGTGAAAAGTGGCTTTCGCAGCTAAATGAGATGATGAATTTTGTTTAGAAACATATGATAATGCTAGATTATACAAGAAGTGGACTAAAAGATGGCATGACAAGCGCATTCATAAACAAAAGTTTAAGGTTGGCGAACAAGTCTTGTTATACAACTTAAGACTTAAACTTTTTCTTGGAAAGCTACGCTCAAGGTGGTCTGGTCCGTTCACAATTGCACAAGTGTTTCTATATGGTACAGTTGAACTTCATCATCCCACTAAAGGGAATTTCAAAGTAAATGGACAGAGGGTCAAGCATTACTTAGAGGTGAAAGAAAAGACTTCCGTCATCTCAGCCGATCTAAAGTGATTGTTGAAAAAGTCGATTTTATATTAGCATTAGTAACTTAGGTACGGACAACCCATTTTTCTATACTCTACTTGATTATTGCATTTCACATAGTATTTTATATTTACATTAGTAACTTAGGCATGTTTCCAATTTTTTAGAATTAGGTAGAGTCAATTTTGAGTCATGGTATCATCGTCCCGCACACAAAAAAGGTGATGTTTGTTGCGGCCCAACACCCAAAGTTTCTATTTGCTACAGCCAAGCTGCAGTAGTACCCGAAGGTGCTGTTTGGTGTAGTTGGGTCACGGTCTGGCTGTGATACCACAGTCGGGGTTTATTAAACCCACATTTTGTCTTTTCCTTCCACTTCTTTTCATATCCCTTTCAAATTCTCTCCACCCAATCTTTCATTCCCATCTCATCTTGCAATTCCAAAGGTATAAAATGTTAAGGTTAAATGCTCTTAGGCTCCAATCACTACAATTCTTCCTACAAATTCGGATTGTGCAAGGTAAGCTTGGGTAAACCCTAGTTTGTGTTGTTTCTTTAAAAAAAATTGGGGTTTTAGTTTAGAATGGAGTTTGGGAATTATTATATGGTGGATTGATGTTGAATTTGGTATATTTGCACACATTAAAGTTTTGGGTTGTTAGAACACCATGTTTCCATGATTTCAAGCTATTTTGTGCATTGCATGCAAGGTGTTTGATGAATGTCTTCAACCAAATTTTCTTTCCAAGTTATCCTTTCTATTTTGGGGTTTAGTTCTACTAAGTTTAGGGATGTGTTGTCCATAAATGGCCCTCCACAATTTGATAATTTCGCTTATTAAATGCTCATAGCACATTGTTTTCATTATGATCTTCTATTTTTTATATTTTCTAACGCGTGCTATTCGACTCGTAGGAGATCCAACATCCTAATATGCCTCTACGAACACGGCCAACGTCCTCAAAGAAAAGGAAAGAGGTTGGTAAAACCTCCAATGCATGTAAGAGAGGTTGTCCTGACCCGTCACCATATAAGACCTACTATACCGAAGCCGCTACACAATAGGCAGAAACCTTCGAAAATTGGACTCTCCTTCTTGAAATGGAGATGGACTTGGCTAGCTTATCATTCTCTAGCCTCCCAGACATCCTTAGGGATAAATGATGGACAAAATTGTATGTCAAGCCACACAACATCTACACTCATGTTGTGAAAGAATTCATGGCCAATTTCAACTCTCTACATAACAGATGAAGAAGATGAGCATGCATACCAGACTTATGTTCATGGTGTATAGGTCTCCTTTATTCAAGTTATCATTTGACTTTTCTACGGGGTAGACGAAGGATCTAAAGAACCAGAAGTCAACAATTAGGCTAAAGTAGCCAGAGCTATATATCACATGGATAAGCCCAAACCATGGCCACAAAACAACATCGTACATCAGGGTGATCTAAGATCTAACTTCTGTTTACTACACAGCTTCATGGCCTCAAATGTCCTCCCTATGTCGCATCTTACTAAAATTTATCTGAGGAGCATGATAGTATTGTTTAGGCTTGCAATAGGACAAGAATTAAATTTTGGGGATTGCATCTTCACCAGTATCAAGGAACTTACACTAGGCCCGAGAGGCCGATCCAAGCTGATATTCTATAGTCTTATATCAGTCCTGTATAATAGAGCTAAGGTCCCAATGAATTCTTTCGAGATTGATATAATTAAAGTGCCCATTTTGAGAAGTCCATAGTGAGGCAATCTACGGGACAGGTGCAGAGACACATTAATGAAGCAAGATAGAGGACAAACTCAGTATAGGAGAAAGAGTTAGTAGACAAGGACAGTCCAGGCCACAACAAGGATCAGGTAGAGCTAGATGCCCCTACAATATCTCCGCAAATACGATGGAGAGGTGGGATTAACGAGTCTTAAAGTCCATGTAGTACACTCTTCAGATACACACACATGAGATTCGACAGATTCGTGTGACGCAACAGGCCATGGATAAGCGTCAGCATCATAATCATGAGAGTTGATGGCTTGATTTGGACGTCTTTTTCAGTTACAAGCTCCTCCAGCACCGCATGATGAGAACTGAGCAACACACATCTAGACTGCATCCTACTCCATAGTGACTTTCGTAACAATTTTTCTATTTCTTTATCTTTATTACTCACATTGTAGACATTGTGATATCTCAAGTTTGGGGGTGTAATTTTGCTTTTTTTAGTGTGTGAGTTCGATAGCCTTGCCGGCCAGTGATGACAAACTTTAGTAGCTATTTATGATTCATGATTAGTGATTGAATATTGCTTATCTATGCAAATGACTCATGGTAGTCCGTAAGCTTCAGTTGGTTATTTTGATTGTGGACCTACAATTCCAAGAATATATATATATATATATTTCAAGCACCTAACCAAGGAAAAGAATAGTTTGGTTGTGAGTGAGCTGTGGAAGTAGCTATGTAGGAATGTGTTGATTCTTTGCTTGTTTAATGTTAGTGTGGAGTGTTTTTGGCTAAAAAAAATAGTTTTTATCTTGCAAAAAAGACATTGCACTTGCTGCCTCTTATGCCTCTCTCCGTGGTCTTCTTGAGTAATAAAGCCCATAAGGGTTCTCAAAACCTGGGAGCTATTAGCCTACAGCTCGTTATAAGGGTCATCTAGAAAGCATAATGAAGTGAGTGACATTACACTTGCTACCTGTT
This sequence comes from Forsythia viridissima, assembly GCA_030279155.1. Lineage (NCBI taxonomy): Eukaryota > Viridiplantae > Streptophyta > Magnoliopsida > Lamiales > Oleaceae > Forsythia > Forsythia viridissima. The sequence goes on along the minus strand of CM059043.1, from coordinate 20,127,227 downwards.
ATGTCTCTATTCATAGTTTTTTTTACTCGAGTGATAATTACCATAGGGGTTCTCAAAACCCTGTGCACTAAGGTCTTACAAACTTGGGAGCCATCGGTTTAAAGTTCGTTACTAGGGTCATCTAGAAAGCTTAATAAAGTGAGTGACATTGCACTTGCTACCTCTTGTGCCTCTCTTCGTAGTCTTTTTTACTCAAGTGATAAATTATGTACGGGTTCTCAAAATTGTAAATTGTTCTCAAAATGCTAGAAAGCATGCCTCACAAATAAGACTTCACCTTCTACATTGTACTCTACACCATCATCCTCCAATTTAGGCATCACATCACTATCACACTCATCATCAATTTCTATTTTCCCATTATCATGCAAAATCATTGCTCTTTTGCTTGGGCACTGTGACGCAATGTGCTCGGAATTCAAACACTTAAAACATTTTATATCCCTATTCTTATAAGGTTGGAAATCTGACTTGAGTTTATTGATGCTAGTTATATCCTCTTATCCCTTAGGTAGTTCGGTCTTCTCCTTTGAAACAGCCATATCACTCATATCATTACTATCCCACTTCAGTTTCCAATGATGGTTAGATCCCGAATAATACCTTGCTGCCCCATTTCTTTTCAATTGCCTCTCCACCTTCATAGCCATGTGGTGACCTCCAACTCCACATTGTATTGTAATTCCAATACATTAGCTATATCCCTATTTAAACCATTCAAAAACCTGATTAATGTGACCTCTCTATCCTCCTCAACATTATCTCTAATCATAGCCACATCCATCTCTTTATGGTAATCCTCTACACTCTTTAAACCTTGAGTAAGGCTCTGCAATTTTTGATAGAGGTCTCTATAGTAATGACTAAGTACAAATCTCCTCCTTATGAGAGCTTTTAAATCACCCCAAGTTTCTATAGGCCTCCCGTGATTTCTCCTCCTATTTGTCACCAATTGATCCCACCACATTATAGCATAATCATTGAACTTAATACTGCTAATTTCACATTCTTCTTTTCCAAATAGTTATGGCAATCAAATATTAATTCCAACCTCATTTCCCATTCTAAATAGGCTTCAAGGTTATTCTTACCCTGAAAGGAATGTATTTTCATTTTTATATTCCCAAGGTTTCTATCGACCTCATTGTGGCCTCTATAGTCTCTTCCTCTATGTGCTCTTTCATGCCTATCTCCTCTATGCCTCATCTTACCCATCTCAGTTACATAATTATAATCATTCTCATCCTCAACTTTAGCCATAGGGTTATGATCACGCCTATCCTATCTCCTAATAGTACAGATTCCGTGTTGTTGCTCCCTTAGTAATGTTGTAATCATCGTATCATGTATATCCATCCTATCCATTATCTCTTTATTACAATCCATCATCTCATCAAACACCATATTCATCCGCTCAAATTGTTGTTGTATTGCTTTTAACAAAAAGAATTGGTTTTTCTCTTCCTTAGGTGTTGTTTGTTCGTTATTAGATATTTTGGGATAAAAATATAGAAATTAGGATTGAAAGAAAAATTTAACCTCACGTATTTACACTCGTGTTTTACTCTATTTAGCTTTTTCCGATAATAATCTAGCCGCTCTTGCCTTTTACCTCTCTTTGTTTTTTTTCTTACCAAGTTCTTTAAGGAACTAACTAAAATCAATCAAGAATTCGGTCTCCACAATGTTGAAGAACAAGAAAATAAGAAGGACATAAAAAGACAACAAGAACGACTCAAGAAGAAAAATCACAACAAGAATAAGATTTGAATACTTAAGCACCGGATGACAATATGTAGTGTGTGTTTCTTGCCAAATACAAGAATCTCAAAGGAACGTGTTTCTTGACTTTTCTTGACTTTTCTTGAATTTTCATTTTTTGTTTTTAAACTTTGCAATCCAACGCAAGGAACTAAAAAAAGTTTATCACAAGGTAGGAACTAGAAAAGAATTAGCTTTGGTGCTTTAATGGATCATGCCGAAACAATTCTTTAATGTTTCTTGTACAAGAAAAGATTTTTTTTTTCATTTTCGAATGATTCTAAGATGTGATTAATCCAAACAAGAAAATAAAAAAGACTCCTATGAAATCTGATGAATAACGATTTGTTTTATATGACTCAAGATGAATTTGATAGAAACAAAAAAAAAGGTAGAACATGATTTTAGAGTCAAAGCTCTGATACCAACTGATGCAAACCTGTGAAGAATTGAATCTCGGAACCCACAAGAAAGATTGATATGAACCTCAAGAAAGATAAAATCAAGCCGCAAGACCTTGATCCAATGATTTATTGAATCAAATAACCAAGTTTGAACACCACAAAGATTTGCCATTCGCCCTTTTAGTCTCTTGACTTTGAATTATGCTAATTTTGGCCCTCCAATCTCCCACCAGCCTCCATTATACTTTGAATATGATCATTAGTTTGAATCAAATATACTAAGGTTTCATACTCAGTTTGAAGGTTGGTGTCTTGCTTGTTGCACTTTAGGTATCAATTTCGGCCTACGTAGCTTGGACAAGACCTTGTATGGGCGTGTTGATCTTCTTGGCTCTTTATCTCATTATTGGCCCCACTAGAATATATAACGAGTCATTGTATGCTGGTTCATGGCTCGTATTATCTTGCGCGTCCATCCTGCCTATGTGGATCCATATTTCTATCATCTTTTTTGCTATCGTGGCGAGGGTAGTCATCCTAGTGCCGTGGTTAGAGTCCTCGTCCCTGGTTGGGTGGTCTCTGTCCCCATCGTGCTGGCTGGTTCCCTTCCTCCTGCTGCCAGTTTCTTTGATCAATCAGTTATCATACATCTGGGCAATCTTTCGTGTTATAATTTCAAGTCCAGTGTATATGACAAAACTTGGGAGAAGGAATTGGTGGTGGGAGAATTTTATCTAGTGGTCCAAGCAGATTCTCTAGGATTACTTCAGTTTGGTTGAACCTCTTGTTGTAGTTTGTGCGTGGTTCAAGAGAACACCATCCTTCACGGCTGTAGCACTCTCATTTTTCCCATTTAGCCTTCTCTCTATTCTCGATGGTTTCTTCCCAACGGATCTCTCGCTAAATCAGGTCCACCAACTATGTGTATGTCTTAGGTTCTCTATTCTAGACGTCTCTCTAGAAGAGAGTTCGCATGTGGTGCCTGGTTATCAGTGCATCCAATGCTTTATCATCAGTCACATTCTCGATTTTGTTGATGACCTTGCTGAATCTTTTGAAATACCCCATCACTGATTCTTCATCTTTCTGTCGCATGTCATGGAGTTGGACCACATTAGCTATCATCATTCTGTTACCGATAAAGGCGTTGATGAATTCTTGTTTCAGCTGTGGTCAGCTCCTGATGCTCTTAGGCTTCAACTTGTTATACCACATTTTCGTATCAGAGATGAGGGTGGTGTGAAAGTTCTTGCACTTGACTATAGGAATATAGCCTTGGAGCTTTGTCTTATATACATTGATGTGGTCCGTGGGATCACCTCTCTCATTAAACTTCTTTATATAAAGCATTTTGAATCCGGTAGAGAGTTCTCTAGCCTTCAGTTCTTTGGAGAATAAGAGGTTCTCTTCATCGTTGTTGAGGTCGCATGATCGTTGCGGTCTCTCATCCTCCAGCTCCACATCCACAACCCTGGAGTCCTTCTTCTTTTTCGGGTGAGCTTCACTATGCTAACTACTCTGGCTACTCAATGATTGCGGCATTGCCACAGAAGACCCGACCCCCAACCTGTCAAACACACTTATAAACGCGGTAGGCTTGTTTTCTTGGTAACGGAGGAAGTCTCCCTTGTTGGTTTTTATATAACGGCCTCGGATTCAGGTTCTAGAAGTTTTTCCCATCTGGTATTGGCGAGTTATCCTGAGATCGAAGGTTTTTGATTTAGGAGGACCTCGAAGGGCTTCACCAATCACGGTCGCCCTTGTGCCTAGATTAGAGAAATTGATTTCCCAATTGCTCAATCACTGCCCTCATTCAGGAGTTTTCTTTTTTCAAGTCTAGGAAATCTTGTTCAATAGTCCGCCTATTTCGTTATCGCCTTATTCGTCGATGGATTATATTTTGGAGATCCGGCATGCTTTTCTACTATTGGTCCGTGTGATGGGACTCAATTTCATCTTCTTGAGAGTTTTCTGTTGCCTTGCTCTTTCCAGTAGAAAATACGTTTTACCACAGATTTATTGGTTGTGTAACGTATTTTCATTTTCTACCGACTGTACCAATCTATTGACCTCAAAATCTACACTATCCACATGTCAATAGATCTCCAATCAATCATCTGTCAGACTATATGTTACCTATACACTTGGACAACTTTTAGACACCAAGATCACCAGGTAAAAGAGGACTGGATATCATTGGTACTCTGACGATTAAGTCAACTGCTATTATAAAAATATATGGGGATAGTGTTTGGGTGTGGAAAAGACAAGCAAGCAGAGATTTGAGCAGATTTTAAAGGTAGAAAATAATGTGTACCTTAGAATTATTCGAGATCTTGTATTTATAGGTTCAGAGTTCTAATTGATTTATCTAAGCAATCAATTAGACATCTTATGGGATTCTGCTTCCTTATGAGATAAGGGGTAATTGGGTGTGAACGCAATCTTTTATAATTTTGTCATTATCTGAGTTGATTTCTAATATTGCGTTGCCAATCACTAGAAGATTGAGATTTGGTTTCCTTGTGAGAATTCCTGTGACAATCAAACACGATCTTTATTGAGAGTTGAGATATCACTTTAGCTGTCCCAAAACATTAGGCAACATGAGATTACACGGGATGCAAAGATTGACGAAATACCCCAGGCCCATCATAAGTGGCAAGGCCCCTTCATGGGCTTTGTTGTAATTAGCTCAAATATGCGAGGATTATGAGGATTTTGCTAGGCTTATGGGCCCTTTGTTGGGCCTTTGTTGGGCCTATGAGGTCTTACCAAAATTGGGTGATAACAATAGTCTCCCAATTCCAAGCTTGTTATTTATGCTAGGTGTGGGACTTAAAAAAAAATTACCAAGGCCTATACGAGGAGCAAACCTTTGACAAACCTGTTAGTGCAAGGACTCCCTCACATACGCACTTTTGACGGAGCTATTATGAAGAAAGAGTCCATACGAACACATTCTTTGCATATGTATATAGTCCTCCAAGTCTGAGGCCTATTTATTTATGGCAGGCAAGGGCTTTGACTTATAAATATTCTGAAGTTGAGTGAGGTCCACGTATATCCTTTTGAGTTGTGTCGTCAGTTGTGAAGTGTGAATGTTGCTAATTATGTCACTGTTTTAAAGGCAGGTAGTAATGGCGCCGTCATCACGTGGCTCAAAACTTCCATACCATCATTACTAGTTACTGGTTGGTGTGTTGATGGAGGCATGGGGAGCGCGTCAACCCTCCCAAAATTGATAAAACTGCATGTTTTCCATGTGCCAGCTTTAGTTCCCTGCCACGCGCCCATTTGATGCGATGAATGAGATCTGAAATTTCAAAATCAATGGCCCAAATTCAAGGGGTCTTATCTATTTAAACCATGAGCTTTTATCATTTTTCTTCTTTACTTTGGCAAAAGCTTAGAATGCTTATACTTCCTTAGATTCTTCCAACGATTACTAGTGCAAATTTCAGTGACTCTTTTACAGCAGAAGGTCATTTCTTCAAAGTAAAGAGGAGTTGTAATGCTTGGTCCTCACCTCGTTGTTTTATTTCCATCGCAATCGACCTATCTGTTCTTCCTACTTCAACTTACAAGGAAAACCTAAAGCTTTCTCAACTCCTCCACACGAAAATGAACTCTGAGAATACGAATTCACAAAATATGTCAGATCTCCCAACGGACCCTGAGATAATGGGCAAAGCGCAGTCCTCACCTAATCATGACAAGGAAGTTACCCAAAGGCCCACCGTTGCTCTTCCTCTCTGGCGTCTATAAATGTCACTTATTGTTCACGGGCAGATGACGTGGGGCCTCCACCAAAGGCGTAGGCGAAATAGAAGCAAGTGATATTTCGGAGATGTGGGGTTCTCTAGAATAGAAGAACGTCCCTGCCGCTACGATCCAAAGAAAAATAAAAGAGATGGATCTAGAGGCACTACGGCTGGCCTATGAGATCCCAACGTTGGTCAGTCTTCAAGCGGCGCATTTCCATAAACAAGCCGACAACCCTCCAAAAGGTTATGTTGCATTTTATGGCCGGCGATGCAATAGGGACTTTGATTGCCCCTTCACCCTTTCATCCGTAAAGTCCTCCGAGACTTCAACCTCACCTCTTGCGAGATTACTCCAAATGGTTGAGGTCAGATGTTATGGAGAATAACAAATGCTGACAGGGATTTCCCAACGAAGGTCTTCGAGACCATTTATCGACCATGTAAATCTAGGGGACGGTACAACATATTTCCTAGGCTGGGGTAAGGCTGGAGGACAACCCCAATAAGGTCCCGAGTTGGAAGTTGGCTTTCTGTAAAATAACATCACGCTCAACAATTTGTTAACAATGAACTCAATGAATTGTATGTGATGCGCAACAATCTGTTAACATTCAAGTCAATGTAACAACAAACGAAATAATTTTCTTGTTCAATTCAATTCAAAATCAGCGCAAACGATTTAAGAATCACAACAAACAGATTGCATTATTATTAATAACAAACGCAAACACTATTCAACAGATTACATTATTCTTAATTCGATCCCCCACATTAAATCTAACCGAAATAAATACACCAAGCAGCCACTCTTCAATCGAAGACTCGTTTTTGGATTTATTTTATTCTGCAGGGAGTTTACAGCAAGACCTGAATTTTTGGAATTGAATCGACACCTTTTCTACAAGAGAAAGATTGTATAGATTAGGAGAGATTAGAATATATAGTTAAATATTGAATCATAATCAATATGGTAAATGGCGATAATTAAATAGTATTTATAGAATCAAATATAGAGCTAATTAGCTCATATACCTACTTTTAAAAAAAAAATCAAAATACATTCCATTTTAAATCTTATTAATATATACCGTAAAAAAAAAAAAGAAAAAAACTTAATAAAAAATAAATCTTTTATATTATGCAAATATCTGCTAAACCCTAATTCTAATTTAATTACTTCTCTAACCAAAATACTCAATACCCCAACTACCTCCACCTTCCACCATCTCCAATGACTTCCTTAACTACCACCGTCGATGCTTCCGCCGCGGACCACCGCAAGCCATCACTGTAACCACTGCCAGACATTATCTTACAGCGCCACCGCCTCCGCCACATGCTGCTGAGATGGAGCTCACTGTTATTGCCATTAAGCCAAATGGTGTTCAAAGAGGACTCATTTTAGAAATCATATCTCGATTTGAGCGCAAAGGTTATATGCTTGTCGCCATCAAGATTTTGGTTCCTTCAAAGGATTTTTCCGAGAAGCATTATCATGATCTGAAGGAGAGGCCATTCTTTAATGGCTTGTGTGATTTTCTTAGCTTTGGATCAGTCATTGCAATGGTTTGGTAAGGTGAAGGAGTAATAAAATATGGTCGTAAACTAATCAGAGCTACATATCCCCATAAATCAGAACCGAAAACTGTCCGAGGGGATTTGGCTGTTGTGGTTGGAAGAAATATAATCCAAGGATGAAATCAAACTATGGTTTAAACCCGAGGAGTTGGTTAGTTACATAAACAATGCTGAGAAGTGGATCTATGGAGACAACCAATTGTATGAAATTAGAAGAAATTTTTGAAGAATTATGTATCTTCATTCAATCATTTTAAGATGACGTGTGGATTCATAAATTACAATTCTAGATAGCCTTATCAAATTTTCAGATTTTTAGTTAGTCTTTATGCTTTTTTGTGTTTCTCGAAATTCTACTAAAATGGGTATATTAAATTATGTTCCCTTTTTGAGCTAGTTGTATGAAATTAGAATAAATTTTCGAAAAAATATATTTGGTATTTGCACTTTTCTTAGATCAATTATGGTTATGGGATGCCTAATTTTTTAAGACCTAGTTTACTGCATTCTTGTTAACACACGTGTAATCTTAATTTAAAGGGTAATTGGCACTTTTGGTCCCCAACCTTTCTATTTCGTAACAAATCTACCCCCCAAACTTTTTTTTTGGCATTGACCATCCCCAACCTTTTTATTTTTTTGCAAATCACATCTTTTTGACATATTTTGATGATTTTTGCCATTCTCTTTAAATAAACAGAAATACAAAAAAGTTAAAAAAAATAAAAAAAATAAAAGTAAATCGCAAATAAAGTCCTACAACTTTTAAAAAGTACAAAATAAGTTCATCTTCCCCAAAAATCCACCCCACCCCAGGATTTAATGGTATAAATACTGCATGTATGAGCAGCCAAAGAAAAATGATAAATTTACAAGAAAGTACAGGATTACATGACTTACAGCTTCTATCATAAGTTAGATATGTCCATCATGATACTCCCATTTTAGAAGACTGGAGACAGCAAATAATATGAAAAGACATTTTTCGAGCACTCATCAAACATCACCATTGAAAAGTGTTCAACTACAAGCTGCTAAGGAATGGATTCATGAATGATTTTGTTTTATATTGTACTGTTTTAGATCCTAGAATTCTGTGAAATAATAAAAAGATACATTTTCTTTCTACATCACAAATGCTGAAACTTGTTTCATTTCTTATGAGGAAAATGATAAATATCAGAAAAGACTCTATTTCTATTCTAAATGTGGAAAATATACATTGTGAACAAGAATAAACTCTAATAGAGTCATGCTGTATTTATACCATTAAATCCTGACTATTTTTTTGTTATGGATTTGAATTTGAATATTGAAAGAAGTGGTGGTGGTGGTGGTGGTGGTGTGGTGATGAGAGAGAGAGATAGAGATTTGAGGAGGTGGAGGTGGAGGTGGAGGTGGAGGTGGAGGTGGGGATGGGGTGGATTTTTGGAAAATATGAACTTATTTTGTACTTTTTAAAAGTTGTAGGACTTCATTTGCAATTTTTAAAATTTTTTTTTTTGTTATTTTTAGCTTTTTTGTATTTTTGTTTATTTAAAGAGAAGGGCAAATTCGTCAAAATATGTCAAAAGTACGTGATTTGCAACAAAATAGAAAGGTTGGGGATTGCCAATGCCAAAAAAAAGTTTGGGGGTAGATTTGTTACAAATTAGAAAGGTTGGGGACCAAAAGTGCAAATTACCCTAATTTAAACTATCGGTGTAGTGGAGCAGTGGTGGTGAGGAAAGATGGTAGTGATAGTAACACATGTGTTACCCTACAAGTAAGCGTGTTCCTCTAATTTAAATTAGTGGTGGTAGTGTTGAAATTACGTGATAATAGAGAAATATGTGGTGACATGTGTTACTCTAGTTTAAATTAGGGAAACAAATTGGTGGTGGTGGAGCAATGTTGGTGGTGGAGAAAGATGGTAGTAACACATATGTTACCTTAATTTAAATTACAGTAGCACGTGTATTACCTAGTTATGATATAGGTTATTATGGTTATGGATGGTGGTAGTGGATATTGAACTTGGTTGTGGTGATGTTGGTGGAATGCAATTAGTAATAGTAACACGTATATTACCCATGTATAAATATTATTTTCAAATAAAATATTGAAATATTGATTTAAAATATGGTAACACTACTACCACTTCTGTTATCCTAATTTAAAATATGATAACACATGCGTTATCACATTTGTGGTGGATGTGATTATAGTTATGGATAGTGTTAGGATATTTGAACACGGTTGTGGTGTTGGTAATGGTATAAGACGGGTGGTAATAGTGGTAGAAGGTGATTAGTAATAGTAACACATATGTTACCAGTACAGAAATTATTGATTTTAATGAAAATGGTGAACATATATGTTACTCGTGTAAAAATGCTGTTTTCAAAAAAAAAAATTGAAATATGAATTTTAAATAAAAATAGTGTATTTTCTTAAAAACTATAAAAAGAAGATAAACTATAAATTATTGATTTTAATGAAAATAATGAAATAACATATAATAACACATATGTTACCCATGTAAATGGTGGTGCTAGAGTTACGCAGTAGTGGAAGAAAATTGTGGTGGTTATAACACAAGTGTTGCTCTAATTTTAATTATAGTAACACATGTATTACCTTAATTTAAATTAGTAGTGGTGAAGTGGTAGCAATGTTGGTAGTGGTAACACTTGTGCTATCCTAATTTAAAATATATTAACACGTGTTACCACATTTGTGATGCATGTGATTATAGTTGTGGATAGTGGTAGCGGATTTAAAAACGATTGTGGTGGTGGTGGTGGTAATAATAACACATATGTTATTAATGTAAAACTTATTGATTTTAATGAAAATGATGAAGTAACACATATGTTACACGTGTTAAAATTTTTTTTCAAATGAAAAAATTGAAATTTTGATTTTAAAATAAAATTATATATTTTTAAAAAAATTATAAAAAGAGAGAAATTGTAAAATAGTGATTTTAATGAAAAATGAGGAAATAACATAGTAACATATATGTTATTCATGTAAAAATGTTGTTTTTTTAATGAAAAATAAAAATATTAATTTTAAATAAAAATAATATATTTTTTAAAATAATAAAATTAGTAAATTATAAAATATTGATTTCAATAAAAATGATGAAATAACACATATGTTACTCGTGTAAAAATGTTGTTTTTCTAATGAAAAAATTAAAATATTGATTTCAATTAAAATATTATATTTTTAAACAATTATCAAAGAAAATAAATTGTAAAATATAATAATAATAGTTATTATTATTATTATTATTATTATTATTATTATTATTATTATTATTATTATTGAAATAGTATACAAATATGATATTTTTAGATAAAAATAATAAATTTTTTAGATAAAATAATATAATTTTAGATAATGAAAAACAAAAATATTAATTTTAAAAAAATTAATATAATTTTAAGTAATGAAAAACTGAAATATAGATTTTAAATGAAAATAATGTATTTTTTATTAAATTATAAAATTTTATTTTTAATGGGATGAGGTATATATTATTTATTAACAATAAATTGATAGCCATAAAAAATAAAAAATAAAATGAAGTGACAATATGCATGAACATATATTGTTAACCATATTGACAATTATGAAGTGGCTACAACTTTCAGTTACAAAATCTACTACCAACATATGTGATGGCACAAAATAATTTCAAATATATGTTTAAACAATATATATTTCTAAACTAGGAAAATAAACACAAAGAGTCAGAAAACTTGAATCAATAATAAATACCCAGAATCTGAAATTTGAATCAACAAAAAATAAATAAATAAAGAACTCACATATTAGGTTTCTTTTTGTTCTCAAATCCAGATATTAGGTATGTTCCTATTTCCAAAAATTAGCAATATTGAATAGTAACCATGAAATCAAAAAAAAAAAAAAAAGGTAATATTACTCACGCAACTTATGCTCTGAAAATCGAATGTATTTGATGAAAATAGTGAAAATCGTCTGGAGAATTGATGAGGAGGTTACTGTGAGAATCGAATTTTTTCTTTTTCTTTGATGTTGAAAGATTATTGATTAAGAGTTTTGAAATACTAAATTTACTCCACCAAATATGGAAGATGTGTTTTGGTCTCTAAAAGTTCGCAACTTTATGTTTTAATAGATTTTAATAATATGTTAAATAGGAAATAATATATTTTAAATTTATAGTACATATGTATGATAATCAGTATTAATAAATGAAAAAATTAAAATTAGTATATTTCAAAAAATCAATGTAAAAAAAGTGGAGCTCCTAATTTTCTCTTTATATAAATATTAGCATAAGGGCTTATTACTGAAAATTTCCCACATTTGTATTGGAACTGGCTATTTTAATTCTTGGATAAATTTAAGGTCGGTCACTGTTGTTGTACTTATTGGCTATAAAATTATATGGTCAAAACTCAATTCAATTGAAGTCACATTTTAGCGCTAAAAGACCAATATACCCCTACAAATGAAAAAAAAAACGATAATTCAGTTATACTATTTTGTATGATATCGTTTTATTGTGATACTGTTTTAGTATGATACTATTTTGTATAATACTGTTTTATTTATGTTTTTATCTTTGATACTGTTTTATTATTATAATGTTTCAACCTATAATATTGTTTCATTCTATGATATTGTTATTGAATGCATACAGTATCAATGGTCTTGCACTACTAATCGATCATTTTAAGAACAATATCATTATTTCATACAATAAAACATATCTACTTAGTTATATCTATGATACTGTTTTATTTAGATAAAGTGCTATGATATATTTATAGCATGTTTTTATCTTTGATACTGTTTTATTACAATAGTGTTTCAATCTATGATACTGTTATTTTATTTGGTTGTATTTTGTTTATGTGATATTGTATCATTACTTCGACCATTAAAAACATCTTGTACTTAGTTTTATCTATGATACTGTTTTATATATGATAATGTTTTATTTAGATAATGTACTATTTTATGATACTGTATTATTACTTGAACTATTAAAAACATCTTGTATTTAGTTTTATATATGATATTGTTTTATCAAACTTTTATCTTTGATACTATTTTATTACGATAATGTTTCAATATATGATACTATTATTTAATCTATAATAATGTTATTTAATGTATGATAATGTTTACGTGATACTGTTTTATTAAGATAATTTCATGTATGATACTGATAGATTAAGATACATTTGTCTATGATACTGTTTTAGTATATATGATACTGTTTTAATATGTATGATACTGTTTAAACAAGAAAAATTAAATATTATCATTTTAAGTTAAAGAGACGACTTTAAATGGCTAAAATCCATTATTAGCAGTAGCAAAACTACTAATCTTGATCGGCTCGTCGAGACGATTCTGAAAACATATTATAATAAAAAATTTGAGCACATATGCGAATTCTATACATGTTTCTGTTATGATACTGTTTTTTACAATATAGTATCAAACAACACACATGACTAACAACATAAAGAATAATATAATGGCTAACTTAATACAATATTAAGATGTTATTACAGTATCAAGCTGTTTTTTATAATACAGTATCAAACTGCTATTTACAGCAGCAAATTATGGCCACAACTAATATAATGATACTATTTTATATGATACTTTTTTATTATGGTACTGTTTTCTATAATACAATATCATCTTTACAAAAATTCAAGCTACTATTTACAGCAACAAATCATGGTAACTATATAAAATTTCATCAAACAAATCATCCTACAGCAACAAATCATGGACACTTTACTCCACTTATCATTACTTTACAATCCTCTTCTTGCTCCACTTCTATCGACCTACTATTTTCTTCTTCGTCTCATTCTGCAGATGAAGATGATTTTCTATGTGGGTTTTCTTCTACTTCATTTTCTTGAATTGTACCACCATCTTTTTCAAAGTGTTATGTATTTTCTTGATCTAAAAGAGCTTTGAATGCAGACATATTTAATTCAACCTCATCTTCAATCAATTAATCATCGTCTACCTCTAGTTCTGGTTCTGGTTCCAGTTCCAGTTCCAGTTCTAGTTCTTCTTGCTCTGTTTCGTACAAAGATTCCCCACTATTTTGTACATGTTCCACTTCTTCTTCCACATTTTGAGGCACTTCTGAATTTGCTTCTACATGGATCTCTTATTCAATTGATACGCCAATATTTTTGTTGATGAATTTCATCATTAACTTCATCTGTAACTTCACATCATTATACGTGTAATTGTTATTCAATATCCTCAATATCTTTACCAATATTTTCTCCACCTCTGCCCACAATCAGGTTTTCTTCAAAATATATCCTACCACGTGATGAATGTTGGAGATACTCATTTTGTTAATTAATTTGAATATGGTATTCTGTAGAGCATCCTACTTGAATTTTCTATACTCCAGACTATAATCATGACGGTGGTGGTGAGAGCAGTACCAAGAGAAATGTGTGTAACAAATATGAATTACAGAATAATTTTGAGATTAATATGAAAAATTACTGAATAGTATAACTTATTGACAATTTTAAAAATTATTTTAACCTAATTTAAAACAAATCACATTCACGGTAATTTTAGGGATGTTTTCATAAATAAACCACTTTTTAAAAATAATTCCAATTTTATCAACTTAACAAATTTATTACAAAAATACTACATTCTTAAAATTATATTAATTAATAAAATAATAAATTAAAATTAAATCTATACTACAAAATATATATTTACACGTGAATTTACTTAAATTTGCATTTGAGTCCTTAATTATTTGCACAATAAGTCCTTCATCTTTATAAAATTTTCACTTTAGTCCCTATACTTCGTCTTTCATTTCAATTTCATCCTTTTTTATTTACAACTCAAGTCCTTCAACTTTTAAATTTGTACAAGTTGGTCCATATATTTATACTTTTATATCAATTTAGTCCTTTATAATATCACTATTTGATACATATGTTACAAATAATATTGTGTATCAATATTTGATACAAATGTTACAAATGATATTTTGTAACAATCTGTGTTACAAATTGAAATATAAAATATCAGTGATACAAAATATTAATTCATGTAACATGTATTGTGTAAAATAACATAATATAATCTGTAACATATTCAGTGATACAAAATATTATTTGTAACATTTGTATCAAACAGTGATACACAATATGATTTGTAACATTTGTAACAGATTGCAATACTAAACAGAAATTGTTACATATGTTACAACTGCAAAATCAACTTTAAACTTCAATAAATTAGTTATAGTATGATATAGATATGAAACACAATGTTAAATTTAACAAATAAAACTATTGATTTCATAATTTGTAACATACGTAACATCAGTGATACAAAATACTAATTCATGTAACATGTGATGTGTAAAATAACATAATATAATATGTAACATATTCAATGATATAAAATATCATTTGTAACATATGTATCAAATAGTGATACAAAGGACTAAATTGATATAAAAGTATAAATATGGGGATCAACTTGTACAAATTTAAAAGTTGAAGGACTTGGATTGCAAATAAAAAAGGACAAAATTGAAATGAAAGATGAAGTATAGGGACTAAAGTGAAAATTTTATAAAGATGAAGGACTTATTGTGCAAATAATCAAGGACTCAAAAATAAATTTGAGTGAATTCACGTGGAAATAGTTATATAATTTTAATTCATTATTTTATTATTTAATATAATATTAATTATGTAGTATTTTTAGAATAAATAAGTTAAGTTGTTAGATTTATAATTATTTTAATATTTATAAGTAGTGGGTGTAAATATCCCTAAATTTTAGTCAATTTTCCTTAATTCTTTGGTTACAAGCCCAGCCCAAAACAAAGTTATGTGGGCCGACAATAGTACGCTAAACGGCCTCTTTTTAAACCATCCCAGATTTAGGGTTTCATAATTAGTGGTATCAGCAGCTCCTCCAGTGAATCTCAAAACGCAAAACCTTTTTCGCAGCCTCAGAGCCGGAGAACCGCCATTTTTCCATCACCATGGGGTACAAATATTTTCAATTTTATTCATTCTAT
The DNA here is from genome assembly GCA_030279155.1 of Forsythia viridissima. Taxonomy (NCBI): domain Eukaryota; kingdom Viridiplantae; phylum Streptophyta; class Magnoliopsida; order Lamiales; family Oleaceae; genus Forsythia; species Forsythia viridissima. The sequence goes on along the minus strand of CM059043.1, from coordinate 20,111,625 downwards.
ATATTGTTATGTATTTATTGCGTAATCTACCCATTCTATACGTTAATGCCGTATGATTTTTTATTTTGTTGTGTGCTTGTATTATTGTGGTTATGAAAACTAAAATGTCATATCGTTAAGATAATGCAGGGAAAATGTTATAACTTGATGAGCTGATATTTGTTAATGGAAATTAACTAATAAGACATTTTTCTATATTGTTCGTATTTGAAAGTGAAATGAATGTTAATGATACGTAATTTTGATGTATTGGAGCTTGGTGATACCATGGCATTGGTTGATTTGTTAGTCCATCTTGGCAAAGCTGAATAGCCCGATGAAAGGGTGATGAGCGGCTTTGAATGCTAATGGACTTAAATCAAATGTCTCTCTACACTGATCTAAGCTTCTCAAAGTTATTAAGTTGCAGATCAGTAAAGATGAAACATTTAAATAAGGTGGAACCATTAGAAATGATAGGTTACATAATCCACCAGTATCTCTTCTGTAAAGTGTTGTCTATTCAGAATTGAAAATAGTTATTTCCAGTCCATCTTGGCAAAGCTGAAGAGCTCTTTTCAAAGAGCAATGCTCGGCTTTGAATGCTAATGGACTTATGTCAAATGTCAATCTAAACTGTCTGAGTTTCTATTAAGCTATGAAGTTCCATATCAGTAGAGATAAAACATTTAAAAAGCGTGGAACCATTAAGAATGATAGGTTACATAATCCACGAGTATTTCTTTGGTAAAGTGCTGTCTCTTTACAAGGATTAGTTTTTGTGGAATTTGAAAATAGTTTATTCAGTCCATCTTGGCAAAGCTGAAGAGCTCTTTCCAAAGGGCGGTGAGCAGCTTTGAATGCTAATGGACTAAAATCAAATGTCTTTCTAAACTGTTCTCAGCTTCTCTTAAGCTATGAAGTTGCAGATCAGTGGAGATGAAACATTTTAAAATGGCAGCACCATTATAAATGATAGTTTTGCATGGTAATATAACACGAGAATTTCTTTTGTGGAAATGTTGTCTCTTTAAAAGGCTTGGTTTTCTGGAATTGAACTAGTTATTTCCAGTCCATCTTAGCAAAGCCTAAGAGCCCTTGAAAGGGCGATGAGCAGCTTTGAATGCTAATGGACTAATATCAAATGTCTTTCTAAACTGTTCTGAACTTCTCTTAATCTATGACGTTGCAGATCAGTGGAGATAAAACATTTAAATTAAGTAGTACCATTAAAAATGATAGTTTTGCATGGTTATGTGGCCCATGAATATTTCTTTCACTGAAATGTTTCTCTTTAAAAGTGTTGGTTTTTTTGGAATTGAAAATAGCTATTTCCAGTCCATCTTGGCAAAGCTGAATAACCCTTTTAAGGGCAATGAGTAGTTTTGAATGCTTAAAATATTCTGGATTCCTGTTGGTCAATGGTTGCTGAATAGTGGCCTGTAACATATCATATCCTAAATTCAAAGATATATATTTGGATAAACTTTGATCCAGGAATTTTTTGTACTGTAGAAGACTTGTCTGTATCATTGTAATTTATTATCAAACAACTGAAATTGCTTGCATGTAAATCGCAGTAGATTTCTTCCATAGCCAGATATTCATGGGTCTAGTGATTTTGCTGCAGCAATGCAGCGTGCCCTTGTTTTTATCTTCAGGATCTGAGTTTTACTTTTGTCGAGGTCCTTCCTCTATTGTTATACACTTTTGTACAATAATCTTGTTTAGGCTGATTACAACTGCAGCATATTGGAGTGCTTCTGTTAATTTTCCTTTTGTATTTGGAGTTGCTAATTACATTATGCTGACTCTTTTATGCAGGAAGACACGTGGAATGGGAGCTGGTCGCAAGCTGAAGTCCCACCGAAGAAGGCAAAGGTGGGCTGACAAGGCTTATAAGAAATCCCATCTTGGCAATGAATGGAAGAAGCCTTTTGCAGGATCATCTCATGCAAAAGGGATTGTTCTCGAGAAAATGTAAGAACTCTCTTGTATCTTCCTTTTCCCTTTAAACTCCTTAACTATCCTATGTTCGTAGCTCATTTCCAAGACTGAACTAGTGCGACTGAATGAATTTCACAGTGGTATTGAGGCCAAGCAGCCGAACTCTGCTATTAGAAAATGTGCTCGAGTGCAACTGATTAAGAATGGGAAGAAGATTGCTGCCTTCGTACCCAATGATGGTTGCTTGAACTATATTGAAGAGAATGTAAGTGGTGTGATACGTTTTTCAGCCATTGGTTCATTTATGATCCATATCGTGCTTCCTTGATCTTCTTGTTGACTTGAAAAAGTTGTCTGGTTGACATGTAGGATGAGGTGCTGATTGCTGGATTTGGTCGTAAGGGGCATGCTGTTGGAGATATTCCTGGAGTCCGGTTCAAAGTCGTGAAGGTGTCAGGTGTGTCTCTTTTGGCACTCTTTAAAGAGAAGAAGGAAAAGCCAAGGTCTTGAGTGTGCCCCAGTTGGAAGAGACAGCTTGGTTGCAGATTTCGCTCTACTTCAACTTATCTCATTTTTCTTCTACACCACCCCTTGTCTTTTCCAGAGTTGAGGATTTGTTCTATGTTTCAGTTTTGGGACGGACAATATATCGACTTTTCAATTATAAAGTCGTATAATGTTGGGAATCAATTATGATAGTTGTCCTCTTGATTGTAACTACTACTTTCTTCCCTCATATGTTATCCTCATTTCATGGCTATTTCAGTTCCTATGTTTACTTGGTATGTCAGAATGTTGACATTCTCAATTATACGATTTGTTGTTACTTGGTCAAATCTACTCCAAAAAAACTAATCTGCTGTCCTGTATTTGGATGCACCAAAGTATTGAAATTTTTTTGCTCAAGGCATGTTCAATATACATAATGGGCTTGATTTTAGTGTTCACAAAATATTAATCTATGTTACACGGTTTGCTTTACCATACAAGTCATTATAATTTACTCTGTGGTCATTATGCACATTTTTAGGAGACAACGAGGATTGTGATATTGTTGCATCTCATAACATAAATTGGTTTAATTGGATCTTGGGCAATATTCAAAGGCTGGAGGTGTCAAAAAGTAAGAATGAGATGAATGCTGTTCACAATAATACAATGGATAATGTTATCAGGTACCAGGGTCTTTTTTTTTTATTCATTCTTCAATAAAATTGTGATGGTTTTAACGAATTAAACAATAACTAGCTGTAACTACATGGTATAGAAAAAATATAATTACCAATTTTAAATAAATTTAAGGGTTAATTACATTAATGGTCCCCATTCTTTTAGGTTTGTAACGATTTCATCTCCATTCTTTTTTTTTAACAGATATCATCCCCAATCTTTCATTTATTCTTACAGAGGGTCCCCAAATCACTATTTTTCACTATTCTGACAATTTTACCCCTTGACTTAAATAAATTAAAATAATAGAAAAAAAATACAATGAAAATATTGCAATTAGGCCCTTAATTTTTTTCAAAAATACAAATAAATCCTAAACTATTTTATTTTATACAAATAGGTGTTCTTCCCCAAAAAAAAAAAAAAATCTATATTTTCCCCCCATCTAAAAACGGAATAGGTAAAAAAAGGCAAAACAAGAATTCAAGTAGGTGCGAGGGAGATCGGAAGGGGCGGCAGAAACTTCACATATGCAACAGGCAAAACAGAATCTAGAAACATGAATCCTGAAAATAAGATACCGGTGCAGCACCCGGGTATGTGCAATTCAAACAAGATTCGAATGCATTCTTCAAAGCATGATGCACGCCAGAAAGATGCATTCCTTTGCTAGCAGAGCTTGAAGGATCCAGACCAAGTAAAACTGGCAATATACGACCATAAAAGGCAGGCCTCTTCCTTGCAACAGCTGAAAGACTGAAAAAATAGAAATAAAACGAAGAAAAAAATGATACAGCACTTATAGGACAAGAATAATTAGCATAACCGCCACAGAGAGATAATATATACCTTTTTATAAGCACAATTATTGTCAAGTTACTAAGTGATTTAACAGTTGGGAATCTCAGCTGATCAAGCAATAGACCCAAGTTCTGGCTTGCTTCAACTGACAAAAGTGGAGTGAGGGTGGGGGTGGGGGTGGGGGTGGGGGTGGGGGTGGGGGAAAATATAGATTTTTTTTTGTTGAGGAAGAACACTTATTTGTATAAAATAAAATAGTTTAGGATTTATTTGTACTTTTGAAAAACATTAAGGGTCTAATTGCAATGTTTTCATTGAATTTTTTTTTCCATTATTTTAATTTATTTAAGTCAAGGGGTAAAATTGTCATAAAATTGTCAGAATAGTGAAAAATAGTGATTTGGGGACCCTCTGTGAGAATAAATAGAAGAATGGGGATGATATCTGCTAAAAAAAAAGAATGTGGATGAATTCGTTACAAACCTGAAAGAATGGGGACCATTAGTGTAATTAACCCTAAATTTAATGATATTCTAGACTGATGATGATCTCTATTAATAGTAGATAATACCATTCTAATAAAAGTAAGGCTTACAAACACTTACCATCACCAGTCATGCATATGGGGCACACTCTCTACGTTTTTATTTTAGCTAGTCGAGAGAATATATGTTTTGTACCGTGGTTATTTGTATTATATGTTTTATGGTACTGAACGACTGAGAATATATTAAGAAAATAACGACTTGTGTGGTTGAGAGATAACATGCATAAACCCATAAAAACTCTTTTCCACAAGAGCTACTATCACTACAAAACATGTTAGAAGAGAAAATAAAAAATAAAATGGTATCACTTCTTGTGATTGTGATAAATGTAATAATATAATCGATATTTTAGAACATCCATTAAGAAATTACCCTAAGCAACAAAAAACAATTTTTATATAAACAACTCTAATTTTATTTATATAATACATAATTTTGTATGTCATTGTATCTAATTAATGAAGTGCTTTATTTTTTGAAATAATCCTATCGTTACTATACTAGCAAGACAAAAAACAGTCTACTCTCGAGCATCAGCACCTACATTGGCCGAGGACATCAGACAAAGTGCTCCACGACTCAACCCTCAATGTCAGCCGTACGACTCTTAAAATCTAAGAGAAGCTAGATGTCTTACCCCGAAGACAATATAAACAGATTATGGGATGCCTATGCCCAGGGTACTACCTCGGGCTCATTACACCATCGCTAGATTGGTCCAGAGATCAACCCTTGCCACTAGTCCAATCCTAGTAGGACTCCATTACCATAATCCCACTACACCTCAACCATGGTGACATACTTCCACCTCAGTTGGTATATTCAATTAAACCTTGGGCGTACTAGGAGTATTAGTGTATGATATATTACAAGATCTCATGGATGTCCTAATCCACTTAGGATTACACCATTAAGTTCTATTTTCAAGGGGTAAACACAGTTTGATATGAGTAGTTTTTAGCCTTTTTTTTTTTTTTTTTTGAAATGATTTCAAAAAAATTTCAAAATAAACTAAACCATTTTTTTGCAGTTCGATTTAATTTCAAACGACAATTTATATAGCAAATAATACTTCTCAACAAAATAAAACATAAATTTATGGGTTTAAAACTTCAATACAGAGTTTAAATTGGAATTTTCAAAACATAAACGTACACACTAATATATTAATCCCAAAACAAGCTTAAAGAAATAAAATATTACAAAGTTCAACTATAAATGTAGTAGTAGGGGTCCATAACCTTTGAACGTTGTAACGATGAGATCCTCAACCTTTGTTCACTAGCAGCCGGCGTCTCTAACCTTTCAAATGTTCGTAACAGGGGTCCTTTTTTTTATGGAAAACGTCAAAAAATCTGTTAACTCATCACGCACTCCACTTCTGAAGGGCAGAAACATCTGAACATTACTCAAATAGCATTAAACCATACAACAAAACCAAAATTAGGAGAAATTAAGGTCCAACAATCCCACCACCGGATCAGTAAAATCCTACACCGAACTCAATCCAAAATTCATTATTTTCAATGGTGAATTCTCATATTTGTTCAAGAACAAGCAATTTTCAGACTTCAAATCTCGATGAACAATATTCGCTCGGTGCAGCACCGCCTGCCCCTTCGCGATTTGCCTAACCACCGCTGCCGCCTCAACTTCATTATACCTCGCCTGAGCCACAATCATGTCAAATAGTTCATTCAACATCCTTTTTCTGTGAAATGAGTTTGGTATTTATAGGCCAACTTTGTGAGAACGATCCCCCTCGATGTGCGACACGTGGCTCCATCTGAGGGGTTCTTAAGTCACATCTTTGACGTCACGTCATTAGCATTAATGGAAAAGTCACTTTCAGCCGCAAACTAAAGGGCTATGATCGTGTCAAGCCATAATGGCAGGCTGTCCCATCAATCTTCTTAAGATTGAGTTGCCAGTTTGGCAGAGAAGCTTTCTCAGCACGTAACTGGGGTCGGCTAACCAATCTGCTCGGCGCCTGGAGACTCGGGAATCTGCTTCCCTCGCCCCTAGACGCCTCGGAGCAAGGTTAGGGTCGCCTACGATGCGGGCGTGCTCGCCATGCGCGCGTGCCTTTTCGATACTACCAACGCCCCCATAATTAAACGCCATCATTACCCGCTGCCGTCTTTTCACCATACCCAAAGAGACGTACGTCAGTTTACCCAATCAATCTATGACCCGTGGCTTCAACCATTAATTGGCCCGCAGCAGGCCTCTGGCCTCCCCCAACTTGGGACTCGGCGTCTCCGCCTTCGCCTCTCCCAAACTTGGGACTCGGCCTCTTCGCCTCTCCCAAGTTTGGGACTCGGCCTCTCCGCCTCTCCTAACTTGGGACTCGGCCTATTCGCCTCTCCCAAACTTGGGACTCGGCCTATTCGCCTCTCCCAAGTTTAGGACTCGGCCTCTTCGCCTCTCCCAAACTTGGGACTCGGCCCCTTCGCCTCTCCCAAGTTTGGGACTCGGCCTCTTCGCCTCTCTCAAGTTTGGGACTCGACCTCTTCGCCTCTCCAAACTTGGGACTCGGCTCCTTCGCCTCTCCCAAGTTTGGGACTCGACCTCTTCGCCTCTCCCAAATTAGGGACTCAGCTATTCGCCTCTCCCAAACTTGGGACTCGGCCTCTCCGCCTCTCTCAACTTGGGACTCGACCCATACTCTACAGCATGCCAAACTAAAACCACCAGCAGTTTCAAGGCCCGCTACCCACATAAATGAACATCCCGGGCCTTGTGGGACTTAAATCCCTACCTCAAACTTCAAAACAAACATCCAAATCCAGCATCCCACATAAATGACAGATTCTGAACTTGGGGGACTATTGTTACGCACCAATCCCATCTGGTAGTCCACAGTGCCACGCAGGCATTAGCAGGGGCATTTTGGTCCGACCCTAACCTTGCTCCGAGGTGTCCGACCCTAACCTTGCTCCGAGGTGTCTAGGGGTGAGGGAAGCAGATTCCTGAGTCTCCAGGCGCCGAGCAGATTGGTTAGCCGACCCCAGTTGCGTGCTGAGAAAGCTTCTCTGCCAAACTGGCAACTCAATCTTAAGAAGATTGATGGGACAGCCTGCCATTACGGCTTGTCACGATCATAGCCCTTCAAGACGTCCTCCAGGTCCCCATGCGAGGTAAACTCCTCCCACTTGGGGGTGAAGTACTTCTTCACGGCCTGGGCCCCCAGGGAAGGGAAAAAGGGTAAGTCCCGAAGCGAATCTTCAGGGATCTTCGACCCGGAGCCGCCAATCAGCTCCCTCAACTTCTTCCTGGAGTCGTACGACCCCCCTTCAATGCCTCCCGCATCATGGGACTTCGGTGGCCCCTCCAGGACCATCTCCCCCGCGGTGTTCACCGCCAGCGTGCGCTGACCCAGAGGAACGATGCAGACCGCATCCTCGACTACCTCTGCAGCCTTCTCCTTTGCCTGTGAAGGTTCGACCAAGGCAGCTGTGAGTTTTCTTTTCCTCGATAAAGGCTCCTCACGCTCCGGGACACCCCCGTCATTGGCCTCCATCGCCCTCGAGGCCTCGGTGTCTCCCTTGTTCCCCTCTCGGCTCAGGTCCTCAATGACCTTCTTCTGCCTGGCCTCCTCCTTGGACCCGGCAGCCAGAGCCCTTGGTTTTTGCTTCGACAGACGGGCCAAGGTTGGCCTCGGGCGCTTGCCTTATTCTATTTCAGCTGCAACAACAAAGAGATCTTAATGTCACCAAAGTACTAAACGAGACCCAAATCAAACAAGAATATCAGAACATTACCTTTCGAGGCCATTAAACCCAATTCGCTCAAACACCGTTGCCAGTTTAAAAGAAAACTGTATCTCTTATTCGACGGAGGCGATTGGTAAATGGACTGAAGCACGTCAACCAAGTCCTCGGACAACTCACAACGGGGCAGCAATCCTGAAAAGTAAACCAAAAAAAAATTAGAATCTATCTTCAACCGCTTCGAAAACAATCACGTCCGCATCCCCCACTCACTGGCTATTCCGTAAAAACTGGATACATCCAAGTCCGGCTCTGGGTCGTTTGTTACCCTCTGCCAATTACCCGTCACCCAGAACCAGGACTCTTTCCACTGTTTTATGGAGGAGGGGCAGTCCGTCACAAGGGACTTATGTGCTCCCCATGGGCAGAAGTAGTACCAGCCAACCTCCTCCTCTTTGTCATTCTTCCTCGGTAGTTTCCGTGGTTGGTATAGGGTTTGGAACACGTGGAGAGGCATCTCCAACCCTAACGAATGCCTAAACCACAGGTACATGCTCCCCGCCATCTAACTCCATCCGTTCGGAGCCACCTGAGTCGGAGCCAGCCCATAAGCCCGTAGAATCCGTCGGAGGAAGGGATGCAGGGGCAGTCGCAAGCCTCCCACGAAAGCATTGAGGTGCAAGGCAGTGCAACCCCTCCTCGGAACACAGGCCCGCTCGTTTGCCTCCGGGAGTATAAGTTCAATATCTCCAGGTACCCGGTACTGCTCTCTCAACGACACCAGGTCCCCTTCCACCATGATCGAAGGAACATCCATCGCGGTCCACCTAATTGGGTCGGCCACGAACGGGTCTGTTTCTTCCACTACCCTAGACAGTGAGGATACGTTCATCACCTCGCCTGTCGATCCACACACGCCTCGCAGAGGTAGTACCTCGGCCATTTCAGGTGAGACGGGTCAGGACCCCTCGTTCCCAACACGACCAGAAGCCTCGTTTTCACTGAAGTTCGCAGACATTGTTAAAATTAAAAGAAATTCAGTAAATAAAGGGACTCTATGTGAAGGGTTTACCTAAACCTAAATCTTCGCCGGAAACGGAGATGGGAACAAACGCCGGCAAATATCACCTGAAGTCTACAAACACACTGTAACTCTCTCGCCTGAAGTCTACAAACACAATGCAACTCTCTCAAACAGTGAAATGAAAAATCATAACCCCTCACACTTAATTATAGGCAAATATGGATGATTTCACACCGTTGGATCAACCAGAGATCCATCCGCACCGTCTGATGCCATCAGGCCATCTCTGCCCTTAAATCTGAAAAGGCGCAAGCAACATTTGAATGAACGCCTACGATGCGGGCGTGCTCGCCACGCGCGCGTGCCTTTTCGATACTACCAACGCCCCCATAATTAAACGCCATAATTACCCGCTGCCGTCTTTTCACCATACCCAAAGAGACGTAAGTCAGTTTACCCAATCAATCTATGACCCGTGGCTTCAACCATTAATTGGCCCGCAGCAGGCCTCTGGCCTCCCCCAACTTGGGACTCAGCGTCTCTGCCTTCGCCTCTCTCAAACTTGGGACTCGGCCTCTTCGCCTCTCCCAAGTTTGGGACTCGGCCTCTCCGCCTCTCCCAACTTGGGACTCAGCCTATTCGCCTCTCCCAAACTTAGGACTCGACCTCTTCGCCTCTCTCAAGTTTGGGACTCGGCCTCTTCGCCTCTCTCAAGTTTGGGACTCGGCCTCTTCGCCTCTCCCAAACTTGGGACTCGGCCCCTTCGCCTCTCCCAAGTTTGGGACTCGGCCTCTTCGTCTCTCTCAAGTTTGGGACTCGGCCTCTTCGCCTCTCCAAACTTGGGACTCGGCCCCTTCGCCTCTCCCAAGTTTGGGACTCGGCCTCTTCGCCTCTCCCAAACTGGGGACTCGGCCTCTTTGCCTCTCTCAAACTTGAGACTCGGCCTCTCCGCCTCTCCCAACTTGGGACTCGGCCCATACCCTATAGCACGCCAAACCAAAACCACCAGCAATTTCAAGGCCCGCCACCCACATAAATGAACGTCCCGGGCCTTGTGGGACTTAAATCCCTACCTCAAACTTCAAAACAAACATCCAAGTCCAGCATCCTACATAAATGACAGATTCTGAACTTAGGGGACTATTGTTACACACCAATCCCATCTGGCAGTCCACAGTGCCACGCAGACATTAGCAGGGGCATTTTGGTCCGACCCTAACCTTGCTCCGAGGCGTCCGACCCTAACCTTGTTCCGAGGCGTCTAGGGGCGAGGGAAGCAGATTCCCGAGTCTCTAGGCACCGAGCAGATTGGTTAGCCGACCCCAGTTGCGTGCTGAGAAAGCTTCTCTGCCAAACTGGCAACTCAATCTTAAGAAGATTGATGGGACAGCCTGCCATTACGGCTTGTCACGATCATAGCCCTTTAGTTTGCGGCTGAAAGTGACTTTCTCATTAATGCAGTTCACACCCAGAACAAAGCTCCAAAATCAAATGAACCCCACCATTGTCTTCACAAACATCACAAAAATGAATTACATTCGGATGGGGAGAAACATCTTCAACAATTTTCCTCATCACTAAAAGTTCATTTGTTAACAAAGCATCTGAAATCAAAGCCTGATTCGAATTTTTCGAATTTCTGGATCATGGTCCTGGAGAAGGCATAAGTGGATCAAATCTTCTCAAAGTTTTAATTGCAACACTTGTATTTCCTTCACTACATTTTTGAATCCCTTTTCTTACAACAGAAAATCCCCCCTGCCCAGAACTTCCGTGACTTCGTATTCATCAGTAAGTGATTTTCTCGTTTCCTATTCCATGAAAAATTGTTGGGTCAACAATGAAGAAGAGATTAATTGAGAAGAAGATGGTTTCAATTATAAGAAAGAGAAAGTAATTAAGGATTTATATTATTGTGAAATGATGTGGTAATCCACGGATTTGCATCACATAATCATATGGTTCAGTGGTATTTGAGTAGTGTTCAGACGTTTTTGCCCTTTAGAAGTGGAGGGCGTGATGAGTTAACAAATTTTTTGACGTTTTCCGTCAAAAAAGGACCCTTGTTACGAAACCTTGAAAGGTTAGGGACTCTGGCTGCTAGTGAACAAAAGTTAAGGACCCCATCGTTACAACGTTTATTGTTTAAAAATAGCACATAACATCCCAACATTTAAGAAAATATATATCGTACATCTCTGATGACAAAATTCGTTGATTTTCTATGTATCTGACTCAAGTGGACTTCACGCATTATTTGGCCCAAAAATAAGCGCTTGAAATCAGAGGGACATAAACGTAAAAAAAATAAATAAATAAAAAGTTAATGGGTGGTTATATTCACACTACAATTTATTATAAGCACACCACATTTTAATTGTACTTAAGATTCTCAACTTTTGTTCATTGTTGCAATTATGTTTTTAACTTTTTGTCATCGAATTCTTATCTTCAAATTTTATTAATTAGCACATTTTATCATTAATGATGATTTTTTTCAAGATATTTTGTTTACGTGCTTTGAAATGAGAAAAAATATTTTATTGTACTTTTGTATCTATTGTTTTTTTTTTAATATGATAGACAAATAAGTTTTTTTACGAATTCTCAACAAATATTTTAGACGGAAACTGTTATCAAACACAAGATATGCTAATTAATGAAAAGTTGACGATAAAATGTGATTAAAAAAATTTTTGGGGACATGAGTGCTATAATGTTCATAAATTAAAGATGTTAAATGTAATTAAAATGTGATGCAAAAAATAAAAAGTGTTGTGTTAATATAATTACCCAAAGTAAATCTTCCAACACACCCCTACCGTCCCAACCCCACCCAATCCCCAATTCCCACCCCATTTTTCGCGAAACCATGCCGATTTCTATCCCTAGTTAACGCAAAAACCAGGGGGAGAAATCCTCATTGGTTTCACAACTTGATTTTCACAAAAAACTTAGGGAATTTATTTTTGGTTTTTGCGAGATTTGAGGTGGTGGTGATGGAGCTGGGATTTGAGGAGTAGTGGCTGCGCCGGGTTTTCGTTTGAAGGAGGTGGCGACGTTGTGTTGAGGAGTGGTGGAAGCACTGGCAGCACCGCGTTTACTATGAAAGATTTATTGTAATGCTGTGCAAATTCAGAAAATCTATGTATATATTTTTTAATATCCAGATGATGCTAACTTGAGAAGGCCCCGTGTTCGCATTTGCGGTGCTCAAGCACTCCTGTGCTGATTGGAAAATCTTTTTGGAATAATCATATTTGAAGTGATAGAGTTGCATTTTTCTTGGATTATTGTTTTTGGCAAAATGCTTCTAGGTACTACTTTTTGCTTGAAGAGAAGCAAAAGAAAAACAAAAAAACACATAAATTGTTTATCTACATACTTATTTTCTGTATGGGTTGCTGGCTCTTATTATTTACAGAAGAATGAGAAACTAGTTCACATATGCTAATTGGTATTTACAGGCGAATGCAGTCCTTAGTCCAGCTGTAAGAACTTCAGGATTTTATGAGTCTGAAATTGCTCGCGAAGGCGAGTTCAAAGATTTGTTTACCACTACAATAGTGCTTCTAATTTCTTGTCTCACTGTTTCATATGTTTATCACTGGGTAACCAAGTGCTTCTCGTCTTTTGAATCCAAAGAGTGTCTACTTTTGTGCCGCAAACAACCAATAATCACCACCTTCAAACGAAAACCTGCCACCAGTCTTCAAATCCCAACTCCACTACCACCGCCTCAAATCTTGTAAAAACGAGAGAAATCCCCCTAGTTTTGTGAAAATCAAGTCACGAAACCAAGGGGGATATCTCCCGGGTTTTTGTGCTAACTGTTGGAAATTGGTTTAATAATTCAAGAAATTAGTTAAAGTGTTGAAAACCAAATAAAGAGACTTCATGTCAACTTCAGCAAAAATATTTAGACCCGAACCAATTCATTTATGAAAAATAGTTTGCCACTTCGCCGCTTGGGGGTGTCGAAATGGAGATCGACCTGCCCGGTCAAGTCGATGGAGCAACGCCCCCGAAAGAGAATTCAGATTTCTCTGCATATGTTAAAAGGTATATTTGGCATTTCGAAACCAATATCGAATGAATGAGAAATTACGGAGAAGGACAAAATTGGGTCAATTTTTGACCATGTGATCGCATGGATATTTTATCATGCGATCGCAACTTGCTGAATTTTTCAGCAAAATGTTTTTAGGTCATAGCATGCGATCGCAAGGGACAAAGTCATGCGATTGCATAGTTAGTCTTAATTAAATTATGTCTTCAAAAAGGGGACCTTGTGATCGCAGCATATTAGAATCATGCGATCGCATGAGTCTAAGCGCAAACAGGCATGTCATTTTGAAGTGTTGCACGATTTGGCTCTACACCACTTCGTTCCCAACTCTTCATCATTTTTAAATAGGACCTATGGACGTCCTATTTCAAATAGAAATGATATGCAAACACATTCAAATCATATATTCTTTTCTTGAACCAAAATTCTTGCATTTTATTACATAAATTTTGGTTTTTCATTTTATATTCATTCTTTGGAGTACAAAACAATTTTCTAGTTCGTTGTGCTTGTGTTTTGAAGTGCTGCAAATACAAGTGAAGGTTGTTGTCTTGGAAGTTGATTGCCATAAACCATAGGCACTGTTGCAGGGCAAATTCGACTTGAGAACAAAGTGTTCAACACTTATTTCGACTTTGCCGTTACTCTATTTTCATTTTCTTGTTTCTTGTCACTTTACACAATATCACCCAACACTAATCAGGGGTAGAAATCATCACTGGTTTTGCAAAAATGGGGGAGGGGTGAGTGGGAGAAGATAAGATTTATTTATATTTTTATCTTCTTTAAACATTAAAGATGTCTAGTATTATTTTTTTAAATTAAAAATATATTCTTTACGTTTTTTAAAAGATTGAAAACCAAAAATGTTATTTTCTATTATTTTCAACTATCATAATTCCATTAAGTTTTAGTTCGACGTCTTGCTCATCGCGTCCCAGATTCAGGCAGTGCAAGACCATATGGAATGATAATATTTAATTCGTTCTGTCCATTACTAAACTGAATAGCTGCTATAAAAGAATTCCAGATGCTATTATTTCACGCCCAAATCTGTTGTTGGATTTTGTGCCTCTATGCCACTGAATTTCTAAACCCAACAAACTCATTATTATTTAATTATAATCAGCTTATAATAATCATAAAAATCTACCTAAAAAACAAGAAACAATCATGAAGGAATATCTTAAGATTCTTGCAACAAACACTGCCAATTTCAGGTACTATTGACAGAGTTTCAAGTGTTCAGACATGCTAGACTATGTTATCAAAAATCAGTGTCAATTTCTTTCTGTCACTTTCTTCAAAAAACAAACAAAAAATCCCACAAACACTTGAATTGATAGAACAAGTACCACATTAACTCTACTAGATTGTCATCAATGTAATAAAGAAACAAACTAATAGACAGGACAAAAAAAGAGCAAAATTATTAGTACAGTCATATACTGTCTAATCATTCTGCCAAATGCACCATTAAATTATGAATTCTAGAATCAGTTACATGAGAGGGCTGTTGAGAAGTCCATGCCAAGATGAGCCAATTCCATGTAAATCCCCCATGTTTCCATCCCCACCAACTTGCCACGGAAGTCCCCATAATGCCCTGCTGCTTTCACCTAATTCCCTTGCATTTTGCATTTCTTGCTTCACAGTTGTAACTGCTGTGGATGTTGTGGTTGAACCCTGATATGGGATTCCCATTTCTTCAATAAAGTTCATTCCCCGGCTACCGTTTTCGGGTTGTCCCATGTTTCCACTCCCTAATCCATAATAAAATCCATTTGGGGCGCTGTCAAGAAATCCACCTTCAAAAACCTCATGAGCAAATGGAACACAAGTGTTGACTCCTGAATTTCCAAGAAACCCACAATGTCCCATGATGTTAGAACTACCCAACATTGTATAATCATGGGAATCATCAAACCCCAGTTGTCCCTTTTGAAGACTAGCAATTGCAAGACTGAGATCACTGCAGGAATAACCGTAGGATGATAAAGGTGTTGGGAGGGGGCTTGGGTTTGTTGTGATTGGTTCATCTTGGCTCCTCTTTGACGATGAAGACGAGGACGAGGATCTCTTGTTCTTCCTGCACCCTCCACCCACTGGAACATTCCTCAATGTTCCACCTTTAGTCCAGTACCTCCTGCATGATTTGCAGAAGTACCTTGGCTGGGAAAGACTGTAATTGTTGTAATAACAAAACTTGGTGTTGGTGGAATCACATCTTGGGCATTTCAGGGCTTGCTCAGTAGGCCTTGGTTTCTTTTCTTGATGTGGTTTTGTGCATACTAACATGCCTTCTAGTGTTTGGGAAGCCATTTCCTGAACAAAAAACAGATAGTAATTAAAGTTAAAATCCCGTCAATTGTACCAACAACTTTCGGTTATAGAAATCCAAAAGTATATGTATGCATGCAAAGATGCGAAAAAATAAAATAAAAAATAAAAATCACTTCTTGGGATCATTCAAATGTAGGCAATAGATATTCAAAATTAACTAACATAATCTTATAATAAGATTAAGATTATCGGCAAAAATTGACACTAGTATATGATATTGCAGCCTTATTAATTGATGTAAACTGAGGTATATATATGTGCCAATTTGTGAGCTCCGTTTGGAGAATAAAGTGACCTACAAGCTTGCTTCTTTTGCTTCGTTTGTCCCAGTTAATCTTCACTAGGTTGATTGCATTCAGTAATTTTTTTTCCTGTGAGTTTGTAGTTACTTGATTATTAGTAAAAAAAAATCATTTAAGTTCAAAAAAAAAATTATTAGATATTGAGGGCTAATTTCAGGTATTTTAAGCAGACGTGTAATCTTTGATCCAAATGGGATTATTACTAAGATTATGCTAGATTGCGTCACTTACAAGATTACTTTGGAAATTGAGGATGGGAAGAAGTTAAAATGAAGATTTGACTGAAGAACACAAATTAAGGGCACTCAAGAACACAATCCAGATTAGGAATTTTTTTTTTACATCTTTTCAAGATTGGGGAGGCCATAACAATAATTAAGTCTAACTATATTAAAAAAATTTGTGTAATTCAAAGAATCATGACAAAGATCATAACTTCAACAAATATATTAGAAATTTAAAGTAAATTTGTAGCCCAACTGTGAACTTCTACCAAAAATAAATAATACAACTACAAAAATAATTCTTCAACAACAAAGTAAAGATATGAACCACCAAAAAAAAAAAAAAAAAAAACGAAGATTTTTTATTTATGATCAACTTTATATATTTTTATATATTTTTAGCCATACCCATAACCCAAAATCATTCCAAAAGTTGAAAGAAAAGAAAAAATCCATCAAAAACATTCAGCAAAGTACAATCATTTTTACACTTTAATATTAAGATTCAATCCAATACAGTTGTGATCCCACCTGGTGATGCTGTTGTGCACTTGAAGAATCCATCCATGCAAAATTGATCACCCCTCAATTTTAAATTTGGAGTAAAAATGAAGAAATGTAAGTATTTTTGAGAAAGATGCAAGAAACAAAGAGGGTTAGGGAGTCATGCAGAAATCAGAATACTTTGTGTAATGACAGCTCTCTCTAGCGGCCTCTATATATATATATATAGAGACAGAGAGAGAGAGAGAGAGAGGGAGGGCGAGGGAGGGGGGGGGGGGGGGGGGGGGGGGGGAGTAATGATTACATATATGTGTGTATTGTATGTATACGAGGCAATGGCACGTCAGGGAAAGACAATTCTGTCGTGGGACCCAAACGCGTGGGAAGGCAACCGCAAGTGGACCCCACTGATTGAGGTGGTCCCTACCTATGAATAAGACGCCACACTTTTGTCCCAATTCATCACCAAATAGGGATGGCAAAAATATTCGATCCGTCCCGAACTTGATGGATATCCGATCCGAATAGAGCAAGAAATACCTGATCCGCGGGTCGGCGGGGCGGATTGGGACAGATATCCGTGATCCTTCGCGGATCTCAGGGCGAATTGGATCGGCCCCGCCCCGCCCCCGACCCGACCGGAATTTTAAAAAGAAGGATTAAAATATTGAATTTATATTTGGTTTTATAGGTGATTTGATTATTTATTTTATAGATAATTAAAATATTTTTTTAATAGAAAATTCGTCACCTTCGACATGTTGTGGATCTTGCACAAGGTTAGTGAGGAAAAAATTGAGGAGGATGTTGTTGTTTAAACTCTTATAGTAT
Source organism: Forsythia viridissima (assembly GCA_030279155.1). Lineage (NCBI taxonomy): Eukaryota > Viridiplantae > Streptophyta > Magnoliopsida > Lamiales > Oleaceae > Forsythia > Forsythia viridissima. The sequence continues at coordinate 20,094,170 of CM059043.1, read as the reverse complement.
AGTAGTAAAACTTGTTTCAATACATTTTAAATTTTTTGAATGAAAAAAAAAAAAATATGGATCAGTATACGGATCAGGGTTCTGATCCACTCCGATCCGTCCTGAAAAATGGAGGATCGCAGGGCAGATTTGGATCTCCTACAATTATTACGGAGCAAATTTAGATCAGGCCGATCTGCCTCGTTGCCATCACTATCACCAAATAAGCAAATATGCTATTGCTTATCAATTTCATTAATAATCTTCATTCATAAAGAAATGTTTTTATTTTTTTTAATTTGTCTATTTTAAATTATAGTCTATTTTTCTTATTAATAGTATAATTAATTTTTTTATTTTTCAATATATATTTATTTAATATTCTTTGTTATCAACAAATATGAACTATCGTTATATTAAGAAAAACGTAAATAAAAAATTTATTGTTCAAACTATAATAATTAAATTTTCTTAGTATGTATAAAAATAGAAGTAAACTTATCTTTATATAGAACGAGAGGAATATTTATTTTCTTCTAGTTATTAATTGTTGAATAATGATATTCATCACATGTGGAGATGATCACCCATCTAAGTGACAATGGTCCCTTGATTTATTATTTTATAAAATTGTAATGCATTGGATAATGAATAAAGATCTATTCCTATTTAAAATGGAAATTATTGTTACTAGTGATAAAGAACATTACTCTTAATTATCTCTAGATAAGTGTTGAGTAGAATTCAAAATTCTAAAAAAATCAACACTAATGTTGATTTGGTATAAAAGAAGGACCCTAAGTCAAAGGAGGTGAGCAAAAGTATTGGACCGAACCTGTTAGCGATCCCTAAAAAGGATCATAGATCAAATGATCAAATTTAGATTAAATCGATAGGGCTAAGCATAAGTACTAGTGGTTCAGTTCGGTTCTAGTTAAGTTTGGTTAGATTTTGGGTATTAAGATCGAAAACCGGCCGATCTCGATCCGCATCTTCAAGAGACTCTTTCAACATAATATTTTGCTTATTTAAAGAGTGAGTGTTTAAAATAAAGCTTCAACGCAATTTATATTTTACTTTTTAAAATTGAGAGTGAATTTAGATATCTACATTTGTAAGTAAAACTCACTCTCTATTTGTATTTTATGTTCCATTTGTCCCAAAAAAAAAAAAAAAAAAAAAAGACTTGCTTTCTTTATTCATGTGTCCAAACTATAATTTACTTTCTTTGTTAATAGTATAATTAATTTGTTGCCTATATTTAATGTGCTTTGTTATTAACAAATATGAGCTATATCATTATGAATAATATTATTTATAGTCGCTTACTACCGATAATCACGTAAGTATTACACAATTGAATGAATTATTCACTCTAATTGATTAATGTATTTATACCTATTAATTATGAATAATTTATCAAATTGAATAATATCACGTAGGATACTACCGGTAGTGAGCTATTATAAATAGCATTACTCATACCATTACATTAGGGGTATATTAAAAAAAACGTAAGTGAAATTTATTGTTTCAACTATAATGATTAAATTTTTTAATCTACGTGAAAATGGTAGCAAGTCTATCTTTGTGGAACAGATGGAGTATTAAAATGAATTGATAGTTCAATAATCTAGTTCTTTGATTATTTAAATAACATTTAAATATTTTAGACATTAGCAACTTATTTTGTTGAAAAAACTCTTTAAACATAATATTCTCTCTATTTTAGATAGTAACCCTTAAAATTATGCTCTCTCTAAATTAACTTTTTAAAATATAGTGTGTGTTTGACTCTCCAAAATTTGAGAGCCTATTACTATCTATAATTAAATGCTTTCAAAGAATTTCAATTTTCAATACTCATATGTTAATTAAATTAAATAATATATACAAAATAAAACAATAAAGACATTGGAAGAAAATTATATAATAATTAAGAGAAAAGCATTTCAAATTAAAATATAGGAAAAATAATAAAATATTTATTGGGAGAAGCAAAATGAAGTATTAAAAATAAAGTCTACTTGATGAGTACTTAAAAAATTTTACTCTCTAAATTTATATATGCTCTCTAAAATATAAAAAATGCTCTCTATAAATAGAAAGTCTCTTGGAGATGATCTAAAAATATATATTAATTGAAAGATGAGGGAAAAACAATAATTTTTTTTATTGAAAAAAATGTAAAATGTAAAATGTAGAATCAAAATAAGAGTATTGTTGGAATGTATTAAAAAATCTCACTCTTTAAATTTAAAGGTAATCTTTATAACGTAAAAATACTCTTTAAAATAAAGAGATTCTTGGAGATGCTCTTACTCCTATGTCTAACTTAGAGTGTGTTTGGTTTTGATTAAACTCAGATTTTTTGTAGATGTTGATGAAATATGTAGTTGAAAAGTTGTGGGTCCACGAAATGAGTGGTTAAAATTAATTATTGACTTTGACATCGTCTTTTTAACAAAATTTTAAGTGAAATCAAATAAGCTCTTAGTTTAATATTATAATAATTATGACTGTAAATTTTTGCACATTTAATGGAGGGATTATAAGGAATTTATATAATTGTTAAGCATTATAGCTTCAGATTTAAAAAAAAAAAAAAAAAAATTAATAGTTAAACACTCCATTTACAACGGTTAGTGAATTTTAGAAATTCAATAAAAGAAGCCCCAATGGGCATAAGCGAGTTGACAAGGCCTGAGGTGACGTGGAGAAAAATATTTCGATAACGCAAGTTCGATTCTCGTGTGGGACAGATTTTCACTAATATTGTGGGAGTCTGTCCTGGGGGTTGACCTGTTGGCTCTTTCCCACAGGTCCTGCCACTCATTCACATCCCTCGATTTACAACCTGCCTGATTAAGGAGCATCTGACACAGGTAGGGGACTTCGCCTTCGAAACTTTCCCCTTATCAGTAGGAATTCAATAAAAGAAATAGAACTAGACAAAATCAGAATTTCCATAATTAGATATTGAAGCAATGGTTCCAGTTTTAAGATACACATTGGTAGTTCGATTCGATTATCTTAGAAAATAGATTATGTCCATCGCTACAAATCGGTATTAAAATAAATAAATAAATAAAATGAACTTAGGTAAATCAATTTCAAAATAATAATTGTTAAAAAAATATACACAAAGAAATGTCACATCAAATTAATTCTTGAGATGATTTATAACCTTCAAAAGAATTTTTATCGGAACCAAAATGAAATGGCACGTTCAATTTGAATCGTTCCAATTCTTTCGGTTGAAGAAAATTTTGTCTTAACACTTTACAAAGACTTTTGCTATTTATTTTTGGGAACATTTAATTAATGCAATTGATATCAACAAAAGATAGGTATACTAAATTAATTTATGGATTTATTTCTTTAATTAATTTTTAGATTAATGTCATAAGGTTGAGCCTAATTGGACAATAATTGAAATCTACAATAACCTATATTACCAGGGGCTCATGAACATATCACATGTAATATGTCTGTTACAAATGTGTAAAGGTCAAAATTTTACATCCCATCGTTCAAACGCAAAAATAGAGGGAAAAGATATATAGAAGAAAAAATTATTGGTTAGATTCAAACCAAAAAACTTGTACATAACGTCCATTGCATCCAAAAAAAAAAAAGTGCGGAATAATATACGAACATTTCACATATATATTTCTCTTCTTTAATTGTTGAATACTCAATACCAAATATATTATTTGTACGTAATTGATTCTTATTTGATGAGAAAAACAAATATGCCTTAGTTTTAATTAGAGAAAATTGTAATTGGATTCTTAAGTTTTGTAAAAAGTACAAATTGGTTCGATACTTTTTTTAAATAAAAAAATTAAGAGAAACTAATGAGTTTTTTTTTCTTTGAATTAACATTTTATTGACCAAATTGATAATGTACTAAATTATTTTGTATATTGTACGAGCTATTATAAAATAAATAAAATTTAAGCTCATAATTATTAACAAATATATTAAATAAAATTATTTTTTTTATTATTAAGTAATTATTTTATTTAAAATTTAAACTTTTATTTTATCGTTACAACATAAAAAGAAAAATAACTTTGTCACAAACTTAATGTTCAAATACTTTGATTTAATTGAGTCATTCGTTTATTAATAACAAATATTAGAGCTCCAATTGTATTTTTCATATTTTAATTTACCGTTTTATTATCGTTCAAAATTAAAGAACACATAATGTGTAAATTAATTTTTATTAGTGCTTTTATGTTAAAAATATATTATAAATTAGTTCAATGTCATAAAATTATATACGCAATTTATTTATTTTTATTCAGAATTTTCACATCACATTGCAATTACATATATTTAAAGTACAATAATTTTATATTTTTCTCTTATAAAAATTTAATTGACACGAATATAGTGATATATTTAATATGTTAAATTAAATATTATTTAATAAATGTGTAGGCCTCATTTGCACTTTTTTTTTCAAAAGTTAGAAATCTAATTGTTCTATAATTAAAACTAAGGGTACATTTATCTTTTTTATTAATTAACAATCAGTTGCGCACAAAAATACATAGGTTAGAGACTTATGTGAACAAACATTAAATACTATTTCTGCACTGAAGGCAAAAGGTTAGGGACCATTTGTACCAATTTCTCAAAACTCTTTAAAATCTACTTTTAAAGTTCACCAAACATGTGTTTGATTTTAATTAAAATTAATTTTTTTTGTAAAGGTTTATAAAATGTATAGTTGAAAAATTATAAAAATTTACAGATCTTATAAAATATATAATTAAAATTAATTGTTACTTTAATTTCAATCTTTTGAAATTTTTTTTAACTCAAATCAAACAAATTTTTAAATATATTCAGTATTAATGATTTTAATATTTATATCTTCTTGTTTTATTGTTTAACAAAAAAGCAAGGTATGAAGAACATAAGCGTCTGTGGACATGAAAGAACATAAGCGTACTGTGGACCCTACACGTTGATATAGACTAATGATTGTGATATATATGGCCCATGGAAGAAGAGAAGTGACAGGCCAGTGGACCCACACAATGTGCTTCACTTTCATGCTTCCCTGGATATCACCTTCCGATTTTGTTTGTCAAGTCATACCATGACAAAACGTCCACCATATTTGGGGATGATTTTGAGTCAATAAAGTTGTTAAGTTATTATACCTAATAAATTAATTTTTTAAAATAAAATTTCAAGTCGCTATAAAATATTATTAGGACCATAATTTGAATTTATCTATATGGATAAATAAGATGAATAATTGAACGTGTAAATGTAGAAAATTCGAACAAAAATGTATACTTTATTTGTCACGATGGAGACAAATTTACTGATGGTGAAATCTCTAGATGATGAAACCTTCATTGTAATGCAAACCTCGTATAGTGGACATGTAATTTTCGATGGGGTGTGTGATCTTCTTTGTTGAATGAAGATAGATAGATGCGATCATCACTTGAAGTAGGATGAATTGTATGATCTTCTATGTTGAATGAAGATGGATAGTAATGCATCATGGTGTTGTAGATCTTGATTATGTGGTACATCATGGAAGTATAAATGTATGCGACAAATTTTGCATCGATTAGACATATGAGATGTTCATAAATCGATAAGGAGATTTAACTTGCTCTACCCAACATTAACATTGACCCTGAGGGTGTGTTGTTAGTGCAGTCGCATATGGCATCATAATTATAGGGGCACCACAAATATAGTTAGTTATACATATATTTATATTTTTTGTTAATTTAGTGCTTGGTTGGTTCAAATTTTAATATGTCAAAAAGTTGTGGTCAAAAGTCAACAATTAATTTTAAGTACACATTTCATGAGACCCACATCTTTTATTAACTTTTCAACCACAAATCAAATTTTATCAATTTTTTAAATCAGGATTTGCTAAAAAGCTCTATCAAACAAGCTCTTAAAGTATTTCATTTTAGAAAAGCGCTTGGAAATATGAGTTTTTAGAAGTTTTGAAGGTGTTTTAAAGCTTTGATCCTTTTTTAATGACATGTCAAACAAAAATAAATATTTAAGTGTTATATTTTTGTTATTTAATAGCTTTATATCCATCAAACTAGTTTAATAATTTTTTTCCCTTATGTGTGTTTCTTAATTAAATAACAAAACGACACTCATTTAGATTTCGCATATGACACTCAAAATCTTAGGACCAATCTACTGGTCGAGGCGAGTGAGACAATCGCCTTTGACCCAAAATCTAAGGAAGTCCATTTTTCAAAATAATATACGTTGAAATGTCGGATTGTTTAGTTGAAATGGGTCCAACAAGAGTTGATAGCATCTTATTTCTCTAATATGTTACACAAAGGCATTTTTATTCTTCACAATATAAGCGATTACTACCAAATGAGCAAACAATTGGTAGAAGATGACTAGTATATTCATTCAGTATCTTTGGATAAGATCTTTTTATTTTTGTTGTAAGTTGTTTAAAAACATCAAACATAACAAATAAATTTATCAATTGGATACAAAGATTGGTATAATCAATAGTAGTTTGTTAAAAGTCATGAAGGAAATGAAGAGCATATACATTACATGATTATTTGGATTGATATGGAAAATAGGCTTTGAACAAAAAAATATAATTGATAGAAGCGTGCAATTGAAGATTGGTGAAGAAAGAAAATATTTGGAGACAAGTGTTAATGAGGATAATTGCTATTATAAAAACTCGCCAATAACATTTTGGCATTTCGAGGAGATTATGAACAACTTTATATTTAGAATAATGGTCTCTTTTTGCAAATGGTAGAAATTATTGCTGAGTTTGATCTAATAATGCAAGAGCACATTTTTCGTGCTAAAGCACGTGAGATTCATTATACATACCTCAATAAATCAATTCAAAATGAATTGCTACAAATGTTGGCAGGAGAGGTGAGAAGTTCAATTCTCAAGAAAGTTGGACATGCAAAATATTTCTCAGTCATACTTGATTGTTCTCCATATGCAAGTCACGAGGAGCAAATGTCGTTAGTCATACAATGTGTGGATGATTTGGAAAACTCACTTACACTACAAGAATATTGGCTTGAATTTTTTAAGGTAGGTAATCTATAAGGACTTGGATTTTCTCTCGAGCTTCAAAATGTTTTTCAGTCTCGAGCTTAATACTGATGATATTAGAGGGCAAGAGTATGATAATGGAGCTAACATGTGCGAGAGGCACAAATGTGTATAAAGACGATTACTTAAAATTAATTCCAGAGTTTTTTATACTTCATGTGGTTTTCATAGTCTTAATCTAGCATTATGTGATATGGTGACTTGATTCTCTAAAGCTATGTCCTTCTTTGGAGTGATAGAACAGATGTACATATTTTTTTCCTCTTCTCCTAAGTAATGGAATTTTTTTGAAGATGAGGTAGGGTCCAACAATGAAGCTATTAGCACAAACATGTTGGTAAAGTCATGTTCAATGTGTCAAACCTTTAAAATAGCAAACTGCACAAATAAAAGACGCTTTACTTGACTTGGTAGACATTAGTGAAGATTCTAAAACAAATAGTGAAGCTGAGTCCTTATCAACGTATGAACTTGAGAATTTTTAGTTTTGCTATGCATGGTAATATGGTACAAGTTGTTGTATACAGTTATTACTATGAGTAATTTTTTTCAAGCCAAAAACATGGATATTGATGGTGCTATCAAACTCTTACAAGGACTTGTTTTATTTCTCGACGACTATAGAGAAACTGAATTTTCTATTGCCATAGATGAAGCGAAAAATGGCAATAGAAATATGAATTGAAGCTGTATTTTGGAAAAAATGTATCATTCAAAGAAAGAAGCAGTTTGATGAAAGTTGCAGTGATAATGTAAAGCAATTAGTAAACAAATATTTTAGAGTTGATTATTTCATTTTTATTGTTGATCAAGTTCGATCTTTGCTTAAGTCTCTATCTGAACAATTTAAACAACTTGAAGAGACCTTTGAATTTTTCTTTAGTTTGGAGAAGTTATATAGTACATCTTGTGTCATTTTGTTGAAGTCTTGTAAGAATCTTAAATAGTATTTAAAACATAATGGACGTTCAGATATTAATAGAGATTATTTATGTGCGGAGTTGACTATAATGACCACGGACTTTCTTCTACAAACCTTTCACTCATGGACTATTTCATGCACCGTTAGCTCATGTACTATTAATTGGAGGTTGGGCTCCAAACAAGATTTTCTGTCACGTCCCTAATAATTCGAACCATTGACTTCTTCCTTAACCAGAACTTATGTTGAATGCTGGTACAAATTAGACGAGCGTATTTTTCGTAACGATCACATAATTTTTTGTAACAACTATAGACTTTTTCCTATAAACCTCTCACTTAGGAGGGGGAGGGGGAGGGGGAGGGGGAGGGGAGAGCGAGAGAGAGAGAGAGGTTATTACGTATGCTGTTAACTTACGTGTAATGTCTATTGGATGTTGGACTCAAAACTGAATTTCTGTTGCGTCTCCAACGATTCGAACATTTGACCTCCCCCTTAAGATAAACTTAAGTAAAATGTTGGCATCAATTGAACATCTAACTCTCGCTCATTACATTACGCAAGAGCTACACAAGCTAGCTGGAGAGTTTGCTTCCCTAGTTCACTTGTTCACTATAGTAACTATTATATAGTTATCTTCGTTCACTGCGTTCACCAGGGTCACTCTCGTCCTTCATTTTCTTCGCTTTGCTCGAAATCTACGAGTCGCCCTCACTCATTGTAGCTGTTTCGGTAAAGTAAGATGCTAATTACTCAATTGGAATTAGTATTCCACTTAATTTTCTCTTACGAAGGAAGGTCAAAGGTTCGAATCGTTGGAGACGTGATATAAATCCAGTTTGGAATCCAACCTACAGTGAATAGTACGTAAACTAACGTCGTATATAATAGACCTTGAGCGAAAAACTTGTAGGAGAAAGTTCATGGTCGTTACATTGACAGTTTTGAAGAGCTAAATACTAAGTGAAACATAGAGTGTTGCTATGTTACAAATATTGAAGACATTGGATGATTATTTTCTAAATGCCTATATTGCTTACAAAAGTTTGCTAACCATATCAGTTACAGTTGCATCTAGAAAGAAGTTTCTTCAAGTTAAAGCTAATCACGATTTATTTTCGATCAACTATGTCACATGATGTAAGATTGAATGGATTGATTATGTTATCAGTTGAGAAAGAATTGTTGAACAAATAGATTATTCAAATTTGATTAATATTTTTACTTCTAAAACTGCAAAACGAGTTGTATTTAAGTAATCCATTTCACCCTGTCTTCGACAATAAGTGTATAGGATTTATTGAGATTCATCATGAATTCCTTACTAGCTAGCCAAGCGACATTTTTTTAAAGTGACTTAATGTATGCATATTATATATATAAGTAATTAATTAGCATGAAATCTATTATAAAAAACATTTTTCCTTCTAATAAATGATTCGATTGATTTTTTTAAAAATATTTTTCCTTTCTAATATTCTGATTATATTAGTGATGTCAATCGGATAGTGTAGGACAGTCCTCACACGGCCGACGAAAATTAATCTTCATTTTTTGATTCGTTTCCCATTTAATTATATATATATATAAAATTTCAATTTGAATATTTTAGTTTGAAAAATATAATTTCAATTTAAAAGAGGAAATTGAGTGGGACAGAGCCAGAACATTTTGTTTTCCCTAGATTATATGTCTTGCAACTATGCAATCATACAAGAAATGTTCCCCTCGTATATAATAAAAAACAACATAATCTCCCTTTTAATTATTGTCATTAACTAAATGTACTATACATTATATTAATGCCATAGCAAGTAATTAGAGTATCGAATGATTGGAACAATTTCTTGTATATTAAGATAACAAATACTAATCAGCCAATCAAGAAAATAACACATGCATTCCACTAATAAACTACAATCTAATACCCTAACTAATACTAATAGCTATATCATTCTTTCAAATTGAGATCATTTATTGTTTTCAACTTGTTGTCTCTTTAGTTTTCATGTCAATATGTTTTTTTTTGACAATTTGATATGTTACCTTTTCTTAACAAATAAGAATATATCAATATATTTTTTAATAATTTCTTGACGGATTTCTCATTTAATTAGAAAAGATAATGTACGAAACTGTAAAAACATGTATTAACGAGACACATAATTTGGAAGGACCCAGCAAGATTGCCATTTTAATTTCTAGGGACCCAGATTCTTGGACTTGTGGGAAAATCAATGTTATCCAACAAATATTCTAAATCTCTCATCATCTGTCACTCACATATTATAGAATAAAGAAGAAGAAAAAGTAATGATGGATCATTATCTGATTATCTTGGGATCCAATGAAAATGGCTTTTGTTTGCTTCTCTCTAGCTAAAATTGGTGAATCAAGCAGCAACCAAAACTTATAAGCCTATTTTCTGATGCATAATCTATTGGTGGGACCCACATGGAAAACCGTGGGACCATGGTGAATAATGGGTGTGAGCACCAATGTCCAATGGTCAACTTTGTTGACTGGTCAAATTTTTTTTTCAGTAAATTTAAACACTGACCTAAAGACTAAAGTTAAAGTATGGTTTGGGAAACTGTGCCCAAAACATATTGGTGGGGTTCTGTAGGGATTTTGCGGGTGTGGGGGTGGCGGGGTGGAATCTGCATGGGAAACCTGCTAGGGTTAGTCATTTTCTAGGCAACTTTTTTGGGATACAAATGAAATTATTGAACCCAATTTAGCTAGGTGTTTGTTCAGATTTGATGTTCATACATGGGGTTAATTTGAGCTACCAGTACTAAAATTTGTTGCTCCCTTTTTTCCTTTCTATAAAGATATGCTTATTTTTCTTATTTATTTGTCTCAAATTATAGACCACTTATTTTATAAAGAGTGTATTAAATTTTTCTTTTTCCTAATATACTCTTACCTAATTTGCATTGTTATCAACTCAAATGAACTTAACATATTTCAATTATAATAGAAAATTACATAAATTTATTCACACTTTTACTCAAGTACGTAGTCAATAAATTCTATCTTACCTAGAAACACTCACCCTCCAATAACAAAGTCAACAATTGATTTCATTATTGTTTCAATGTAATGCAATTCAATTTCCTTTTGCATTCTAATTGTAATTTAATGAGCATTTAAATTTATTAGATTCATGAATGATTAATATTAAATAGGGGCATAATAGGAAAAGTGTGTGAAATTTTTATAATTTTAATTACATTAAATGAGATTTCTTAATTTGTGTGAAAAAGAAATAAACATATCTTTGTGGGACGGATGAAGTATAAATTTTAAAATAATCATTGATTTTTTATAATAATAAGCACTCAAATTTTTAATAATTATATTAACATTTATCTAAAATCAATTGTATTATTGTTACAATGTGAATACAAACGACGTTAACTAGCTAGCATGCCACGTGATTAGACAAAAATGCCATATCTTCAAAAATTTGCTAACAAAAATACGAAATTTCACCAATTGGCTGCTTACTAAAATTGAACAAATATGAAAAAAAATATTTAACAATTACGCATTTAGTTGTACTTAACACGACTTTATTTGATGTGGTATATTGGTTAATAATGTTTGTGTCAACATTGAAATTTAACAGTTCTACATAGAATTTTAGATTAACATTTCCAGTCCAATGACTATTAATGTAACTATTAAAAACTTAAATAACTTCTCCTACCAAAAAAATGCCTCAATAACCTTTTTAAATTTTCTAACAAACTTCAATTAACACTTCATTTATATGTGCCCTCATCGGCAGTAATTTCATTTTCAATGTCTTCTATTGATTAATTGATTGAAAGCAACTAGTAAGATCATAATTAATTAAAGAGGTTTCTCATATTGATAGAGTGTCAAGAAGAACATAGTAAATATATTATTGAATTAAGTAGGGGCGGGCATTTTTATTTCGAATCACTTAAATCAGGCTTAACTAGGTTGTTCGATTTGATTAGAGTTAAAATCAGTATGGTTCTAAATCTTAAAATCAATATTTGAAGGGCTCTGGCCCAATTATCGTAACTACTACAAAATCATATTTTGATTCATTTCTAATTTGTTTATTTATTAACCTCTCGATTAAATCTTAAGATATATAAATTTACATGAATTAATGTGTATATATTCAGAATAATTGTTAGTTTTTTCGTTTAAAAGTAAAACAAAAGGTGTGAAAGTGAAATAACATCAATATTCGTAGTAGACCTAATTGTTCCATTTTTACAAAATTCAATAGAATCTTTTTGTTTTCCTTATATCAAGATACTTAGACCGAACTAAACCTATCCCTAGAATCAAGACAAACTCCTCTCAACATGGTTAATACGTTAGACAATTTTATTATTGTGTTGCAACACGTATTCAGAATAATCAACACGCACAAAGCATGAGGTGAAACTAAATAATTTGCACATTAAATTTTTTTTTTTCAAATCATAAAAAGAACTAGAACAAATCCAAATTGCATCCCGTCATTTTATGTCAAACTGAACAAGACGAAGAAAAAAAATAAATATAAATCTTATAAATTATACTACAGTATATATTATACTGACTAAAAATATAGTGTATATGAATTAAAATAACTCGAGCATGCATTGATAACAAAGAAATTGAAGTCAATATAAGACAAAACGTTGCTAGCCATTTTATCGACATATGTTTGATCAATAGTGAACTCGACTTGTTTACTCTCACATAAATATTCAAACTAAACTAAATATTTATTTGCATTTATGGTAAAAATAATGAGTACATAGTTAAAATAATGAATATTTATTTTTGAATAAATCTACTATAAGACACGGATAGGTAAAGAATAATGCTACGTAGCCGTACTGATAATTAGTACTACTTTACGTGGCAACACAGTGTCTTTAAATACACATTATTATAACTTATAGAAGGTAATTTTAATTTAAATTGAACTCAAATTTTCATTAAATTGTTTTTTTGATCAATAATTTTTAGTATGTCGTTTTGAACAACTTCTTTTAAAATATAAATGATTAGAGAAAAGAACATATTTATTTATTTTAATTTTTAATACATCGTTTACGTGCGAGTTCAAAGTCATTTTTTGTCAAAGACATAACACTTGCACGATTTTACAAACAGATTGTAGCGAAACTTGGATTCAATTAGTGTTGTTTATTTAAATTTAATTAGTTAACATTAATTAATAGAAAAAAAAATAATTCGAAAATTCAAAATCAGGTCGTAGTAGCCGAGGAAAAACATGGTGCTAGGCTTAGGCAAGAAGGGACCCTCTTTTTTAAGTGAGTGGTCGGTGAAAATTGGGGCCCACCAGATAATTGGGAGGACACGTGGCATGTGAAATGCGGCTAGCTGACGAATATTGCAATTCACGAGGGAGGGAAGCTGTTCAAAATCAATCCCTACGACTATCATTATTTGCTTAGTGGATGGGTCCCACTTTTGCCTTTGTATTTTGCCCCCTTGTCAAGTAAAGCACAGTTGTCTATACTAGGAACAATTTTTAAATTAATTAGGAGAATTATGTTTTCTTTTTGAAAATTGTTGATAGTAAAATTTATTAGAAGCGAGTTCGACCTTCTTTCGAGGTTAAAATGGTAAACACAAATAATTTTCTTAGTTTGTTCTATAATTTAAAGTTAGTAATCGAAATTTTTTTCCACCACTTTTTAATTATACTACAAGTCCCAAAATTATCACACATATATCCCTATTTTTCTTTATCGTATTCTTATTATCAATCTTTCATTAATTAGATAATTTAGTATCTGATGATGATTTATGGCCAAATTGCATGGTTTGGACAAATATTTTGTTGCATTTTTTGTAATTGTTATTATTATTTATTTAAAAATATGAGGGGCAAATAAATCTTTTTTTACGCCTCCTCCTAACAGACTTTTTGAATGGAAGTTGACATTATGGATAATGTGTTGATTAATAATATGTTGATGTCAAGAATATGGAGGGGGAAAAAGGTTTAGAACATAAATGCAACAATAAGTAAATGTTAGAGGTCTTTAATACAATTAAAAATTATAGTGAGAATATAACCATATTTATTTTAATCTAAAAAGAAGTATATAATGACATTTTGAACAAAATTTAACTTTGTAATATTAATATTGATGCTTTCCGTGAAATGCGTCTACAACATTAAATAATTTATTTTTTGATCTATTTAAAAGGTTGGAAAACTAACTTGATATAATGGTCATATCACAAAAACTACAATTTCTTTCATCAAGAAAAATATCCAAGAATTCAAATGGTCGTTCTCGAATATTTGAAACAGTTTCTCTGCTCCTTAACAACCTAAAAGGACTAGGCATTTGTCTCTATAAAAACAATACATTTCCAGATGTTAAGTGGAAGAAAAGGGAGTAAATTTTTAATTATTTTAAAGAAGAATTATGTCATAATCTAATTCATTTTATTAGAGTTCTATGAATAGATAAAACATGGAGCACCTTTTTTTTTTAAATATTTTTTGAAAAGTGTCTAAATTGAATTGCTGTTTTTATGATTGGAATAATAATTGTTGATATATATATATATATATATATATATATATATATATATATATATATATATTTTTTTTTTTTTTAACTTGTCCAATGCACACTGGACAAGTGTCCAAGTGGGCACTATAACATTTGTCCACTGTAGATATTAGAACATTTCCATATATATAGTTTTAAAAAATAAAACAAATTCAGTTGTTAACAAACTTGACAAGTCAGTATTTCTTGAGATCCGTGAAAAGAGATAGTTGTGTTTTGACACATGGGAAAGAATGGTTACGGTGGAGTTCATGTGATAAGCTCATACATTACATGTAGCCCCCACATTGCCCCCATTGTGTTCACGTCACATTATCAATCGGAACAAGTTGTTGAATTGTACACTATGTATATCATCAATTCTGTTATAAGATACCTTATGTTTACATATTTCATTATTTACAATATCTTCGTTAGTGTTTATAAGTATTTTTAAATTGATTAAATATTATTTTTATCTATATATTTTATAAATTAAACAATTTTTACTCAATTTTTATCTATATATTTGGTAAAATTCACTACTTATAATCCACAATTTTTTTTTTACTAAGTATACTCTTATATTGACCTATCAATGTTTAAATTTTAAACTAAAATAGCTGTTTTTTTCAACTTTTTTCAAAGGCTTGATTTGAAATTAGAAAGAAAACCGTTTAAACGAATTTGTGTTCATCCCTAAACTTAAAACTTAAAACTTAAACATAATTATAATATTCAATTGTCTCCTTTTAATTATGTTCAGTCTTCTTTAATTTGATACAAATGGGTACAACGTTACATCATTTGACCTACCCAAACCTCTTGCTATATAGTTGGCCCACGAGAAAATATGGGTCCGATCCCTTATTATTAAAGGAAAGGCCTAGGAACTAGCCCATAGTTCAGTGGGCTCAACGTCAACCTGGTCTCATAGGTCTGATTTCAAACCGTTAACCAGCTCCAAATATTTGGGAATTTTAATTCTCAATCATCCTCTTGGTACTTACAGAACAAGGAGTTCACATTGTCTTCTTATGTGTATATCGAGCATAGGTAGAAAATCCTCCATGTTGGGTTTTGATCCAAAATAAACTTTGGAGTTGTGATGATTAAGTTGGTAAATTTTTATAAGTTTTGAGTTTAGGATTGAAAAAATTAAATTGTAATCTAATCGACAATGTGTCAGTTCAAATAACAAAGAACGACTAAATGGCTTAATCGGGCCACTTGGAAAATTAACGATTTTATTGGGTTGTTGCTCAGTGTTTCATTTACTTTGACCTACACCTAATATTAACTATTGGATCTAGTGTTTGTTATGATCCAACAATGGGTTGCATCTCACTACAAGAAAAGAGGTCTATAGTGACGACACCTATAGGGACGACACCAAATTCGTCTCTATATATAGCATTTTTAGGGACGACAATAAAATGGCGTCCCTACAGATTGTAAAAGCTATAGAGACGACTAAAGTCGTCCCAATACATAATAATCGTCCCTACATGTTCAGCATCTATAGAGACGACTTATTTTGTCGTCCCTATAGCTAAAAAAAATTTGTCTAAAAATTGGCGCATTTTTTTCCCGCTTTGTAAGCTACTGGGACGACTTCTTTGTCGTCCCTATAGGGTTACATTTCGTTTCTAAAGGTTGAGCATCTATAGAGACGACTTATTTTGGCGTCCCTATAGCTTAAAAAATTTGTCTAAAAATTGGCGCATTTTTTCCCACTTTGTAAGCTACAGGGACGAATTATTTGTCGTCCCTATAGGGTTACATTTCGTCTCTAAAGGTTCAGCATCTATAGAGACGACTTATTTTGTCGTCCCTATAGGTCTACAATCTATAGAGACGACTTATTTTGTCGTCCCTATAGCTAAAAAAATTTGTCTAAAAATTGGCACATTTTTTCCCCGCTTTGTAAGCTACTGGGACGACTTCTTTGTCGTCCCTATAGGGTTACATTTCGTTTCTAAAGGTTGAGCATCTATAGAGACGACTTATTTTGTCGTCCCTATAGGTCTACAATCTATAGAGACGACTTATTTTGGCGTCCCTATAGCTTAAAAAATTTGTCTAAAAATTGGCGCATTTTTTCCCACTTTGTAAGCTACTGGGACGAATTATTTGTCGTCCCTATAGGGTTACATTTCGTCTCTAAAGGTTCAGCATCTATAGAGACGACTTATTTTGTCGTCCCTATAGGTCTACAATCTATAGAGACGACTTATTTTGGCGTCCCTATAGCTTAAATATTCGTCCCTATAAGTCCTAATACCCACAGCAAATTGGCGGGAATTTTCGTGCCTAATTCCATCAATTGGGACGACAAAATGTCGTCCCAATTGATCCTGTATACAAATTTCCAGCAGAAGCACCATTTCTTCATTTTCTCTTTCAAGTCTTAGGCCACAAATTCTACCATTTGTAAATCTCGCTTTCTCTGTTGCAGTCCCCCAATTTAATGGTCTTACTTGTCATCTTCAAGATATCCTTGGTAAGTCAAACTTACTTATTCCACTTACATATTTAAGTATTAGTTTTCTGTTTTGCTCTTTTATTTTCTATTTTTCCTTTCATTTTCACAATACATTGCACTTTAATAAACCTTAGAATGCCGTTTGAAGATTAGTTTGTTAAGCACACACAACCTCATTTTAGGTTGTTTGATGTTTACATACTAATCCTTGAATTGTCCTGTTTCGGACAGTTTGACATTGATTTGTAAGTTACGAGTTGTTGTATCATACATTTTTCCTATGATTGCCTCAACTATCACGTATGATTTTTGGTATTGTCTCCATTTTATTCTCCGGGTGTGGACTATGTTTAATATAGTGCGCGCACTTAGGAGAATAGAAGGGAGATGCTGCCGAAATTTACACGTGAAACATAGGCAATAATAGAAATAATGAACACAACTCATAATTTTACAAATCAATGTCGAATGGCTAGGGCCCATACCTGAAATTAGTATTGGAGCGACAAGGAGTTAGAACATTCTCACACCACTTGTATACTGCACTTAATTATTGTTATTTTTTTTTTTTTGCAGCAAATCTAAAGCGGAAATGGAAATTGATAAGAGTTGGATAAAGTTGAATAGAAAACGGGCAAAGTCTGTAGAGTTTTGGCATGGTCTTAAAGCATTCATAAATATGGCGAGGCCATTAGCAAATGATAGGGGGATGATTCAATGTCCGTGCAAAAGATGTATAAACATGATGATGCAATTGGTAGATGATGTTGAGTCTCACATATTTCGTCACGGTTTTTATGAGAACTACGAGAGGTGGATTTATCACGGGGAGAGTGAGGAAGGGCCTGTGAATATGCAAGGACAGAACGAAGGGCTTGTTGCAGTTCTTAACGATGTGGTCAGGGATGAATCATCTGCTGCAACTTCTGATTTAAGTTATGACGCTTTGTTCGATGCTATGCATTCAGAGTTGTATCCAGGAGTATCTTCTTTCTCGTCTCTAAACTTTTTAACTAAGCTGATGCATTTGAAGGTGGTCAATAAGTGGACAAATAAATCTGTAGATGGGCTATTGAAGTTGTTAAAATTGGCCTTCCCCAAAATCAATCTTGTTGACTCTCACTACGAGGCTAAAAAATTAATGTCGAAGTTGGGATTGGGGTATGAAAATATTCATGTTTGTAGGAATGATTGTGCGTTATTTTGGAAGGAAAACGCTGATAAAGAAATTTGTCCAGTCTGCTGCGAAAGTCGTTGGGTGCAAATAGCTGGCAAATCCTCTGGGAAAAATGTCCCGCATAAAGTGTTGCGTTATTTTCCATTGACCCCTAGACTGAAGCGTTTGTTTGCAACAACACATACTGCTCGACTAATGAGGTGGCATAATACAGGTTGCTCGACAGACAATGATGAAATGGGTCATCCCGTGGATGGAAAAGCTTGGCGGGCCTTCGACAAAAATCACCCTGATTTTGCATGTGAGATAAGAAATGTTCGGCTGGGATTGTCGTCAGATGGTTTCAATCCTTTCGGTAATATGAGTCAGTCTTACAGCATGTAGCCGGTGGTTTTGGCAACTTATAATCTACCGCCTTGGCTATGTATGAAAGAAGAAAATTTAATGCTAACCCTTTTGATCCCAGGTCCCCAATCACCAGGCAAAGATATGGATGTATTTTTACGGCCATTAGTGGATGAGTTGAAGGAATTGTGGACATCTGGTATCGATACGCGTGACGTATCAAATAATAACTGTATATTCAGAATGCGAGCAGCGCTATTATGGACAGTTAGTGATTTCCCTGCTCGTAGCAGTTTGTCAGGGTGGAGCGGTCAGGGTTACGACGCATGTCCGACTTGTAATGAAGAGACACCTTCGACGCGTGTCATTGGTAAGACGGCTTATGTGGGTCATCGACGTTTCTTACCAAGTACTCATCATTGGCGAAATGACCGTACTTTCAATGGACAAACAGAGAGACGTGGGCCACTGCCTCAATTGACTAGTTCAGATATCCTACAGCAACTTAGTCGTGTGAAAATTAGAACACCTGGAAAACACCCAAGCTATGGGGGTGTTAAAAGAAAAAGGGACAAGGATGAGCTAAACTGGAGAAAGAAGAGCATTTTCTATGAGTTGCCCTATTGGTCGACAAATGAGTTGAAACACAATCTCGATGTCATGCATGTAGAAAAGAATGTCTGCGATAGTTTGTTGGGTACATTGTTGGGCGATCCTCATAAGTCTAAGGATACAGACAACGCGAGACGTGATTTGATGAAATTAAAAATCAGACACGAGCTGCACTTGTACGAAGATAAAGAGAGATTGATGAAGCCTGCAGCACAGTACACGTTTATTAATGCAGATGCTCGAAAGTTTTGCAATTTTATACGGAATGTCAAATTTCCCGATGGTTTTGCATCGAATCTGAGAAAGAACGTTGCACCTAATGAAAGCCGAATAATTGGTTTGAAGTCACATGATTGTCATACCCTCATGCAAAGATTGTTGCCCGTCGTGTGTCGAGCTTTTCTAAACAAGGCAATTTCATCCACTATCACTGAACTTTGTACATTTTTCAAAAAATTGTGTGCCAGGTCTATAAAGGTTAGCGACATGGTGGATGCTCAACAACAGCTCATCCTCATATTGTGCAAGCTTGAACGAATCTTTCCACCGGCTTTTTTTGACATTATGATTCATCTTGTGATGCATTTGCCTGAAGAGGCAATTCTTGGTGGGCCCGTTTACATGAGGTGGATGTATCCTTTTGAGAGATATTTGAAGAAACTAAAGGACTATGTGCGAAATCAATCGAAGCCTGAGGGTTCTATAGCCGAAGGATATGTTGTTGAGGAAGCATTGACATTTTGTTCACGGTATTTCGAAGACGTCGAGACACGATTCAACCGACCAGAGCGAAATGAAGATCTATGCGTTCCCAAAAAGCAGCTATCTATTTTTGATTCCCAATGTCGTCCTATAGGAAAGAGAAGTTTAGTTGTCCTCGAAAGTGATGTTCGAGCTCAAGCTGAGTTTTATGTACTGAACAACTGTCCGGAGATTGAAACGTTCTTAAAGTGAGTAGTTACTAATTATTTTCATTATATTTAACATTAAAATGTTTAATTATTATAACAATTGCTCAATGTAATTTTTACTATCAACAGTGAGCACAAGGATCAGTTGGAGACTCGTGGAGTTACCAATGTTAACCAGTTGCATAGAATCGAATTTCCTGCTTGGTTTCATACGAAGGTAGAACAATAATAATGTTTGCATTGACAGTTAGTATAATGTTTGATCGGTTAATGACTTCACATATTATTAACACAGATTTATGGTCTACATCGGATACACGCTGATGCTGTGTCAGCAGAATTGCTATCTTTGGCGTCTCGGCCAAATGCTGTCGTGCATTCCTACCCAGCATGTATCGTGAACGGAGTTCGATTTCTAACTTATGATCGTGATATCCGACGTAAAACACAAAATAGTGGTGTGAGTATTGCAGGGAGCGGTGGTGAAATATTTTACGGGCAGCTTCAGGATATATTGGAGCTTTCATACATAAACGGTTTCTCAGTGGTGGTGTTTCGGTGCAGATGGTTTAAGTGTGACGGGAAAAGTAAGGTCACAGAGAACAACATCACAATCATTGACATTAGCAGAGAGGCTTACAAAGATGACCAGTTCATACTTTCTTCGCAAGCGAGGCAAGTGTTCTACATTGATGACCCGGCACGTAGTCATAACTGGCGAATGGTTCAAGAAGTCAATCATCGTAGTACGTGGGATACGCCATCGAGGGTTTTGACTGAGATAGATTTGCTGCACGATGATAGCTCATCAAACTTCTCGCTGTTTGTTGATCTTGGCAATATAGACCACATTACTATGCAACGGGACGACATTGACGCCATTCAGTTGGATCGTCCTGCTAAGAGAGCGTCATCGTCGAATGTTAGTGGAGACGAATATAATTTTATTAACGATACGGATGAGGATAATGAGGACGAGGACGAGGACGAGGACGATAACGATGAGGGCGAAAATGGAGGTGAGTATGAGGCGTCAGACACGGAGACAGACTGCCCCAGTGTCGAAGATGACGATGATGCTGATAGAAGTAATGATAGTGACTATGAGTGATCAAAACAACACTTTGTCATATTGTACTCTGTTACTTAGTATGAAATTCGCAATTGAATAACATTTTGATAATATGTTTTGTACTTTTTTATTTGCATTATTTAAATAATGACGTTAACATAATTTGACAAGTACTAAATTTGAACATAAATTTGATAATGACGTTTCTGCTCAAACGGTTGAAAATGAGGTTAAAACGGTCGACCTTTTGTGTAATACGGTCGACCGTTTGTGTGCTAGGCCTAAATTGACGCAGAACGGAACGTGAATAACAATAAAAATTTCTTGTTCGTAACACACGAACGGGTGTTGATCGAGTTTCGCTCGAACGGACGTGAGAAATATTGGAATCCACCAATTAACGAAAGAAAAGATGACAATATTATTAATCTCTGAAAAACGAAAAGTGCCGTCCTCTTCAAACCTAGACAAGTATTTAAAACCCTAATTCGCTAGACAAAACTGATTAAAACTGAAAGACTGATTAAATGACGAAAATACCCTTAAACTGAATTAAATTATAAAACTGCCAAAACGGACACCTAAACGATGGAATTTGGCCCTGAAAGTTTGACAATGTTGGCCAAAGGCCATCATTGTCACCAAACAAAAATGTGCGGAATCGAAAAACGCTTCCGAAATGTACTCGCTCATCTAAATCTGACACCCAAGCTGAAAGTTACGCATCTTTCTTCTCCTCAAGCTGTTTTACAATCTTCTCTTCTAACAGTTCCGCATCATAAATGGTGGAACTCTGTTCAAACGGATGAGGTAGCCGGTCGACGATATGGTCGACCGTTTGGCTTCTCTACTCAAACGGACGACACAAACGGTCGACCGTATTGGCGCACGGGCACTGTGCTCAGCTTATTTATTTTTTGGGACGACTTTAATCGTCCCTGTAGAGCCTGAAATTTTACAAAATCAACCGGAACACATTCAGACTTATGATTTTCATTTCCCACCAAATGCCATTTCTCCCCCCCAAAATCAGACTTCCCCTCGTGTTCATCAAAAGGAATTCTACACTCCACAACCAAACCTCCATCAAGAATCATCTCCAACCCTTCTACCCTCTTTCAATTTCGTGGGTTTTTTGATTTGATGAAATAGGGTTGAGTAATGAGATTTTGGTATACAAGAGAAGATCTGTTCCTTATCAAATTAGGTTATTGAACTTTGCTTCCAGAGTAAAGAAGGACATTTGGAGCGAGCAACAGAGGAGCTGTGGGCTATGAAACTGGGTCTGAAGCTTCTACAAGAAAGAGAGACAACTGGTTCCTTCTGGTGGCCATATATGAGCAACCTTCCAGAAAGTGTTCTACAAACCCATTTTCTTTCCTGGTGAGGATATCAAGAACTTGAAGTACTCTCCTCTTCTTTATCAGGTACTTCACCACTTCCATGGAACCTCCCACAAATTTGTACAGAATTTACTTGTCTACATACAGTGTCAGAAGTTATGAACTCTGCATTTGCAGTATTGAGAGGAGATAATTGATAAATGTTCATTTTTTATGTCACTTGGTGAAGTTGAGATGTCGGTTTCTTCTTATTGTGGAGAAATTAGTGAAATCTATTCTTCAAAGTCAGGCAAAATTAGTTTCGTCCGATCGACCGTTTTTGTAATCCGGTCGACCGTATGAGACCTGGGCCTAATTCTCATGATTCTGTTGAAACGGATGATGTAGCCGGTCGACCATACGGTCAACCGTTTCAGCTCTCTGCTAAAACGGGCGACCCAAACGGTCGACCGGATTGGCGACCGTTTGGGGTCCCTGCTCAAACGGTCGACTCATCAGGTCGACCGGTTTGTCGACCGAGCACATATCTGAGTTTTTTTTTGTCGAACTATTTGCTACTTGCTAGGATAGTTTGACATTTGGGATCCTTCTAAAAATTGATCATCTCAAATACTATATACGTTTATCTATCTATTCATTTGTATATCTCACTATTTACACAATTATACGTTGAAATTGTAGTTTGTTTTATAATAGAATAAGATCATTTTCACCTTGTGATTATTTTATTCAATTAGTGAAAGCTTATAAAATTTGTTGGTCATCTAGATATTGACGAAGATATAATGGCCGATGTATTACACCATGGAGGTGATGGTGGAGACGAGCCTCCACATCAGCATGCAAATAGTCTACAAGCGGATTGCCAGACAGGTAAGATCATTTTTTTGGCAAAACATGGAGTGTATTCATAGTCATTTACATAGTAAACCAATTTGTATTTTTTTTTTGAATTCGTAGCGACTGCGGTTAAAAAACGGGGCCCTTCGAGATCGTTACATCTTGTGAAACTGTTCGAGTCTAACGGAAAAAGACCCCTCCCCATAGAGTTTGATACAAAAGAAGGGACATATTTACCTACAGGAGACAACCAAAAATACGTATCGAGGGTTGTAGGAACACGTGTGAGACAATTTGTGCACCCCTACTTCGATAGATGGGCGAATGTTCCAGAGGAACAAAAAGCTCGTGCCACGGGCTGCGTATACGTAAGTAAATTAGCTGTCATTTTATACCGTAAGTACTTTTAATAAAGTTTAACTTCATACATAAGTGATTTGCTATAGGAATATTTTGATGTCAATCCAAGCCGTTACTCCAACGATGATTACAAGCTCATTGTTGACGGTATCGAAGATATAGCGGCCCGAAGATATCGTCAGTACAAGTCCGATGTGAATGCATACATAAGAGATAAAGGTACTGCCGTACCTTACCGTGGCCTGACGACGGAGGTATGGGAAAAGTGCATAGAGCGCTCGTCGAGTCAAAAATTTAAGGTAAGCACAATTCGTTTTATTTAATTAATTGAATTTCCATTAAATATTAATATTAACATTGTAATCATTTCATTTTATTTTTTATAGGATGTTTCAATGACGAACAAAATTAACAGGGAAAAAATAAAGTATACTAGCCTGCAGGGGTCAAAAACTATAGTTGCCACGCGTTTCGATATGGTAACAGATATTATTTGTCATCCATAATTTCATTTTCAATGTCTTCATGACGTTTCAGTTATTCATTTCATATGCATACGTATACAGCGGGACCGCCAGACCCAGGAGTGGCCGAGTATCATTGAAACATTTAAAGTCAACCATCAGCGAAATGGCGAGTGGGTGAACGAAAGGGCTGCGTCAGATTATGTACGTACAAGTTAATACAAAGTGATGTAGTACTGAGCATTATTTCAGTTTCACATTTTCTTGACAAATATTTTAAATTTGATTATGTAAGGAAAAAATGGTGGAGGAACGGGAAGAGCAAACGCAGCAAGCTAGCTCCAGCAGCGTGGCAGTCAACGAGAACGACGTTGTTCTTAAGGTCCTGGGAGAGAGGAGGGGACACCGGCGCGCAGTTGGACGGGTTCTGAGGGGCACTTCCCGCTCTCACTCGTCCACTACGAGATTGCGGGACCAACACAGTACCAGTGAATCTATTCAGGCAACCAATGCATTGAAGTCTAAAATGGAGACATACATGCAGCAAATGAATGAATTTATCACACTGTTAACGAGTAATCTGCAATCTGTCATGCCGGGAATTCAGCTGCCGACACCGCCACCACCACCTCCCCTGTCGCCGACGCATGAAGAAGAGTTAGATTCTTCTAGGGACGAAGATTATTTATCTGATCTTTAGTCTTCCTCTCTCTATTAATTTTTATTTGTAAATACTTTTGTTTTGTACATTATGGTTATTTTGTGATGGAAGTTATTGTGCATGGTTTTTTAGGATGTTTTGATACAATTTGTTTTTGTCCATAATATAATTAATATTATTTATGTTATTTTAAAACTTTTTATTTCATGTTTCTATTCAGTCATTGTTATTAAATTCATTAAATTAGTAAAGAAAGTGTTATTATTTATTAGAATAAATAAATTTCAAAAAAAAAAAACATTTAAGATGGATATTTTGTCTATTGGGACGACTATTGTCGTCCCAATAGTTCAACCTATTGGGACGACTTATAGTCGTCCCAATAGTGTACACCAATTGGGACGACAATAAGTCGTCCCAATAGTTCGACCTATTGGGACGACAATAAGTCGTCTCTATAGGTTCGACCTATTGGGACGACAATAAGTCGTCTCAATAGGTCGAACTATTGGGACGACTATTGTCGTCCCAATTGGTCTGTTGAAACGAATAATTCGACGATTGTAGAAGACGAAAATAAGGGCGAACCTATTGGGACGACAATAAGTCGTCTCAATAGGTTGAACTATTGGGACGACTATTGTCGTCCCAATTGGTCTGTTGAAACGAATAATTCGACGATTGTAGAAGACGAAAATAAGGGCTATAGGGACGACAAAAGTCGTCCCTATAAATCTTGGGACGACTATTGTCGTCTCTGTTGACTTACTAGGACGGGCTTATTGGGACGATCGTTAGGGACGACTATGTCGTCCCTGTACACCTATAGGGACGACATTTGTACCTATAGGGACGACAAAAGTCGTCCCTATACCCCTCTTTTCTTGTAGTGTCTATATATTGTAAGTACTATACAAAATATAGAAATCAAGAAAAACCTAAAAACTTTGTGCCCCTTTTTCTCATAACCCGTCGGTCACCACCTTTTACTTTGGAATTCGTGCCCTTCATATATTTCATTCCTTGTTTCTTTGTGAGTGATATTCAATACTAGTGTATGGTTCAAATTAGTCCTTTGTGATTCCGATTTGAGGATTGACACATTGTGAATATTTGGGCTATACAATATGACGTTCCTTTTCATCTTGCCATCAACGAAAAGAGTAACTTATTACATCAGAATTGATATCAGAATCTTGGTGGTGTTTCTTGGTGCAAGAAAACAACGTCGGTGGCCAGATTTGTGAAGAAAAAAGTAGGTTTGAATCTGTCCGCCCTATTTTTGCCCAGACCAAACATTTTGATACAAACCATGGACCTGCTAGCAAGGATTCGATACATATTTTGGTGGGACCACTAACTAGATCAATAGCCAAGAAGATCAAGAACGACATACAAGGTCTTGTTCAAACTACGTGAGCCGAAATCAACATCTAAAGTGCGACACCAACCTTCAAAATGAGTATGACAAATGAAGTACCAACTTTGATTTATTGAGAGATTCAGATTAAGTGAGATCCACTTATTTATTCCGTGTTATTAATTAAACTAACCAAAACTTATCAAATACTTTGCAAATCGTTGTGGCGTTCAAACTTGGTTATTTAATTCAAGTAATCATCGAGTCAAGTCTTGCGGCTTGATTTTAGCTTTTTTGGGGTTCATATCAATCTTTTTTTTTTAATTCAACATACCATCACATTCTCAATGTGGTTGTCAGGCCTCCACCAGAAAAGGATATGGGGGTTCAGATACCCCAACCATATATAAATAACTATAAAAAATACATGGGAGAGGAGCAGAAAACCTGACATCCAATCAGAAGAGTTAAAACAAACAAATAAATAAATAAACAACTATATCAATCTTTCTTGTGGGTTCCATGATTCAATCTTCGCGGGTTCGCATCCGTTGGTATCAGAGCTTTGACTCTAAAATCATGTTCTAACTTTTTTTTTTGTTTCCAATCAGATTCATCTTGAATCATATAAAAAAAAGTATACATATTCTCTTTCGCTGTTTATCATAAGAGTCTTTTAATTTTCTTGTTCAGATTCATCACATCGTGAGAATATTCAAAAATATATATATTTTCTTGTTCAGTCTTTTCTTGCACAAATAATATTCAAGAATTCTTTGAGCACGATCCATTAAGACACAAAGCTAATTATTTTCTATTTATTGCCTTGTGATAATTTTTTTTTTTTAGTTTCTTGCATTGGATAGCCAAAAGTTAAAAAAAAAAAAAAATCAAGAAACGTAGTTCTTTGAGATTTTGTGTTATAATTGGCAAGAAACACACATTCCATATTGTCATCCGGTGTTTAAGTATTTAAATCTTATTTTTTTTTTAATTTTTCTTCTTGATTATTCTCGTTGTCTTTTATGTCCTTATTATTGTTCTTGAACGTTGCGTAGACCAAATTCTTGATTGAGTTTAGTTAGTTCTTTAGAAAACTTGACAAGAAAAATGAATAAAGGTAAAAGGCAAGAGTGGTGAGATTATTATCAGAAAAAAGTTAAATAGAGTTAAACACGAGTGTAAACACGTGAGAGGTTAATTTATTTTTTACTGATTTATATTTTTTTATATCCTAAAATATTTAATAATGAAGAAACCACACCTGAAGAAGAGAACAACCAATTCTTCTTGTTAAAAGCCATGCAACACCAATTTGATCGAATGAACATGGTGTTTAACGAGATAAAGGAAAGCAATAATGCGTTGAGAGATATGATGGATAGGCATGATATGGTGATTACAACTTTATTGAGGGGCCAACAACCCAGGATCCCTAATGATAGAAGACAGGATAGGCGTAATCATAATCTTATGTATGATTTTGAGAATGTGAATGTAGTGGGTAGTGAGGGTGAGGATGACTAAAATTATATGGTTGAGATGGGTAGGATAAGACGTAGAGGAGATAGGTGTGAAAGGGCACCTAGAGGAGGAGACTTTCAAGGCGACAATGGAGTAGATAGAAACCTTGGGAATATAAAAAAGAATATACCTTCATTCAAGGTAAGAATAACATTGAAGCCTATTTAGAGTAGAAAATGATGTTGGAATTAATATTTGATTACCATAGTTATTCGGAAGAAAAGAAGGTGAAATTAGCAATTATTGAGTTCATTGACTATGCTATAATGTGGTGGGATCAATTGGTGACAAATAGGAGGAGAAATCATGAGAGGCATATAGAAACTTGGGATGATTTAAAAGCTCTCATGAGAAGGAGATTTGTACCTAGTTATTACTATAGAGACCTCTATCAAAAATTACAGAGTCTTACTCAAGGTTCAAAAAGAGTAGATGATTATCATAAGGAGATGAAAGTGAATATGATTAGAGCTAATGTTGAGAAGGATATGGAGGCCACATTGGCTAGGTTTTTGAATGGATTAAATAGGGATATAGCCAATTGTAGTAGAATTATAATACTATGTGGAGTTGGAGAACATGGTGCACAAAGCTATGAAGGTGGAGAGTCAATTGAAATGAAAAGGGGCAGCTAGGTCTTCTTCGGAGTCTAACCCTCACTAGAAACCAAAGTGGGATAATAATGATAGGAGTGATATGACTGTTTCAAAGGGAAGGACCAAACCACCTAAAAGAAAAGATGAGGTACCTAACAATAATAAATCCAAGTCATATTTTCAACCTTTTAGAAATAGGGATATCAATGTTATAAATGTTTGGGTGCTGGGCACATTGCGTCCCAATGCCCAAACAGGAGGGCAATGATTTTGCGTGACAATGGGAAGATGAAGATTGAGGATGAGAGTGATAGTGATGAGATGCCTGAGTTGGAGAATGTTGGTGTAGAATATCTTGTAGAAGGTGAGGCTCTAGTTGCGAGGCATGCTCTTAATGAACAAATTAAGGTAGATGACATGGAGCAGTAGAGAGAGAACATATTCTATACTAGATGCTATGTTAATAACAAAGTGTGTAGTATGATCGTAGATGGGGAGAGTTGCACCAATGTAGCTAGTACCACCCTTGTTGAGAAATTGACTTGTCTATGTTAAAATACCCTAGACCTTTATAAGTTGCAGTTATTGAATGAATGTGGAGAGGTCAAGGTTAACAAGCAAGTCTTAGTGAGCTTTACTATTGGGAAATATAGTGATAATGTGATGTGTGATGTGGTTCCTATGCATGATGGCCATCTTTTGTTGGGGAAGCCATGGTATTACAATAGGAAAATGATGCATGATGGTTTTAGAAATAGATAGAGCTTTGTCAAAAATGGAAAACCGGTTACTCTTGTTCCTTTAATACCAAAACAAGTCTATGATGACCAAATAAAATTAAAAGGCGAGGTAGATCAAAAGAAAAAAAAAGTGAGTTAGAAGCACAAGAACAGAAGAGTATGGAAGAAAAAAATTAGAGTGATGCTGAAAATAAAGTAGAATCACAAGAGAAAAAGATAGGGAGCCTATAGAGAGAGAAAAACAAAAGTGAATTTCTTTGCAAAACAAAATGAGATTAAGAGGGCTTTCATGAAAAATCAACAAATGATTTTGCTAGTATACAAGGAATCCAACCTTGTAATTAGCGAAACTAACCAATCCCTCCCCAGATTAGCTATTTCTTTGTTGCAGGAATTTGATGACATGTTTCCTGAAGAGATGCATAGTATCTTACCACCCATTAGATGCATCAAACACCAAATTGAATTTGTACCAGCCGCTGTTATTCCAAACCGACCAACCTGCAAAAGTAATCCAGAAGAGACAAAAGAGCTTCAAAGGCAAGTTGAGGAGTTGATGGGCAAAGGGTACGTGAGGAAAATCATGAGTCTATGTGTAGTGCCAGTGCTACCCGTGCCAAAAAAAGATGGGACATGGAGAATGTGTATTGATTGTAGGGTAGTCAACAATATAACGGTAAACTATCGTCATCCTATACCTAGATTAGATGATATGCTTGATGAGTTGCATGGGTAATGCATCTTTAGTAAAATCGATCTTAAAAGTGGATATCACCAAATAAGAATGAAAGAAGAAGATGAATGGAAAACTACTTTTAAGATTAAGTATGGATTGTATAAGTGGTTAGTAATGCCTTTTGATTTAACTAATGCCTTGAGCACTTTTATGAGATTAATGAACTATGTTTTACATATATTCATAGGCAAATTTGTGGTAGTCTACTTTGATGATATTTTTGTGTATAGTAAGAACTTAGATGAGCATATTGCGTTGTGTGCTTGATACTTTAAGGAATGAAAAATTATATGCTAATCTTAACAAGAGTACCTTTTGCTTGGAACAAGTTGTTTTTGTTGGCTATGTTGTTAGTGCAAATGGTATTGAGGTAGATGGAGAAAAGATTAAAGCTATTAAAGAGTGGCCAATGCCTAAAAGTGTCACTGAGGTGAGAAGCTCTCATAGTTTAGCTAGCTGTTATAGACGTTTTATTAAAGATCTTACCACACACCACTTACTGAAATTGTAAAGAAAAGTGTTGGGTTTAATTGGGGCCTTGATCAAGAAAATGCTTTTAATGTTATTAAAGATAGATTGTGTTCTGCACCTGTTTTAGTACTACCTAACTTTAACAAAATTTTGAGATTGAGTGTGATACCTCAGGAATAGGTATTGGAACTGTGTTAATGCATGAGAAAAGACCAATAGCCTCTTTTAGTGAAAAACTAGGTGGGGACAACTTTGAATTATCCAATATATGACAAAGAACTATACGCGATAGTGAGAGCCTTAGAGACTTGGCAACATTACCTATGGCCGAAGGAGTTTGTTATCTATACCGACCATGAGTCCCTAAAGCACCTGAAGGGGCAAGGTAAAATGAATAGGTGGCATGCCAAATGGGTGGAATTCATAGACAATTTTCCATATGTCATTCACTACAAACAAGGTAAGGAAAATGTTGTGGCTGATGCATTGTCTATAAGGTACATCCTTGTTGCTACTTTAAATGCCAGGTTATTAGGATTTGAGTACAATTTATGTGTATGGTGCGTATGAGAAGACAAATTTTGAAAATTTTTATAGACTAGATAGCTACTTGTTTAGAGAAAATAAATTGTGTGTGCCTTATAGTTCTTTACGAGAGTTTCTTTTGCGTGAGGCATATGGAGGAGGCTTAATGAGATATTTTGGTGTGAGGAAAACCTTGGATGTATTACACAAACATTTCTTTTGGCCTAAAATGAAACGTGATGTGGGAAGATTGTGTGTAAGATGTGTCACATGTAAACAGGCCAAATCTATAGTCTTACATCATGGTTTGTATACTTCTTTACCCATACCTAATGAGCCTTAGGTAGATATTTCTATGGACTTTGTATTAGGCTTGCGTAGGTCACAGCAGAGTAAGGATTCAATCTTTGTAGTTGTCGATAGGTTTTCAAAAATAGTACATTTTATATCTTGTAATAAAACTGATGATGTAACTAACATAGCTGAATTGTTCTTTCGAGAAACTATCCAACTCCATGGTGTTCCAAAGAGTTTCGTGTCCGATCGTGATGTTAAATTTTTTAACTACTTTTGGAAAGTCTTGTGGGGACATGTTGGGGACTAAGTTGTTGTTTTCAACTACTTGTCACCCTTAAAGGGATGGCCAAACCAAGGTAGTAAATTGAACCTTATCTATTTATTACGTACGGTAATCCAAAAGAATCTAAGGAATTGGGAGGATTGTTTGCCATTTATTGAATTTGCGTATAATAGAAGTGTCCATTCTACTACGAATCTTTCTCCACTTGAAATTGTATATGGGTTTAATCCACTAACCTTTTTAGATTTGATTCATTTACCTGTTGACGAAAGGAATAGCTCCGATGGACATAGGAAGGCGGAGATAGTAAAGCAGCTTCACGAGAGTGTACGACAACAAATTGAAAAGAAGAATAAAAAGTATGCAGCCAAAGCCAACAAAAGCCGTAGACAAGTTATCTTGGAACCTAGTGATTGGGTTTGGGTGCATATGAGGAAGGAAAGATTTCCTACCCGTCGACAGTCTAAACTACACGGGATGGACCATTTCAAGTCCTTAAGCGAATAAATAATAATGTTTATAAACTTGATCTTCCAGGTGGGTATAATGTGTGTGCTACTTTCAATGTTTCTGATCTTTCTTCCTTTGATGTAGGTGATGATTCGAGGTCAAATCTTTTTGAGGAAGGAAGGGATGACCCAAGCCACAGACTGGTTAGCAAAGACTCGATACATATTCCAATGGGACCACGAACTAGATCAAGAGCCAATAAGATCAAGGATGACATACAAGGTCTTGCTTAAGCTACATGGGCTGAAACTAACATCCAAAATGCGACACCAACCTTCAAAATGAATATGACAAATGAAGTACCAACTTTGATTTGTTGAGAGATTCAGAATAAGTGATTCCGTGTTCTTAATTGAACAAACCAAAACTTATCAAAGACTTTGCAAATCTTTGTGTCATTCTAACTTGGTTCTTTGATTAAGTAATCATCGGGTCAAGTCTCGTGGCTTGATTTTAGCTTTATTGGGGTTCATATCAATCTTTCTTGTGGGTTTCAAGATTCAATCTTTGTGGGTTCGCATCACATTGTCTGGGTGAAAGAAGGACATGTCTAGGTTCGGGACATCAAGGCAATTCAACATGTATGGTGCGTGTGGAGGTCCTGGAGGCAGTGCATGGGTAGAGCATACAAATTCCTTCGCTTTGGAAGAATTTTGGCGAGTGCTTGATGGCGACGTCCATTGGTGGTGCATTATGCTTTTGGTGCTGAATTAATCACCCTAAGGCGAATTATGTGTGTCCTTAGAATTTTGCATCTCTCTGGTAATACGAATAAAAAATTTGTTCGATTTAGTGTTGTATTCTACGTATTTATTTTACGCAATCAAGGCTATCATGTGGGGCAGTCATTTACTTTTCATTATAGAGGTCATCATGTAGGGTGGCCATTATGATTGGGTTACCGTGTAGGGGTAACCATGTATTGTTGTTAGACCTAGATTATTATTTGTTGTGTTTTATGCTTAAAACACAACATGTCGTGTAGGGGTAACCATGTCTTGTTGTTAGTCATTTCCTTCGTGAGATTGTTATATTGTGATTTATAACTTGTTGATATTGTGACCATATACCTTTTTATTCGATTATTAGAATTGACCCGTACTTGACCCGTTTCTATCTTCTCTTTTGACTCAAGAATACAAATCTCATAGAATCCTGTAGTTGTAGATCGGTATATATTTGTGAGACCTCACTACTAAAAAAATGACTATTGGAGATGCCTCATTGGGGACGATTTAAAAATTCATCTCCAATAGTCAATTATTAGGACAGTTTAGAAACATGCATCCCAAAAAGCGAATCAGTATGGACGGTTTTCTCAAGTTTTGTCCCCAACATATATTATTTGGGACGGTTTGGTCCGTAGCGGATGTTCACTTAATTGTGTGCTCAATTTTTGGCAGAAAATTGTAAGGGTACTGATTGTTTAAAACGTCCCAAACATTCTTATCTGGGATGTACGTTTCCAACAAAAGCTATCCTTAATGAGTGAAAATTTTGGCGCTAAGTCTTCTTCCATAATTTCAACCAAAATTTTTGTTGGGACAAAACTATTCACAATTAGGGACCAAATTGTCCATGAAGAAATTTTTTTTTAATACAATTTTCTCTCTCCCACTCTCTCAGACTTTTCCTAATTGCCGTTAGAGAGGTTCGTACGGATTAGATAATTGAAGGAAAAAAGCAGTGCCATATAGCTAGGTAATTCTCCGTCTACAACAGTTCCAACACCGTCGCTGTCCAGCTAGGTAATTCTCTCTTTATCTTTTTCCTTTGTCTCTCTCCACTCTTTCTCAACCCGGACTCCTTTAATCTCATTCTCGCTGTATAGAGTTTAGACTCTATAATTGTGAAATTGGGAATTTCTCTGTTACTCCTTGGAGATTTTAGTGCAGTAAGAGCATTACTATTGGAATGGGGTAATTGTGTTGGTTTAATTTGTAGCAGAAAATGTGAATTTAATAAAAAATTAATAATGTATTTCCTGGTTTTTTTTTTTTTTTTTTGTACAGAGTGCCTATTTCATAATTCTCTTCTGAAAACAATAATTTCTTGTTGACGTGACACGTGCTAAATTAGTTTATACAAGAATTGGTTTAAATCGCTTACGA
Source organism: Forsythia viridissima (assembly GCA_030279155.1). NCBI lineage: Eukaryota > Viridiplantae > Streptophyta > Magnoliopsida > Lamiales > Oleaceae > Forsythia > Forsythia viridissima. The sequence continues at coordinate 20,060,152 of CM059043.1, read as the reverse complement.
ATTTTCTTTCATGAATTTTTCCCAACTAATTGGTTTATACAAATGGCCAATTGGTTTAATGCCTATTTTTCCCCAACTAATTTTCTTTCTTGAATTTTTTTCCTGCCTAATTCATGCTCTCTATGAATAAAATTGGCAATGCTTGCATATCCAGATATATTTGGCTGTAATTATAGACTAGTAATCCTTTCATTGCTTTGTAGGCTCCAAATTTTTGAAAAGCTATTATAGAGATATTTCACACTATATCCATTAGAACAAGCCTTGAGCTGTTGGGAGCACTGTTTGTGGAATATAAAGTGTGCCATTGATTTCAATAGTCCAGTTTTGATTGAAAAAGAATTTATTTTTACTAAATTTGATAAAAGAAAACTAGAGAGAAAATTAGGTGATGTTGGAGTAAATACCTTCTCTCCTATGGTGATTTATATCGTAGTGGAATCGGCAGATATTGTTGCAACAACTTGATATACAATGTGTATGATCTTATTTTAGATTTCTAAATGGATATGGATATGTTAGTTTAGACTTATAAATCGAATGTAGGTGAATGTTATATTGACTTGTAAATGGAATGTTAAGAATTGTCACATATTCTGTGGATGTGGAATGAATATTATTTTTTATATTTGAATGATTTATTTTTTGCTGTGATTGAACAATTGTGTAATTACAGGTGCACGTGTAATGTAATTATGAAAATAATAATAATAAAAAAAATAACAACATTAGGGACAATTTGAATCTGTCCCTAATAAGTACGGTTTCTGGGACATTTTATAGTCGATAATTGGGGATGATTAGAAAACGTGGAAAATTGTTGAAAGACATCGAACAAAGAGACCTCAATAGGGACGATAATTTATCGTCACAAATACATATACTTTTCCCAACATTGGTCGAGCCGTCGCTAAGATCGTCCCCCATACTATCTGCAACACCCTTAACAGGGACGGTTGTAGTTGTCATTCCCAATAATTATTGGGGACGAGTGTCTAGTATTTGGGGACGGTTTTGAACCATTCCCAATAGCCAATTTTTTAGTAGTGCCTTATGAAATTGTGATTGACTTGCTACTATGTTGTGTGCTATATAAGGTGGCTTGCATTTACTTGCTTAAGGTACTTGCTTGCTCAATTTGTGTCTTGTGCATTTTTTGTGTAAAAATGATAAGACATAATTTTGATTTGGGGGGTCTTTAATAAAAAATGATTTTTCAATTTGGAAATAAAAAATTAGAGGTATTCGTGTTCAACAAAAAGTTTATAAAGCTATTGATGACACTTTTTCTAACATGGTAACAGAAGATTAGGAAAACAAAATTATGAATTGGCTTATATTTATATTATTTTGCACTTATCTGATTATGTTTTGAAAAAATTTGGCAAACTTAATAACACAAAAGAAGTTAAGAAAAAATTGGAGGATCTTTATTTAACAAAATCCACTTCAAACAATTTTTTTCTACTTTAAAGTTTTTTTTTTCAATTTCAAAATTGACTTCTCTAAAGATTTGTACGATAATTTAGATATCTTTCATAAATTGGTACAAGAATTACAAATTGTGGTGAAAAAGTGCCCGAAGAATATAAAGTCATTATTTTGCTGAATGTCATATCTGAGGCTTATAAAGAAATACAAAAATTCTATTAATTACGGGAGGGACACTTTAACACTTAAAATTGTTATTGATTCTTTGAGAAGTAAAAAATGGAGTTGAGAGCTCAAAGAGAAGAGAAATAGTAGTGAAATTCATATGATGAGAGGTAGGTCTCAAACTAGGAATCATAATGGTAAAAAAAAGTTATGAATCAAGTGGTAAAAAGAAAGGTAGAAGTCGTTTAAAGTAAAAAATGTTATGGATGTAGTAAATTTGGACATTTTATAAAAGACTTGATGCGAACCTACGAAAATTGAATCCCAGAACCCACAACAAAGATTGATAATGAACCTAAATAAAGCTAAACTCAAGCCGTAAGACCTTGACCTGATAATTTCTTGAATCAAAGAACCAAAGTTAGAATGAACGCCACAAAAATTTGTGAAGTCTTTGATAAGTTTGGTTAGTTCGATTAAGAACAAAGAAGAAAAATAAATGTCACTTTAATGAATGCTTTCAATAATCAATGTTGTCGTTCAATACAATGAAAAGAGCCTTTTTATATGGCAACTAATGAAACCCTAAGTTAACTAGAAAACAAATACTTAAAAACTTGGCAAAATAGCTCCTAAAACGCGTCCAAAATCAAAAGAAAACGAAAATCCCGAACTGCCAAATTTTGGCCTGGGAGATCCTCCAGTACAAACCCAGGCGATTGCCTAGGCTTGCAAAATAGCCTCAGGTTACAAAATGAGGGGTAGGGCATTTATTTTGAAGGTTGGTGTCTTGATTGTTGCATTTGCGCTTTGACTCTCGACCCAAGTAGCTTGAACAAGTCCTTGCATAGCTTTCATGATCTTATTTGCTCTTTACCTTGTTATCGGTACTTCCAGAACATGTAAAGGATCCTTGTTAGCCGGCCCTCCGTGATACTCTTCATTCCATTTCTCTTCAAAAGAATTCAACCTCGAATCATCACCTGCATCAAAGAAAGAAAGATCAGCAACATTAAAATAGTAGACACATTATACTCACCTGGAAAGCCCAGTTTGTAGGCATTGTCATTAATCTTCTCAAGGATTTGGAATGTTACATCTCCTCTAGGATGCAACTTGGACCTCCTTTGGACTAGGAATCGTTCTTTTCGCATGTGAACCCAAACCCAATCCCCTGGTTTAATGGTCACATGTCTCATTCCTTTATTGTCTTGGAAAGCATATTGTTCATTCTTCATCTCAATCTGAAGTTGAAACTTCTTATGGAGTGATTTCAACACTTTAGCTTTTTTCTTCCCATCGAAGCTACTCTTTTCATCAATAGGTAAATAAATTAAATGTAAAGGAGTTAGCGGATTAAAACAATACACAATTTCAAATGGAGAATAAGAATTAGTAGAATGCATGGCTCTATTGTATGCAAACTCTATGTATGACAAACAATCCTCCCAACTTTACAAATTCTTTCTTATTATAGTGCGCAAAAGTTGAGTTAGTGTCCTATTAACTACTTCGATCTGTCCATTTTTTTGAGGATGACATGTAGTAGAAAATAAAAATTTAGTACCCAACTTGTCTCACAAAAATTTCCAAAAGTAGCTAAGGAACTTAACATCTCTATCAGATACAATACTCATAGGTACACCATGGAGTCGCACTACTTCTCTAAAGAATAAATCATCTATACTCGTAGCATCATCTATTTTACAGCATGGAAAGAAATGTGCCACCTTACTAAACCTATCAACTACTACAATTATGGAATATCTACCCTTTTTAGTTCTAAGCAGTCCCAATACAAAGTCCATAGACACATCAACCCATGGCTTACTAGGAATAGGTAACAAGGTATACAATCTGTGTGGCAAAACCTTAGATTTGGCCTTCTTACAAGTTATGTAACAACTACAAATGCGATTAACATCTTTTCTCATTCTAGGCCAATAAAAATGTTCACGCAATATTTTTAAGGTTTTCATAACACCGATAGGCCCCATCAATCCCCCACCATGTGAGTCATGCACTAATAATTCACTCATGGAGCAATTAGTCACACATAATTTATTTTTCCTAAACAAATATTCATCATGCTTGTAGAATTTATCGATTGCTGCCTTGTCATGATGTTGATTTAAATCAACATCATTGGCATACATATCCTTAATATATTCAAATCCAAGCATTTTGGCACTTAAGGAAGTAAGAAGTACATATCTACGGGATAATGCATCAGCAACTATGTTCTCCTTACTTTGTTTATACTTGATGACATAGGGAAAGTCTCTATGTATTCTATCCATCTAGCATGCCTCTTGTTCAACTTACCTTGACCTTTGAGATGTTTCAACGATTCATGGTTGGTGTGGATTACAAACTCCTTTGGGAATAGGTAGTATTGCCGTGTCTCCAAAACCCAAACACGAGCATATAGCTCTTTGTCATATGTTAGGTAATTCAAATCTTGCATGCTTAGCTTTTCACTAAAATATGCTATAGACCACCTATCTTGCATCAAAACGGCTCTAATTCCTATTCATGAGGCATCACATTCAATCTCAAAAGTATTGTTAAAGTTAAGCAGTGCTAAAACAGGTGTTGAATACAACCTATCCTTATAGTATTAAATGCATTTTCTTGTTCAATGCCCCAACAAAATCCAACACTTTTTTTTTTCACAATTTCAGTGAGTAGTGTAGCAAGCGTGCTAAAATCCTTAACAAAGCGCCTATAAAATCTAGCTAAACCATGAAAGCTTCGTACTCAATGATGCTTTTAGGCATTGGCCACTCCTTGATAGCCTTAATATTTTCTTCATCTACTTCAATACCATTTGCACTAACATCATAACCAAGAAAAACTTTTTTCCATACAAAATGTACATTTATTAAGGTTAGCATATAATTTTGCATGTCTCAAAACATCTAGTACACATCCTAAATGCTGAACATGATCATCTAATTTTTTTGCTGTAAACTAGGATGTCATCAAAATAGACTACAACAAATTTTCCTATGAATATACATAATACATGGTTCATTAATCTCATGAAAGTACTAGGTGCATTAGTAAGACCAAACGGCAGAACTAACTATTCACATAATCCATTTTTAGTCTTAAAGACAGTTTTTCATTCATCTCTTTCTTTCATTCTAATTTGGTGGTATCTACTTTTAAGATCTATTTTACTAAAGATACATGACTCATGCAATTCATCAAGTATATCATTTAATCTAGGTATGGGATGTCGATATTTTACTATTATATTGTTGACTACCCTGCAATCAATGCACATTCTATATGTCCCATCCTTCGAAGTAGCACTTGCACTACACATGGACTTATGATTTTCCTTACGTACCTTTTGCCCATCAACTCCACAACTTGCATTTGAAGCTACTTTGTCTCATTTGGACTATTTCAATGGGTTGTTGGTTTAGAATAACAGCTCCAGGTACAAAGCCAATTTGATGTTCAATGCTTCTAATGGGTAGTAATACACTAGGCATCTCTTCAGAGAACACATCCTCATATTCCTGCAACAAAGAAATAGCTAAACTGGAGAGGGATTGGTTAGTTTCATCAAGTACAAGGTAGGATTTCTTGTATACTAGCAAAATCGAGAGTCCTCTTAATGTCGCTTTCTTTTGCCAAAAAAAAAAAAAAAACTCAGTTTTATCTTTGTTTTTCTCTCTGTATGCTCTCTATCTTTTTTTATCTCGTGATTCTACTCTCTTTTCATTATTTTTAGCTCCACTCTAGTTTTTTCCCACCCTCTTTTTCTTTTCTTGTACTTCTACCTCACTTTTTCTTTTCTGCTTTGCCTCACCTTTTAATTTTATTTGATCCTCATATATTTGTTTTGTTGTTAAAGGAACAAGAGTAACTGGTTTTCCATCTTTGACAAAGCTATACATGTTCTTAAAACCATCATGCATCACATTCATATCATACTGCCATGGCTTCCCTAACAAAAGATTGCCAGCATGTATAAGAACCACATCACACATCACCTTATCACTATACCTCCCAATAGTAAAATTCATTAGGACTTGCTTATTAACCTTACATCCCCACATTTATTCAATCACTGCAACTTATAAGGTCTTTGGTGCTTTAGTAAAGACAAGCCCAAATTCTTAACAATGGTGGTACTAGCTACATTGGTGCAACTCCTCATATATGATCATACTACAAACTTTGTTACCAACATAGCATCTAGAATTGAAGATATTCTCTCTCTATTGCTCCATATCATCTACCTTAATTTGTACATTAAGAGCACATCACACAACTAGAGCTTCACCTTCTACAAGGTACTCTACACCATCATCCTCTAACTCAGGTATCTCATCACTATCACCCTCATCCTCAGTCTCAACTTCTCCATTATCACACAAAATCATTGCCATTCCCTCACTTCTCTATTTCACGCAAAATCATTGTCCTTCTATTTGGACATTGTGATGCAATGTGCCCAGAACCCAAACATTTAACTATTTGATATCCCTATTCCATGAAGGTTGAAATCTGAATTAGATTTATTTTTGCTAGCTACCTCATATTTTCTCCTATGTGGTTCAGTCTTCCCCTTTGAAACAGCCCTATCACTCCTATCATTACTATCCCACTTCAGTTTTCAAGGAGGGTTAGATTCCGAAGAATATCCCACTACAAACTTTGAGTAAGGCTCTACAATTTTTATAGAGATCCCTATAGTAATTAGTAGGTACAAAACTCTTTCTCATGAGAGCTTTTAAATAACCCAAGTTTCTAGAGGCCTCTCATGATTTCTTCTCACCATATTATAGCATAGCCAGTGAACTTAATTACTATTAATTTCATCTTATTCTCTTCCTAATAGTTATAGCAATCAAATATTTATTCCAACATCTTTTTCCACTCTACATAGGCTTCAAGGTCATTCCTACTTTGGAAGGAAGATATTTTTATTTTTATATTCTCGAGGTTTCTATCTACCCCATCTTGGCTTCTATAGTCTCTTCTTCTAGGTGCCTTTCATGCATATCTCCTCTACGCCTCATCCTACTCATCTCATCTACATAATTTTAGTCATCTTCATCCTCACTACCAACTACATTTTCATTCTCGAATTCAGTAATAGGATTATGATTACGCCTATCATGTCTCATATCATTAGGGACCCCCTATTGTTGCTTCTTTAGTAAGGTTGCAATCACCGTATCATGCATATCCATCCTATCCCTCACCGCGTTATTGCTTTCTCTCATCTCCTTGTTGCTATCCCTTATCTCGTCAAACACCATATCCATCTACTCAATTTGTCGTTGCATGGCTTTCAACAAAAAGAACTGGTCATTTTTTTCCCTAGGTGTTGTTTATTTGTGATTAGAAATTTTGGAAAAAAAAATTTAGTATTGAAAGAAAAATTAACCTCTCATGTTTCACTCTATTTGACTTTTTCTCAATAATAATCTTACTACTCCTGTATTTTGCCTTTCGATTTTTCTTGTCAAGTTCTCTAAAGAACTAACTAAACTCAATTAAGAGTATGGTCTTCACAACGTTCAAGAACAATAAATAGGAAGGACAACAAAGACAACAAGAAGGACTTAAGAAGAATAATCACAAGAAGAACAAAATTTGAGGATTTAAGCACTGGATAACAACATAGAGTGTGTGTTTCTTGCCAAATATATTACAAGTATCTCAAAGGAATGCAATGCGTTTCTTGGCTTTCTTGAATTTTCAATTTTTTTTTTACTTTTTGATGCAAACACAAGAAACTGACAAAAGAGATATCACAAGGTAAGAACTAGAAGAGACTTAACTTTGGTGCCATAATGGATCGTGTCCAAGCAATTCGTGAATGATCTTGGTGTAAGAAATTTTTCTGTACTGACTCTAAGATGTGATAAACTTAAATAAGAAAAAAAGATTATGAAATATGATGAATAATGGAAGAGGATTTTTTTTTTATATTTTGGATATCATTCAAGAAGAATGACCAACAAGGAAAAGAATCAAGATGGAATATGATGGAAAACAAAAAGAAAAGATAGAACTTGATTTTAGAGCCAAAGCTCTGATACTAACTGATGTGAATCTCGAAACCCAAGAAAGATTGATAACAAACCCCAAGAAAGCTAAAATCAAGCAGCAAGACCTTCTCGATGATTTCTTGAATCAAAGAACCAAAGTTATAATGAACGCCACAAAGATTTGCGAAGTGTTGATAAGATCGGTTAGTTCGAATAAAAACAAAGAAGAAAAGTAAATCTTACTTTAATGAATTCTCTCAATAATTAATGTTGTCGTTCAAAACAATGAAAAGAGCCTTTTATATGGCAAATAATGAAACCCTAAGTTAACTAGGAAACAAATACTTGAAAACTTGCCAAAATTGCGCCCAAACACATCCAAAATCAAAATGAAGCAAAAATCTCTAAAAACAACTTCCAGATTTTGGCATGGGCGATGTCCAAGTACAAATCCGGGTGATCGCCAAGGCTTGCAAAATAGCCCCGAGTTACAAAATGAGGGGTGGGGGCAATCACCCCACATTTACCCTGGATCGCATAGGGTTAATTTGCACCCTACGCGTTTCGATCTCCAAACTTTGAATTACGTACACTTTGGCCCTCTAATCTTTCAATAGCCTTCAATATGGTCCTCCAAGTTACAATTGAATCAAATGCACTAAGGTTAGTTCATCCTCTTTCACACGCTCATTTTGAAGGTTTGTGTCTTGATTCTTGCACTTGCGCTCTGACTCTCAGCCCAAGTAGCTTGAACAAGTCCTTGCATGGTTTCTTTGATCTTCTTTGCTCTTGACCTTGTTATTAGTCCTTCTGGAACATGTAAAGGATATTTGCTAGCTAGTCCTCCGTTATACTCATCAAGACTACTATAAAGTGAGAGTTGAAGCTAATGTTGTATCCATCTTTAATGTGGGCCCTGGTGAGGTCTATGTATTCTTGAATTCTGAATACAATGAATTAAGTTTGACTGTGAAATCTCATTTGCACGAATGGATACTTGATTTTAGTGCATCTTTCCATGTTACATCTCTTAAAGAATTGTTTGAAAACTTGCATGAATATGAGATCGGACATGTGGTGATGGGTAATATTGTATGTTAGGATCCGTTCTACTTTGTGTCATTTCTTAAGATTATCTCCAAGATGAGATGATATTGTCTCAATATATATCTGGATCATTGATAAGACCTAGGTTCATTCGCTTGTGCGATGACTCCATTGTTATCACAATACAAGATATTAGATCAACAATGCTAGAAACTATTCCAAGTTCAGTAATGAACTTTTTGATCCAAACTGCTTTTTTTACTGCTTCTGAAGCAGCTATACATTCAACTTCCTTAGTTGAATTAGTAGTCATTTCGTGCTTGGAACTTTTTTAACTACCGTACCACTATTTAGAGTAAATACATATATGGATTGGGATTTGTTATCGTCTTTATCAAACTGAAAGTTGGCATCGACATAACCTTGAACTCTAAGTTCATTTCTTCCATACACCAAGAAGATGTCTTTAGTCCTTTTTAAGTACTTAAGAATGTTCTTGACTGGGATCCAATGTTTCTCGTCAGGTCTTGGAACCTGCTTGTGACACTCAAAGCATATGAAACATCCTGTCGAGTATATAGTATTGCATACATGATAGATCATATTGCTGGTGCATAAGGAATTATATCTATGCGATCTTTTTCAATTTGTGTCTTTGGACACATCTTTTTTTAGAGATAAATCACATGCCCGATGGGACATAGTCCAATCTTAGACTCTTCTTCTCAAGATTTTATTTATGTACATACATTGAGATAGGCCAAGCATTCTATTAGTTTTATCTCTATAGATCTTATACCGAGAATGTACGCTGTCTCTCCTATATATTTCATGAAAAATTTTTGGATAACCACAATTTTACTGAATTTTAAGCATCAAGACATTGTTTCCTAATAATAGTATGTCATCCACATACAAAATTAGAAATACGACTTTACTCCCACTAATCTTTTATACACACATGATTCATCTTCATTCTTGATAAAATCAAATATTTTGATTGTCTTATCAAAACGAAGATTTCAGCTCTGTGAGGCTTGCTGTAATCCATATATAGATTTCAGTAGTTTGCATACCTTGTTTGGCTCTGTAGATTCAAAACCTTCGAGTTGTGTCATGTACACATTATCACTAAGATTCTCGTTAAAGATGCAGTTTTTGATAACCCAAGAATAACTAACCAAGAGGGGGGTGAATTGGTTTTTGCAAACTTTTTCGTAGAATAATCTCAAAATAAGAAATTTAAGAGATATAATTAAAGAAACTAAATATATAAGCACAATATAAATAAATAAAAGTGTATAGAGAGTGCAAACGATATTTTTATAGAGGTTCGATCCAACCAATGATCTACGTCCTCTGTTACCAATTTCTCCGTCATTAGCATGTGCTTTCCACTATTTTGATTGACTTATGGTGCAATCAAAATTCTTACAATATTTTCGGTGACTTACAAACAAGGAGCACCTATCCTTATACAATATTGAGCTTTAAAGGGACCTTAATATGACCCAACGAAAAAGAAATAGATTTGAAATAGTATTTCTCTCTTGATAAATGATAGATACAAGTTTAGTACTAAAAGAGACTAACACTTCAATGAATAGTAATAAATGAAAAGATCAAGTGTTAGAAATAAACTTTGATGATAATGATGATTCAAAAGTTTGATTTGATCAATCAAAGTTTTTCAATGAATGATTTTGAAGATGTAAATGCAATGAATCTTAAATGAATTTTCTCAATGTGATTCTCTATTTTCATGTTCTTGTAAGTGTATTCAATGTAATAAATGAAGGATAATTTATAGAGATCAATTTTCTGAACTTTCTACCAAAACGGATGATCAAGCGGTCGACCGGTTCTTGACGAATGATAAAACAAATAGCAATTAGAACAGTAAAAATTAGAACGGTCATTTTTTGGAAAATGACTTTCAAATGGTCGACCAGTTCTTCCTAAACGATCAACTGGTTCACAGACAGATGGCCTGTTCAATTTTTTTTGAAAAGTTTTGAAACTTTGATTTTTGGCTTTGATAAAAACATTTTATGCAAGTGATATCATCATAGGTTTTGAGTATAAAATTGTTTTTGAGCTTTCCTCCATTTAATACTAAAAGTCAAAGAATTAGTACCTTTACAATTTTATTTACAAATCTATTCCTCGATCTTAAACTTCGAATAATAAATTTCGAATCTTGAATTTCTTGAACTCTTGTATTGATTGACTTTGATCTTAACATGCTTGAGAGTTCGATTTGTAATATAATTTTGATCTTAACTTTGATTGGTAACACTTTGAATATTACTTGAAAATAGATCGTTAGTAAATAATAATAATATGTTTGTTATAATCAAAACATTAAGGTTAAAATTAATCATAGGTCAACAATTTCCTCATTTTTTATTATGACAAACAATATGATGTGTAGATGAGAATATAACAAATAATAAGATAAACGATAGCGTAAATATTCCCTATTTCTTTTTCAACTAAGCATAGTGTGATAAATTTATAACATGCTATGTTTGTCATTTAATTTATCACAATTTTTATCAATTTTGATATCAATTTCATCACATCCTATACGTTATGTTAATCATGTATTATACACCTATTTCATCCAATTTCATCGCACTCATACGTTTTCCCCTTTTTGGCATAAACAAAAAGACAACATCAAAATATTAAGGTTAAATAAATAAGTTCCCCCTAAACAAAACACAAAATGCATTGGATTGATAAAATCAAATGTAAAGACAGTCAAACATAAAAAGATATTAAGTAAAAATAGTTCCAAAAACATATTAACTAAAACTAGGGACACTAGTTCTCCGACGAAGGAAACACCGTGTCAAGATGGGAGTGAAGTGCTTGATGCGAAACTAGTACTTGTTGTAGCAATGATGTCATATCGTCTACCGATTGTTGTAGATTTCCCACTGAGTTTTGTAAACCTCCCACTGTATGTTGTAGGCTAGCCGTCGTGTTGTGTAAGTCTTCCATTGTATGTTGTAGGCCATCCACAATAGTAGTAAGCAAGTTAATCTGGCCATTGAGGAGATTGTAATAGTCCTCAGAAAAGGAGAAGCGGGAGGTAGAAGATGATGGCATATGCGAGCTCAGTATATCACGAGGATGAGACGGAGGAGGAGTATCTTTATCATCAGGCTTGTCCATTTCCTCACCACACTCAAATGGCAAAGTAAACGGTCCCGACTCGGCATCAAAGCCTTTTGATTTTGCTACCCATTGACCATCTTCTTTTACAATTTTCATGCACTTTAGAGTAAGAATGTTGATGGTGTCGGTGGATTTTTGATTAAGTACGACCTCATCATGGAAGGAGATTTTGAAATGACAGAAGATTTTGGTAAGAATCATACCGTATGGTAAGGCCAAAACTCTATGGGCGCGGTGAATTGTATTCATATGATTTAGCATAATGTACGGAAAATTAAATTTTTGCCCAACTAGGATTGAATCAATAAGGAAGAGGTCGAAATGATTGACTTTATCTAAGTGACCTTTCCTAGGAACGAGAATGTGGGCAACGATGTTATGCAAGGCTCGATAAGATAATGTGAGTTGATTTGAACTAAGTCTTACGGGAGTCTGGAAATGTCTACCGGTGACACGACAACAAGCTTCAACGGGACTGTACCCTTCAAGATGATGAATCAATTTTGAACTATATAAATGGGTTTTGGAAACCTCAAGTTCAAGTATGGTATGAATGAGGGTTCGAATAATTTTCATCTTTTTTTTTACCATACAAGTAATACCCGACCCCGGACATTAAATCATATTCCTATAAAAATCTTTCATGAGATTGTGGTAGGCTTTTTCATCTAGAGTAATAATGGAAACCAAAACCATGGAAACAAAATAATCTTTTATATGGAAGGAATGAGCGTCAAATGTAAAGGAGGCAAGATCAACATTCTTACCAATGAGGATTGGACATTTATCAATATGGTTTTTCGGATGAGCCTCGTCTTCGGAGGATGGTGTAGGTGCCATTTTCCTCCTTGGATGCTTACTTGCTATTTTTACCCAAGGCATGTTGTTAGAATTGGATAATAGTAGTTAGGGTTTCAGAAGCCCGTTTGAAAATGGATTTTGATGATTCGGTGGTAAAAAATTAGGGATTTTCAAATTTTGAGAATGAGAATGATATGGGTTTTTATTTTGAGTATAAATTTTAAGTAGATTTGATAAATGGGGAAATATTTGGAGAGAAAATCGTGAGTTCGCGCGAAGTGTGTAATGAAAAATTTGAAAAAATTTTAACTTTAAAAACCTGATTTCCGTCAAAACGGTCAACTGGTTACGATGGCGACGATGGCGCTGCTGCGCCTAGCAAATGGCCGCTGATCTTTGGGGCCGTGTCCGCTACCCGTCGTACGACGGTGACGGTACCGCTGCTCTTAGCATGGGCACTACACCAAGCAGTCGCTGCTGATTTTCAGGTTGTGCCCGTTGCCTTACCATCTATTAGTCACCATCTCCGGCGGTCGCCGACTTCCAAAACGCCGCCACCGGTCGCCAACTTCTCTCTCATTTTTTTTCGATAGCCTGTTCCGATTAAATCCAAAACTGACTTAATTTTTTTTGTTTCAAAAACTCATAATGTTATTTTACTATCAAAATTCAAATCAAATTAATATATTAATAACAATTATTGTTCGATTTATCAAAATAAACTAATGAGTAATAAGGTAAGCTCTGATACCACTATAAGGAATTGACGTATGCATGCACAGCAGAAATTATATCTGTAATTTCTATAAGCCAGATCATCATTGTACTTAGATAGAATTCGTGATAGAAGTTTATCTTGATGATTACCGTGAAATCTGATTATTTAATTAACTAGAGGTATGATCTTCAAGACCACAGCTGTCCAATTTTTCAGCCTCCAATGGTAATCTACACAGCAAGAACATAACTGGACTTTCACAATCAAGAATAGATGAAAGCAGAACTTTTGAGAGTAATTGTATTGCGTTGTCTTTTGTTTGTGCTAGAAAATAATGAAGACTAGTTTTCTTTAATCTGATGTGGCCTTTTTATTTATAGGCAACGCTAACCCTAACCCTAACCCTAACCCTAACCCTAACCCTAACCCTAGTTCTAGTCCAACTAGAAGCCAACAACAAATGAGCCTAATTAATTAATTAATTTGGTTCAATAAGTAATTAAGTTCGACCCAACTAATTGGACCTTGACATTAATTCTTACATCAAATGTAGAGGGCAGACGGATCTTGGATTGAAGACCAATGCTTATTAAAGGATTCAGCTGTGCAACATTTTGAGAAACTTTTGAGCCACATTCCTAGCTTAGCAACAAAACAAGAGAATGCTTGGCTTAATGAAATGCCTTCTATGGAATATATTAAACGAGGTGTCTTCAGTATTGACAAAGATAGTGTACCATGACCAGATGATTACAACTTCCATGCATTTATAGTTTTAAAAAAGTTAGGATACTATTTGTAATGATCCAATGCTTGCCATTTTTAAATTTTTTTCCGGGCAAAGAGTTGCACGGGGCATAATGCAACATCTATTGATTTGATTCCTAAAAAGGAAAATGCAAAGAATTGAGGAGATCACAGGCCTATAAGCCTTTGTTACGTCTTCAATAAAATCATAACGAAGCTGCTAAATAACAGATTAGGAATACTATTACCTCGAATTATTTCAGAAAATCAGGCAGGTTAATCAGTGACAATGCTTCGTTGGCTCATGTGTTATACAGTTGCATAGATAATGTTGCTTTGAAATTGGACATGACCAAGACTTGTAATTGTGATCATGTATCTTGGGAGTTTCTTTACAAAGTTCTTGCTATGTTTGGCTTTAAAGATCATTGGATTAGCAAGATTAAACACTGTGTTGCTAGCTGTTGGTTGTCAGTGATTCTAAATAGAGAGTAAACTGGATTTAAGGCAAGGATACCCTATCTCCCCAGCTTTATTTGTTATAATGGTGAGGGGTTTGTCTAGGGGATTGAAGAATCTGTTTGAGAATAGACCATCTCGTAGGTTCATGTTTGGATGTGATGCTGCAATATGATATTATAATTTTCACCAATGGACTGAAGCAATCATCAAGTGCAGTTCTAAAGTTTTACACAAGTATGAGTAAGCTTCTAGACAATTAGTTAACAATGAGAAGATTTGTATTGTAATGGCTAAGAAAGTGGTTAGGAGTACCACGAGGAAAGTGGCAGAGGTGACTGGTTTTGTTAACAATCTATCTATCAAAGATTTGGGAACCACACTTTTCAAAGAGCATAAAAAGACACCTTGATGAAGAATTGATTTTGAAAATTAGGGCAAAGTCGGATGAATGGGAGCAAGCTATATTATCATTAGTAGCTCGTAATACCAATATATCTGCTACAACATATGAGGGGTCCTGGGATTCAGAAGGCTGACTTTGTGGTAGAGATTCTGTATACAGAGCTCACTTTGGGCTTGGGTTGTCAAAGCTAAACATTTTCGAGGTTGCAATCTTTTGGAGGTCCTAATTAAAGTGCTTGACTCTGCTTTATGGAAAAGGCTGGTAGCTGTGAGACAACAAGTTGAGAAGCATATTGCTAGGAAATTGGGGGATGGACAAGTCTCATTTTGGCATTGATTAATGGATGGGAGAATCATCCTTCAGAGATAAAATACCCTCTGCTGGGGGGCCTCTTCTTCTAAAGTTTGTAAAGTTATAAAAGAAGGTTCCAGAACAATCAGGGAACTTTGAAATTTTTGGTTAAACAGATAGAGGGTCCTATTTAATGAGTTGGCAAAGATCAAATTTATTGGACTTCCAACAATGGAGAAATTATGACATCTTTGGTGCCCTGTTGACAATGTGCAGGCTAGATGTCATATTTCTTTGGCATCTAAGTGTCAATGTTGACCTCCAAAAGCAGCTATCGAAACTGTTACCTATCTGTGCAGAGTGAGGTAGCTATCGAAGTCTAAAAGCAATTCACTGAAACATTCCAAATTAGCTAAATGTCGCAAGATGGTATTAGAACTCTTTCAAGCTTGGAGATTTTATGGGCAATTTGTAGGTATGGGCATGTTCAAGCCTTAATACCTTATTTGTGTTGTACGAATATTTGAAAATCCCCATGAATGGGTCGCGGATAATCTGGAGAGTGGAGAGACTTGTTAAGGAACTAACTAGTTCAAGCAGGATTGATAGCCAAAAGAAATGGGAAAGGGGATATTAGTATTGATGTTCAACTTGGTGTTGGATTGAAAGAGGGCCAACACCCTTTGCCTAAATTTGTCAAATAGATTAGACCTAGACTAGCATGAGTATAAACTAAATACAGACTACTTCTGTAAGGCATCTTCAGGACAGGCTGCAATAGTTGGAATTGTATGAGATCAATAAGGAAGAATGGTGTTTGCCTATTATGAATTCTTCAATGAGTGTACTATCTTTAATCTAGAGAAGAAATGTTAGACCAAAACATGTTGATGTATATTCCTTAAGTTCAGCTAACATTGTGCAGAAAAATGGAAACAGGCCTTGGGAGTTAATCCATTTACCGGAAGAAATAATTTTCTTATGCCAAGAATTCAAAGGATCTATTGTGTGTGATTGAGATTGAAGAGATTGATGCAACATGTTATAAGAAGAGTGATCGATTTGGGGTTATAGTTTAAGGATCCGGTGAGACTCGTGCTCATGTTCTTGGAAGGTTTAGGCTATAATTCTAAAACTATTTGTCTTAGCCGTAGAAGTTTGGGAAGATCCACTTGAAAGAGGATATGAAGGTCGAACTCTTCATTTGACCAGGAAGACACGGCAGTCACGCATGTTGGAGTTTCTGTTCTTATGTTTTTCTTTGAATCTGCTTATGTTGATAAAAATCTTGTAATGTCATTTGGTTGATTTCTTGTAAGTTTACTCAACAAAATTGGTATCAGAGCCCTAACTATAGTTCTTGGAGAATAAATCAAATGAGAAAAAGGTACGAGACATTTGGGTTTCAAGGATGGTGAAGAAGACACTGATCGAGATTAAAAATTAAGATCTCGGTCAGACAATGACCTTTTCCGGAGCATGAACTCTGTATTTGGTTTCACGAGGTCAAGGTGTATCCTCGGTGGTAGCGTGTGTAGAGTTCTTGTAGCGCGTGTCTTATATTGTTGCTGGTCTATTCTTATTAATTTGGTTTTCTAATATCCTCTAAGGTAAAAATTTGTGGCCCTATGGTAAGAAAAAATTCGCATCTCTCGTTATAATACAAACAGTCAAATTTGTTCGCTCGGTTTGCACTCTCTAACCTCCTTAATTCAAATTCAAATTTTATTATGTTGATGTGTCTTGTGAAAATATGCTTATGTGATTAGGAAAATTTTCGAGGTGTATATTTTCCAATTTGCTAATATTTGCAATAATCATATGTTTTGAAAATTGTTTAGCTTCTAATAATATTAGTTCAAGTTGTTCTGAATATGTGATAATTGATTCAAGCTCTTTTGGATTTGTCATTGTTGAATATTTTGGCATTCATTATCTTGAAAGAATAATTTCAGTAAAAAATTATGATTGTTGAAAATCTCTGTGTGATAAGTTTCTTGTGAAAAATTATTTTTTCTCGTGAAACAATTTTTTTACTTATGTTTGATAATTGGTCTTAAAAATGATAAAACGTCAGCATCTAGAGTATTCTCTCTTTTTGCTAAATTGAAAATATGTTCACGAGTTGAACTAAACCAGCTTGGTGGAAAGGGGAATTACTCTATCTGAAAGAAAAAAATACAAGCTATTCTAGTTCAACAAAAAGTTTCAAAGACCCTTGATGATCCATAAACTTTTTCAGATGATTTGAAATCAAAATCGGATGAAATTGATGAGATGAATGAATTTGCCTATAGTTTTATCATATTGCATTTATCTGATAATATTGTTAGCCAAGTAGATGAATCAATAACTAGTAGAAATATTTGGAAAGCCTTAGATACGTTATTTTTTACTAAGATGTCGCCTAATAAGATTTACTTTCTTGAAAAGTTGTTTAGCTTTAAAATGGATGCAAGTAAAGTTATAGAAGCGAATTTGAGTGATTTTAGCATTATTGTAAAGAGCCTTGCACATAATGATCAGAAATTTGATGATGAAGATTTGGCTGTAATTTTGATAAATTCTGTCTGATTCGTATAAAGATGTAAGAAATGCAATAAAGTAAGCTAAGGACACTTTAACTTAAGTTATTGTTAATGACGCCTTTAGGTCTAAGGAGTTAGATGTGAGAAATGAGTCAAAAGGTGGAGTTAAAGAAGAGATGTGAGGGGTAGGTCAGAAAAGAATGATCAAAATAATAACCAAAATAAGAAAAATAGGGGTAAGTCCAATGAGAGGTCTACGTCTAGGGACAAAAACAATAAAAAGTGTTACCATTGTGGAAAATTAGGACACCTTAAAAGGGATTGCTTTGACTTTAAGAAGAAACAGAAATTAGGCTGTAGAACTACAAAATAAAACAGTTGATAGCCTTCATGTTATGACTGTGAGTGAAAGTGAGCTAAATCAAGAGTGGATTCTTGATTCTAGTTGCACTTTTCATATGTGTGTCATGTTAGGGCCTGGTTCTTTAACTATGGACAGATTGAGCCTAGAAAACTCTTCATGGGTGATAATGACTCTCAATTTGTTGAAGGGATTGAGGATATTTCCATAAAAATGCATGACGGCATTATTAGATCCCTTTACAATGTTAGATATGTGCCAAATCTAAAAAGAAACTTAATATCTTTAGGTGTTCTTGAGGAAGAGGGTCACATGTTTAAATCTGAAAATTACACCCTAAAAGTGATTAAGGGTTCTTTAGTTGTCATGAAAAGTCCTAAGAAGCATGGCTTGTACTACTTATAAGGTGAGGCACAAGTGACCAATAACTCGAGTTGTTTCTCAGTCAATGAGGATAAAACTGAGCTATAGCATAATAGAAAGAGGCATATAGGTAACAAATGGTTAAAGTTTTGAGTGATCAACATTTATTTGGCAAATATCAAGTGACTAAAATGACATTTTGTGAAACGTGTGTCGTGGGTAAGTCTTATAGGCTTAGCTCTGGAAAAGGAGCACACAATGCACAAAGACCTCTTGTTTATGTTTATTTAGATTTGTGGGGGCCTGAGAAACATTCCATTTATGGTGGGAATAGGTATTTTCTGTCTATTGTACATGACTATAGTAGAAATGCTTGGCTGTATCTTTTAAAGTCAAAAGATGATACCTTTAGAAATTTCAAAAATATGTCAAGTCTTGTTGAAAATCATATAGGCGGTAAGGTTAAAACTCTAAAAACCGACAATGGACTTGAGTTTTGTAACCTTGAGTTTGATTCCATTTGTACAGAAAAAAGAATTCAAAGACATAGAATAGTGAGACACGTCCCCACAACAAAATGGAGCGGCTGAGATGTTAAATAGGACTATTATAGATAAGGTTAGATGTATGGTTATAAGTTCTGGTTTAGCAAAGGATTTTTGGGGAGAAGCATGTATTGCTGTATATTTGATAAATAGGTCACGATTTAGTGCTATTGACTTCAAAACTCCAGAAGAGTTATGGAGTGTGAAGCCTCCTAATTTGTTCCACCTTAGGGTATTTGGTTGTTCAGCTTAAGCCCACCAAATGGAGGGAAAATTAGAGGCTAGAGCTATCGAGTGTGTGTTGTTAGACTATCCTACAGAGGTGGCTATATGATGCGATCCATGAGAGCCATGGACCTTTGGTACATTTGACTCAAACTAAAGACCATATTGAAGGCATATTAAAGACTAATGGAAGATTGGATGGCCAAAATAAGTATTTGGAGGTCAAAAATGTGGAAGCCAAAAAAAAACCTTTGGCGATCGCCCAAGGACAATTTTTATATACATAATATAAATGGCTAAGCCTGGGCGATCGCCCAGATCGCCCAAGCATTTACGGAGAAATTTTTGGATTTTTGGATTTTGTTTCCTTTTTCATTTAGAACTCTATTTTGATAAGTTTTTAGTTATATTTTCGAATTAGACTAGGTTTTAATTAATTTTACTAAATAAGCACTCCGTATTGTATACAATTCATAACTTTGAAAACTTTGATTGATTTGAGAGATTCAGATTAAGTGAGATCCACTTATTTCTTCTTTGTTCTTAATTGAACTAACCTAAAACTTATCAAAGACTTTGCAAATCTTTGTGGCATTCATAACTTTGATTCTTTGATTCAAGTAATCATCGGGTCAATTTCTTGCGACCAAATTTTAGATTTCTTGGGGTTCATATCAATTTTGACTGTGGGTTTCGAGATTCAATTCTTCACGGGTTCGCATCAGTTGGTATCAGAGCTTTAGCTCTAAAATCAGGTTCTATCTTTTCTTTTTATCAGATTCATCTTGAATTATATCAAAAAAAAATCTCTTTCATTATTCATCATCTTCCATATAGTCTTTTAGTTTTATTGTTTAGATTCATCACATCGTAAAATCATTCAAAAAAATAAATAAATATTTTCTCTTACACCAAAAATATTCAAGAATTGTTTGTGCACGATCCGTTCAGGCACCAAAGCTAATTCTTTCTAGTTCTTGCTTTGTGATTCTCTTTTTGCATTTCTTGCGTTGGATTCTTGTGTCATATTGTCATACGGTGCTTATATCTTATTCTTGTCATGCTTTTCTTCTTTAGTCATTCTCGTTGTCCTTCTTATTTCTTGTTCTTGAACGCTGCGGAGACCGAATTATTGATTGAGTTTAGTTATATCCTTAGAGAACTTGGTAAGAACACATAGAGAGGTAAAGACAAGAGTTGTGAGATTATTATCGAAAAAAAGCCAAATAGAGTGAAACACGAGTGTAAACGCATGAGGTTAATTTTTTGTTATTATTTTATTTTATTTATCCTAAAATGTCTAATAATGAAGAATCAACACCTAGGGAAGAGAACAACTAATTCTTTTTGTTAAATGCCATGAAACAACAATTTGATTAAATGAACATGGTGTTTAACGAGATGAGGAATAGTAATAAAGAGATGATGGGTATGATGGATAGGTATGATACAGTTATTACAACTTTACTATGTAAGCAACAACATGGGATCCCTACTGTTAGGAGACATAATAGGCGTGATCATAACCCTATAGCTGAATTTGAGGATGAAGATAATTATAATTATGTAGATGAGATGGATAGGATGAGGCCAAGAGGAGATGGGCGTGAAAGAGCACCTAGATGAGGAGACTATACAGGTAATGGTGGGGTAGATAGAAACCTTGAGAGTATTAAAATGAAAATACCTTCCTTCCAAGGTAAGAATAACCCTAAACCTTATTTATAATGGAAAATGTGGATGGAATTAGTCTTTGGTTCTATAACTATTCGGAGGAGAAATGGGTTAAATTAGCAGTAATTAAGTTCACTGAATATGCTATCATGTGGTGGGATCAATTGATGACTAATAGGATGAGAAATCATGAGAGACCTATAGAAACTTGGAATGATTTAAAAGCTCCCATGAAGAGGAGATTTGTATCTAGCCATTACTATTAGGACCTCTATCAAAAATTACAGAGCCTTACTCAAGGTTCAATTAGTGTAGAAGATTGCTATAAGGAGATGGAGATGGCTATTATTAGGGCTAATGTTGAGGAGGATAGGAAGGCCACTTTAGCTAGATTTTTGAATGGGTTAAATAGGGATATAGCCAATGTAGTGGAATTACAACACTATGTAGAGTTGGAGGACATGATGCACATAGCTATGAAGGTGAGAGATAATTGAAAATAAAAAGGGCAGCTAGGTTTTCTTCTAGATCTAACCTTCCTTGGAAATCAAAGTGAGATAGTAATGATGTGAGTAATATAGCTGTTTCAAAGGGGAAGACTGAACCACCTAAGGAAAAATAGGAGGTACCTAGTAACAATAAACTCAAGTCAGATTTCCAACCTTCTAAGAATAGTGATATCAAATATTTTAAATGTTTGGATTCCGGGCACATTGCATCACAATGTCCAAACAAAAGGGTACTGATTTTGCTTGATAATGGAGAAGTAAAGACTGGGGATGATGGTGATAGTGATGAGATACCTAAGTTGGAAGATGATGGTGTAGAGTACCATGTAGAATGTGAAGTCCTATTTGCGAGGCATGCTCTTCATGCACAAATTAAAGTAGATGATTTGGAGCAGCAGAAAAGAAAATGTGAGGTAGAAGCACAAGAAAAGAAAATGATGGAAGAAAAAAACGAGATTATAATTAGCAAAACTAACCAATCCCTCCCAATTTGCCTATTTTTTTTACTGCAGGGATTTGAGAACGTAACTTCAGATGAGATGTCTAGTAGGTTATCACCTATTCGAGACATTACACATCAACTTCACTTTGTACCTGGACCTGTTCTTCCAAAATGACCAACCTATAGAAGCAATTTAGATGAGACGGATGAGCTTCAAAGATATCAAATTAAAGCCAACAAAGGAGGCAGATTCATCTTTAAGCCTGGTGATTGGGTTTGGGTGCATATGAGGATGAAAGGTGATCTTTATTCCTTTGATGCCGGTAATGATTCGAGGTCGAATCCTTTTGAGGAAGGATGGGATAATGCGATCCATGCGAGCCATGGACCTTTGGTACATTTGACTCAAACTAAAGACCATATTGAAGGCATATTGGAGGCTAATGGAAGATTGAAGGGCCAAAATAAGTTAGAAACAAATTTTGGAGGTCAAAAATGCAGGAGCGAAAACAATAGCATGGGCGATTGCCTAAGGCCAATTTTTACATGCAGAATATAAATGGCCAAGTCTGGGCGATCGCCCATGCATTTTCGGGGAAATTTTTGAATTTTTATTTTCTTTTTTGTTTAGAACTTTATTTTGATAAGTTTTTAGTTATATTTTTGAATTAGACTAGGTTTTAATTAATTTTACTATATAAGTACTTCGTATTGTATACAATTTATAACTTTGAAAACTTTGATTGATTTGAGAGATTCAGATTAAGTTAAGTGATATCTACTTATTTCTTCTTTGTTCTTAATTGAACTAACTTAAAACTTATCAAAGACTTCGTAAATCTTTGTGGCGTTCATAATTTTGGTTCTTTGATTCATGTAATCATCGGGTCAAGTTCTTGCGACTAGATTTTAACTTTCTTGGAGTTCATATCAATCCTGGCTTTAGGTTCCGAAATTCAATTCTTCACGAGTTCGCATCACTATAGGTTATGCGTTTTAGGTGAAAAATGAATAAAAATTATTAATAGTCGAGATGTGGTCTTTAATGAAATAGAAATGCTTTACCTTAAATCTGAAAATGAATCTAAAGAGCAGTCACAAGCCAAGAATGTCCAAATTGAGGTGGAGACACATAAATTTAAACACCTTGGAGTTTCTGTTCTCATGTTTTTCTTTGAATTTGCTTATGTTGATAAAGATCTTGTAATGTCATTTGGTTGATTTCTTGTAAGTTTACTCAACAAAGTGCAAGGTTCTTCTACTAGACAAATGGAGAAACATGGAAACAAATAACACAAGGTTGATTCCAAGGTTAAGAACTAAAGTTTCATGGACATGGACATGGAGACACGTGATTTTTTTAGGATAAATACACGTCAATTTAAATTCTTCAAAATTTTTAGATTTATATATTATATATTTATTATTATACCTTTTAATATAGAACACAGCACATGCCATATAGAATACTTGTTCGAAAAGTGTCCTGAAACTATCCCTCAAACGTTAAAAAATTATAAATATATAAATATATATATAAAATAAGACAGGGCACGTGGCTTCTCAGACTTATGTTATAGAGTGTCCAAAAAGAATTGGTGTTCGACGCAATATAATACGTATGGTAGGAGTGTCCATGCATCTTTGGTTAGAAACAAAGAACGACAATCAGTTGGGTAAGGGTAATGGTTCCAAAGCTAGTGTCGCAATGTACGAGCAACATGTGGATTCTATCCCCAGATATAAGAGGAAACCATACAGAGAGGCCATGTTTTGTGGGCTAAAATTGAATGCTGGTACTACTGGAAAAGTACCAAGGGGAACTGCAAAACAGCCCGGAAATGAACGAGGAGATCTTTTTAGATCACTAAGCCCGTAATATTCTCAATGATGGTGGCTTAGTTGTTCGACTTGGTGCTCTCCTAAGAACTTATATCTTGTATTGGGTGTAGTACTGCTCAGAAATATAATCTTTGCAAGGATTAATTTTATGCTTATATGCTTTAAAATTGTAAGAAAAGTAATACATCCTAATTTATGTTTCATTAGCTCCTACTTTTGGAGGTAAACCCTTACGTCCCTCACTTTGTACTTCACTTGATTGTTAATCTACAGGTAGAGATGGTGTCAAATCTGTAAGGAATTGATGTATACATGCACAGCGGAAATTAAAAGATCAATTCCTTTAAGCCCGGATCAACCTTGTACTTAGATAGGATTCGTGATAGAATATTACCTTTGATTAATGTCTTTAATCTGATTATCTGATTGGCTGAAGGTGCGATCTTCAATACCACAGCTGTCCAATTGTCCAGCCTCCAATGGTGATCCACACAGCAAGAACAGATCTGAACTCCACAATCAAGAACAGATGAAAGTGGAATTTTGGGAGAATTTAATTGGGTTGTCTTTTGCTTGTGCTAGCAAGTAATGTAAAACCACTGTTAACCCTAATACGTTGCGCCTATGTATTTATAGGCGGGGCTAACCCTAGCCCTAGTTCTAGTCCAACTAGAACTCATTAACAATCAGGCCCGATTAAATAATCTTATTAATTAATTTGGCCCAATGAGTAATTAAGTCCGACCCAACTAATTGGACCTTGAACATTAATTCTTACAATCTCCCACTTGGACAAGGTCCAACTCCAGATGCTCAATTCTCGCCTTTTGTGTGTGACCCATTAGGTTCCCATTCACGATGGCAAACGCAGTGATATTCTCATCGATTCACCGAGATCGATCAATTCACGTCGCCGTCCAAGATTGACATCTAGCAATGTGTCAAGGCAATCCATGTGAAGGAAAATGTCATGTGGTATGACAGAACCAATATATGTGCGGTTACCGTGGAAATATAATCCCTTCATCAATATAACCCAATTGGTTAAGAGATATGGATCAGCGTCAATCTCATTTCAACCAATTATGTTATTCACCTCAACTCTTCGTTGATCTAATCTAGTTATGATTGAAACATTTTCAACTCATAACTCCACCCCGGCCGAGGAAATTTATATCAACTTAAGTGGGCAAAATGCAGGTTATAATCTCCTACTTTCCAGGAGTGACGAATCCTCATATTGGACATTCACAACCTTCATACGATTCTCACTGTACCCGTACGACGTCTTCCTGGTGACTCAAATCTTCGAGCCCCATCAAACGCTCGCCAAAGTACAGTGGTCCTCATATAAGATTCTATGATGTCCTCAAGTCAAAGGACCAAATCCACAACCGCGCATTAGAGATTTACCACTGACGCTTGGATAGTTATCCATGTAGAATCTCTAGGCGGATCATCCAATGTCATGTTCTCATAACAATGCATTCATGTGTTCATTCAGATGTCCCTCTACATCTTAGCTCGTGAGATCAGCTACTTTCTTTCAAAAGAAATGCAATACATACTAGTCTATCCGCAATAATGATATCCGTATCTCATTATTACTATGACTAGGGATATTTCAAGAATAAGTTATTTATAACTTGTATCTCACAATCACAACACCTTGTGATTAACAAGTTACTGTGAACTTTTCTTCGGACTCTATTATTTTAAATAACAATAATAAAATTTAAATAATAATAGATCTGTCATTAAAATATAGACAAAATATTTAATTAATAAAATTATTCATACACTTCGATGTCTAACAAAGAGTATATAAAACGTCCCATACAAACTAGATCCAATCACTCATGTATCTAATACCAATAGATTTAGCATGACTATCATGCTTGTACTGGGACAACGGCTTTGTCAAAGGATCTGCTACATTGTCATCAGTTGGGACTCTTTCTATCTTTATGTCATTTCTCAGGATTATCTCCCTAATGAGATGATATCGCCTCAATATATGCTTGGATCGTTGATGAGACCTGGGTTCCTTCGCTTGTGCGATGGCTCCATTGTTATCACAATACAAAGATATTGGATCAACAATGCTAGGAACTACTCCAAGTTCTGAAATGAACTTCTTGATCCAGACTGCTTCATTTGCTGCTTCTGAAGCAGCAATATATTCGGCTTCTGTAGTTGAATCAGCAGTCGTTTCTTGTTTGGAACTTTTCCAACTGACTGCACCACCATTTAGAGTAAATACATATCCAGATTGAGATTTGCTATCGTCTTTATCAGACTGAAAGCTGGCATCGGCATAACCTTGAACTCTAAGTTCATTTCCTCCATACACCAAGAACATATCTTTAGTCCTTCTTAAGTACTTAAGGATGTTCTTGACTGCAATCCAATGTTTCTCGCCAGGGTTCGCTTGGAATCTGCTTGTGACACTCAAAGCATATGAAACATCTGGTCGAGTACATAGCATGGCATACATGATAGATCCTATTGCTGATGCATAAGGAATTCTATCCATGCGATCCTTTTCAATTTGTGTCTTTGGACACATCTCTTTTGAGAGATAGATCCCATGCCCGATGGGACAGAGTCCTCTCTTGGACTCTTCCATGCTAAATCTTCTCAAGACTTTATCTATGTACGTAGATTGAGATAGGCCGAGCATTCTTTTAGATCTATCTCTATAGATCTTTATTCCGAGAATGTATGCTGCTTCTCCCATATCTTTCATGGAGAAATTTTTGGATAACCACAATTTTACTGATTTTAGCATTGGGACATCGTTTCCTAATAATAGTATGTCATCCACATACAAAATTAGAAATACGATTTTACTCCTACTAACCTTTTTATACACACATGGTTCATCTTCATTTTTGATAAAATCAAACATTTTGATTGTCTCATCAAAACGAAGATTCCAGCTCCGAGAGGCTTGCTTTAATCCATATATGGATTTATGTAGCTTGCATATCTTGTTTGGCTCTGTAGATTCAAAACCTTCTGGTTGTGTCATGTACACATCCTCACTGAGATTCCCATTAAGGAATGCGGTTTTAACATCCATTTGCCATATCTCATAGTCATAATATGCCGCTATTGCAAGCAGAATCCGAATTGATTTAGACATGGCTACTGGTGAGAAAGTTTCGTCAAAGTCAATTCCTTGTCTTTGCTTGTAACCCTTTGCAACCAATCTTGCCTTGTAAGTATGAACATTACCATCCATGTCGACCTTTTTCTTGTAAACCCATTTACAGCCTATTGGTTTTACCCCTTCAGGCGGGTCAATCAAGGTCCAAGCCTTGTTTTCATACATGGAGTTCATTTCGGATTCCATGGCTTCCTGCCATCTCTTTGAGTCAACATTTGACTTCGATTCTGCGTAAGTAGTGGGTTCATCTTCCTCGATTAGCAATGCATCATTGGTAATTAAGAGATCGTATCTCCTAGGAGGACGAATGACCCTACTCGACTTACGGAGAGCTGCTGTGTCCTCGGGGACTAATGATTCCCCACTTCCAATATGTGCCTCATCAAATGCAGGCTCAACTATTGGCTCATCTAATTGGTCTATATTTGTGGTTTCTTGAACCTCTTCAAGATCTACTTTGTTCCCACTGGTCTCTCTTAGAATGAACTCTTTCTCTAAGAATACAGCATATTTCGATACGATGACTTTCATCTCGATGGGATTGTAGAAATAGTATCCAGCAGTTTCTTTTGGATACCCCACAAATAAGCATTTATCAGATTTAGCTCCTAGCTTATCTGATTCTACGCGCTTCACATAAGCGTCGCAGCCCCAAACTTTCATGTATGAAAGATCGGGTCTTTTTCCTTTCCATAACTCGTATGGAGTTTTATCGACCGATTTAGATGGGACACGATTTAGTGTGTGACATGCAGTGTTAAGTGCATATCCCCAAAACGATTTTGGAAGAACTGCATGACTCATCATTGATCGCACCATATCTAGTAAGGTGCGGTTTCTCCTTTCTGATACACCATTTAGTTGTGGTGTATACGGTGGAGTCCACTGCGAGAGAATCCCATTCTCTTTTAGATAGTTTAAAAACTCACCCTTCAAATATTCTCCACCTCGATCAGATCTAAGTGTTAGAATATTTTTCCCGGTTTGCCTTTCTACTTCTTGCTTGAATTCTTTGAACTTTTCAAAAGCTTCATGCTTGAATTTCATCAAATAGATGAAACCATATCTAGAATGGTCATCTGTGAATGTGATGAAGTAAGAAAAGCCACCTCTAGCATCTGTAGACATTGGTCCACATACATCAGTATGTACGAGTCCCAAAACGTCTGCAGCCCTGACTCCTTTTCCAGTAAATGGAGTCTTGGTCATTTTGCCCATCAGGCATGACTCACATCTATCAAATGATTCATAATCATTTGAATCCAAGTATCCATCTTTATGTAACTTGGTGATGCGTTTTTCATTTATATGACCCAGTCTGCAATGCCAAAGGTATGAGTTGTTAACCTTATTGCCTTTATGCCTTTTGTTGTCTATACTCATTATAGGACATTCTAAGTCTAGAATAGAGATGCCATTAAAAAAATTCCCACATCCATAAAACACATCATCAAGATATAAAGAACAACGTTTATCCTTAATCTTAATGAAAAACCCATCCATGTCCAAACATGAAATAGAAATGATGTTCTTAGTAATAGCAGGAATGTAATAGCAGTCTCTTAATTCTAAAACAAGGCCCGAAGGCAACGATAAAAAGTATGTTCCTACAGCCAAGGCAGCAACTCTTGCTCCATTCCCAACGCGTAGGTCTACTTCTCCCTTTTGCAGTAATCTACTGTTCTTTAGCCCCTGTATATTTGTGCAAATATGAGATCCACATCCGGTATCTAATACCCAAGAAGCTGAAGGAGTAGATAAATTAATTTCAATGAAAAAGATACCTGAAGTAGAAGCCTCAGTAGACTTCTTTCCCTTCAAGGTAGCGAGGTATGCCTTGCAGTTCCTCTTCCAATGTCCTTTGTTTCCACAGTGAAAACAAGGATCATCAGACTTGGATTTTGTCTTGTCTGCTTTGACTGTTTTTCCAGCAGATTTGGCTTTCTTGGATCCTTTCTGAAAGGTCCTTTTTTATTTCCTCTTAGTGCCCTTAGAGGTATCAATAGCCAAAATTTGTCCCTTCCCTTTGTTTATATTGGGCTCAACAGTCTTTAGCATGTTCAGCAACTCAGACAGGGTACATTGAATCTTATTCATGTTGAAGTTCATGATGAACTGCGAAAAGCTATCAGGCAGGGACTGTAGAACCAAGTCAATACTCAGCTCGTGGTCCATGGCATAACCCAATTGGTTTATTTTTTCAATATAACCAATCATTTTCAGTACATGAGCACTGACTGAAGATCCTTCTGCCATCATACATCTGTATAACTTTTTGGATGTCTCATACCGTTCAGTGCGTGACTGTTCATCATACAACTCTTTGAGATGAATTATAATGGTATAAGCATCCATACCTTCGTGCTGCTTTTGTAACTCAGGTGACATAGCTGCAAGCATCACACATGTTGCAGTATTTTCGTCATCGCTGTGTTTATTATAAGCCTGCACTTCCTCCGGCGTAGCCTCCTCAGTAGGAGCTTCCGGCATAGGTTGCTCAACGACATATCCAATTTTTTCATGCTTGAGAACAATTCTCAAATTGCGGTGCCAATCCAGAAATTTTGGCTCGGTAAGTTTGTTGGCATCCAATATGCCTCTCAAATTCATGTGGTTACTCATGATTCAATACTGAAATAACAAGACAGAAAATTAATTAAATATAGAAAATTAATTTAATTATGGACTTGTATTAAATTAATTGTACTCCCACTGTTTAAATTGAATTAATGACCCTCAAACATTAATTAATAGAACCGGTCAGATTCTCAGTGGACTAGGATCCCTTTTGTTTTATTAGAACTTTGAGCGACTCAACAAGCCCTAATAAAACATCCAGGTAGATACTCTATCAATCACATCTCCATGTGACTCCTAGATCATCAAGTAGACAACTTATTGTCGTACACATCTTATGTGTTTTACTTGATTGTGCCCCTAAAATTTTATTTCCTTGAGCGACTCAACAAAAAATAAAATTCTAGTTAAATTCGACCAATTGTTCAGAAACATCGAATGTTTCATAGTGATAAACATATCTACGAGCGCGCAGCCTTGAGCGACTCAACAAACTGACATCGATAATAGACTCTGATTTTTCACTATAACAATGGAAGGCACGTTGTATTAACCATTTAATACGAATTTAATATTTTGATAAAGAGGGGTTTGTCTCATCACATTTATGTATATTAACCAACATTCAACATGCAATCAATCATACATAATAATAAGCGTGGGTGATTATGGACTTTATCTATCTAATCTTCTTGAGCCAAAAAGAAGATTAGTTGGTCAATTCCTAAGGGACGTTGCATTCGTTCATCGAATGCTAAATGCAATCATCTCCATCTTCTGCTACAACTTGTATCCTATACTAGTTGGCACGCAGGCCCTGATCAATGGACACGCAGGCCCATAATAAATAAATAACTCGAAAATCTAATTAAATAAATAATAGGCTCGCAGGCCCAACCAATAAGCAACAGAAATAATTAACCATTCAACCAATCACATGGGTCGAGTCCATAATCATCCACTAAATATCCATTTTAATATCTAATATTAAAAATATATATTAATTTCTAAATTTGCAACTTTGATAGTATAAGTCTAAACCTTTTAGACACTTTGGAACGGACTAGACGGAATTAAATAATTAATCTAATTAATTACTTAATTTTTCAATAATAAAACTAATCAATTAATCAAATTAATCAATTAATTTTATTCATAAAGGGGATTTTTTTTAAAAATTGTTTTATCTCCCAATTTAAAGTCATATCCTAAATTGAAGATAAAATTTGTATAGGGTCAAAATTGTAATTTTATAAGGTAATGTCAAAATTTAATCCGATCAAAATTTCAAAATATTATTTAATACTGAATATTTGACCGGCATTAAAAAATTAAATAATTACAATTTTTCTAAAATTTTAAAATTACATTTAGGACCCTTTTTCTTAGAAAATAAAATTTGAGGACTTAATGTATAGTTTCTTAAATTTCACAGTCAGCCCTTAAAAAAATTTTTAAAACAGTGGTCCTTTAACGCAATTTCAGAAATTGCATAGCTGACCCTTTTTCTGAATTTTAAAACAGTGGCCTTCTCATGCAATTTCGCAAATTGCATCAGAGGCCCTTTTACTTCCCTTTTGAAATTAGGGGGCTTCCCATGCAATTTCCAAAATTGCATGGGAAGCCCTCTTCCCCAAAACACAAAACACAGAAACCCTTTAGGGTTTCTGCAAGGCTGCAAGGCGGCGCCGTTTGTGACGGCGCCGCTAACGGACCAGCTGGCGGTGGTCGCGCCGGTGTCCAACACCGGCGGCCACCGCCGGTTTGTGTCGAACAGCAGCTTTTGCTGCTGTTCGATAAAACGGCCCCGCGCCGCTGCTATAAGCAGCGGCGCTTGGGCGATTACCGCCGCGAAATCAACGGCAGCGATTTCGCGGCGGTGGTCCGTTGGTCGTGCTTCCAAAGCATGGCCGCCACGGATTGAATTTCTGGGTAGTCCGCTGGTGGTGCTTCCCAAGCACTGCCGACCGCGAACTTGACTTTCCGGCCAAGATTTGTTCCAAAAAAAAAAAAAAAAAATCCCAAAACAATTTCAGATTTTAGTTTTATAAAATTCATAATTTTATTTTAACTGTCAAAACTCAAATCAAATTAATATGTCAATAATGATTATTGTTCAATTCATTAAAGCACTCTAACAAACTCTAACAAGTAACAAGGTAGTCTCTGATACCACTGTAAGGTATTGATGTATACATGCACAGCGGAAATTAAAAGATCAATTCCTTTAAGCCCGGATCAACCTTGTACTTAGATAGGATTCGTGATAGAATATTACCTTTGATTAATGTCTTTAATCTGATTATCTGATTGGCTGAAGGTGCGATCTTCAATACCACAGCTGTCCAATTGTCCAGCCTCCAATGGTGATCCACATAGCAAGAACAGATCTGAACTCCACAATCAAGAACAGATGAAAGCGGAATTTTGGGAGAATTTAATTGGGTTGTCTTTTGCTTGTGCTAGCAAGTAATGTAAAACCACTGTTAACCCTAATACGTTGCGCCTATGTATTTATAGGCGGGGCTAACCCTAGCCCTAGTTCTAGTCTAACTAGAACTCATTAACAATCAGGCCCGATTAAATAATCTTATTAATTAATTTGGCCCAATGAGTAATTAAGTCCGACCCAACTAATTGGACCTTGAACATTAATTCTTACAAAATCCTCGTCAATGGTTAAGCAAGAGCATAAAAAACTTCACCTTCAACATAGATGGATTTTTGTGTTGGGAAAATAATCGAAAATTAATTTGCAGTTAAAATCGTAAATTATGAACCAAAAAAGGGAGAAAACAGACATAAGAGCCCGAGGGTTAACTGAGGAGTTTTTTGGGAGCATAATATGCACTCTACACTAGTTATTGAAGTTACTAAGGTTTCAATGCAGATCACAAAAGCCCAAATCTACCTCTTATCTATTTGAATAATCAACCCAATTTCCAATTTGTTAGGTTACATGAATGATTGAATACCTTGTTCAATTTATTATATATACATCAGCGCAAGAGGAATATTATTAAAAAATCCTGACATGTTAGGTGATTTAAATTCTTACTCAATTTATAAACCACAATATTTCTATAAAAACTGTATGAGAGTTGCTATTAATTGTGGCCCATTTAATATTATTAAATGAATTAAATGAAGTGGGTTTTAATACTAAAATCTAATTGGTGAATTGAGAAGTAGTAGTTTCTTCCGGTAAGGGGAAAGTTCTGAAGGTGAAACCCCCCACCTATGTCAGAGGCTCCTTAACCAGACAGGTTGTAAATCGAGGGATGTGTACAAGTGGCAGCGATCTGAGGGAGAGAGCCAACAGACCAATCCTCAGGACAAACCTCCACAATATTTCAATGAAAAGCTGCCCCACACGAAAATTGAACCTACGTTGCCAAAGGATTTCTCCCTACGTCACCTCAGACCTTACCAACTCATCTATGCCCCTGTGGACGAGAAGTAGTAGTTTCTTATTTGCACACTTTGATGAAAAGTTGGCAGTTTTAAGGTCAATTAGAAACTGCCTCTCTCTACCTATAAATGTAAATTTATTCATCAAATTATATACGTTCAATTACAGAGGGGTGAAAAGAGATAACATTTTCTTGGTTTATTTTATATTGTAGATTCTATTTCTTTAACTATCATCAATGGATCAAGGTATGCCTAATTGCTTTATTCATAACGTGAAAATCATTAAGTTCCAAGATCAAATATTTAAGGTTCATAAAATTTTTGACTTCATATGAAGATATTGATTTACTAACATGTGTATTAGAGCCAGGTTTAGGAACTTGTGATTTTTCGATTATGTGTATTGTTTTACAAACTAAAAGTTTATATGAATTATTATTTTGCTGCAATTAAGTAATTCAATAAATTGGGCAAATTAATATTTTTGTGTGCCGTTAAATTCTGCAAATAATGAGTATGCATTGATACGAAAGTTTTACTGAAATTTATGAATAAATAATCAATTGCCATTTAATTGTGTCATAACATAAATCTATTTAATATATTAGTGTTAATGACACAAATATATTGGATCAATTTGCAAAGTCTTCTGCATGCTATATATTTATGGTGGGTCACATTGCATGCAATAATGAAGAATTCTGTTTCTTTTTTCTTATTTTTAATGTCCACAAATGATCTATTAGTGCTTGAATTAAAAATTCAGTAGTTTACAATGGAATACCCTAGGTTGACCAATTTGTAGTACTTAAAAGTTTTGCAATATGAATAGCATTAATCTGCTTTGAATTAATTCAACCTATTAAATTATATCCGAATGTTCACTGTAAATTTAACCTTATTTGGATCAAGTTTTATAGATTATTCTTATGAATTTTTATATTTAAGTAAATTAAGATTATGTAACATTAATGTTCAATTAATGTGATTTGTTAGTCACCAAAGTGGACAAATCTAATGGTATTTCGAACGTTAAATTACATAATTTATTTGTCAATTACTAATGACAGATTGATACTTATAAATAAAGATGACAGTAAGATTATTGTTGTCATGAGTATATTGACGTTCATGGATTATAAAAAAATTGTTAAAGATCACCCAAATGTTGATCAATTGATTTTATTAATCTTGAACATGATCGTGGTTAATTGATATACTTAGTTAGATGTGTTTTGTATCCAAAGATAACAGACGTGTCTGATTAGAGAATATTTAATTTTCAATTAAATGAAACTAAAATTAGCATTATTATGTTTATTATGATTGTATAACATAGTATCACCCAAAGGAGAACTACGATATACATTTAGTGTTAAGTTATCTGAATCTGAACCTAAATATTTAAATCAAAACTGAAAGAATTAATATTCGAGCATTTATATTTTGCAGTATCTTTTCCCACGTCTCTGCATTCACATGCTTCATTTGTACCACTGTTCAATGGGTTCAATTTCTCTATTTGGTGTGAACAAGTCCAGTTCAACTTATGTGTCTTGGACTTAGACTCAACTTGAGAAACCTGTTGATCTAACTAATGAGAGCAGTGTTGATAATAGATCTTTCCATAAGGCTTGGAAAAGATCCAAAAAATTTAGTCTAATGTTTATGCGAAGGACTTTAGTAAAGAGCATCAAGTCTACTATTTTCAAGACTGAAATTGCTAAGGAATATATGAAGTTTGTGAAAGAACACTCTCAAATGGCTGATAAATCACTTGTTGGCACACTGATGAGTACTTTAACCACCATGAAATTTGATGGTTCTCGTACCATGCGTGAGCATGATATTGAAATGAGTAACATTGGAGCAAAACTTAAGACTCTTGAAATGAGTGTAGATGAGAACTTTCTGGTATAATTTATCATCAACTCCTTGCCTCCTGAGTATGATCCATTTCAAATGAATTATAACACTTTAAAGGACAAATGGAATGTGAATAGGAGACAAGGCTTAAAAATCAAGGAACTCATTCCGTTCATCTTGTAAGTCATCAAGGAGCTAGAAAGAAATATAAAAACAAGTTTGAAACGGACATCAAGCAAAGACCATTAAAGATAAATGAGTCTTCTGCCCAAATCCACAAGAAGGAACCAAAGAAAGATACGTGCCATTTCTGTCGTAAACATGGACACTATCAGAAAGACTGTCTGAAACGTAAGGCATGGTTCAAAAATAAAGGTAAGCATATTGCTTATGTATGTTTCGATTCTAATTTGGCAGAAGTCCCTTATAATACTTGGTGGATTGATTCAGGATGTACCACTTATGTTTCCAATACGATGCAGAGATTTCTTTCAATCTAGACCATAAATCTAAATGAAAAGTTTGTTTTCATGGGAAATTGAGTCAAAGCTCCAGTTGAAGCCGTCGAAACCTATCGTTTGATTTTAGATACTGGACATCATTTAGATTTGTTTCAAACTTTTTATGTACCTTTTGTTTCTCGCAATTTAGTTTCGTTGTCAAAACTTGATTCTGTTGGATATTTCTATGATGGTAGAAATGTATGTTTGAGTTTGTTTAAACAGAATCATCTTATCGGTTCTGTTATTCTTTGTGATGACTTATACAAATTAAAGCTTGATAACCTTTTTGTCGAGAATCTTTTAACCCTGCATCATAATGTTTGTACTAAACGTAGTTTATTGAATGAACGATCTGCTAACTTGTGGCATAAACGTTTGGGTCATATATCCAAGGAAATGATCGAAAGATTAGTAAAGAATGAAATTCTTCCTGATTTGGATTTCACTAATCTAGGAGTGTGTGTGGATTGTATTAAGGGTAAACAAACCAGGCACACAAAGAAATGAGCCACAAGAAGCACACAACTTGAGAAAATACACACTGATATATGTGGGCCTTTTGATGTTCTATCTTTTAGTGGAGAAAAGTATTTTATTACCTTCTTTAACGATTTTTCACATTATGGTTATGTCTATTTGTTGCATGAAAAGTCTCAAACTATAAATATTTTAGAGATCTTTATCAATGAAGTTGAACAACAATTAGACAGAAAGGTAAAAGTCATTAGATCTGATAGAGGTGGTGAATATTATAAAAGGTATAATGAAACTGGACAACACAGGGGTCCATTTGCTAAAATTCTTGAAAGACGTGGCCTATGTGCTCAATACACTATGCCTGGAACACCAGAATAGAATGGTGTAGCTGAAAGGCGTAATCGTACTCTAATTGAAATGGTTAGGTGTATGTTAAGCAACTCTTCTTTACCTCTCTCTATGTGGATGTATGCATTAAAGACTGTCATGTATTTACAGAATAGGGTTCCTAGTAAGGCAATTCTAAAGACACCTTTTGAATTGTGGACTGGAAGGAAACCCAGTTTAAGGCACTTGCATATTTGGAGTTGCCAGGCAGAAGCAAGAATTTATAATCCACATGAAAAGAAATTGGACTCAAGAACATATAGTGGTTTCTTCATTGGCTATCCAGAAAAATCAAAAGGGTATATATTTTACTGTCTTAATTAAGGTACTAGAATTGTTGAAACTGGAAATTCTAGGTTCATTGAAAATGGCCAAGTTAGTGGGAGTGTAGAGCCACAAAATGTGAAAATTCAAGTAGTTCAAGTTCATTTGCCCTCAACTTCTTCTAATGTTGTTGTTCCTCCAATTGTTGAACGATGTGACAATTTTCCAGAACAACAAATGAATGATCAAACACCTCAAAATGAAGTTGTTATTAATGAACCTGCACTAAATGAACCACAAGAAATAGCATTAAGAATGTCAAAAAGACAGTGTGACCTACTATTCCTGATGATTATGTGGTTTACCTGCAAGAGTTTGAATTTGACTTACGAATTGTTGATAAGCGTAATGAAGTCTGAGATCTCGTCGAATTACCTGAATTGTATAAAAGAGTTGGGTGTAAATGGGTTTTTAAGACCAAGCGCGACTCTAATGGTAATATCGAACGATATAAAGCTAGACTTGTAGCAAAATGTTTTACTCAGAAAGATGGTATTGACTATAAAGAGACATTTTCGCTTGTCTCTAAGAAAGATTCATTCATAATTATAATGGCTTTAGTAGCTCATCATGACTTAGAGTTATATCAAATGGATGTAAAAACTGCTTTTCTAAATAGAAATTTAGATGAAGAAGTTTATATGGACCAGCCTGAAGGTTTTTCAGTTGAAAGAAAGAAACACATGGTGTGTAAACTGAAGAAATCAATATACAGACTTAAACAAGCTTTCCGCCAATAGTATCTTAAGTTCAATGATACTATTACTTCCTTTGGATTTAAGGTATATATCTAAAGGTCAATGGGAGTAAGTTTATTTTTTTGATTCTATATGTTGATGACATCTTGCTCGCTACTAATGATCTTGGTCTTCTGCACGAAACTAAGGAGTTCCTTTCTAAGAACTTTCAAATGAAAAATATGGGAGAGGCATCCTATGTGATTGGAATTGAAATATTCCGAAATAGGTAACAAGGATTGTTAGAGTTCTATCAGAAAGCATATATGAATAAAGTCTTAGAGAGATTTAAGATGGAAAAATGTTCAGCAAGTGTTGTTCTAATTCAGAAAGGAGACAAGTTTAATCTCATGCAATGTCCAAAGAACCAATTGGAACATCAACAAATGATAGCTATTCCTTATGTATCAGTTGTTGGAAGCTTAATGTATTCTCAGACTTGTACCAGACCAGATATCAGTTTTGCTGTCGAAATGCTGGGCAGGTATCAAAGTAATCAAGGAATTGATCATTAGAAAGCTGCAAAGAAAGTATTGAGATACTTGCAAGGAACGAAAGACCACATGCTCACCTATATGAGATCTGATAATTTGGAGGTCATTGGATATTCAGATTCAGATTTTGCTGGATGTGTTGATACCAGAAAATCCACATTTAGCTATTTGTTCTTATTAGCTGGAGGGGCAATATTATGGAAAAGTACGAAATAGTCAGTCATTGATGTATCCACTATGGAAGCTGAGTTGGTGGCATGCTTTGAGGCCACTGTTCAAAGAAATTGGCTGCGAAACTTTATTTTAGGACTTGGAATTGTCGACAGTATAGCCAAGCCACTGAAAATTTATTGTGATGATTCTGCAGCAATCTTCTTTTAAAATAATGACAAGTATTCTAAAGGTGCTAAACATATAGAATTGAAGTACTTTGTCGTTAAAGAAGAAGTTCAAAAACAAAAGGTGTCAATCGAGCATATTAGTACAAATCTCATGATTGCAGATCCACTAACGAAAGGATTACCCCCAAAGACATTTAATGAACATCTCAAAAAAATGTGCATTATTGAAAATAATCATTGACGTTATGTAATTTATGATATTTATGTATTTGACACTCTAAGCTCAATTATATATTATTTTTGACAAAAAATATTATTCTTATCTTAATTGTTGGTATATATACATGAATGCTGATAAGGATAATATTTACGAAGACATTATTGGTATAAAATTATTAAACTTCTCATTACATATCATGTTAAGTGAGGACTAATATTGTAGTGCATGGAAGGGACTATGTGGAAATGATGATGTACAACCGACATGACTCTTATTGGTCTTTACTTAAGGATGATATATGAAGTGACCAATTTACAAGAGATTTTATCTTATAATATGCGCATTATATTATAGGCCACATAGCAAGACAATATTATATGGGTCAAGTGGGAGAATGTAAGACCTATCAATTGTGGCCCATTTAATATTATTAAATGAATTAAATGAAGTGGATTTTAATATTAAAATATAATTGGTGAATTGAAAAGTGGTAGTTTATTATCTGCACACTTTGATGAAAAGTGGGCTACATAGAGGTGAAGAGAGAAAATATTTTCTTGATTTTCTGATTTATTTTATATTGCAGGTTCTATTTCTTTAACTATTATCAATGGATCAAAATACGCCTAATTGCTTTATTCATAACGTAAAAATCATTAAGTTCTAAGATCAAATATTTAAGGTTCATATAATTTTTGACTTTATATGAAGATATTTATTTACTAACATAAGTCATATAAAATCATTTTACACTCTTGGATAAACATCAACTCCTAGTTTTGCAGGGTATTTTTGTTGCAATTTACGGGGGAAAAAAAGGATTTTCAAGTCTTTATGCAGATCATTAGCATGTATTTTGATTAATATCAAGCTTATACGTACAATAATGTTGTAAAAGGCATATTACATTCACAAATTACCACAATTAGAAGAAAAAATTTCTTGAAAAAAGGAAGGATCATTTCATATCAAAATCTGCACTCCATCAAATCTGCATTTCAGAATTACTAATAAATAGTATTTCACTGCTTGGCCATTAGACTACGTATTAGCTCCAAAATCTCATTTCGCATATCAGAAACAACAGATGGACTGACTTGTTCCTTGATGGCAGAGAACCATAAATTCTCAGTATCTTTTGGTCCATCACTTTGATACCAATGGCAGATACTTCTTGCAATGGCTGTAACATATACGCCACAATCATAACCGTTCGCTTGCACCGGGGTACTGGAGCATTCAAGATAAGCAGCTCTTGTATCTGTATAAGAAACTACAGCTTTATAGACTCGTTTGGCATGCGCTTTATTCATACCTCTACCACTGCTGTCATGGTGCACAAACACGTTAGCATCTCTCGAAAATGCAAGTAAGCTCCAGTGACTCCCCCCTTCAGCTATATCCAAGTCAGTATTATCATTGATGGGAAAAATTATTAGATTCCGGTGGGAAAGATGTAGAGGTTCCACAAAATCTTTGAGGCTCCCAATATCTGGGCACTCTTTTATCCAGAAAGCAATTGAAGGTGGTACCAGAAGGATGTCCTCAGAAGGATAGCACGATGGCAGATAACTGAAATAGAAT
Source organism: Forsythia viridissima (assembly GCA_030279155.1). NCBI lineage: Eukaryota > Viridiplantae > Streptophyta > Magnoliopsida > Lamiales > Oleaceae > Forsythia > Forsythia viridissima. The sequence goes on along the minus strand of CM059043.1, from coordinate 20,020,296 downwards.
TCAATGATGCGATCATTGAGAAAATATGGGCCACTGAGAATGTCAAGATCTGATCGCCTAAGAACAACATCGTTGTAACTGAGAATTTTCTCATCGGCTATTGCTTTTGCCATGTTTTAGGTACCTATTATACACCTGATAATACAAATTTGAGTAATATAAGACGGCATGTGAATAAATCTGGAGAAATTTATGAACGGAAGAATTTGCAGTTATGCTACAAACTATGATAAATTTTCAAGTGACATACTAGAAGAATGAAGCAATAGATCTTTATAATATTTCATTAAAAGGTAAAGTCCTGCCCAACACCTTCATTCTCAACATCTACTTTCCTCCCTACATTTTCTTATATAGTTCTCTAATTTCATTAAAAGCTTGGAAGTTCTTACTTTCAATCCATCACAAATTTTATTTTATTTTTTGTGAATTATATGTGCAAATAAATTACAAAGTTTATGCATTAAATATATTGTTCATGCAAGCTGTCTGTTCAGTTCTTGCTGCAGGAAAAATTTCACTTGAACATTTTTCCTCACAGGACACTATGCAGTGGAACTTATTAGTCAGGTGGATATTGCTCAGGTATATTATGGTATCAATCAATAAGTGCTTTTTCTTTCAAGAAAGTCAGTTCAATAAATCACTCTAAACTCTACAAATGTAGAGAGAGGTCACCATCACGAATAATAGCAGAATTCGATATGCAATTTAACTAAACAGCACATCAGTTACCAAGGAGACCGGATTTGTAGATCGATGTAAATAGCCAAAAAGTGCACAAGATCAACTATGTCATGACATATTTTGCTAAACAGATTTTGAGTACCAGGTGCATGTATAGGTTTGCATCTTTCGGACATGATTCATGAGTAAGCAATTTGAGTTTTCCACCACTGATTCCAACGAGGAACAATAATTACAGATTGAACGCAAACCTTGTTATCTATGTAATATAAGCCTTCACCGGCCCTGCCACGACAGGAGCGTGATGTACAGTGTAGGGCCCTTTCCTATAAATAACCTCGGGACCATTTATGAAACACAAGGCCTACAAGAGAAAATGATCGAATTTCCTATTCAATTCACAGGAACTATATTTTTTCCTTGGATTTTAAACTACGCTCTTATTGAAGAATAATTTGGATTTCTCTAGAAGCAAATTCTTTCTTTTGTTTATTGTCATTGTTTATGAGAAACAATGGGGCGAGGTTCATCACACTTGTTGCATGAGTTTCTTTAATTTTTTGGAGATAGAGAATCACCATCTCTTTTTTCATTTTTGTTATCTCTTACCCCATGACAAGGTTCTTTAAACTTTATTTTCCCAACCTGGCAATTGCACTTTTCTTTTCAACTTTTTACCTTAGGAGAGGTCACATGGGGTGTTATAATCTATACAGATTCACTGAAATGCCCAATTATGAGCTCATGATTCCTTTGTAAAACATGTGTATTGTTAGATAGAGTAGAACATTTATTAGAAACCACATCAGTGACAAAACTTTTCAACGCTCCTCACATTTGACTCAGGAGAATGATGCCCCATACAAGCTGGTGATACACTGACACAGAAATAAAGGGATGCACTGATGTGGCTGTGATATGGAAATGATTACTCAGCAAAAGAACCAGGAGTGATATTATTCATGGAGTTGACCGTAAGTGGTCCAAATTAATCCTGATATCATCAACAAAAGAAGGACGATTTACAAGTTCATGATGGAATCTCAGAGCTTATAAAGGAGGCTTTGTGGCATATTATCAACAACTGGAAACCACAATCATCATACCATTTAATTCCTTATCAGATGTCTCAAAAATAGGTTGTCCACATTTCCACAACTAATAGTGTTTCTTCCAATCTTTTGTAAACATAATATCTTATCATAGTGAGTTTACTCTACAACTAAGAAAAGTTCGCTACGTGAGAATACCCCTCCTTCCATTCAAGAACCTCAATATGGAGAAATTCGAATTCTTTCAACCAACTTTTATGTAATCTAATCTCTATATTTCAAGCTTCATTAATTTTTTTAACCTTAACAAGATAGCTAATTCATATTGCTTTTAGTGGTAGTCAAACACAACCCTGGAATTTTTTTTCTGGAAAAGAGCAAACAGAACAGTTGTTGGTCATCCCTCACTTTCTTTTTTCTTCTTATTATATCAAACATTTGGTAGTCGTCCACTAAAATAAATGATATATTACTTGTTTAAAGTTCTTATAGAGTATGAAACTTTAATCCCATTAATTTAAAGGAAAAGATGTGACGTGATCTGATAAGTTACTGTCATCTATAATCCGTGTCATGTGGCTAAGTTTCAATGTGATTTCATAATCAATCCTCTCGAAGTAGAATATTTAAAAATGAAAAAATTTCTTCCTAATAATTCCTACATCTGAAATTCTATTCAATGCATGCAATGAAGTTGAGACCAAGCAACAGTTAAGGACTTTAAATTTGGATAAAATCTTAATCGCAGCGTGCAACAGAGTAGCAATCCTGTAGTTAATTTTCAAATTACTTATATTCAGTTTGTTCACAAAAAAAAAAAAAAAATGGCACACCATTATTTGCGTGGACAAAAACTTGTGAGCTGGTGAAAGAGGATATTATACAGCCTGCCTACATCTAGAATTAAGAAAAGTGCTTTGCCTACAAGCAAACACATAACGAGAATCAACAGAATCAAACTTACAGAAAAGAAACTATATTTACGATTAGAATATTCATTCTCACTGTAGCATTTTATCGAGCACGTTGCAGTCGCACGAAACAGGTTATTTGCTTGTATTTAATCTACTTATCCTGGTGCATTTAAATCACTACCGCTAGAAATATTTCATAATTCATAACCGTATCATGATCACACACCAACAAAGCAATATGATTTTGATGAAGTCCAAGGAAGAGGAAAAAATCTGCCAAATATACATGAAATTGGCCCGAAAACTCACCAGCTGGGAAGCAAAATTATCCAGAAATAAGTCGAGGGAGTCGGTAGCTGGACTATGCGGAAATTCAAAACCCTACTGCACGGGAAGCTCAGGAAAAAGCCAAAAGGGTAGGAAAAGGGGCGTGCCGAGGTGTCGACCCAGAATGGCGGAAAATAGAAAGTAGAGAAAGGGCAATGTGCTCTTTCATTTAAACGAAAATAGCATATTGGATTTTAACATTTCACAATCCGGTAAAATCAGCCATATTCAAGTTTTTACTTAAAAAATATCTCTAACACCTACTTAACTTTTAACTAAGTTTTTCAACCATCACTCATATCTCAAAATAACTTGAAGTAGAATTGTTCTTCTTATTCAGATAACACTTCGAATGATTCAACGATAGACCGATGTGTTCATAACCGGTCAACCGTTGTATTAAACGGTGGTCAGTCATTTTAACGTGGATTGCTGAGGTGTGTTTGGGACTGCTTATTGGTTGAGGTAGATTGCTTTAATTACATTTAACGTACCACGTCTCGTTCCGTTAGCCACATGGTATTTTTCATCCACTTCTACAAATAGGAAATTGGTGGTGGATGGTGGATGGTGGATGGTGGATGGTGGATGGAAGACGATTTACAAAGTTCAATGAGTAACGAATTATATTTAAAAGTATAGTTAGTAATTAGTTACTTGGTCAAAGCTCATTGTGCATTTATTAAATTAACCCCAAAATATACCCACACAACCCCTTAAACAACAAGAAAAAAGAATTAGAAAAGAAGAAAAAAGAAGAAAGAGATTGAAGTTTCGAGTTAAAAACTTCAAGTTTCTAGCGTCGTTTCATCAAGATAAGAGGTAGGAATTCATGTGCAAGTTAATTTTATCCACTTTCAATCTGTATGTTTTTGGTATAATTATTGTGCTAAAGAATTATGTTATTGAGATTTTGTGGCCATTCGAATAAGAAAGAAGTTTATTCCACTCAGAATAAACAAAAAAGAAGTTTATCCTATTTTAGATGATGAAGACAGAAAGAACATGGTTTAAATATTTTAAGAATAAACCTAAGAAAGAATATTGGGTTTTAGGACTCTTAAGCTACTGGATTAAGAATATGCGGTATGATATATTTTACTTTAAACTACCTTTTGAATTAGGATTGCACAAAGAAGTATATATTCCTATTGAGTTTTCCAAAATCTCATTAATTCTCTTCTCTTAGGTGTGTTTGATTGCAAGCAAGAAATTTGGGTAGAAAAAAAATGAATTCTATGGAATTGAATTGCCAAGAAATTATTGATTGGAAAATAAGACAATTTCCATGGAAAATAAAACCCCCTCCCCCTAAGAAAATATTTTACTTGAAAAGAAGGAGAATGTGGCCAAAACAAGGAAAATGAGAAAGGATTTTACATGGAAAAAAATGTTGCAATCAAACAAAACAAGGAAAATATAGAGAAAAATATTTTTTCCATGAAAAATCTTGTGCAATCAAACACATCAGTTGAAAAATATGTGGAAAAAAGGCATTTTCCATGGAAAAATTTATGTAATCAAACACAACCTTATAGGTTAATCTTAAATTTGTGTAATCAAACACAGCCTTATAGGTTAATCTTGGGTCATGAATAGAGGCTTGATTATGTTGATAAGGAGTAATAAGTGTCGTTTTACACTTATCTTGATTATGAAAAGTGGACGATTATAAATACTTTTAAGTGAATTTTTACTTAATTGTGTGCTAATTTGATTGTTTTAGGTCAAAACTCAAGTTCGGATAGAATTGGAGAAAAATAAAGCAAAATAGGCGAAAAAAGAATGAAAGTGCACGAAAACTTGGAAATGAGGACCAACTTACAAACATCCAAAATTTGAAGGACTTATCATGCAAATGATCAGGGACTTAAGCTCAATTCGTGACCAGAATTCTAGTTTCCTTATTTTAGTCAAACTCTAATTTGGTAATTCTTTTGGGACAAGTCTTCTACACTAAATTAGGATTTTGAGTTATATAAAGAGGGATTATGATTTAAACAAAAAGATATACTATATACAAGAATCAAAGGAGAAAATAGAGAGCAAAAAGGAAGAGGAGGGGAAGATCGACCAAGACTTTAAAGATTGGAATGTAAAGACGACGAATTCTTTGTGCAAGATATTTTACTTTTTCTCATTCCTTAATTAAATCCGGTTATGTATTCCAAACTCTTCATATTTTCTTTCTCTCGAATTATGAGTAGCTAAATGTATATTTTGGATGAACGATGTAACCTAGTTTGGATTCTTTAATTTCAATTCTCAAGTTTTGCTTATAAATTAATTACGTATTGATTTTACTTCTTTTATTAATGCTTGAAATAGTTGGGCATTATTTTTCACTGAATTGTGGATTGTAACAAACCAAGAGGTAAGTTATTAATCTACTACGTAGTAAAATCCGGTAATTGGATAAAAGGTAGAGATACGCTTTTGATATTGTTGCGGTCTTGAATTAAATTCTTAAGCGATTTAATGCATCTAGTTAAGAATTATTCTGATTTCGCATAGATATATAGTGAGTTGACTTAATTGGGTAAGACTAATTTGAACTCAAGAGGGGTAAATTATGTTAAATTCGTGAATTCGACTGAATACAACATTAGAAATAAAACTTGAGAGGAGAAATTAGAGATGACAACAATGGTGAACTCATGAATCCAAATTCTTTAATCATTATACTTGATAAATTCTTGACTTTTGCATTCATACTATTTTTTAGAATTAATAGTTATAGTTAAAATCTTTTAATAAACTTATTTTGAAAAGTCTTAATTGGATTAGGATTAGAATCTTCAAATCAATTTAATTCAAAGAGTTTTAAATAGATTATGATTAAGATTAATCGAATTAGTATCTAAATAAGATAGTTTTGGTGGGAACGATAATCCAGACTCAATCGGTCTACTTTATTACTTGTTTGTAATATTGTGCACTTGCAATATATAATTTCTACAACAAGGAGCCTTGGGAATAAAGAGAAATTCAAGACATTTATTTGTGATAAGTTTTAATGTTAATTGTCTTGTTGAATTTTGACGGATTGAATGATCTTTATATTTTTGGACACTCCAATTATGTTTAACGACCCTCTTAGAGTTTATTCACGTTGGAAAAAATCGAGATATATATATATATTAATGGATGTTGTTTGAAGGACTTAAGATTAAAACGGAGAATATATCCAGAATTTTTTGTAAGTAAATCTGACTTTAAGTAGATGTCTTAGGTTGTGTATTTTCTGAGGTTAAACTAGTTGGACTTGATAGCTTGACAAGTTTTCTGGTTCCGATATTTGGAACCACATCAATAGGGTGACTGTGGAGTAGGATATGCATGTTTTGGTAATGATAGATAGTTTTGGTCGGGAATCTGTCCTTGCTTGTTTTACAAGTTAATTTGAAGGTACATTTGGAAAGGTTATGTTATGAAATTTTAATATCTTATTATGATATGTTATGTGTATTAACTTAAATTTTTAGAATTTTATGACATAATTTGAAGTGGCAATTATGCTTGAAAATTTGATATTGACTGTAGTTTCATAATTTTATTTTCTGTGCACTTTGCTCCTCTAATGTAAATTCTTATTGAATGGGAAAATTTCTAAAATTTTGATATGCTTTAGATGGATGATTTATGAGCTCAGCTCTTTGTATAAAATTTAGGGATTTTCGCGTCTAGTTAAAGTTCTGCTCAATTAGCTTAGTGATCAGGGGTGGGTCGTCTTAATAGGTTGGACAGACTCATTCTTTGATTTATGTCATGGCTTAATTAAAGGAAAGTAACATTTAAGACTAGTAATACCATATAGGATGGGTGAACTTGGTTATTAAGTAAATTGTTTTTCCTTGCATTTCATGTCATTCATATAGAGTTATGGACCAAGTTCGTACATGATAAACTAATTCATAAAAAATGGTGAATTAACGTAGCGCCAATTTTAAATAATCAAGTTAGATAGCTTAGACAATTAGTATTAATCCCTTACTAATCCATACATTTGAAGTGTAAAATACTAAGATGACTAGTAGCGTGGTTAGTTATTTAAGAATTTTGAAAATGATGTTTTAGTTCTGCACTAGTGGTTTACTTGCTTACAATGTTCATGCAACACACTAGAATTCTATAGAAAGAACTTTAGGACTTTGCACTTATTACAAAAGAAGGTTATATAAACGATTGATATGTATAAATTGAACTAAACAATGGTCAATTTACCTTTAGAGAAGAGTTTGTGTATGAGATTATCTTAGACTAGAAGTCTAATTATGTATTATTTGATATAATGTCAATCATTTTGAAGATAAAGCAAAATCTTAGCTCTCTACAATCGATGTTGTATTTTAGTTGTATTAGACTGAGAGGTGTTTGAGAAAGTTTTTTAGCAGATTTTAATAAAAAATTGATAAGTCTCATGAAATGTGTAGTTAAAATTAATTATTGATTTTCACCACAATTTTTTAACAAATTTTTAATATGGACCAAACAAAGGCTAAATCTTCATAGTTGAGTTTAAGGCGATTTAGATAGTTTGGATGCCTTATGCAAAAAGTTGCCTTTTCAAGAATATTAATATTTGTTGTAAAAAAAAAATACTCATCTCTACAAGAATATGTTTACTATTAAAATCTTCAAAGAAATTACAAAACATGTGACACAAAATATATCATAAAGTAATGTAAGTAGTATATAAGAGGAATATAAATACATATTAGAATTTAAAAAAAAAATTAAAGAAATACAATTCCAAACTATGATACTTAGTAAAAACAATTATATTCCAAACTATCATATTTGAAATATCCATACACTAAATTTCTTCCTAGAATAGAAGGCATTAAAATGCAAAATTCTTATTGAAAGGCCAACAACGAAAAAGACGGCATTGATCTCATGCCCACTGTAGGCAGGAGATATGTTGTCCACTTGTTGAGGCGTGTGGACACATTTGTGTGTGTGTGTGTATAATTATATATAATTTTTTGTGCTCCACTGCTAGTGGGCACAATTTTTCCTGCCTATCATGAACAAGAGAACATGACTGAATATAGATTGCAATTTGGTTCAATTTTAATAACTTAATTAAACAAAAAATAAGTTCAATTTCAGTATAAAAACATATAATTCAATAAGTGATTCTTAGGCCTTCTTTTGTTTAAAATTAGAAAATACAGAAATTATTTGCTTTATCAAAGCTTTACGCCTTCATATTTGCTTTATCAAGAGACTATCCTTACAGCCAAATCTGTAGGAGATGAACCAGAAAATCTAGAACCAATTACATCAAATGAAATTTCTGTGGAAAGTTCAGATGATGAAGTTATTGAACACGAAAGATTCTATCCCGCTCATGATGTATGGAAAGATTCATAAACTGTACTTTTTTGTTGCGGAAGATGAAATTTATAAAAATGTATGTAAATCTTAGACAATAGAAACATCTGGAAAGACAAGTATAAATATAAACTAAACTCAATACTTTCTTACTGTAGATGATTGGTGGTTTCCCTTTGTGTTTACGTTTTGGATGAATTTCTGCCTCACCACTGTGTCTGTTCCTTGATTTCCCTGAAACGGACCACCTGTCCTGGTAGGTACTCTGTAGGATTTAGACTGTATGGATCCGTACAAAATATCATGTAAAACATAAATTTTGGGAAGTCTGAGAATTAAAACATAACGTTTTATTCAAGAAGGCTTTGATACAAAACTTATTTAAATACAAGTCTTTTGATCCAAATGGATCTACTGTCTAAAGGGAGTATTACCCTTGATACATTGAAATGTTTACACAAGTTTTTTGAAAGAAAATTTGCTCGTCCAAAGCCTAGGACAGAATGACAAGTTTCAGAAAAAATCTTGAAAAGGTTTATGAAACTTCAGAAAACCTAGGACTGTTAAATGTTCTTCTAGCATTTGAAGACAATGAGCTTGAGCAAATTGCTTCAATTGTTAAGAGAGTTAACATTTACGCCTTCATATTTTTTTTTTGGGGGGGGGGGGGGGGGAACAGTTATTCATTTAATTTAAAAAATTATTTAAATCTCTATAAATATCATCATAATAAATGTTTACAATTGAAAGCTTATAGAAATATAAGTCTCTACATTAATGCATATAGAATTCATGAAAATGAAAGAAATATTGCATCATCACATTATAACTCTGAAATGGAATGCTATTTAATGCATTATGCCTTAAATCACCTTACATAATGATTACATGTCATTTATGTAATACACACATTGTAACAATTACAAAACACTATGGTATGTACACATACTGGTATTACAGATATACATATTTGTGCACAGTAGGGGCGCACAAAATTGCAATAAACCAAATGAAAGAGAAGGTGAATACTGCTTTAAGTAATCACTTTGAAGAAACTAAAATATTCTTGCTTCATTATATTTTAAATCATTATATGCCATGATAGATTGTAAAATCTGTACAGCATATACACATTCAATTGCAAATAAGTGTAACCTTTATGAATACTATGAAGTATACAGATTTCAACTAATGTTTGAACATGTTCATCATTCAGTTCGAATCCGTATGAGACAAAAAAGAGATAAATATAAAACATTATTTGAAGAATGTGTTAAAGAATTTTTGTTACATTATTTATATCTTCATCATGAGTAGTGAAATTTCTATTGAAATTGATGTTGACGAAGTTGTTGAACAAACTGAGTCACTTGGAAACCTTTCAAAAGAAATTTTGATTTCTGACAAAAAACTTGCAAACATTTGTAAAACAAATTTGACATTACACCCAAGTGAAGTTTTTGTACAACCAAATTTCATCAACAAATATATGAATAGGAATAAGCATATTTATTATGGGGTCTCCCAAAAAGAATTTGCTATTCACATTCAACATACGTATGGTAAAATAGGAATTTCCCTTCAAATTGATCTTGACCAAAGTAGAACTTTAGTTAAAGAACAAAGACCATTACTCTTACATTCTACATCTATTAGGAAAAATCCTAGCTATAGATGGAAAGAAGACATTCCTGAAAATAGTCAAGCAAGACAACTCAAAGAAGTAAACGAAAAAGTTAATAAATTAACTAAACTTTTATCAGGAGAACATTAATGGCCTTAAATGACATTTTAAAAGAAATACAAATGTTAAAAAATATTATTCAAGAACTTAAAGAAGACATTAAAGATTTTTAATCTAAAACAGAAAAATCTTTAGACCAACATTCAGCTGTTATATTAGCAGAAGTTAAGAAACCTTTAACCTCAACCTCAAATATTGGAAAAATCCAAAAATTCGGAATTTTTCAAAAGAGGGGGGAATTTACAGAAAAACAAAATATGACAAGAAAAGGAAAATTTGATTTCGAAAACTCAAAATCAGAATTACTAATGTAAGAAAAACATTAGAAGACATTTATGAATCTTCTGAAGATTTACGACATCTTAATGTCCTACTAGCCTTTGAAGATAAAGAGCTTGAAAATATAGCCTCTATCTTTAAAAAGATTGCAATAAATAATCAAGAGATTATTCTTGTTGCAAAATCAGAAGAAGACATTCATAAAGATCCTAGTGGTTTTGTGAAAGATCACATAGGAGAAGTTGAAATTAATTCAGATTCTAGTTCTGATGAAGAAGTCATCATACATGAAAGATTCCTTACTGGTAGAAATACTAATAAAGGAATTGAAATTAAAGGAGATGGTAAAAGACCTATAGGAGACTTTACTCCCAATGGATTATGAACCCTCTTCATCTAATCCAAAAGAAGATGATAAAAGACCTATAGGAGACTTTACTCCCAGACCTATGCCATTATATGATGAAGAAATTGATCCATCATATTTCCTTAATAAACAAAGGAAAGCCCCAATTGATGTTAAAATTCTTAACCTTAATTGTGTCAAAAACCCAGAAACAGTCATTGAAGATTGGTATAATAATATCATGATATCAATGATTATTCACAAAGAAATACATAGAGATGAAACAAATTCATGGAACTATGTAATAGCAAGTACTAGAGGAAACGTGAAAGCATTCCTCAAGACTTTCTCTTATGAATCAAAAAATGCTATTTGGCAAGAAACTCGAGGGAACATTCCCCAATTTATAAAAAGAATTGTGGAACAAATTTATAAACAATTCACAGGACAAACATATGAAGCATTTAAAAATACTAGATCTACTATAGATCAAGCTGATGCTTTAAATCATTTAGAAAAAATGTCAATTTGTGACATGTGCTATTTTGAGGAATACGCTTGCGAATTCTCAAAATACTTTTACATTTGTCCTCCAACTGAATGGATACAATTAACAGAGAAATTCATGAGAAAACTTCCATACCCATTTAACAATGAAGTAATTATTCAATTTAACGAAGCTATTAAAATACAAGAACCAAGTCCCGAAAACTTCAAAGCTAACGTCCAAATTAACTCTTCCTTAGGGTTAGCCATTACTGTTACAAGAAATCTCCTTGCAAAAAAAATGTAAGGAAGGACACTTAGTCAGAACAAGTGAAAAAACAGTTCCTAGAAATCCTAGGATATGTTGTAACCAATACCTTGATAGAATTCCAGGACAGTATGGATGTTACCCTGAAAGAAAAAAGAAAACATTTAGAAAACAAAAAAGGAAAAGTTATAAGTTCAAAAAATATATAAAAACCTTATAAAAAGAAATTTTTCAAAAAGAAAAAATTCTTTAAAAAACTCAGTAAACCTTTTAAAGGAAAAACTGAGAACAAAAAGAAATTTTGTCCCCAGAAAAAGAAAAATTGTAGATGTTGGTTCTGCAATGAATCAGGACATTATGCAAATGAATGTTCAGCAAGAATTGGAAATGAAGACTGTGTCAAACTTTTAAAAACATTTAAAAAACAAGGTTTTTATCCTGTTGAAGATCCTAGTGATACAGAATCTGTGTATTACATGTCTACTGATAGTTCTTCAGATTATTCATCATTAGACTCATCATCTGATTATGAGTAATAAAAACATTACAAATCCCAATTCTATCTATATTCCTATAAAACTTAGTTTTGAAGGATATAGAAAATACACTATCCATGCTTACATTGATACTGGAGCATCAGTATGCACTGCAAGTAAATGGATAATTTTAGAACAATTTTGGATTCAATCTGAAAGAACCTTAAAATTAAAAATTGCAAACAACTCGGAAATTTCATCTTCCAAAGTTGTTAAAAATCTTAGTATAGGAATTTGTGGGTCACACAACTCCTATATACAAACATTTGATTTCAAAATACCAACAGTTTATCAACTTGAATCTGGTATTGATTCCATACTAGGAAATAACTTTTGTCAATTATATCATCCTTTTATTCAGGAAATCAATTCAGTCAGTTTCACATTACAAGGAAAAAAGATTTGGATTTTAAAGAAAAGAAAAGCCTTAGCCTTCAACTCTTTAAAAGCAAAATTCTTAGAAATATTCAAAATTAGGAATTCCAAAAATTTTGTTCCTCCAAAAGGAGAGAATATTGCAAAAAATTCACACATTTTTATTTCTAAAGAAGAATTAGAGACCTTCCAAATCAATACAAAAAGGCAAGAAATTGCTAAACTTTTTGAACTTTGTTGTTCAGAAAATCCTCTTGATCCTAGTATCAACAAAAGAATTTTCATTGCAAAAATCGAAATTCTTGATGAGTTCAAAAATAAAATCATTCGTGCCAAAGCAATGGCATACAGTCCAAAGGATAGAGAAGAATTCTTTATTCAAATCAAAGAACTTATTGAACTTGGAGTCATTGAACCAAGTAAATCACCATTCTCTTCTCCAGCCTTCATGGTTAGGAAAGAAACAGAAAAAAGAAGAGGAAAAGCTAGAATGGTCATAGACTACTTTCAGCTAAATAAAATAACCAAAGCAGATGGTTATATTCTTCCAAATATGCAAAGCCTTCTTTACCTTATTAAAGGAAAAAAGATTTTTTCATCATTTGATCTAAAATCTGGCTTTCATCAAGTTAGATTTGAAGAATCAACAAAACCTCTTACAGCTTTCAGTTGTCCTGAAGGACACTTCCAATGGACAGTTGTACCATTTGGCCTCAAACAAGCTCCAGGTATTTTCCAAAGACATATGGATAATACTTTCAAAAAATTTAATGAATTTTGTTGTGTCTACATTGATGACATTCTTGTTTTTTCAGAAAATGAAGAAAGTCATGAAAATCACATTTTACAAATTTTAAAAACCGTTAGAAATGAAGGAATAGTTCTATCAAAGAAAAAGGCAGAATTATTCAAAGAAAAAATAGGATATCTTGGTTTGGAAATTGCTTATATTAAGCAACTTAAACCACATATTCTTGAACACGTTGAGAATTTTCCAAATGAAATAATAGATCAAAAACAACTTATGAGATTTTTAGGTTGTTTAAATTATGCAGAATCTTTTATACCAAATTTAGCCAAAATGAGAGCACCTTTACAAAAGAAATTAAAGAAAAATTATAAATGGCAATGGTTGAATGAAGATTCTACCTATATTCAGAAAATAAAATTGAAGATTAAAAATCTTCCTTCTCTTTATCATCCTTTACCAGATGATAAAATGATCATTGAAACTGATGCTTCCCAAGATTTTTGGGGGGGAGTATTAAAAGCTAAAAACGAATTTTCTGAAAAAGAAAAATTGTGTAGTTACTCTTCTGGAACTTTTACAAATTCAGAAAAGAATTACCACATTAATGAGAAAGAAATTTTAGCCATGAAAAAGGCAATTTCAAAATTTAGACTTTACATTATCTCTAACAAATTTCTTGTTAGAACAGACTCTTCAGTTTGTAAATCATTTTTAAATTGTAAAATACAGTAAAATGACAGACATTGACAAACAAATTGAAGACCTTGAAGAACAACTTGAAATTAAAGAAATGGAGGTACAAATTATAAAGAAAAAGATTTTCAATTTGAAAAAGTAATTAAATGGTGACATTACCAAGAGTAATGAATCCAATGATACATTACCTGTGAAGGATACATTTGAAACCAGCTCTAAAGAGCCAGTGGATATTCCAAATCCAGTTTCAAATCCTCAACAGAAAGACACTACTCCTCTTGTAGGATTTGGCACTTCAATGCCTGGTAAAAAATTCTATGTAATATTCGATGGCCCAAACCGTGGATATTACACCAATTGGGAACAAGTTGAACCACTTGTCAAAAATAAACCATACAAACACAAAAGCTTTAAAGCATTCATTGAAGCCCAAACAGCTTTCCTTGAATTCCATAAAGCCAAAAAATCCAATCCCATTCCTTACAAACATCTCATTGATCATTCCCAAATATCTCTGAGACCACAACCTTTTCAGAAAGATATCCGTTCTAGGCCAAGAATGCCTACATTCCCTATTTCTGAAAATCAAAGATTCAGAAACTTTTCCTACAAAGAAGCTGTTCAAACAAGTTCAGAAACTTTCTCAGATAGGTTCAAGAGTCTAGGGAAAACACCAAACAAAGAGATATCAACAATCTCTGACATTACTCTTCAAGATTTTCTTTCTCTTGAAAGTGAAGCAAGAGTTATTTGTGACTCTGCACCTGAACAAACTTACATTGGAACTTTTGAGAAAAAGTTTGGTCAGTTCATTTTCTTTGAAGGAGCTGAACCTACATTCGTTCGAAATGCATTTTACTGTGGACTAATTAAAATGATAATTCCAAGTCATGATTTCAAGGAATTATCTTTAATTGATCCAAAATTATTACAGTGTTTAATGATTTCAGTAAATATGTTGTTAAAAATCCTGAACTTCAAATCATTTTAAAATTTTCAAGTACTATCCCATTGTGGGATGAAAACAATATTCTACACAAAGGATATCACCACATCCAAATAAAAACTTCCCAACAAGTTTATTTGGACCAACCCAAAGAAGGACAGTATTCTAGTGTTAGTGAACTAATATTAGAAGACTGGAGATCTTTGTCTTTTCAAAGAATTCTTACATCATTAAAATCCTTTAGTGGTGAATCAAAAGCAAAAGTGAATTTTCACTCAAAATACACTTTGGTAACCAGCAAAACTGGAACTCCAATTACATCAGAAGTTGTCAAAATTATTTGTAATTTTGAAAAAACCTTTTATAACATTTTTAATACAACTTTTGAGTATAATGGACATTTATGCGAAGCATTAAAATCCAGTCTTGGTGACTATCATAAATGTAAATTTTGTAAAGAAAAAATTCAAACAGATAAAGGGAAAGAAAAAATCCATTTGGACGACATTGAAGACTTTGTTGAAGATGAGTGCTCCAGAGCAGAAAAAATCAGCCAACACACTGATAGTGCTTATCATTCGGAGTAAATACATTTTTGGCCAGATGTTTCTCGGTGAAACGTGTGCCACAAATTTCTGCAGGAAAATCCCATTTTCATACAACTGGCAGACAAATAGACAGATGGAATCCTCCTTTTCCGTATCCCAACAAACAGCAAGGATCAGACTTTGCCAAAGTTTTCTGCATAGGACAAAAATCACTGTTCAATCAACGACTTTTGGCAGAAAAATTTCCTTTACCGACAAAGATCACTGTTCACCAACAGTAAAAAGCAAGATTCGATCACTGTTCATTCACGGGTGAAAAAGAAAATTCAGAAGAAAACAAAAAGCCTTTTTGAAAAGGAACAACAGCTGGCAAGAAGGAATTATGCAGCATCTTTTGGCTGCCTATTTAAAGAAGCCATTCTCAGACATTCAGGACATCCAAAAATCAGCAGACTTAGAGATTTTCTCTGTAAAAATTTTAGTTTACAACATGCTTTGTAACTAAATCTACATTGATACATTAGATCCAGTTGGATCAAACCTTTGTAATTAAATAAGCTAAAGAGAATTTTCTCTTTAAGCCTTTGTGAGAATAAAACTATGTTTTAGTTTCACATACTCTTTATATATCATTTTTTGTACGGATCTCCGTTTTTCAGCCAAAACACCAAAGGCAGGTGGCCAGTGAGAGTGTAAGTGCAGAATCCAGGAGTGAGGCAGAAAATATATACAGAGGCACCAATCAAAAATACAGTAAGGCTTTTTTGAGATTAATTTTTAGTTTATTTTTTACAAGGTGTTCAACATGGTATCTAATGTATCTGTTTTCATTATTTGGTAAATTTTCGATCTTTCCGCAGTTTAAATACATTTATAGAATGCGTTTAAAAAGTGGTATCAGAGCCATGTTTACATTAAAATGAATAACTGTTTAATGTGTAATAGTTATACATTTAATTTAAAAAAAATATTTAAATCTCTATAATTATCATCATAATAAATGTTTACAATTGAAAGCTTATAGAAATATAAGTCTCTACATTAATGCATATAGAATTCATGAAAATGAAAGAAATATTGCATCATCACATTATAACTCTGAAATGGAATGCTATTTAATGCATTATGCCTTAAATCACCTTACATAATGATTACATATCATTTATGTAATACACACATTGTAACAATTACAAAACACTATGGTATGTACACATACTGGTATTACAGATATACATATTTGTGCACAGTAGGGGCGCACAGAATTGCAATAAACCAAATGAAAGAGAAGGTGAATACTGCTTTAAGTAATCACTTTGAAGAAACTAAAATATTCTTGCTTCATTATATTTTAAATCATTATATGCCATGATAGATTGTAAAATCTGTACAGCATATACACATTCAATTGCAAATAAGTGTAACCTTTATGAATACTATGAAGAATACAGATTTTAACTAATGTTTGAACATGTTCATCATTCAGTTCGAATCCGTATGAGACAAAAAAGAGATAAATATAAAACATTATTTGAAGAATGTGTTAAAGAATTTTTGTTACATTATTTATATCATCATCATGAGTAGTGAAATTTCTATTGAAATTGATGTTGACGAAGTTGTTGAACAAACTGAGTCACTTGGAAACCTTTCAAAAGAAATTTTGATTTCTAACAAAAAACTTGCAAAATTTGTAAAATAAATTTGATATTACACCCAAGTGAAGTTTTTGTACAACCAAATTTCATCAACAAATATATGAATAGGAATAAGCATATATATTATGGAGTCTCGCAAAAAGAATTTGCTATTCACATTCAACATACGTATGGTAAAATAGGAATTTCCCTTCTAACCAAACAAGACATTAGCAAATCTAAGCAAAAAATTGACTTAGATGACAGTAAAAACTTTTACTGGGTAACAATAGGAGCTATTAGGAAAAGCATATATTCTACAAACTTGTAGCTCCACTTCCAAATTCTTCTTTGAAACACATAGATTTAAGATAAAATTCCAGAAACAAAAGTCCATCCACAAAATTTGCCTTTCCTTCCCAGGTCTTCCTACAAAATTTTAATATTTTATGCAATCAAATTCCAAGCAACATTATATTTAAAACAAAATACAATTATAAGCAATATTAGATTTAAAAGAAGCAAATATGTAAATTAAAATTATAATAAAAAAACCCTTGTCCCATATATATTCAGCTCAACGTCCTTACGAAATACCAATTATATAAACATATTAAAATAGAGAGAAATTGTTTCCACTTTACAAGAAGAACAAGAAAGTAAATTATTTGGATTCAAAGTTGATCTTGATAACAAATATCATTTCAGAAAATGATAAATAGTATTGTAGGTCTCGAATTTTTGAACTTTGTGAAGATGGGGTCCAGAACATTTGATTTCTGGCACCTCAGATCCCTAACTTACAAAATATTAGCACCTGACATCTTTTTTTTATGGAAAATGTTAGTTTGGTTGTTAAACAGTCCATTTTTTGTTAAACATACCATTTAACCCTTAAATTGAATAATATAAAAAAAAAATAGAAAAAGAAAGAAGGAAAATTTGAACTAGGCTTTCTTTTTTGTTAAACATACCATTTAACCCTTAAATTGAATAACATAAAAAAAAATAGAAAAAGAAAGAAGGAATCCCAACCACCACGGCCACCACCACCACCACCAAATATGATTAGCAACCCCTTAAAAAACCCAAATCTGAGTTCTATAAAATAAGATGTTTTGTTTCACACCCTACCGCAGAATCACCATCACTCGTTAGACTCAGTATCTTTCTCTTTAGCCTATTCCCTGTCTTGCTCTGCCCATATCCTTAGACGATTTCCCGGCGTCTTTGTCTCATCTTTAGCAATCCGTCGATGCGGACAACTCCCCTTCTATTGCCTTCACATCCCATCACCACAATCACAACCAACACAAATTAGCCATATTTCTATACATAAAATTGAACCAGCAGTCTTGAAAAACTTTCTTTTATACCACTTGAAATGAAAACATAAATACTTTTTATTCTACTTTTGTTTTTGAATTTAGAAATGGTGGTAGTTGGAGATTTGGCTGTGGTGGTAAGAGAATTGGCTATTTAAATCTTTGGGATAACGGTTGGTGGTGGAAATATGGTGGCATTGTGTGGAGATCTAGCAGTTTTTCACTTTGGAGATAGTGGTGGTGGGCAAAAGTTCTAGAAGATTTTGGCTTTGGAATGGCAATGGAGGACGGAGTTCTGGCAAAATCATTTTCATTGAATTTTTTCTGCAAGAAGACTTTTTGGGGAAGTGGGTTCACGATTGGCACGAAGTGTGAACAAAGTTTATCGGAGTTTAGAATTTTTCAGTAGCTAAAAAAGGTGTTGCTTAGCTTATTGGAGGTAAGGTGGTATTTGTTATAAAGTTGTGGTTATTTGAGTGACTTCCATTTTATTTTGTTTTATATTTGTTTTTCTTTTCTTTTTTATATTATTTAGTTTAAGGGTAAAATTGTCTATTTAACAAATATTTGACTATTTAACGATCAAACTGACATTTTTGCCATGAAAGGATGTCGGGCACTAACGTTTATATGTTAGGAACTTGTGGTACTAGAAATCAAAGTTTCGAGACTCCATCGTCGTAAGATCTAGAGGTTCGGGACCCAATGCTATTTACCTACAAAAAATGATTTAACTAGTTAGTGCTTCATTGTTTAATTCTGACTAAGTAATTGACAAGCGTCTCTTGGGTTTACAATATTAGAACAAATAGAAGGAAAAAAATGGAAGATAAAAGTTTTTTAACGATTGGATTTGAGTTTTCCTGAAAAAGCATATTAATTAGTAAAAAATAAAAAATAATGGTAGAGATTAGATGAGATTTTACAAAAAAAATCTTTCTAGGAGAGAACAACGAGGAAAGACTTACGGTGGATACCTAGGACAATAAAATTTAAAAAATTTGGATCGTCTAGGTCCTAATGCTAAAGTCTGCTCTGAGTTGAGTCCTAGTAGATCTGTACATATGCTCATATGTAATTTGATAAATATCAGTTAAATACAAGCATAATTTAAGTTGCTCAATTATTTGCTTCAAGTATTATAGCTTAACGTGGTATCAAAGTGCGAAACGAGAAAACACTCCTGACCACTTAGCCAATCTTATATCTAATAATGTCTACATTATCAACAATGATACCAATCGGCCAACCCCTCTCTTCTCTCACTTCTCTTTCAAATCTCATCTCCCTAAATATCTCTTCCCAAGCCCCACTCAAACGAATAAATACAAATTCTCCTTCTTAGTACCTTCAGTTCCATAAACTTTTAATTGGCTACGTACGATCTCATAAAGTTTGTTAATAGACACATTCATATCCATTGCCTACTCTCCAACAAAATATTGTTACTCTGCCCAATCTGACATTTGCATTCTAAATCCGATAGGATCAACTCCTTCTAAATGCAATGTTTAGTTCGTCTTACCTATATTGATGTTCATCGTCTCATCCAAAAATTCCCAAAATGCCTGGAATACACTTGCCACAACCTATGCCAACCCATCAAGAGGCCGCATCATGCAACTAAAAATTCATCTTTTGAATCTCACAAAAGAATCTCATCAATGGTCGAATATCTTCAATTGGTTAAAGAAAAAGATGATATAAGTTGGCACTCATGGATTCTCCAATTCACCACGAAGATTTGACCTAAAAAATTCATGATGGATAGTCTAGTGAATACAAAGGCATCTCATCAATCGTTCATGCGCGTGATACACCAATCTCCTTTGATGAGTTTCATGGAAAACTCGTCGACTTTAAATCATATCTCAATCAAACACAAGCCAAGAAATTCCTCCATGCCTGCCACTGCTAAATCTCTAATTGCCAATTCGACTCTCGCTCTTACTGTAGTCCACAACCCACATCTCAATCTCTAGCACATGGTGGTTTCAATCAGCCACAAAATCAGCAACGCCATTTTTAGAGCCGCTAACACG